>OX608079.1:69450901-70050901 GCA_951509765.1 Sphenella marginata
AAGAACCAAATCTAAGTTTAGTGTCTTTATTTGGAAAAAGGTGAACCGTCGGAGTTCACCCAGCTTTAATTTTTTAACGGTTCCCAGTTAACGGAACTTAAGTTACATATCTCTACATATAATAAAATTGTAACAGGTCGATGTCTGTACATGGCATCTACCCACCCTTCTCTTTTTCCGTCCGAAATTTTTGAAGATATATAATTGAATCCATTTGAGATATTTAAATTAAGCGCATCGCATATAACATTCGTTTGATACCCATATTGTACTAACACATTTTTTTGCAAATACATATTCGTCGATAACTTCAAGATATCTCCGAAACCATTTGGGATATTTCAATTGATCACATCGCATATTACAGCACTCATTGACACCTTTCGTTTGACATCCATATTGTACTAAGACATTTTTGGTCACCCCTGGTCCACATATTGGGCGATAACTCCAAAACCGGTTGAGATATCGAAAAAAGTAATATCCTTAATTTTAAGTTGAGTATCTAGCAATCCAACGAAAAAAGTTTCATTCATTTCCATTCAGTACTTTCAGAGTGATACGGCCACAAACATAAGGACAGACAGACAGACAGACAGACAAACAGACACACAAAAATTAAAAAAATGGTTGATTTGGATTCTACTCGTTTAATAATGCTTCCCCCAATCAATTTTTTGTGGATATCTGCCATGTACAGACATCGACCTGTTACAATTTTATTATATGTAGAGATTATATTATAGAAAAAAATTTGAATTAATTAGAAAAAAAAAAAACATTCTTATGAAAGGTGCTTAAAAGGACATTAGCAGGAAAAAAATGCGTATGGAGAATGTACTCCTGATACCATTCTTAATAAAAGTATTTTTTATTATTTCTCTATGAAACACTTGCTTACGAGATATTAGCCAATAAAGACATGTAAAATTTTTTAGTGCATTTTTAGCTTTTAGGTCAAATTTCCATGGAATTTTTTCACTACAGATGGCTAAACTTTTTTACACATCTTGTCGTTTACCCCTAAACTTTCAGAAAATGCATTTGGAGGGAAGAGAATTAGAACTTTGACCCCTGAACTATCCCATATTGCATGTTTTTAGAAATGTAAAAACAGTTTTTTCTCAGTTTTATGTCAACCAACCATTGCAGAAATGTTGGTAAAATTGAAATGTAATGTTATTATTAAACTGTGGTTAATATCCTACCAAACGATCTATAGCTTGTCTAATCCATAATTTTGCAAGTATTTTATTTGACCATTACAAAAAAATGAAAAATAAAAAATTTACTTCGACTTATTAAAAGTCCTTGAAAGGACACTCGCAGGTACAACCTTTATATGGGCAATTTACTCCTGACTCCAATCTAAATAAAAGTCGTTATTTCTCCTAAAATTACTAGTTTAGGAGATATTAGCCAATAAAGACATATTCCATTTTTTAGTGCATTTTTAGACTTTAGGTCAAATTTCCATGGCATTTTTGCACTACAGACGGCCAGATTTTTTTACAGATCTTATTTTTTATCCCCATTCTTTCAGAAATTGCGTGTGGAGCGAAATTATTTCATACTTTTTCAAATCCCATACATTCTGTGGGTGTTCTAATAGGCATATTATATTTAAATGCTTCATTAATTTGTAATAATTCATAAAAGGTTTTACCAAAAGCCAAAGCTGTTAACTACAGTATCTGACTGTTTTACTGTACATACAGGTGGTAAGCGTCCCGGCTATGATGCGTGCGTTAGCAGGTTCAAGCACAGGTTCAGGGCAGGTTAAGTTTTTTATACCTAGTAGTGCTTCGCACACAAGGTATATGTATTAACTTCATTCGCCTAACGGTAGTATGTAACGGCATAAACGAATCGAGATAGATATTGACTTATGTATATCAAAATGCTCAGGAGGAAAAGAGAAATTGATTGAGCCATGTCCGTCCGTCCGTCAGTCCGTCTGTGAACACGATAACTTGAGTAAATCTTGAGATATCTCAATGAAATTTGGTATGCAGGTTCCTTTTTACTTATCTCGGAGCGCTATTGAAAATAGGCAAAATCGGTTAAAAGCCACGCCCACTTTCTATATATATAATATTTTCGAAAATACAAAAAGAGTAATTATTCAGTACATAATACACCTATAAGGATAAAATTTGGTGTGTACTTTAGCGTTAAGGCAAAAAATAAATTTTTGAAGAAATTTTTAAAAAGGGGCGTGGCACCGCCCACTTTTGATTAAGTCAAATTTGAAAATATTGTTAATCATAAATCAAAAACCGCTCAAGATAGCAAAATAAAATTCAGCACACATATTTATATTAATACAGGCAATATTTCGAAAAAAAATTAGCGGAATCGGATTAGGTCCACACCCAATTTTATACGAAAGATTTTGAAAGGGAGCACATATATTGAATATGCTAAAACTTTGCTTAAACTAGCTGTATATCATTTCTATTTCACCTCTAAACTGTTCGTTCCCCCTTTATGGGGGAATATTCCACAAAACTTTCCATGCCATAACTCCGGTAAAAATTGACTTATTGAAACGATATTACGAGAAAGTGTTCAACATATAAAGCTAACTCTTTGCTGTAAATATAGACAAAATCGGTGAACGGACACGCCCACTTTTTGAACACAGTTCTAAAAAATTTCTTCGTAATATTTAAATCGCGATATTTCCATAATTGTATAAGTTATATTAATAAGATTTTACACACATAATAAGCTTTTGAAGCAAAACTAAACTGTATAAAAATTTTGTGGATTTTGCTGAAGTAGGCGTGGCGCCGCCCCCTTTTTAGCTTAAAAGCTCTGCTATTTTTAAAAGCGATTGCTTGGAATTTCAAGAATGTATTTCAATGAAATTTTGTGAGATACTTCCCAATAGTATGTAGTACACTCCTGCCGAAAATTACTCAAATCGAATAACAAACATGCAAGATTTACGGGAAAGTAGTCAACACCCTATTGCCTTTTTATACCTGGTAGTGCTTCGCACACAAGGTATATTAACTTCATTCGCCTAACGGTAGTATGTATATAATATTTTGGAAAATACAAAAAGAGTGATCAGTACATAATACACCTATAAGGATAAAATTTGGTGTTGTTGAAGACATGGAAGATAACCTCATCGAGTTCGATTGAGACATGCTTACCTGCAAAAATAAATACTTACTGCATAATTGTACTCTTGAATGTGAATTTTATACTTACCTTTATATGTAAGTTAAAAAATCGATTGGTAAAATTAGTAAATGTTATAAAACCTATTGTACACACCTGCTAGTGAATTATTAAAATACTTACGATAAGCTAAAATTGAAACCAAAGTGCCGGTGTTCTAGTTTATTTCGGACAAGGTTGCTACCGTGCAAAACCGCCTAAGTAGCCCCTCCACCATTTATAGATAGTGCAAAGTGAACCTTTAAACATGTTCCTATCTTCTCCATAAGAGACGAATCAGCGCCAAGGAAAAAAAAATGTTATGAAAAAAATAAAAAGTATACATTTAAAATTTAAAACTCAAGCGAAAGAAAGTGGTAGTGCGGAAAAAGGCATTAGGGTACTCCTAAAAATAAAAAGTGAGAAGAAAAATAAACAGTGAAAAATTATTAAAAAACGCGTAAATAAAAATATATATACATATATTAATAAGTGGCTTGGTGAACAAAACCTGAAAGAAAAAGAATAAAAAAGGTTATTATTAGAAAAAAGTGTAAAAAATTGTGCACTTAAATTTTAAAAAACTATTTTCCGCAATCTGAAAAAACAGGACAGAAAATAAGAAAACTGAAAAATATCTTGAAAAAGGAAAGAAAATTTGTTGAAAGTTGGTGAAATAAAATAGAAAGAAAATAAAAAGTGTTCAAAAATATTTTTCAAAGCCTTCAAAAAGAAAAAATCCTAAGAAAAAAGTTTATAAAAATTATTTTTAAATTTCTGGAAAAAAAAAGATAAGAAAAGTTAAGAAGTCTAAAAAGAGAACAAATAAAAAGGCTAAATATATTTTTGAGTAAAGAGTTAAATAATAAGTGTGACAACAAAAAGTAAAAACAAAACCTCATACTTACACCCTGGTGTAATGACTGCTCATTGGTCACTGAGTTCCAACAGGGGTATGACACCTGTTGTGTGATTATGTAGTGCACCCTGTACTGGCAAAGTGAGTGTAGACTTTGCCAGAGGGGTATCACACGGCAGATGGCATGCACCTGTAGAATGCCTAGAAAAGAGACAAATGATGACTGACAGGAACGACATGGTGTATGAAACATCGGCTTCGTACAATATCGCGTTCCTGCCAGCCATCATTAACATTCCACCCCGAGTTGCAGCGAGGCTTAGTTTGTGAAAAAGTGTTTTTAAACCGAAATAAAAAAAACTAAAGCGGTGATCTACCGACTTACAGCAGATTTAGCTGGAGTTTTATTTAAGTTAATCGGAGTACAATTGGTGATCGGGTAATTGGGTTAGTTCCGGGACAATTAAACTCAACATGGCGACCGTGAGACAGGAGCCTCAAAACGGATGACATCGGCAGGAGAAAGAAATTATAATAAAAAGTAAAACTAAAATTTTGAAATTAATTTAAACGGAGATAATAGAGAGTAAAAATATAACAAAGGAAAAACTAATTGCTACGGAAATAATAAGACTAAATGTTAAAAATATAATAACTAAAAATTTATAGATTCGGAGATTCGGAGATAATTCAAAGAAACTCAAACATGTAAAAAGAAATTATAATATAATAGTACAGATATCAAAAAGCAAATTTAAACAAGTATTTTAATACTGTACGGAAATTATAAAAATTAACATGGAAAATTTAACAAATACACGTTTAATTTAATCGGAGATAAACCGAAAATGCATAAAATATAATAAAGAAAAGCTAATTTAAACGGAGATAAACGGCAAATCAGATGGAAGGCCAAAAGAAACTTAAAATCTACTACTGAAATTAGAAATAATACATAAAATTAGACAAAAACGGAGATAAACTTAAAATTCGGCAATAATAATAAAAACTAAACTAACGAAAGCAGAGATAATACAATTCGGCAATAATAATAAAAACTAACAAAAGCAGAGATAATATAATTAAACCCAACATATATAATATAATTGAACATTTTTCGGTGCTGTACCATTATAACGGCACACGAAACCACGCCATTTAGCTAACGGGAACAAAAAACTCACGCCACTCCCTGCACAGCAACCATCGGCAGCGAGCGAGACAGCAGCAGCAATCGGAAAAAGCGGCAGCGGTACTAGCAGCGGAAGCGGTGGTAGCAGCAGTAGCGGCTTAGTAGTTATATATATGTATATGTAATTTTTTTTTTGCCCCTTTATGGTTTTTTTTTATACACATATACGTACATTTAGACATTTTTTTTAACAAACGGTGGTTTTGTGAACAACCATATTGTATACATTTTTTTCCTACAGCGGTCTGAGTCAGACTCTGGAAGTTTATCTTCGGTTAAAACAGTGACAAAACAGAAAGCTAAATTATCACTTTCTGCTGACTTAACAGGATTTGGAGATTCAACTCTCGCAAATCAAGCTTCAACTTCTTTTAATTTAAAGTCAAAACTTAACGATTTAAACAGTATAATCGCCTTAATTTCTTCTAATAATAACTCGGATCTAAACGATCAAAATGTTTCTTCAATTTCTTTCAATAATTCAGATCTAAACGATCAAAACATGGCGACACCTGAGCAAAAGAAGTCTTTTATCATTACTTGTGCCACTATTATTCGAGAAACATATAGCGGTGATCCTCTAGCACTTGAATCATTTCTGGATAAAATTGCAATAATCGAAGAAGTAATCGATGAAAATTTAACTACAACTTTTATAGCATTTTTAAAATCTAAACTTGAGGGTAAAGCGCGTGAAGCAATTCCAACCGTGGTAAATTCCGTTAGTCAAATTAAAGCCGCGTTACGAAGTAGAATTAAACCCGACAACTCGAAAGTTGTCGCGGGCAAGATCGCGTCTCTACATGTGGTAAACAATAACTATGCGGAATTTTCCAAGCGTGTTGAGGAATTATCCGACTCATTGGAACGCTCTTTGATCATTGAAGGTATGACACAAACAAAAGCCCACGAAATTGCCGTAGAACAAACAGTAAACGTTTGTAGGCTGAACACTCGTTCAGAACTAGTCAAATCGATTTTAGCGTCAACTACCTTCAGTGATTCAAAGGACGTAGTTGCAAAAATGATCGTCGAATGTAATAATGAAGTCAAAGAGCGTCAAGTGCTAGCGTTTCACTCGCGGTCAAATAGGTCAAGTAGTTTTCATGGAGGATTTAGAGGTAACAATTTCAATAATCAGTACAATAATAATTTCAATCGTTTTAATGGCAATACCAGTAGATACAACAATAACAGGGGTAACAATTTTAGATATGGCAATAATAATAATAATAATAGAAGTAACATTTCTAACAACAACAATAGTAATATCGGTAACAACCATAGTATCAATAGAAGTAACAATGCTAGAGCATCGAATGGTGGAGGTAGAAATGCTAATGTCCGCGCTTTAAACGCGAATGCCCCCCAGGAGCGAACACTGGGGGAGGACGAATACAGCGATTAAGCAATTTTACTTCACCAAAAGCCATATATTGTTTAAATTTAAATTACTCAGACTTCATTGAATTGCAACTTAACGAGTCACACAAATTTTGATCTTTCTTACAAGCAGACATTTCTTTGGTAAAAATTTCAAGCATAGACAGAAATATTCCTTTTAATACAAGAGATATTATTAACATTACCGGTATCACTTCTAATACTGTTTCAACTTTAGGTAAAATTACCGCAAATTTAATTAATTTAATATACCATCCGATGGTATACTGGGTAAAGATTTTCTGAAAATTAACAAATGCACCATTAGTTATGAAAACCATAATATTTCCTTTTGGGTAGGTGATGAAAAAGTCGCGGTACTAATACCGCCCAGATGTGAAGTATTTAGACTTTTTGATTTAGGAAAAACACCCGTTCCACTATTCGTGGATTCGCAGGAAATTGAAAAAGGTGTATTCACAGCGAGGTGCATTGTTAATTCCAATAACCCAATAATTAAGGTTATAAACACAACGGATGATGTAAAGTATGTTAAAAGAAATAGTATTCGGACAGAAAAACTTTCAAATTACAACGTTTATTCAATTAACAAAACAGAAACTGAAGACAAACGTACGCAAGAACTAATTTCAATTTTAAAAAACCAAATACTACATCATGGTCACAGTAAACTAATCGACCTTTGCATAAATTATGCTGACATTTTCGCTCTCGACACGGACAAAATGACTTTAAACAATTTTTATGAGCAAACATTAAGAGTGACAGACAACGACCCGGTATATGTTACAAACTATCGATTGCCATATTCCCAAGGTGAGGAAATAAATCGCCAAGTAAATAAGTTGTTAGATAATGATTTGATTGAGCCTAGCTATCCCAATTACAATAGTCCTTTGATTGTAGTCCCCAAAAAAGATACTAATGGTCAAAAAGCTTATCGCATGTGCGTAGATTTTCGCGGAGTCAACAAAAAACTCATTGCTGACAAATTTCCTCTTGCCAGAGTTGGCGATATTTTAGATAATCTCGGTAGAGCTAAGTATTTTTCGACATTGGACCTTTTTTCGGGATTCCATCAAATTCCCTTGCATCCTGACTCATGCGACATTACGTCTTTCAGCACTGACCGAGGTGCATTTAGGTGGAAAGTTCTTCCATTCGGGTTAAATGTAGCACCAAATTCATTCTCGCGGATGATGACAATAGCTTTTTCGGGTATACCACACAATGTCGCATTTTTATATGTCGACGAAATTATCGTTGTTGTTGTTGTTGTTTTAACAACAAAATCACTCCCCGAAGGTTTTGGGGAGCGTTGTCGAAATAACAGTCCTTGGCCGGATATGAATCCGGTACGCTCCGGTACTCCCTTGCGGTACTGCCCGACTGTCGTGGGAGCGATTTGGTATGACCAGTGCAACCTTCTAGGTCATGTCATCCCTCCTTCCGAAAGGAAAGAGAAGATGGGTAATGAGAGGTGGGAGGCATCATATCCGTAGATCAACCATCGAGTTGCACATCATTACCTCTGTGCATATTGGTCGCCTCTTACGACCGGTATGCCTACCGCGGGCATATTCTAAGCCCCAACCCGCAGGGGATACATTATCGTCATTGGTTGCAGTGAAGCACACCATATTAAAAATCTTTCAAAAGTTTTCGAAACTTGTAGGTCTTTCAATCTCAAACTTAACCCCAAAAAATGCAATTTCTTACGCGCAGAAGTAACTTTTCTAGGGCACAAATGCACATCAAAGGGTCTGTTGCCAGATGACTCAAAAATTAACGCTATAAAGAAATACACAAAACCGACCGATAAGGATGCGGTTCGACGTTTTGTCGCATTTGCTAACTATTACAGGCGTTTTATACCTAATTTTGCGTCACTGGCAGCGCCTTTAAATCGGTTAATTAGAAAAAGAGCTGAATTTGTTTGGGATGTTGAGTGGGAAAGATCATTTTTATCAATGAAAGCAGCTTTGCTTTCACCAAAATTGCTACAATACCCCGATTTTACTAAACAATTTATTATCACAGTAGACGCTTCAATAACTGGATGCGGTGCTATTTTATGTTTATATTAAAGGTAAATCAAATGTAGTCGCTGATGCACTTTCACGCATCACAATCGACGAAATTAGATAATCTAACAAACAAATACTAGCTGTACAAACAAGGGCGATGGCAAATCGAGCAAACGACAAAAACGTACTGAAGAAAAACGATAAAACCATTGACAAACATCAAACTTTACAAGTTTACGATAAATTCTCATTTAGCTTTTCAAATAAAATACCGCGTGTAAGATCTGAAATTATTTACGATAAAAATAGAAACACTACAAATTTACATATTTTTGCGCATATTAAACATAAAAAACTCGAGTTACTTAGTTTTGAGGTTGCTAACGAAATAATGTCTTTAGAGAAATTACTTTCGAGGCTTGATTCAGAAGCCAGCAAACGCAAAATTAAGCAAATAGAATGGCCTAAAAACGATATATTTTTCAATCATTACACTATTATAAATTTAAAAGATCGCGGAAATAAAATACTAAAATTTTTAGAAATAATTTTAACAGATCCAGTTGAAACTGTGACAGACGATGACAAAAAGCTTAAGTTGATGACAATTTACCACGACGACCCTATTTCTGGAGGACATTGCGGTACCAAGAAACTTTACGCAAAACTAAGAACAAAATTTTATTGGAAGAACATGACTCGCGATATAGCAAAATACGTAAAAAGTTGTAATAAATGTCTTTTGAACAAGGTGAAACCAAAAACAAAAGAAAATCTCGTAATAACTCCAACACCTTGCAAACCATTCGATGTATTCACCCCTATTCTGCATTACAATTACGTTCCCGCTCTACGCTCCGCTTGGATCGTAAATATGCATTCTGAGTTACGCTTGGATCGAAAGAAAAAGAGGAAGAGCTATAAGTTTTTCGAAGTCAGCTGTTTGCCTTGGAATGTGTGAAATTGAAACATAACAAAGCAATTTAAATTACACAAATTATTACTTTTGAAATAAAAGTAAAGCTTTATTATGATTTATAAACATAATTGTATATGTTTGAGCATTATTGAATAAATTGAGTGAAATTATATAGATCAATTGACTGATAGTAGCAGACAACGAAGGACCAACAAAAAGCAAGAGGACACTGTTGGTGGATGTTACCACATCGTCAGTAGGTGGCTGGTATTTTCCATAGAGCTAGTGCTAGAAGAGTGCGCTTTGTCGACCAGGTACACAGATGGTTGGCGTCGCATCGTAGGGCCACACCATACGCCGAGCAAACATTAGACATGTCAGGGTTAAGTCTGACCGCAGGTGGTACTTTTCGCTGCAGGAAGACATTGGCCGCCCCGGAACTGACAAAGAAGTATGAGTGGGTGCTGTGGAGTGGCCGCCTGTGCACGCTTGGATATAATGGCAAAGTCAAAGCCATTACCTTAGTTTTAATTTCGTTAGTAATATTGTTTGGTGTTTTGAATGCAAGTCCAATTTGTAATTGTTTACAACCTGTGCCGATGCTAATGCGCGTCCAAAAATATTAGATCTCCGTAGGCGGATTCACATTCCTGGCATCGAAACGCGTCTTTTGATTTCCCTCCCTACATTTTTGGACAAATATTAGCACTCGGCACCGGTCGAAAATAATTACCCTGCAAACATATCAAAAAACATCATTAGAGCAAAAAAACAAAATATAGCGAGCGTTTTACAACTTTTACATACACATTTAAGTAAAACTAAATTATAAGAATTTCAACAAAAAATCGCGGAAATTAATTGTAAATTGTTTGCAAAATAAAAAACAAGCAGTTATCCGCCAACAAAATTCCAACGTAGAAAAACGGAGCTACGATCGAAGTGCAGAATTAGCAGAATTGGAAGTTTCGAAGTTGAACGTAGCGGAATTGAAACGCAGAATACCAAAGTTGCCAAGCGGAGAAATTTTCGATCCAAGTCGAAATGCAGAATAGGGGTGATTAGTTATTGATAATATAGGACCCCTACCTGAGTCCAAATATGGTAATAAGTTCGCACTAACCATGATTTGTGACATGACCAAATATTTAGTAACAGTACCTGTACCAGACAAATCTGCAAAAACAATTGCATCTGCAATTTTTGAAGGTTTTATTTTAACTTACGGCGTGATGAAAGCCATAAAATCAGATTTGGGCACAGAATTCAAAAACGAATTAATTGCTGAAATAACCCAACTTTTGAACGCAAAACATGATTTTTCAACAGCATACCATCAGGAAACTGTTCGTACAATTGAACGTAATCACAGAGTTTTTAATGAATACTTACGTGCATATTTGAATTAGTATTTGCAAAAAAGGAAACTTTGCCAAATGAATTAACAAAAGATAAAATTGATCCAATTTATAACGTCGAAAACTATGCTAAGGAAATTAAATTTCGAATGCAAAATACTCATAAAATGGCACAAAATCTAACAAATAAACACAAATTACAAACTAAAAATTTTTATGATAAGACGGCTCGCCCATTAATTGTTAAAATTGGCGATAAAGTCATTTTACAAAAGAAACCAAGACAAAAACATGAAAATATATATCAAGGTCCTTTTGTTGTTAAGAAAATCGATGAACCTAATGTTACTAAATAAAATTCTATAAAATAAATTCTATTAAATTAATTTAAACCCAAGAGTATTAAATATACTAAATAGTTAAACCGCCTTTTTTGCACTTCTAATACAAAAAATCTTTAATATATTCTGGTGTACCTCTTAATACCCAGGTTATTAAAAATAAAATTTTCTGGTGCACTTCTAATACACAATCTCTTAAATAAACCCTCGTGTACTCCTAATACACAGTATATAAATACCTCTTCGTGTACTCCGAATACACAAATAAATCTAGATTCTCGTGTACTTCTGATACACACTATAGTAAAAACTTCTCTCGTGTACTTCTAAAGATACACTTAAATAAAACCCTCCAATAAAAATGGCTGAAGATAAGGTAGAAAAGCCATTGAATCTCCCAGCTCCCCAAGGACCAAGAACGCGGTCAAGATCTCAAGTTGAAGAAGAAGAATTGTCCATAATAATGAAAAAATCATTATTCGAATTTGCAAAACTCGAAAAGTTTTTCGATAAATGGTGAAACATTGATGAGACAACCCACACAAAACCCAGTTTGCAGACATACTTGGAGGAACTCAACAGACACATTTCAGCAGTAGAACGGGCATATGAAGCAGCGCACCTAAATCTGAAGGATGAACAGTCCTTGGAAGCGCTGACCGAAAAAGATGACAAAGCAATGGAGAACAACATGATGACACGGACCAGAATAAATGAGCAGCTCGCGGAACTGGAACCAGGTCCCATAACTCCACATCAACAAGGGGCAACAGCAGCGCCAGCTACCTCAAAGTCCCCGCATGTGACACAGAAGTGGCCCTCCTTTAGAGATATGTTCATGGCAGTGTACATAAATCACCCCAGACTCTCTCAAGTACAAAAATTATATCACTTGAGACAAAAAACCCGGGGAAAAGCACACCTCATAATTCAAAAATACCCACTTAATGACCAAAATTTCGAGCTCGCGTGGGGGGGCCTTAAGTCCAGATACGAGATCCGTAGAATTCTCGTAGATAGTCAGCTAAAAACAATTTTTAATATTCAGCCGGTATTCTATGGAAGTGGGGAAAGAATTCAAGAAGTTCAAACCACAATTAATAACTGTCTGTCTACCCTTAACTCCAACAACGTACCCACTAGTAATTGGGACCCCATACTGGTTTATTTATGCTCTTCTAAGCTCCCCAACGAAACGCTGGCTCTATGGGAACAATCCCTAGAGTCTAGAAAAGAATTACCCCTCTGGTCGGAGTTAGACAAATTCCTCACGGCTAGATACGAATTGTAGAACGCCTAGGTACTTATAGGCCCAGTAAACCCCGAAACTCAAACTCTAGCTTCCACCCACGGTCGTCGACACCCCATAATCAGATGAATAACTTTAAAAATAAATCTCACTCGTATCTTAGCGAGCAAGCCCGACAAGTTTCCTGCAAGTTGTGCAATTCGAATCACTCAATGATGAACTGCGTTAAATTCAAGCAACTTAGCGTGCCGGAACGAAATAAGTTCGTAAAAGACAATAATTATTGTAAAAATTGGCTAGCATTTTCTCATTTAGAAACCGAGTGTTGTAGCAATTTTAAATGCGTATATTGCCAAAACCGACATCACTCCCTGCTACACTACCAAACCTCTCGGCCAACGAACTCCAATACTTCGCGACAATCCCAAAGAAGAAATCCCTTCAAGGACCCGCCCCAATCAACCAATGGCCAGGACAAAGCCTCGACCTCAAAGCAGGCAATGCAGTTGCAAGAATCGCGCACTAAAACCCCACCGATCAAAGAAAATAGAACCCTAGCCCACTTCTCCAGCAACAGAGAGCAAACATTATTGCCCACAGCAATTATTCCCATTCTCCATAAAGGAGAAACCTTTCAAGTCCGGGCATTAGTAGACCAAGGGTCCCAAAAGTCGTTCGTCTCCTCTCGAATCCAGAAATTGCTAGGTCTACCCACAAAGAGAATAAACTACCAAATACTAGGTATGGGCGGACGAATTGTTCAGAACTCGAATAAAATATGCTCTTTGACAATTTGCTCTGCTGATATAAAGACCCAAATTGCCACCCAGGCCATAATCCTACAGCAATTGACCCACTTCCTGCCATCAGCCAAAATAGAAACTGAGGAACTTCGAAATTTCCCGTTTCTAACATTAGCAGATCCCAATTGCCTCTCCCCAGGACGAATTGATATGGTAATAGGTAGTGATATACTCCCAAAAATCCTCCTACCAGGTCTGGAAGCAAGCACTGCCGGAGGTCTAATGGCTCAAAATACCATATTCGGGTGGATTTTGAGCGGCCCAGTAACCGAGCAGATTTCAACTTTCTCCACGAACATAGTTGAAAACCCTGATGACTCCCTAAACGGACTTCTCAAACAATTTTGGGAGCAAGAAAAACCACAACCCTCACAGAAAGCGATACATTTTGCGAAGATAAAACAGGCCTAGGCAATTTTGCAATTGAGGTAGTGTTAGTGAGAGCGCACCACTGAAATGCTGTCGTTTGTTTGTGTTCAGTGCGTCGCTAGCTAAGAAAGAAGCAAGGTGGTGCGCATCATTTTTGTTATCGCGCAAGAAATAAATATTATTACACAATGTGTATGAATATAATTATTTCATGTATGTTGATCAATGCTTTTAGCAAAAGCAAACTTTTATGTTTTTTCATTTGATGTACGCATTTGTTATCATGAAATAATTATGTACATTCATTCATTTAGTGGAATACTTCCGCATAAGCTGTTGCTTTGTTGCTTGATAGTAAGACACTGAACAGAAATAAACAACAGCACTTCGTTTATCAGTGCGCTCACACAAGCGAAGCAAGCAAAGAGCGTAATAATCTGTTTGAATTTGGTTCTCAATTATACGGACAATTATCACACTAAATGCCTGGGCCTGGTATAAAACGACCACAATTAGACAAGAAGATGGTCGATACATGGTCAAACTCCCCTTTAAAGAAAACTTCCCACAAACAATAGCTCTCGGACATTCACGACCAGCAGCACAACAACAATATATTAGCATAGAGCGGTCGTTGGAAAAGAAACCCGAGTTAAAAGAAAAATATTCTGAAGTGCTGGAAGAATATTTAACCATGAATCACATGGAACCCGTTGCCCCCCTCGAAATTATAAATAACGGAAAATACTACTCTTTTTATTTGCCCCATCATGCTGTCATAAAACCCGACAGTAAAAGTACCAAGGTGAGAATGGTCTTCAATGCCTCCAAACCCTCTCACTCCGAAAGCTCATTGAACGACGTATTGCACACGGGCCCAACTCTCCAAAACGACTTGATGCTAATAGTCCTAAAATGGCGCCTCTGCAAATTCGTTTTCAATGGCGACATCGAAAAAATGTACCGCCAAATTCTTGTATACGCCGAAGATCAAGAATACCAAAGAATCCTCTTCCGTAGAGCTCCTAACTCTAAACTCGAAGACTTCAAACTACAAACTGTCACCTTCGGAGTTAACTTCGCACCCTCCACCAGTTAGCCGAATACTCCCAAGACGAATTCCCTATCGCCAGAAATGTACTTCGCCATGAAACATACGTAGATGACATCCTCTCTGGCGGACACGATTTACAGTCTACATTTAGCTCAATGACCCAAGTTATCGAAGCTCTCAAATCAGCCGGTCTGCCCCTAAAGAAAATAACGGCTAATCACCCGGAAATATTAAAATCAATTCCAAAAACTGATCTTCTCGATGAAGATTTTCTAAAGTTTCATGATGTCAGCTCTACAAAGACGCTTGGAATAAAATGGAACGCTATCAAGGACGCCTTTACTCACACAAAGCGGCAAATATTATCGGCAATTGCGAAATTGTTCGATCCGGCAGGATGGCTAGCGCTAATTATGATACCAGCCAAAGTGCTTCTCCAACAACTCTGGTTAGAAGGAACCGGCTGGGATGAACGCGTGAAGCCCCTCGCACTCCACAAATGGAATAGTTTTCGCGACAATCTCCCCGCGATAAGCACCATTCAAATCCCTCGATGGATCGGATTCGTTCTCGACAAACCCTACCAAATCCACGGATTCTCCGATGCCTCCGAAAAAGCATTCTGCGCCTGCGTATATTTAATAGTGCATGACAGCGAGTAAAGTAGCCCCCTTAAAACCATGAGTCTTCTTCGACTAGAACTCTGCGGAGCGGTACTACTCTATAAACTTGTTAAACAGATCTGCTCCAACTTAAATCTACTTTCAAATGACCTCACCCTCTGGTCAGACTCCTCAATCGTCCTAGCATGGCTAGAAAAGCCACCTCACACTTGGAAGACCTACGTGGCAAACCGGACGACGGAAATCCTCAAAAACGTGGTACCCGCGGATGCAAACCCCAATAACTGTCTGAATGCCCCCTATGGTGGAATGGCCCTGAGTGGCTATCGAACTCCCCCAATCTTTGGCCCAAGGCGGTTCCTCAAAACCCTCCTAATCCGCCAGAACAAAAACGCGTGGAAACCTTTCTTACTGTGGAAACACCAGATCCATTAGAGCGGTTTTCATCATTCGGCAGAGCCCTTCGCGTCCTGTCGTATGTATACCACTTCAATCATAAAGCGAAGAAACGACCAATTCCCTCCACAAAAGCTCTTCTGCAAGAAGAAATTAGCCACGTAAAAGAGCGTTTAATCCTCCAAACCCAACAAGTCTATTATGCGGAGGTCATATCCTCATTAGAATCCTCAAAGCCAATCAGCAAGAAAAACTCACTGCTATCACTCAGTCCGATGTTAGACGAAAAAGGTATATTGCGCGTCAACGGACGTCTCAGTTACGCTGCCCTTAGCTACAACGAAAGGCACCCAATTATAATTCCCGATGCCTCAAGATTCTGCAAACTATATCTCGAGTTTGCTCACACCGTCCTACTCCATGCCGAAAAGCAACTAATGATCCGAATGGTCCACCAGGAATATTATATTCCCCGCTTAAAGCAAAAGGTAAAAGCTAGCATTTTTCAATGCAAGACCTGCACGATCTATAAACAGAAGATGAATTCCCAGATCATGACCGCATTGCCAGCTGAAAGGTCGACGTACACTCTACCATTTCACACCACAGGAGTCGACTACGCTGGCCCATTTCTGGTAAAAACTTCATCTCTCCGGCGCGCCTCTTACGCAAAAGCTTATGTTTGTGTCTTCGTTTGCTTCTCCACAAAAGCAATACATCTTGAGGTCTGCTCAAACTTAACCACGGATGCCTTTATGGCCGCTTTTGCCCGTTTTGCCGGCCGCCGCGGCCTCCCTCATAAAATCATGTCCGATAACGGAAAGACCTTTGTCGGCGCTCATCGAGCGATACAAAAGGAAATAACTTCTTTTCTCAAAGAAGCAGCGCAAGATATCTCCGAAAAATATGGTGCTCATGGACTCTCGTGCCAATTCTCAGCATTATGCATAAATGGCAAATGCTCAAAGCTCTCCACCATCAATTCAGCAACCGCTGGAAGAACGAGTATCTACATTAACTGCATAAACGACAAAAATGGAAAACCAATCAACCGAATCTCAAAGAAGGAGATCTAGTAGTCGTCAAGGATGACCTCTTACCCCTCAATGAACGCAAAGCGGAATAATTACTCGTAACATCACTAACGAACGAAATAAAGCATTGAAGATGTCGCATCGACGAAACCGGCTTAGTACAAAACCAAAATTGACAAGGGACGACGGAAATTCGTTCCAATATGAATCACTAAGATATGTTTATTACCCCTCTCATAGTTATCTTTTCATGTTACTCTCACAACTCTCAATCCCCCTTTTTTCTAATCCTTCCATTAACGTAATAGCTCATTTTTCTATTAACGTTTTCTTCTACGGATCGCATCATGCAACTGGGAAGATGTCGCCTGTGCTGCCGCCCCACTCACTACGCCACTGTCATGCGTTTTTGGCAATGACGCCCGCAGAGCGATATGAGTCCGCTCGCGTCCACCGCTACTGTATTAATTGCCTGGCCACATCCCACACTACCAGTGCGTGCAAATCCACGGGTAGCTGTCGTCATTGCGGCAGAGCTCACCACACGCTCTTGCACCGTCCAATCGTTGCCTCATCGACACGCAACCGACTTCCAACGCCTCCACCAACCGTGCGCCATCGACATGACGAGCAGCGGGGAAGAGCTAGACCCCGTACCATCGAACGGCCAACGGCGCGTTTGTAGGGCCGCAGCGTCAACCAACGCAATCTGAGGAAATTGGTCAACAAGGCAAAGGTTACGCTAGAAAAGCTACAAGAGCTATTACACGCAACAACTCCGCAGGCCGGCCGCCATGTTGAAGACATGGAAGATAACCTCATAGAGTTCGATTGAGACATGCTTACCTGCAAAAATAAATACTTACTGCATAATTGTACTCTTGAATGTGAATTTTATACTTACCTTTTATATATACATATATTTATACTTACCACTTGAATTTTATACTTACCCTTTATATATGTATACATCTATACTCACCATTTGAATTTCATACTTACCCTTTATATATATACATATGTATGTACCTATACTTACCATTTGAATTGAACACTTATCGTACTTACCATTTGTATCCATATTTACCTTTTTATGTACACTATACTTACCTGAAAATTCAAACCACCTCAATGTAAAACTTAAAATAACTAATTGGAAAATTACCGCTTCTTTAGGTACTTACCTTTATGTATATATGTACATATGTATGCATACAAACTGCATAGCTTGGCGGGCGGTCATCAGCGGCCGCTAGAACCAGTCTATAGTGGTAACCAGAATGAAAACGGCAAACGACAAGCGGCATCTGTCAAATTATTTTTACACGTGTTCTTATGGGGAGGAATTTTTTGAACACGACGCGACTAAGCGGCAATCAAACACAGATGCCGCTGTCGCCGGATTAAATCTAATTCTATTTTGACAAGCGGCAGATGGTGGCGTTTGGTTTTTTTGACAATAAAACGAAAGGAAGAGTAAATAACTTGTAAAATAAGTTCCAATTATTACAGAATATGTCTCTTTCACACTTTTTACAACATTTTTTGCTACTTTTCAAGATGATTCGCACCTGTCGCCCCTGCTCTCATTATAATCATGTCGCCAATGCTTGACGGCAAATATCGTCAAGCTTCAGTTTTTCGTCGTTGTCGTTCGCCGCCGTCGTGTTCATTGTGGACGGGCCTTATGTTGAGCGCGCGAGCATTGAATTTTGTTATTACAAGTTAAAACCCTTACATCGCTACAGTTAAAATCCTATAATTATAATTAATAAAATTGATAGTAAAACTTACAAACTAAGTTAAAAAATCGATTGATAAAATTATTAAATGTTATAAAACCTATTGTACACACCTGATAGTGAATTATTAAAATACTTAAGCTAAGCTAAAATTAAAACCAAAGTGCCGGTGTTGTAGTTTATTTTAGACAAGGTTGCTACCGTGCAAAACCGCGTAAGTAGCCCCTCAAACATTTATCGATAGTGCATCTGTACGAACAGTGCAAAGTGAACCTTTAAACAGGTGTGTACTTTAGCGTTAAGACAAAAAATAAATTTTTGAAGAAATTTTTAAAAAGAGCGTGGCACCGCCCACTTTTGATTAAGTCAAATTTGGAAATATTATTAATCATAAATCAAAAACCGCTCAAGATAGCAAAATAAAATTCAGCACACATATTTATATTAATACAGGCAATATTTCGAAAAAAAAATTAGCGAAATCGGATTAGGTCCACGCCCAATTTTAGGTGCAGTGAAATAACTCCCATGAAATAAGTCCCAATAAAAATGAAATAATTCCCAACTTTAATAAATGAAATAACTCCCAAAGAAGGAAATGAAATAACTCCCAACATTTGGCAGTTATTTCACAATGAAACCACAAGTCCCCAAAAAAATGAAATAACTCCCAAACGAAAAAAGTCCCAAAAAAATGAAATAACTCCCAAATCAAAATTTGAAATGGTATATTTTTACAATATAATCAGTTACAATGAAATTTGAAAAATACAGGACAGCTTTGGACATGCGAATTAATGTCATTGAGGCATTTGGGTTTGAGATTCGACGAAGCAGTGCCGCAGGTGAAAATTTGACTTAGGTCAGATCCCCAATTCGGGGCGTGATCCATGGTATTTACGTGCAGAACTCCTTTCCGCATTGGCGGCCTTCGGCCGCGCTTCAAAAAATTACCCTGGGCTACGCCATTCCAACTCCGGGTGTGTGCCATAGCCGTGGCTACCGCCACGGTGATGTCTTTCCGCGTGCCACGTTTCCCACTTTTTCACTTGCCATTTACAACCACATGAAAATGACACAAAATTGTGAACTTTAACTGCAAATAACTTTTGAACGGTTGAAAAAAATTTCATTTCAGATTCTAAATCTAGACGTGGGTAATCGTTTACGTGGGGTACCGAGCGCTAATACACAACCAAAAATGTTGAGATATGTATCAGGAGACGCGCTTTGGTCCCAGGAGCATGAATATAACTCCGCTGAACCATTATTTTTAGTATTTTGCGAGATATTTGCAGTTAAAGTCATTTTCATGTGGTTGTTGTAATCACATTACCCTGTGAGAAAAGAGTGGGACGCGGAAGGACATCGCCGTGGCGGAATGGCGTAGCCCAGGGTTATTTTTTGAAGCGCGGCCGAAGGCCGCCAATGCGCAAAGGAGTTCTGCACATAAATATTACTGATCACGCCCCGAATCGGGGATCTGACCTAAGCCCATCTCAGATTCATGATCATAAGTCGAAGGTGATAATGAAAAATGAAAATTTGGAATATAAAAAAAAATGTACTGACTTTAGTTCGCCTTCTTAATGCGAATTAATGTCAATGACGTTAGTTCGCTAAAAATATGCCCAACAAAAATGAAATAACTCCCAATGCCTGGATTACAAGCAATGAAGTAAGTCCCAAAAAATGAAATCACTCCCAATTTCCAAAAATTATGAAATAGCTCCCAAAGATATTTTATTGGGGATTATTTCATTTGGGAGTTATTTCATTATGAAATAATTCCCAGTTAAAATTATGAAATAGCTCCCAATTCATTGGGACTTATGAAATAAGTCCCAACTTGCATGGAAAATATTTGGGAGTTATTTCAGTTTTTTGTTGGGAGTTATTTCATTTGGGAGTTATTTCACTGCACCCCAATTTTATACGAAAGATTTTGAAAAGGAGCACAGATATATTGAATATGCTATAACTTTGCTTAAACTAGCTGTATATCATTTCTATTTCACCTCTAAAGTGTTCGTGCGCAAAGAAAGTCGAAAGCACAAAATTTTTGGAAAATGGGCGTGGCCCCGCACGTTTATGTTGGATTATTCCACAAAACTTTCCATGCCATAACTCCGGTAAAAATTTACTTATTGAAACGATATTAAGAGAAAGTGTTCAACATATAAAGCTAACTCTTTGCTGTAAAAATAAACAAAATCGGTGAACGGACACGCCCACTTTTTGAACACAGTTCTAAAAAATTTCTTCGAAATATTAAAATCGCGATAT
The DNA here is from genome assembly GCA_951509765.1 of Sphenella marginata. Lineage (NCBI taxonomy): Eukaryota > Metazoa > Arthropoda > Insecta > Diptera > Tephritidae > Sphenella > Sphenella marginata. The sequence goes on from OX608079.1 coordinate 69,471,732, forward strand.
TTCCATAATTGTATAAGTTATATTAATAAGATTTTACACACTTAATAAGCTTTTTAAGCAAAAATAAACTGTATAAAAATTTTGTGGATTTTGGTGAAGTAGGCGTGGCGCCGCCCCCCTTTTAGCATAAAAGCTCTGCTATTTTCAAAAGCGATTGCTTGGAATTTCAAGAATGTATTTCAATGAAATTTTGTGAGATACTTCCCAATAGTATGTATAATAATAACAAACAAGCAAGATTTACGGGAAAGTAGTCAACACCCTATTGCATTTTTTTCATAATTTTTTTTTATTTTCATACCTTTCATAAGCATGGGGAAAACTATTTATATTTTATTATTTAGTGATAATTTAATTTACCACTTACAACAGAAGTGGTTTTAATCGAAAACAATCAGTTGTCTTTATAACGACTTTTCAGGTATTAAAATATACATGAGTAAATTGGGATACCAAAACAGATCACTACTAGGTATTTAATGTTCGGTTACACCCGAACTTAGACTTCCTTACTAGTTTTCATTAATTTTTTTTATTTTCATACCTTTCATATTTATATTTTATTATTTAGTGATAATTTAATTTACCACTTACAACAGAAGTGTTTTTAATCGAAAACAATCAGTTGTCTTTATAACAACTTTTCAGGTATTAAAATAGAATTGAGTAAATTGGGATACCAAAACAGATCACTACTAGGTATTTAATGTTCGGTTACACCCGAACTTAGACTTCCTTACTAGTTTTTTTTTTTTGTTTTTACTAAATTGAATTTGCCTTGAGCCATATGAAAACTTTTTATCATAATTTTTTTTTTACATTTATCATATTTGTAACCCAATATTTCAATATTTTTCTGTTTATCACCTCTATCTCGGAGTGAAAAAATCAAATTGTTTGAAAAAAAGTTAAAAAATTATTCCAATTTATATAATTATAATATAAAAATTATTCCAATTTATTTCTCTTTTTACTTTTTTTTAAAAATATATCATATTTAATATACAAAAAGTAAAAACAGAGTTTGTAGCTTCTCCAATTTTATATTTACGAAATAGGTAGAAATCCCGTTAATTTTCCTAAAGACATCAACTATTTTCTTCCTAAAATTTTTAATTTGTAAAAGAGTCGACATATAACCGGAATCCTTTTATTTGTAACCCAATATTTCAATATTTTTCTGTTTATGACATCTATCTTGGAGTGAAGAAATCAAATTTTTTGAAAAAAAAAGCTAAAAAAAAAATTATTCCAATTTATCAATATTTATCAATTTATAATGTAGGTATCATATTTAATATATGTAATTATATTTCTGAGTTGAAGTTGACGAAAAAAACCAGAAAACCATCACATGTTGAAGTTGTAATATACGGACTTCAAAAAATCCACAACAAAAACACAATTTGGAAACCGGCTAATGTTAAGAAGTTAGCAGAATCTCACAATGAACGTTCATTCGTTTCAATCCATATGGATATGTATGTATGTATATTCTTAGTGGTGGAAATATTTGCTGAACCTTTTTTGCTTAGGTATAGCATTTGACATGGTATATTAATGTGTACGAATAGCGCATTTGTAATGGTCTCGGGTGGGATGCGTGCATTCCATGGTTCGAACCCAGCTTCGAACATAAACTTTTTTTCCTTTTCATATTGACTATTTTTTTTTTGTAAAGAAATACCTAAAATTTACAATAACACATACAGTCCATTCTTATATATGTAGTTTTATGCATTTTTTTAAGGTATTTGCTTTTTCTTAATTGATATAGGACTAAGGGTAAAGTTATATGCACAGCTTTAATAAATACATATAGCTATACTAGCAGAATGCCCGGCTTTGCTCGGGATGTAAGTAGTTCATAAAATTCTTCTACCCTCACTTGGGAAGACAATTTACAGGCAGAGAAGGTTCAGAACAATATTTATTTTCCCACATTATATCCCGTTTATGTCTACGGCAACCAACTGAACCGTTTCTTAATAGTCTAACTTCGCCCTTTTTGTCATCTCCTTTCCATTTGACACTTTAGCTGTGCAAGTCAGTTTTCAAAGAAATTTTCAATAGCAGACACAACTCTTCTAGAGTTGTATTAAAGATATGCTGATACCCACATAGGGCGGCAGTGGACCTATGCAATTGAATAAAAATTTGGGTGATTCGTTTGACATTGGCAGCAATGGGCCTACTTTATGATAAATTTGGCCTTTAATTTTGAATTTTGAGTTGAATTGCTGACCATTTATAGTTCCTAACTATTTCTGTTGCTCCGAATGATGCCATTTGAAAACATGAATTAAATGTACGAATTGACTTTAGGAACATAACAAATAGATAACAACCATTTCGCAGACCTAACGAATATACATACATACGAATTTTATTTATTTTCATATTTCAACTTGGCCATAGCGATAACCACATACCAAATTTCAACCAAATCGGACCGCATGTGAAATAGGTCGCTCCCGAGTCCACTTCCCGGAAGAAAAGTTATCCCATATTTCAACTTGGGCATAACGCTTCCCACATACCAAATTTCAAAAAAATAGGGTCACATTTGAAATAGTTTTGAATAGGTCGGTCCCGAGTCCACTTCCCGGAAGAAAAATTATCCCATATTTTAACGTGGGCATACCGCTACCCACATACCAAATTTCAAGCTAATCGGGCCACATATGAAATAGTTTTAAATAGGTCGGTCCCGGTAGCACTTAGGAACATAAAAAATAGATAACAACCATCGCGCAGACCTAACGAATATACATACAAAATTTCATTAAAATCGGTCAAGCTGTTTCGGAGGAGTATGGCGTCGTACACCGTGACAGGAGAATTTTATATATATAGAGATAGAGTTGAGGTCATACTATATATATATCACAAAAAATTATTGAAATGATATAAAACTCAATATAAAATGTACTTATATATATGTATATCTAAATTGTTGAGGAAAAAACCCTAAAAAATCCAAAATGGCAGCCGGCCTACTGCTCATATTGAGCACTTCAAAATAAACGCCAAATTAATTTTAATACAAAATATGTATATGTAGTAAAATCCTAACGGTAAAATCTTTGCCTGCTGATCGGAAGATTACCCAATTTGAGACATTTTTTTTTTAAACGTCCTGTCTTAGAATTTGTTTCAATAAGGCCGTTATTGGATATATAATAATGAAATATTGAATACAATTTTTAAATAGAGAGTTTTATTTAGTAGAACTATATTATTCATTGTCTCTGCTTTTCATGTAATTCAAAATTTTAATTCTTTTTTAAAAACGCAATCAAACTTCTATTTTTTCCAAAATTCTATGAGAAAAATGAGATTCGAAGGTATTCATGGTCACCATTTTCGTTTAGTTCTTTAGATGCATCCTTAATAGTTCAAAGGTACCATTTTTCTGGAAAATACGATAAAGTTTTTGTTTTTATTTGTATATTTATTTTTATTTTTCTTAAAAACGCAATCATACTTCTATATTTGGTAAAATTCTTTAATGAAAATGAGATTCGAAGTCATTCGCGACCACTATTTTCGGCCGGGTATTTATATGCATCCTAAAATCCTGCAAAATCTGTGTGTTTATATTTAAATGCAAACTTTTATTGTTCATAAAACTCCAATAATAAAATGGGATCCAAAGCACCCATGACCACGTTATAATTCAAAATTTGAAGTAAAAAGAAAGCAGAGTCAAAGTAGGTAAGAACGTCGTTGCGTCTGATTTGCTAAACTGAATTTGTAATATGCTCCCGGTAAATGTATTACAAAATATACTGTCTGTATACTAACAACAAAAAATTACAATATGGCAACCATGTCTAAGCAGTGGACATAACTCATGATCATCTGTATCTTTGAGATTGCGAATTACAATCGCATGCAACGCAAATGAAATAAACGAAAGAAATAATTACAGCTTACGTCGCTCAATCAGTAACCATTACACATATTATAAGTTTAACTATGTTGTTGGTATATGTCCATGAAATTTAATTTTGTTTATTGAAATATTGACGGAATATGAAAGGAGTGGTGGGTCTGATGGTGGACTTTCAACATTTGTGCAACACGGTCATCAGAATCTGAGCCAAATGATTTAATAAATACCTTTTTACCAAGACGGTCGCCTAGGACTGAGCCAAAAGGTGGTTTTTGAGGAAGCCAATCGCGCCATGCCTCAGAGCCAACAGTGCTCGCCACCAACAAATACATTTATTGTGTCACAAGTGTCCCGCACCTCCCGTTCTATAAAGAACAAAATGTTTTTAACATTTGCGCAACACGGTCATCAGAACCTGAGCCAAATGATTTAATAAATACCTTTTGAGCAAGAAGGTCACCTAGGCCCGAGCCAAAAGGGGGTTTTTCACAACGAAAATGAGGAAGCCAATCTCGCGCCATGCCTCAGAGCCAACAGTGCTCGCCACTAACAAATACATTTAGGGTGTCACAGGTGTCCTGCACCTCCCGTTCTCTAAAGAACAAAATGTTTTTAACATTTGCGCAACACGGTCATCAGAACCTGAGCCAAATTATTTAATAAATACCTTTTTAGCAAGACGGTCGCCTAGGACTGAGCCAAAAGGTGGTTTTTCCAAGCGAAAATGAGGAAGCCAATCGCGCCATGCCTCAGAGCCAACAGTGCTAGCCACCAATAATACATATATACTCTCTCGTTCTCCAAAGAACATTTTAGGCAAACATGGTCGTCAGAACCTGAGCCAAATGAATAAATACCTTTTGAGCAAAACGGTCACATAGCACCTGAGCCAAATAATAAAATAAAATAAAAAATAATAATAACTTAAAAAAAACAAATCGACTTCTCTAAAGCTTAGACACATTGCTAAGTACCGTTTTTGCCATCTCCTATTAATGATTACTGGTCTTTAATGGACGGATTTTTTTCAGTTAGTTGTCAAATTACCCGTCTTCGACAAGTATGTGTGAAGCAATTGAGCTATTTAAAGAAAAGTGCCTCCGCGCTCAAGAGGAAGTAGGCAATCCAGCTGTGGAGTCGTTCGGCAAGATGATAACATCAATGATTTTGCAAATGAATGATGGGAAACAGACTCGTGCTATGCAACGGATCATGGAGGTGGCATTCCAGGTTCAGCAGGAACCAGAATAGATATTTTTTAAATGTCAAAAAAAATATATATATATGTACGATGTATCCCAAAAGTGAGTATGCAGCCCTTTTTCGCAGTTCTCACCATTTTCGGCTTCAACAAATTTATTTTAACTAATTACCCGTCTTCAGAGTAAACCAGCTTTTATGAGAGCCACCATCAATGTCTCCAATATTTCTGCCTGTAGGCATTAGGTGCTGGAGAAAAATTCGAGCAGAGGATTTAATAAGTTAAACTAATTTCGACCACGGGATATACTAGTTCTTATTATTTTGAATCCATAAGTGGTGTGAATATATCGACGTGCCATACGAAAACTAACTCTTTTTCAAATTTTTACGAAAAGTAACACTTTTAAAATTCTGTAAGAAAACCAACACTTAATTTGTGTCTCACGAAAACTAACACTTTTATTTTGTGTTTGACGAAAACTAGCACTTTTTTTTGTCTTTTTAGTTATTTACAGGGTCTAGATTCGTTAAAGATATGTTTTTTAATAGTAAAAAGGACTGGGGTAAATAGTACAAAGTATATTTTGACTTTACTAAAACAAATAAAGAGCATATAAATTTATATAGCTTTGAAGAGTACATTAAGCCTGGTTAAAATTGTGTTGACAAATGTTCATTAAAAGATATAATCAACACATATAAAAAAGTATCTTTGTTAACAAAAAATTTAGACAAATAATTGTAATGTAATGTATATTTGTACATACCCTACCAACAAAGCCTATCCACTTTTGATTAATTTCTTATCGAATTCCAAAACCATCTCTATTTTTTGTCCTCCATACCAATACCAACTCATATTTATGAAATACTAGCAGGGTACCCGGCGTTGCTCGGGATGTAAGTAGTTAGGGGCCTTTCAAAATCAATAATATACTTTAAGATTTCATATTTATATAATACTAGCAGACCCGGCAGACGTTGTTCTGCCTGACCAGTGACTTCCCTAGAAATACATTTTCAAATATTTTTCTTTAACTTTTAACATTCCATTTATTGCAGTGCTTTAGATATACAATGTTTCTGGCTTTAAAGTCTTTGGTATAAACAAATAAATTTTTTTGATGTCCAACTCAAAAAACGGATCTTTTGAACTCAATGGGTATGACAAAAACCATTATGCGCTGCTGAGCAGATGTATAGTTAGTACTTATTTAATTATATCCTATATCTACCTATAATACTCTGGATATGTATGAACGGCAATAACAAACAAAACAAATTAAGTGCTTTGATTAAGATTTAAGAACGTTAAAATGTCACTAAAGCAAATACATTCAGGGATGTAACGAATTGAAATATTACTTAGCTTGTGGTCCTGGAACTGCCCACTTTTCCAAAGAATTTACAAATGCAGCCTATGTATGTCGTACCCAAAGAAGATTTTAACGTATTGGAAAAGTTTAAAACAGATCAACCATAAACTTTGGACATTATTGAAGTACAAACAAAGCACTGAATACAAAAAAAGTGGGCGTGGCACGGCCCACATTTCCCAAATTATATAATTCTTGACGAAGGGACACTCATATCCAAAAATCATTAGTTTACACCAAAAATATTCAAAGTTATGATGATTTAAATTTTATATAGCCTGGGGGCGTGGCACAACAATCTTCTGAACCAATCTGGAAATTTAGAGAAGATCGACCATAAACTTTGAACTTATTGAACTACAAACAAAACACAAAAAATGTGGGCGTGGCACCGCCCACTTTTCCAAAGTTATATACATCTTGACTAAAGGACACACATATCCAAAAATCTTTAATTTAGACCCAATATGTTCAGAGTTATGAAGAATTTAAATTTTATATAGCCTTGGGGCGTGGCACCGCCTACTTTTCCAAAAATTGATATAGCCTAAATCGTACACAACAATTTTCTTAAAAAATCTTGAAAGTTTAAAAGAGATCGACCATAAACTTTGGACATTATTTAAGTACAAACAAAACACAAAAAATGTGGGCGTGGCACCGCCCACTTTTCCAAAATTACATAAATCTTGACCAAAGGACACACATATCCAGAAATCATTAATTTAGACCAAATATGTTCAGAGCTATGAAGAATTTAAATTTTATATAGCCTTGGGGCGTGGCACCGCCTACTTTTCCAAAAATTGATATAGCCTAAATCGTACACAACAATTTTCTTAAAAAATCTTGAAAGTTTAAAAGAGATCGACCATAAACTTTGGACATTATTTAAGTACAAACAAAACACAAAAAATGTGGGCGTGGGACCGCCCACTTTTCCCAAATTATATCCATCTTGACTAAAGGACACACATATCCAAAAATAATTAATTTAGACCAAATATGTTCAGAGTTATGAAGAATTGTAGTTTTATATAGCCTGGGGGCGTGGCACCGCCCACTTTTACAAAAATTACATAAATCGTGACTAAAGGACACATATATCCAGAAATCATTAATTTAGACCAAATATGTTCAGAGTTATGAAGAATTGTAGTTTTATATAGCCTGGGGGCGTGGCACCGCCCACTTTTACAAAAATTAATATAGCCTATGCTTTAACCCATGATCTCAAGAATATACTGTGAAAATTTCATAAAAATCGGTTGAGTACTTTGGACGCCCATAAAGGACACACAGACACACAGACACACATTCAAAAATTTTCTTTTGCGGTATTCGTTGGTAACGTTAGGGGACCTTTAAGAATTCAATTTTGAAAAATTGTGCCAGGATGAATGCAAATTCAAATGTTGATTTGATACCATATTGTAGGGTAATATTAAGGTTTTTCTGCAATTGCATTTTTACTGATAACTCAGTTATAGATAAATTTATCGAAATATATCGAAGTACAAATGGAACCTGGGGCCTTCCCCTTTCGATTGATACCCATATTGTAGGGCAAGTTTAAGGTTTTTGGGCAATAACATTTTCACCGATAACTCATCATCGATACATTTATCGAAACCTATCGAAGTCCAAATTAAACCTGCGGCCTTCTCCTTTCGTCTTATACCCATATTATAGGGTAATGTTAAGTTTTTTGGGAAATCACCGATAACTCAGTTATCGATAAATTTAGCGAAGTCCAAATGAAACCTGGACCTATCCCCTTTCGTTTGATACCCCTATTGTAGGGCAAGTTTAAGGTTTTTGGGAAATCATATTTTCACCGATAACTCAATCATCGATAAATTTATCGAAACCTATCGAAGTCCAAATGAAACCTGGGGCCATCCCCTTTCGTTTGATACAAATATTGTAGGGTAATATAGAGGTTTTCGAGCAATCGCATTTTGACCGATAACTCAGTTATCGATCAATTTATCGAAATATATCGAAGTACAAATGAAACCTGAGGCCTCCCCTTTCGTTTGATACCCATATTGTTGGGTAATTTTAAGGTTTTTGAGCAATAACATTTTCACCGATAACTCATCATCGATAAATTTATCGAACCTATCGAAGTCCAAATGAAATCTGCGGCGTTCTCCTTTCGTTTTATACCCATATTATAAGGTAATGTTAAGTTTTTTGGGCAATCACCGATAACTCAGTTATCGATAAATTTATCGAAATATATCGAAGTCCAAATGAAACCTGGAGCTATCCCCTTTCGTTTGATACCCATATTGTAGGGCAATATAGAGGTTTTCGGGCAATCGCATTTTGACCGATAACTCACTTATCGATCAATTTATCGAAATTTATCGAAGTACAAATGAAACCTGGGGCCTCCCCTTTCGTTTGATACCCATATTGTAGGGTAATTTTAAGGTTTTTGTGCAATAACATTTTCACCGATAACTCATCATCGATAAATTTATCGAAACCTATCGAAGTCCAAATGAAACCTGGAGCTATCCCCTTTCGTTTGATACCCATATTGTAGTGCAAGTTTTAGGTTTTTGGGGAAATCATATTTTCACCGATAACTCAATCGTCGATAAATTTATCGGAACCTGTCGAAGTCCAAATGAAACCTGGGGCCATCCCCTTTTGTTTGATACCCATATAGGAGGGTAATATTAAGGTTTTCGGGCAATCGCATTTTGACCGATAACTTAGTTATCGATAAATTTATCGAAATATATCGAAGCCAAAATGAAACCTGGGGCCTTCCCCTTTCGTTTGATACCCATATTGTAGGGCAAGTTTAAGGTTTTTGGGCAATCACATTTTCACCGATAACTCATCATCGATACATTTATCGAAACCTATCGAAGTCCAAATGAAACCTGCGGTCTTCTCCTTTCGTCTTATACCCATATCATAGGTAATGTTAAGTTTTTTGGGCAATCACCGATAACTCAGTTATCGATAAATTTGTCGAAATATATCGAAGTCCAAATGAAACCTGGACCTTTCCCCTTTCGTTTGATACCCATATTGTAGTGCAAGTTTAAGGATTTTGTGAAATCATATTTTCACCGATAACTCAATCATCGATAAATTTATCGAAACCTATCGAAGTCCAAATAAAACCTGGGGACACCCCCTTTCTGATACCCATATAGGAGGGTAATATTAAGGTTTTCGGGCAATAACATTTTCACCGATAACTGATCATCGATAAATTTATCGAAACCTATCGAAGTCCAAATGAAATCTGTGGCCTTCTCCTTTCGTCTTATACCCATATCATAGGGTAATGTTAAGTGTTTTGGGCAATCACCGATAACTCAGTTATCGATAAATTTGTCGAAATATATCGAAGTCCAAATGAAACCTGGACTTATCTCCTTTCGTTTGATACCCATATTGTAGGGCAAGTTTAAGGTTTTTGTGAAATCATATTTTCACCGATAACTCAATCATCGATAAATGTATCGAAATATATCGAAGCCAAAATGAAACCTGGGGCCTTCCCCTTTCGTTTGATACCCATATTGTACCATCTTTCTATACCTGTATGCGAAATATCATAAATATAGGTTCAAATATATGGAATAAAAAAATTTCGAAAAGTAACGGTCCGTAGCAGGGTCGGAACACCCAAAATTAAAAAAAAAATAGCCTATAGCTCCTTCCAGACTATAACCTGTAGGCGTGCCAAATTTCAACAAAATCCGTCTTGCCATTCTCACGTTTTTAGGGAACAAAAGCAAACGTCTGGACATCCAAACATCGCTACATTCCCATTTATAATATTAGTATGATTATTGCCTACTGAAGAATTTACCAAATTCGAATATTTTTAAAAAAGAGTATTGAAAACCCGTTTTCAAAAATTTTCTTTTGCGGTATTCGTTGGTAACGTTAGGGGGCCTTTCAAGAATTCAATTTTGACAAATTGTGCCAGGATGAATGCAAATTCAAATGTTGATTTGATACCATATTGTAGGGTAATATTATGGTTTTTCTGCAATTGCATTTTTACTGATAACTCAGTTATAGAGAAATTTATCGAAATATATCGAAGTACAAATGGAACCTGGGGCCTTCCCCTTTCGTTTGATACACATATTGTAGGGCAAGTTTAAGGATTTTGTGAAATCATATTTTCACCGATAACTCATCATGGATAAATTTATCGAAACCTATCGAAGTCCAAATGAAACCTGTGGCCTTCTCCTTTCGTCTTATACCCATATCATAGGGTAATGTTAAGTTTTTTGGGCAATCACCGATAACGCAGTTATCGATAAATTTGTCGAAATATATCGAAGTCCAAATGAAACCTGGACCTATCCTCTTTCGTTTGATACCCATATTGTAGGGCAAGTTTAAGGTTTTTGTGAAATCATATTTTCACCGATAACTCAATCATCGATAAATGTATCGAAATATATCGAAGCCAAAATGAAACCTGGGGCCTTCCCCTTTCGTTTGATACCCATATTGTACCATCTTTCTATACCTGTATGCGAAATATCATAAATATAGGTTCAAATATATGGAATAAAAAAATGTCGAAAAGTAACGGTCCGTAGCAGGGTCGGAACAACCAAAATTAAAAAAAAAAATAGCCTATAGCTCCTTCCAGACTATAACCTGTAGGAGTTCATGATGCATTCGGGATGTTTCGGGTGGAAGGCTGCCAGATTTATTTTATTTTAGTTCATTCAGCTTTGGTTTAATTTCTTTCCATTTTATTTATTTTCAATTCATGTCCCTCCATTGATATAGATTCATTTATTTTTTTAAATTTATTTTATTTTATTGCATGCCATTTAATATAATTTTGATCTATTTAGCTTTGATTTATTGCTTATAAATACTTACTACTTTTAAGTAATGTTCCTTTAATAACATTATTATTGAATAAATTATATAAATATGTGAAATGAATAAATATAATTTTTGGAAATGTATTTAAATTTTCTAGGGTATTTTAAAAGTAATACAGCAGACAACGGGATGGCAACCCTGACAGTGCCTAAAAGTATGCCACCTTTGCTGTGATGTCAGGTTTGTTTTGGGAAATTTTTAAGTTAAAGGAGCGCAGATATGTTTTTTCTTATGGCGTTTCTTAATGAGTGCTAGGATGATGCACGGCGCCCATACAAAACTATCCACTTTTTTATCTGCATTTCTGGATAGCGCGACCTATGTTTTATCTACTTTTTTCTCTGCGTATGGTTGGTAGCGTACATATGTAAAAAATATTATTGTGTTCGTGTATCAAATGTGTCTGCTATGCAGACTCATGATTTTGACAATTGGTGCCATCTTGCTCCCTGAAAAATTGTAATTTACATTTTGGGTTGCCTTTTATAGAAATTATTTAATGTACAAAAATTTTAAAAAGCTTGGTTTCAGAAAATGTATTCATTTACGCATATATGTAATACTTCTATATTGGCAGTAAAAGCTAATACCGTTCGAAAACATTACAGTACAGAGATATTATTTTTGAGCAAGGCAGGCATATATTTTTGTTTACAAAAAAATTTCAAAAAGCCATGAGCGTTTCATTAAACTAAAGCGGTGATTGAAAGCAAGAAAACGAACTATGTCAAGGGAATGTTGCGTGTGTTTTAAAAGAAAAGGAAAGAATACAATATTACTCAGGTGAGTTAGTATCACATTCCATTTAAAACAAAATGAAATAAATTGGAATTAGTTTTCCGAAAGACGTTCTTTTGGATCAACGATGGCGACAAAAATGTAATCTTAATATATAAAAATCACGTGTCACATGTTCAATCAGGGTGAGCTCCTAAACTACTCAACCGATTTTAATGAAATTTGCACAGCATCTACAGTTTGATCCAACTTGAAAGATAGGATACCTTATATCTCAAGGGGGAGTGGAAATCGGTAAAAAACCATAAATTTTTTTGTTTACACAGCCACAAATCATAAACGGATCCACCGATTAGAATGAAACTTACTTGAAGTTAAACTTTGAAATATTTACTTTCGTTCTGCATCAAAAAAATAGTTGATTCATATATTATTTAACCAAAATTGTTTAAACAATAGGAGCACCTTTTCTAAAAAAAGCTGTTTGTGTGTTTGTTCGCTGTCAACCAAATGAATCGATTTAAGTTAAGCGAGCGCTCGGTAGCGGTACTTCGCTTCGTACATACATACATATGTATGTATGTATGACGCTTTAAATAAAAACAAAATTAACATTCATATGTACATATGTACGTTTTCGTGTTGCTGAGGGATAACCCTACCAACCATACGCAGATAAAAAAATGGATAAAACATAGGTCGCGCTATCCACAAATGAGGATAAAAAAGTGGATAGTTTTCTATGGGCCGCGTGCAGATATTATCCACATTCCCCATGTAAATTTCGTGTACGTGTGACCTTGCATCACCGTCGCACTCATTAGGAAATTCCATAAGAAAAAACATAGCTGCGCCGTTCTAAATATAAAAATTTCCCAAAACAAAAGGTTGCATTTTCATAGAGTTGCCAGATCGGAAATCTGGTATGGCTAAAAAATACCCAAAAATTAAGGGAAAATGCCCAAAAAAATACCCCAAAAATATGGAAACGGCCCAAAAAATCCAAATAATTTCAAAACGATTTATTTTTTATAAAATACGTTTTAATGAAAATATATACTTTAATTTTAGGAAATATAATACAAAATTTACTTAAAGTTATAGACATACATATAATTAAATACATGCTGTTTTATTTGTTGCAAAAATTATTAAGCGATTTCAACAAAAATAGAATCAAATGAAAGGTAATTTAATAACCTTTCTTTTGATGCTAAACAACTATACAATTACAAATTAAATCTTTAAGAAAAATGTAACTTTTTTACAACTTGAAAAAAATCCATGGATTTTGTTCTATTACACATATGTGTTTACAAAATTGATAAAATTTACAACAAATTATTAAGCGATTTCAACAAAAATAGAATCAAATGAAAGGTAATTTAATAACCTTTCTTTTTATGCTAAACAACTATATAATTACAAATTAGATCTTTAAGAAAAATGTAACTTTGTTACAACTTGAAAAAAATCCATGGATTTTGTTCTATTACACATATGTGTTTACAAAATTGATAAAATTGAGAATACATTATTAAAAGATACATAGATATATGTATATATTCGCAGGCTTCGCGTTTCCTTAAGATTGGATACCTGTAAGAAATGAACAAATATTAAATAATCATTCAAATAACATGACATGCCCCTGATCTTGGTCAGGTAAACTACACTTAATTCACTTTTCCCACAACCAAGTTATGCAAATGCACAAGCGCATGTCCATTTGTATATTTTGATGACACCCTAACATATTCCAGATCTTAGTCAGGTAAACTACACTTAATTCACTTTTGCCACAAACATAACAAACAAATGCACAAGCGCATGTACATTTGTATAATATGGTGACATCATAACCATGTCCTGATCTTGGTCAGGCACACCACACTAAATTCATTTTACGCACCTCAAAATTCGACGGCTAAATTTGCGTTCTTGTGGGCCGACCGGAAAGAACCCCAAAATCATTCAATTATCCGCGGAACAGCAGTCCATAACGAAGATACGCCTGTGAAAACATACAATGCATTATAAATATTAATATTTTGTATTAAAAAAGCTTAAAATTATTGTACTTACCTTGATTTTCAATGAAATATGTATATATTTTTAACCAAACACCAAAAAAAAATTGAAATTGATTTTGACAGAAAATTTAATTTATGAAATCAGCTGTTTAATTTCCTTTTGTTTGGGAAATATATCCCAAAACTATGCGTTGGTATTGGTAAGGAGAAGCAAAAATAGAGATGGTTTTGGAAATCGATAAGAAATTCATAAAAAGTGGATAGCCATGGTTGGTAGGGAAGTTAAAATCAAATCCATATACATATGTACATATTTTGTAGTGAACGCATTTTGTGAAACCCCGTTATTCGTATTTTATACAATTGCTTCATTGTTCAAAAATATTTAATTAAAATATATACATATGTACATGTAAGTATTATCACATAATTATATTATTAATTTCTTATTTCATATTAATCAATTCAAAAATGATAGGAAAAAAATGAGAACGGCTGAACAGATTTGACTCAAGTTTTTTTTCAGTTCTTCGTAATTGGTAACGAGGTGTTTCCACCAAACCAAACACCGTGTTTAAAAGGGTTTGGGTTATGTAGAAATGGTTATGTAGAAATGTCAAGTTTTTCTACTGAGAGTTTACCGGAAAATGGGTTTACACCCACTAAATCGAAACGACGATCATAATAAATTGTTTAGTGGGTGTAAACCCATTTTCCGGCAAACTATCAGTGGAAAACTTGACATTTCTACATAACCCAAACCCTTTTAAACACGGTGTTTGGTTTGGTGGAAACATAGCATAAGAGAAGGTTTGTGTGAGGGAAAATTTTGGGAAATATTTCCGGATTTTCAAGATTTATGTAATTTTGGAAAAGTGGGCGGTGCCACGCCCACATTTTTTGTATTCAGTACTTTGTTTGTACTTCCATAATGTCCAAAGTTTATGGTTGATCTGTTTTAAACTTTTCCAATACGTGAAAATCTTCGTGGGGTACGACATACATACATTTGTAAATTTTTTGGAAAAGTGGTCAGTTCTAAGACCACAGCTAAGTAATATTTCAATTCGTTATACCTATCCCTGAATGTATTTGCTTTAGTGACATTTTAACGTTCTTAAATCTTAATCAAAGCACTTAATTTTTTTGTTTGTTATTGCCGTTTATACATATCCAGAGTATTATAGGATTTCCATAAAATCATAATAGTGGCGTTAAGTGGTAGATATAGGATATAATTAAATAAATACTAACTACACATCTGCTCAGCAGCGCATAATGGTTTGTGTCATAGCCATTGAGTTCAAAAGATTCGTTTTTTGAGTTGGACATCCAACAAATTTATTTGTTTATACCAAATACGTTAAAACCGGAAGCATTGCATATACTAAAGCACTGCAATAAATGGAATGTTAAAAATTAATAGAAAAATAGTTGAAAATGTATTTCTAGGGAAGTCACTGGTCAGGCAGAACAACGTCTGCCGGGTCTGCTAGTATAGTATAAATGGTAAGAATATCCTAACTCGGTACGTTGACGTGTTCAGAAGCGAGAACAAACAATTGAATAAAAAACCCCTAGGCGACAGAGCTCAGATCGATGTATGTAAGTAGTATTGGGCTCATAAAATGTATAACTACACAAATATGAAATTAAGGTTAGTTGCCAACACTATTAAAAGATATGTATTCGATAAACAATCTGGGTTGTTATAACAGAGACAAATTTAGCATGTTATTTATTTCAAGATCGATTATACTGTGAGATAGGAGCCAATATTCCAGCATACAAGAATAAATCCTTTAAAGTTATTAGCTAAACACATAATTAAAGCGAAAAACGATTTATACTTTACTATACTTGTAGCAACAGATATATTCCTATTCAAACATTTCTGAAATTTTGATTAAATACATTTGGGCCCCTATCAATGAAATCCGTTACTGAGTTGATTTGACAATTTTTAAAATTTTGTCGTTTATAAATTTACACATACACAACACATACCACTGCCAATATAGAAGTATTACATACAATATGCACTTACGCTATTATTTAGATCATCTTTGGGAGGTCTATCGATTCCAGTTATTTTTGACAAAACTTGGTTACTATTATCCAGCTTTGATAATCAGTTTGGCTTAGATTATATATAAAGAAACAGTTTTAAGTCAATTTCTGTGCCAACTGTGTTTTTCAGTTTACAATACACTTGGTAGAGTAAGTCAGGTTGGCTTTATGTCCTGTAAAGAATTCAGTTTGTCCTTATTATTAAAAGACTTCAGGCTCTAGTCTGAATCATAAATGTGCAATTATTCTTAGTTTGGGTTAATAAGTTTAGTGTATTAACCATTGAAGGCTCTAACTTTGACCGAAACCACAATATTTAGTAATCCATGTTAACCGAATGAGCCGAAAATTGTCTTACCAACATTTTTATATTAGCAGGTTAAGTTTCTGGAACGAGGGAAAAGATGCGTACATATTTTGATTTTAGATACGTATGTGTATATACATATCTTTATTTTAAGTTTTGTTGAAGCAGTGACCAAATTTTATTGTTTTTTAATTGATATTAGAGAAAGTTTGCACTGATTTATACAGTGATGGTATGTGATGATTGATTTTTCTAATACCATTTCCTTGACAAATTCAAAACTTACTCTTACTTTTTTTGTTCAGCAAAAAGAAACCCAGAAAAAGGGGGTGTCAAAATTAAACGTCAGCTACAGAGCCAACCTCTGTAATTGAATCATGATGCAGGCTGAGATTACAACCAACAGTAATCAGCAGCCCCTTCTTTGTCGACATGGCGTTAAAAGGACTAATAAGCCATTACCCAACGTCCGCAAACGAGGCATGCACACAGACCAATGGATAGACGTATCACCAAAGAAAGCACGCAGCACAGGAACGATAGCAGTAGGACGAAAGGGGAATTTAATTAATCCCCGGGCAGTAAAACTGCATGCGGCGATGGCGCAAGCAAATGAAGGCTACAGGTAAAGGTAATTTAATATTAGACGAAAGGTTCCGGGAATATTCCCACAACATATTTTGGTGGCTCGGGGATAAGACAAAGCAATGGGAGTGCTTTAATAACTGAGTGCAGTTGGAGAAAAAGCATGTAGACGAAACCGGAGAAAAGCTGATATGCCAAATCGGGGACGAGAACGAGAAAAAGAAATACACATTTAGACTACCCAGAAAGGATGATGTCGAAAATGTTATTGTTTGTAGAAGCATGTTTTTGCAAACATTAGGTAAGTTAAAAGCGTTTGGTAAATATCAGAGCTCAGAAACATTTTGATATAATTTTAGTAATATTTTGGGGTCATTTTGGGATCATTTTAGGGTAGTTTTGTGGTCAACTTAGGATATCTTTAGGGTTATTTTGGGGTCATTTTAAGGACAATTTAGATCATTTTAGGATTATTTTGGGTCATTTTGGGATCAACTAGCAACGTTTTTTACTCGGCCTAGCATACAACCAATATTTCTTATTAGATATTTCTTACCAATGGGTCAGAACTGCGCGGAAAAAGAAGGTAGAACAAAACAGAGCCAAAAGTACTCAATCGATCTTTACAAGGGTTATACCATGTCCTATATATAACTTTGGAAAAGAAGGCGTGCCATGCCCATAACTTTTAACGTATTTTGTGAAATTTTTGATATACGGATATATGTGTCCGTTAATCAATATTTACATAAAAGTGGGTGGTGGCACGCCCACGGATTTTATTATGTTGTTTGTCCCTATTTATAGATCAGTTTTCATTGCAGATCTTTATGATACTTTCACAGTGGCTTGTTATTAGTGAAATGTTGATATTTTGTTTATTCACTTGTGGGCGGTGCCACGCCCACTTTCCAAAATATTACCAAAACCTTTAAACAACACTAATAACATCATCAAGTGAATGAGTTACTAAATTTTAGCATAATATCTTTATCAGTTAAACAGATATTGCATATTCCGGTTTCCTAACTCTCGTTTAGAGAACTTTAGTCCAAAAAGGGGCGTGGTCGTTCACCGTTTTTTCTTATTTTCTGTGGTTGTACTCTACATAAACATAACATGCCTGGTACCTAGTTTCGTAAACCTATCTCACACCGTTCTGAAGTTATCAGCAGTCGAATTTGAAAATTGCTTGACTCATAAGTGGGCGGTGCCACGCCCTCTTTCCAAAATTTTGCAAAAATAATGTAAAGAATATGAAAATTGATGTATGTACCAAATTATATTATTATAGCGGTATCAGTTAATTAGATATAGACTTTTCAATATTTCCACCTCCTTTCAATATAACTTTTATGAAAAAGTAGGCGTGGTAGCCAAGCGATTTCGTTTATTTTCTATATCTGAATTTAACACAGCAATAGTATGACCTCTACAAATTTTCGTTATACTAGCATAAACTGTTCTGAAGTTATTAAGAGTCAAAATTTGAAAATTTCTTCAAATATATGTGGGCGGTGAAACGCCCCTTTTCAATAAATTTGATAAAATGGGCCTTGGAACATCTAAATCAATACATATTGCAAATTTTGTCATTGTAGCTGCTTCTCATATTGAATTAACCCGTTTTATACGTTTTTCAAAATTTTCGATATCGAAAAAGGGGCGTGGTTATGGTCCGATTTTACCCATTTTCAATACCAATCTATTCTGAACCCAAATAAGTACGCATGCCGAATTTGGTGAAGATATGTCATTATTTGCTCAAGTTGTCGTGTTAACGGACAGACGGACGGACGGACATAGCTCAATCAAATTTTTTTTCGATCCTGATGATATTGATGTATGGAAGTCTATATCTATCTCGATTCCTTGATACCTGTACAACCAACCGTTATCCCAACAAAGTTATAATACCCTTGTACTAGTACTAGTACGCTGGGTATAATGAGACTGGCCTTATTGAACCAGATCGCAGGCATACTTTAAATCGCCCTTTCCGGTATATGGAGGAAATATTGGCAGAGGCACTTTCTTATATTAAGAGCTTCCCGGTTGTGCCTTCATATTTTTGTCGAGAGAGCTCAACAAGGAAATATTTAGAAGAGGCACCTCTAATTGCTTAAAATGTTCGATCTCTATGAAGAAAAAATGTGGAGTGAAACCAAAAATTCAGTAACAAATACAAATATAAAGAAATACTCAAAACGATGTTCAGTTAAAGCTTTTTTCAGCCCAAAAAATACAAAGGTAAAACTTAAAATCTTAATAATAAATTCATATAGACGGTCAAGAGCTAAAACTTTAATAATAATGCGAATACTACCACAGGTACAAAAATTACAGCGTCCAGGAAAAATTTAATCATGTTCAAGAGTATGAAAAGCATATAAAAAGGTTTGAAAAAACTTATGATTGATGCAAAAAATTATGCAAAGAAGGCAAATAATATTGTGCGGCTACTTTCGATATGCAAAAAAATTTTACCTCTCCACGCCCACGTTCAGAAATCGGTCCCATGTATTATTATTCAAAATTAAACGTTTGGAATTTCACAATATTTGAGTTAGCTAGTCATGATGCCATAAATAATTTATGGAATGAAACGGTAGGATGTAGAGGATCCAAAGAAATTTCCTTATTATTGTTGATTTTTATTACACATAAAGCTCTGATGGTACTATCAACGAGTTTTAATTTTTTCGTGATAATTGCGGTGGACAAATAAAAACAGAACTGTTTTTGGCATGTTGTTTAAAGCTGCTGTCGTTTTTAAAGTAACGATAACACTTTGGTAACTTGAAAGACAATCAAACCTTCTGCATTGAAAAGTTATTACAATATATTTTGGCAGGTTTTTGGAAACTCGTCACACGCAAAATGCGGGCGATTAGGTACGCGCTTGCATTGGAAATAGGGATAAAAACAAATCTATATACGCAAGACCAATGGGCACACGTTATACGGGAAAGTTGATCAGGCAAATCCAATAAACCGTACATAGTGAAACAAGTATCGCGTCAAGAGATTTTAGACTTTCAATCAATGGCAGACAAATTGTTCAACATTCAAACATCCTCGGATCCAGGATGAATGCAAATTCAAATGTTGATTTGTTACCATATTGTAGGGTAATATTAAGGTTTTTCTGCAATTGCATTTTTACTGATAACTCAGTTATAGAGAAATTTATCGAAATATATCGAAGTACAAATTGAACCTGGGGCCTTCCCCTTTCGTTTGATACCCATATTGTAGGGCAAGTTTAAGGCCCGCTTTCATAAAAGCCGGTTAGTGCTTAATCCGAATTTAATCGATGATTTGTCAAAAATTCCTTTTCACCATGGCCGGTTATCAGAGATCAGCCGATTAAAGCCTGATTAACTTGATCGGCGATGGATGGCCGGTTAACTGTCAATCGAGCAAAGTTTGACGTCTATCAGCTGTGTACAAAATAAAATTTTGCGCGAAAATTTCAAGAAAGTTGTAATTCAGTGAAAATAGTGTATTATTATAGTGTATATATTATATTAAAAAAGCGAAAAGCGCACGCATGGAGCATAATATCGTGCTTGACAATTTATCCCGTTTGGGCTCCTTGCGGTTTACAAAAAAACCACGTACATTTGGAAATAGGGAAGACTTTTTTGAGAAGTATGACGATGATACTTTTGTTCAAAGCTTTCATCTCTCCAAAATAAGTTTTTCCAGTGTTTTAGACAAAATTGAAAATAAAATACGAAGTTACACTGAAAGGTTTGTAGTATATAATCGCATCGCTTATATTAATGAGATTTGTTATACAGAAATCGAGCTCTTAGCCCATTAGAAATGCTATTATTAACCTTACGCTTCTACGCATCAGGAAGCTTTTTGATAACAGTAGCTGATTTTTGTGGAGTGAGTGTAGCCACTGCAAGCCGGGTCATAAGAAAGGTATCAAAAGCAATCGCAGAACTTTCCACGGAATACATAAAAATGCCTGAAAACAGTTCGGAACTAGAAACCACTGCTCGTAGTTTCCACCGCATTGCGAGGTTTCCTAAAGTCGTTGGCTGCATTGACTGTACCCATGTGAAAATTCAATCACCAGGTGGAGAAAACGCGGAAATATTCCGGAATCGAAAGGGGTATTTTTCGTACAATGTGCAAGCAGTTTGCGATGCAGATCTCGTTGTTAGAGATATTGTTTTGTCGATGGCCCGGTTCCGCACATGACTCAAACATTTTTAATAACAGCCGTATTAAACACCGATTCGAGGTAAACGAATTCAAAGACGGTTTTATACTAGGAGACAGTGGGTATGGTGTAAATAGATACATGATGACTCCACTTTCTCATCCCAACACTGCCGGGGAACGGTTGTATAACGAGTCGCAAATACGTACAAGAAATTGTATAGAGAGGTTCTTTGGTGTGTGGAAACGTCGCTTTCCAGTGCTTTCCATTGGATTGAGGATTTCGGAAGAAACCGTAATGGCAGTCGTTGTTGCATGCGCTGTTTTACATAACATCGCTCGAAAAAATGGCGATGCAGACCCCTCCGAAGAAGATGGTTGTGATACTGAAGAGCATACAGAAATTATAGATCAATACCACTCCACAGAAAATCAGGAAGCCTCCTTTATGAGGTCGAGTTTGATCAGGGATTATTTTGCAAGGCTAGTTTATAAGTCATCTGATTAAGCCAGGAGTAACATACATTTTAAAATTTTTCCAGGTTATAAAGATATCACTCATCATCATCGTATACATAGACTTCATCAAAATCACAACCAAAATTTCCCTGATTTTTAAGAATACTTTTTTGTATGTATTTAATTTCTTTCACTAACTCACCGAATGAAATATGAATTCTATTTTCTAGATGGCAAACCATTAGTACATTAATTACATCCTGCACTATTTTTGTCAACTTCAACTTTTGTCAACTCTATACACTAACTTTTACGCCTTGGCATGCACGTCTGGATGATAATATAAGAAGTACACATAACCATTAATACACATACGGGCATGTTACGTACAATGCCAAAACATTCTCCTATTCTCCTATAACGACAGAAATTGCAACAAATTATGTCAGAGCTGCGGTAATTGTATTTCGGTTACGTACATTATTGAATAAGTTTCTATTTTATTCTTTATATTCTAGTTACGGATAACACGTCATCTTTATTTCAAGCTTTTTGTATTTTACATTGTCTCATTCTAGTTACAAATCACACGCATACCATACAAAGGCAAATAACACAAGGATAGCCCTACATTGCTGTTACCCATGGTCTACGATTTAACTTCAAATATAACGCAATTGGTTGAGTTGGTATTGGATCTCTTAACCAATCTACAATTACCGAACAAATTGCAAAAAGATTCTCAATGCTAAGAAACAATCAGTGACGAACAAGGCTATCAATCAGTGACGAACAAGGCTATCAATCAGTGACTAACAAGGCTATCAATATAATACCACAAAATCAACAAAACCTTGGAGCCGATATTAATTTTTGTGAGTATTACTAAATTATTAAGATGTATACGCAATACTATTAAACTTATTTTATTTCCATAGCACCATATGTCAACAAAAAATCTTTTACGGATGGCAATGACCTCAAGCTACCCTTCAATATCCTCATCTACCATATCTGAGCTCACTATATCAAGTGCTTGTTCACTACCACCAGCAAATTGGAAAACAGTAACTACGTCTATTGGCATTGGTCGGTGGCAGTAGCAGCGGTGCGGCTAGTGGTTATGGTGGTGGATGTGGACGTGATTCGAAAAGTACTATACTTAGTGAAGATTTTGACGACATCATAAAAATCACAACTGATACAGATAAAAATGAAAGTGATATTGTAATTGTGGACTATCCAAGTGAGATGAGTGAAAGGCAGGCAATGAGTGATTATGGAAATCATTTGAAGCCACCACAACCAAGCAATGCAAAAACATCATTAATTAATCGGTTCTTGCGCAATGTCACACAGAAAAAGATACTTGAATCTTCTATACGTAAAAATAATTTCTTTGCAGATTAGCTGCGTAATGAGCACAGGCTCTCGGGCAACTTGTATGTGCCCGGTGTTAAGCCTAAAAATTATGAACTCATCGATGATTTAAATGCGGAAATAGCAATGGAAATAGAAATGTCAAGCTCTCATTCGCCACGGCGCGAATTATTGCAAATTGATGATATGCAAAGTGATGTAGTGTCACGTTTCGAACTTGGCATTGGTGAAATATCTATTGATGTTTTTAATGGAAACTATTTGCATATTTTGCGAGATCCTGCAGAACAGCTGATGAAGGTGAGTTAACAGCAACATGATACAAAGGAAAATGCTTTTTGGATTTGGTACTGAGGGGGAACAACAGCTTGTAAGGCTGTTGTTGTTGTTTGTAACGAGAAAAAAACCCCTTAGGTTTTGTGGAGTATTGCCGAGTATTCCGGGGGAGTATTACCTTTCTGCATTTTAGTCGCTTCTTGCAACCGATATTCCCCCTCTAGTGGGAGTGGGAGCAAATATAATATTCATTTATTTTAGGATAACATAATACATTTTATAAACTTTCAGGTCTTTAAATTACCTATACACCGGTTATAGTCGCGAAGGTTATATGACACCAGTACTTGTTTTTCTTACCGACCGTACTTTGTATGTTACGGACCTGGTGTTCAGTCGCTTATGCTCAAAATTTGTGCTTTCTTACTCAGAGTTGGATGTGATATTGGTAAGCATTGGATTATTAGACACTTATAACTTTCTCTCTATACCGAATTTCATCATTATCAGATGGGTCCTTTCGGCAACACTGTTTTACTCAGCAATAGTGCACGTGATATGCAACAAGTACTACTGGCAGGTGGCCCTTATCCCGCTGATGGTTTAGTCGCAAATTTGGAAATGTGTGCACGCCGTAGTGTCTCATCTTTGCCAGCAGTAGGCCAGTTGTCGTTCTCACACCTCGCTCCATTACAAGCATTTGTCCGTGAAAATTCATCAGTTGGGGCTACAGATTCTTGGCTGTACTATGCGGTTGTAAATGTGCCAGCAGGCGTTTTGGGTATTGTACAAGAACCTTTAGGACCACATGTTAAAGGTTTTCTCATGCATCGACGGATTAAAGAACATCAATCGGCGCATAGTGCCAGCAAACACATGTGGAATCCCGGCTATTTTCTATTAAAGTAGGTCACTACATTTTTCTATTAAGAAACTTTTATTAAATTATATGGCTTAAAATTTGTAGGGCTGGTGTTTTGTACATGTTTAATGATTCCATACAAAAAATACCCAGTTGGGCTATGGATGGTGCTTGCTGAGTGTCAGGGTGCACCACTGCAGCAAATTAAAAGCGATGAAAAGCCAGTGGAAATAACTTATTAATTCATATTCATTCATTTTATTAATAATTAATTCATATTAATATTTAATTACCTTAAGTAAAATAAATAAGTATTTATACATATAAATAAATAGGTATTTATATAAATAAATATTTTATTCAGTGGTGCACATAATTATTGGTAAACTTTATTTTTGCAATTTTCACCAATTTGTTCAATGTATTAATATGCAATGCAGAAACTATAAACTATGTGTATAGTTTTTGAACAAATACAGTGTATCCCTAAAGTAAGGTATGCAGCCCTTTTCCACAGCTCTCACCATTTTTGGCTTCAACAAATTTATTTTACCTATTTTTTTTAAGACAGTTTCTCATGATCTAACACACTAACTTTAAATTATATTTTAAAAATATGTGAAAAATTTGGACGAAGTCGGTAAGTAAGTAAAAAAACGACGTTCATAAATGTATATGGAAAAAGACAATGAAACTCTTCAGAAAAAATTCAAATTCAAATTTTTCACATATTTTTAAAATATAATTTAAAGTTAGTGTGTTAGATCATGAGAAACTGTCTTAAAAAAAATAGGTAAAATAAATTTGTTGAAGCCAAAAATGGTGAGAGCTGTGGAAAAGGGCTGCATACCTTACTTTAGGGATACACTGTATTTGTTCAAAAACTATACACATAGTTTATAGTTTCTGCATTGCATATTAATACATTGAACAAATTGGTGAAAATTGCAAAAATAAAGTTTGCCAATAATTATGTGCACCACTGAATAAAATACACTGGTCAAAAATTACGTCTAATTTATTTCCAGTGTCTCACAGTCAATTTGAACCACTAAAATGTTTTTGAAATGTACAAAACTACTTAAGTTACTATATAAAAAAACGTTAAATGATTCCAGTGTTACAAAAATAAAAATTTTTTAAAATAAAGCGACCTAGTAGAGATTGTACATAGGGTCAGTTTATGCACGAAACACCGCTCAAACTATTTTTTTTTTTTCACGTTTGTTTATTTTTGCCTCCATATCCATGCGGAGTAGCTCCTCTCCGTTAAATGCTTCTCCTTTGCCCACTGGTGTCTTTCGGCCGCTCTTTTATTTTCGTCTTCCCAGAATTGTTGCTGGCGGTCACTTTGCTTTTTAACTTCCCTCCTCACCGCTAGTTTCTCCGACGTTTTTTTTTTTAGCTGCGTCGGGTTCCAGGAGCTCCAATCTGTTCCAGTGGTCTACAAAATGTTAAGTTCATAAAAGTTATCAATGAGAAATATACTGAATTACATTTTCTAGGGCCTCAACTGCCTCAACTTCAGGATCCACGTCGAGACTCCTCATGGATACCTCGAAAACTTCTGAAGCTTCATATAACACTTCTGTGGTATCCTCCTTGTCCATTTTCTCTATGGCGTAAGTTATAACTAAAATAACATTAACATAACAAGTATAACAAAGGTAAGTACTTAATCGAATCAAAGGTGAGTATTTTAGGTACAGGTAAGTGAACAAGGGTAAGTAAAAACAGATATATTATTGTTGTTCAGAAATATATAACGTCTCTTACCATCGCTGTCGTAGTGGTTATTGAACCCGGTTGCCGACTGGCCCAGCAACGCCGCTACTCTCTCGGTGTTTGGGTCCACGTAGCTCTGGTTACGACCTCCACCAGTTTTGTATAGTTCCCTGCGCTCACCAGCTAGAGACTTTCTCGTTTTACGTTTGAGGTTTTCGTACTTCTCTTTGAGGTTTTTCGGACCACGTTTGATGCCGATCTGGGCCTCAAAAGCCCGATTTATTTGATCCCAAACCTTTTTCTTTTCTTCTGCACCGACCGCATCTGTTCTTTTATTCTCCAATATATTGGCATGCTGCTCAGCCAATGTTATCAGCAATGACTCCTCCGCTGCGGTAAAATTAGGAAGCCGAGTTTGCTGGTTTTTCAATTTGTTTTCCATTATTTCTTTTAAATTTTTTTCGACACTTTTTAAATTTTAACGCACAAAAAATATTTATAATTGCCAAACAAACAAAACAAAAAACAGCTGTTTTGCCTATTCACAATGCAATTTTTTGCTAATTTATTCACAATGATGTGTCTAATCGGCGATAACTTAACCAGGCTTTGGTGAAAACCAAATTGCAGATTCAGAAAATCAGCGATTAAGGAATCGCCGATTAGAAATAATTTAACCGGCTTTTATGAAAGCGGGCCTAAGGTTTTTGGGCAATCACATTTTCACCGATAACTCATCATCGATACATTTATCGAAACCTATCGAAGTCGAAATGAAACCTGCGGCCTTCTCCTTTCGTCTTATACCCATATCATAGGGTAATGTTAAGTTTTTTGGGCAATCACCGATAACTCAGTTATCGATAAATTTGTCGAAATATATCGAAGTCCAAATGAAACCTGGACCTATCCCCTTTCGTTTGATACCTATATTGTAGGGCAAGTTTAAGGATTTTGTGAAATCATATTTTCACCGATAACTCAATCATCGATAAATTTATCGGAACCTATCGCAGTCCAAATAAAACCTGGGGACATCCCCTTTCGTTTGATACCCATATAGGAGGGTAATATTAAGGTTTTCGGGCAATAACATTTTCACCGATAACTCATCATCGATAAATTTATCGAAACCTATCGAAGTCCAAATGAAACCTGTGGCCTTCTCCTTTCGTCTTATACCCATATCATAGGGTAATGTTAAGTTTTTTGGGCAATCACCGATAACTCAGTTATCGATAAATTTGTCGAAATATATCGAAGTCAAAATGAAACCTGGACCTATCCCCTTTCGTTTGATACCCATATTGTAGGGCAAGTTTAAGGTTTTTGTGAAATCATATTTTCACCGATAACTCAATCATCGATAAATGTATCGAAATATATCGAAGCCAAAATGAAACCTGGGGCCTTCCCCTTTCGTTTGATACCCATATTGTACCATCTTTCTATACCTGTATGCGAAATATCATAAATATAGGTTCAAATATATGGAATAAAAAAATTTCGAAAAGTAACGGTCCGTAGCAGGGTCGGAACAACCAAAATTAAAAAAAAAAATAGCCTATAGCTCCTTCCAGACTATAACCTGTAGGCGTGCCAAATTTCAACAAAATCCGTCTTGCCATTCTCACGTTTTTAGGGAACAAAAGCAAACGTCTGGACATCCAAACATCGCTACATTCACATTTATAATATTAGTATGATATATTTCCCAAACAAAAATCGTACTCTTTTATAGCTATTGCTACTCCCATGGGTGTGAATGAAATAGTAAGATTTTCAGTTGCAAACAAAGTCATAGCAAGGGAATTTTTAACAGCTGCTTTCATAAATTAAATTATCTGTCAAAATGAAAATAAATCTGTTTTTTCAAATTTTGCTCAAAAATTGGAGTTTCATTATAAACAAGGTAAGCGCTGCAATTTGAACTAGTTTGGAATAATAATATAACGATTTTTAATGCCGTCTATGTTTCCACATATTGCAACTTTGGTATCAAATGCAGTTGAAGGGAAACTGAGGTATTCAAGATTATAGGTCGGTTTGCAGTCAGCCCACCAGTATGGATTTATCTGCAAAATTTTAAGTGCATCACGGAGTTGACGTCAGCTTAAGTATACGGCAACCGATTCCAATCGGAAGTACTCCCGAGTAATTAGTTATATTGGGCGGTAATCTTTCTACATATGAACATAGTATGTATGTACATATGTATATCGGTTGACGCTCATTTCAAGAAATGCTTTGTTTTACTGCATACAAAGTGGCAGTTCCTCAGCACCTAAAGCGCCAAGGACAGTTGAGCCCGACGATATGATGGGAAAGAAATGGACGGGCAGAAAGTTTATCCAGAATCTGGAGTTCATGATGCATTCGGGATGTTTCGGGTGGAAGGCTGCCAGATTTATTTTATTTTAGTTCATTCAGCTTTGATTTAATTTCTTTCCATTTTATTTATTTTCAATTCATGTCCCTCCATTGATATAGATTCATTTATTTTTTTAAATTTATTTTATTTTATTGCATGCCATTTAATTTAATTTTGATCTATTTAGTTTTGATTTATTATACCCAGCGTACTAGTACTAGTACAAGGGTATTATAACTTTGTTGGGATAACGGTTGGTTGTACAGGTATCAAGGAATCGAGATAGATATAGACTTCCATACATCAATATCATCAGGATCGAAAAAAAATTTGATTGAGCCATGTCCGTCCGTCTGTCCGTCCCTCCGTCCGTCCGTCCGTCTGTCCGTTAACACGATAACTTGAGCAAATAATAATGAGATATCTTCACCAAATTCGGCATGCGTACTTATTTGGGTTCAGAATAGATTGGTATTGAAAATGGGTAAAATCGGACCATAACCACGCCCCTTTTTCGATATCGAAAATTTCGAAAAACGTATAAAACGGGTTAATTCAATATCAGAAGCAGCTACAATGACAAAATTTGCAGAAGTTCATGAGGCTATTCGGAGATCTAAGAACACCAAATATATCGGCCCCGATGGCATTTCCATGCTGATGCTGAAACACCTCGGCGACGAAGGTATAAGATACCTTACACAAATTTTCAACCTTTCCCTTTCCACCTTTGTTATTCCTGAAAGATGGAGACAAGCAAAGGTGGTCCCACTACTAAAGCCTGGCAAGCCAGCTGCCGTAGGGGAGTCATATCGCCCGATATCTCTCCTCTCGCCAGTAGTGAAAGTGTTGGAATCCATCTTGTTGCCGTACTTCACCGCAAACCTGCGGCTCGCCGAACATCAGCATGGATTTCGCAAAAATCACAGCACCACCACCGCGCTGAACGCCATAACCACTCAGATAGGGGACGGACTAAACCAAAAGCGTCCAAACCACAGCACAGTGCTAGTTGCGCTTCACTTGGCCAAAGCTTTTGACACGGTCAACCATGCGCAACTAATGAAAGACCTTGAAGATTCGTCCCTTCCTCCCTGTCTTAAACGTTCGACTGCCAACTATTTGAGTGAACGTCAATCGTCGGTTGAGTTCAGAGGCGCAAGATCAAAACCCAGAATAGTTAAACAAGGGGTGCCACAGGGTGGCGTCCTATCCCCGTTCCTGTTTAACTATTATATATCGAAACTTCCCCCCCACCAGAGGGTGTCTCGATCGTCTCTTACGCCGACGATTGTACGATTCTGGCAACAGGCCCCTCCGTAGAAGAACTCTGCTCTCGAATTAACTCATACCTCCCAGCCGTGTCCGAATTCTTCGCCGGGAGAAACCTGGCATTGTCACGGAATAAGTCCTCGGCCACCCTATTCACGACGTGGACAACGCAAGTGAACATGGAATTAGACGTCTACGTTGATAGTGTCAAGCTACCAACTGTCTCACACCCCAAAATCTTAGGGGTGACGTTTGATAACATGTTCAAATACGGCGCTCATGTAACCGCAATTGCCAATAAAGTCCAAAGCCGTAACAAAATCCTCAAGTCCCTAGCTGGCAGCACTTGGGGTAAAGACAAAGAAACGTTACTAGCTACATATAAAGCAATTGGCCAGCCGGTACTGAGCTACGCGACGCCTATATGGTCGCCGGGGCTAGCTGACACACACTGGACGAGGCTACAGGTCTGCCAAAACACCGCCCTTCGTACCGCCACTGGGTGTCTTCTTATGTCTCCTGAGCATCATTTACACAATGAAGTGAATATGCTCGCCGTTAAAGAGCATAGCGAGATGTTGACCAGGCAGTTCCTGTTCAACTGTTGCAAACCGCAGCATCCGAACGGACGCCTGATCAACGAGGATCCGCCCCCAGGAGCATAAGGTGCCATCTACGCAAACACTACGATGAGATCCGGCACCTGATTTCCACGCCGTTTGATCCTAAGGTGCACCGGCAGGCCCTCACCCTCATCCACACGAATTCGGTAAATTCCTATGTTGGCTCTCTCCCGGTGAACGCCGTTCTTCAGGCAACAACACCACCCGTTGCCGAAGAGGAGCGCGAGCTGCCTAGGGAGACTAGGGTGATGCTGGCCCAACTCCGGTCTGGATATTGTAATAGGTTAAACTCTTACCTATCCAGACTGAACCCCGACTTGCCTAATGTTTGTCCGGCATGCGGCCTGTCCCCCCCATACTACTAACCATCTTTTTGCTGCTCATCCGAGCCTACTCTTCTAACACCCATATCCCTCTGGTCCTCCCCTGTTGAAGCCGCTAGGTTTCTAGGACTTCCGTTAGAAGAGTTCGATGACAATATTGGGTAAGGTTGATACTGACTACCTAGGCAGGGCAAAGTAGTGTTACAACAACAACAACAACAACAAAATTTGCAATATGTATTGATTTAGTTTGGATTAAAAACATTGCGAAAATTATATTATGTTTTCTTAAATATAATTGGAAGATAATAATTTCAAGATTAAAAGTTAATTAATTAGTTTAATTAGTTCAATTACAAAAAGGCTACTATTTACAATATTTATATTTTATTATCATATAAAAAGTAAAAATCTGTTATTTAACATTAGTATTTGAAGGATTATTACCAAAAGGCCTACTATTTACAATATACATATTTTATTGCCAACTCATGACAAAAAAATATAAGTATTTATAAATAATGGATTAAAACTAGTTAAAGCTAATGTATTTACACAAAACTTATAAAGTAATAACTAGAATATTAATATTGTAATATAAAAAGGAAAGAATACAGCCCTAAAATGCATGTAATAAACACTTTATGACTGCATTCTTTTCTTTTTTAAAACAAGCTGTTTATGCCGGTTATGGCTAAGGGGCAAAAATTTTCCGCTCCTCGTGAGTCACCGCCACTTCAAAACTTCGTCTTTAAACTGTTGGTCAAAAGAAAACAAATGTTAAATTTAAAATTATATGAAAGAAAAAATATCAAAATACCTCTGGCAATTTGGCTGCTCGATCAGGGTACCTCACTTTCGTCCGATTGCGATGGTGGATCGTTATCTGTGGATCGTGTTCTGTAATAAAATGAAATTATTTTTAAAGCGATGCTTATTCTTACATATATATGTTTTAGGTGTTTTAGGAGTTGGGATAGTATCTCATTTATTGGTTTAAAATTTTATCGGTTATATATAGGTGCAAATCATGTTATCATATAACTAATATGCCATCCCTATAGTAAAATTACGAACCACTCTCCAAAAGGGACAGCGTCTTTTGATACCCATATCATATTTTTAGCTAACTTATTAGAAGTTGAGTGCCAAAAGAATAAATATCCTAGTTCGATATCAAGTGAAAACAAGAAAAGCAGGTATGAACGCATTTGCTTATACTTTTTTAAATATCGGAACAGGTTTTATGCTGTTTCGTATAGCTAGTCTTACATAACTGGTTCATAAAGAAATTCTTCTAGTTAATACATTCTACCGTGAATAAGTTGTATTGACATTAGTCGCGTTCCAGTTAAGCAGAAACCCAGACCTGTATAAAATGTTGCATGTAAATGCAACAACAACGCTGTGATCTTGATATTTTTTGGTATACTTTCCATCCAACGTCAAGTGTTAATACACGTCCAAAAATCTAGGTAGAGGTATCAATAGACGCGTCTTGACCTCCGTAACAATAATCCGAAGGAGGAAAAGCAATATTTTGTTTCTGTGAAAAGTTATTAGTGAAAAACCGAAAATTGACCCGGGTCAGATCCCCAATTCGGGGCCGATCCACTCTTTTTTATGTGCAGAACACCTTTCCGCGTAGGTGGCCTTCGGCCGCGTTTCAAAAAATAACCCTGGGCTACGCCATTCCAACTCCGGGTGTGTGCCATAACCGTGGCTACCGCGGTGATGTCCTTCCTCGTGTAACTTTTTGACTTTTTTGGCTCAGCCTAATGTGCCATTACAACAACCACATGAAAATGGCAGAAAAATTGTGAACTTTAACTGCAAATATCTCGCAAAATTCTAAAAATATCGGATTTCCGCCTCCAGATTATTGATACGGAGGTCAAGACGCGTCTTTTGATACCTCTCTCGAGATTTTTGGAGGTGTATTAACACTTGACGTTGGATGGAAAGTATTACCATATTTTTTTGGGTCAGTTTCGGATCCGTAGTAGTAGATTTGGTACTGGTGCAGTTTACGGGGCCCACCCAAAACTAGACCAAAAAGTCGAGTGGGGTGTCAAAAGACGCGTATTCACGTCTAGATTTAGAATCTGAAATGAGATTTTTGTTTTTTTCAACCGTTCAAAAGTTATTTGCAGTTAAAGTTCACAATTTTCTGTCATTTTCACGTGGTTGTTGTAATGGCACATTAGGCTGAGCGAAAAAAGAGAAAAAGTGGCACGCGGAAGGATATTACCGTGGCGGTAGCCACGGCTATAGCACACACCCGGAGTTGGAATGGCGTAGCCCAGGGTTATTTTTTGAAGCGCGGCCGAAGGTCGCCTACGCGGAAAGGTGTTCTGCACATAAAAAACATGGATCACGCCCCGAGTTGGAAAGTTTTACTCTCATAACTTTTGAACGGTTGAAAAAACAAAAATCTCATTTCAGATTCTAAATCTAGACGTGAATACGCGTCTTTTGACACCCCACTCGACTTTTTTGGTCTAGTTTTGGGTGGGCCCCATAAACTGCACCATTACCGTAGATTTTTGACAGCCAACCCTTATTTGCTTAGTAGTACAATCATGCATATGGATACACTCTTATTTACAAAAACAACTTGCATGCAACTGATTGTTATTATGACCGTGATCCGACCCAGGTCAGCTAACTGGAACGCGGCTATTGTAAATTTGACAAATCTATTCTGAATGCATTGTCGAAAAAGAGGAAAAACATTTGTAAACAAAAGTAGATCAAAACAAAAGAATTCCAAGGCAATGTGCAAAAGTTTACATCCTTCACATAAACAAGTCGTCGAAAATATTAAACTACGTTTATATTTAATAAATATATTATTTGCTTAAGAATGTTTGGCAAAACGAGCTACCTGATGGCATTTGTAATAAAACATTTTGCGATATCCTGAATGATTTTTGTAATGAAATTATAAGACGAATAAAAGCAATGGAAGATATTTCGGCTACTGTGGCCAATGAATTGAGCGAATTTTTTTGTAGTTTTCATGTGATTGTTGTTGTTTTAACAACTAAAACACTCCCCGAAAATGAGGCATCATATCCGAAGATCAAGCATCAAGTTGCACGTCTTTAGCTTTGTGAATATTAGTCGCCTTTTACTACCGGCCCACTTCGGGCATATTTCAAACCCCTAACCCGGTGGGGCTATGTGATTTTTGTCGACAAGGATATATGTACATATGGTGTATCCAAAATTCAAATGTGTTGTGCACAGAAATACTTTGGATCGCGTAGCCGGTGTTGGACAATCTAATTGTTATTTTTATAAAGTCTGACTGCCACTCAGTGTGTTATTAGAATTATTAAAGTGGAAGTGCAACAAAATCAACATCACTTGCAAAGCCAACACATTTTTCGCAAACATTGGGTGCACACTTCAATTCAACACCAGAACGACAACTGCAACAACAAATGCAGCATATTGTAATACTTCCACTTTAATAATTCTAATATCACACTGAGTGGCAGTCAGACTTTATAAAAATAACCCTTAGATTGTCCAACACCGGCTACGCGAGCCAAAGTATTTCTGTGCACAACACATTTGAATTTTGGATACACCATATGTATATCCTTGTCGACAAAAATCACATAGCCCCACCGGGTTAGGGGTTTAGAAAATGCCCGAAGTGGGCCGTAGTTGGCTTATTCACTTCACAACAAAATCAATATATGTATGTACATCCATAGCATCATCAATAACAAATGGCACAACGTCATCGCCAGAGCTAATCAGAATTTACTACAGCCCATTTAACATTTTATTTGGGAGAGAACAATATTTTTGGTAACCGTTTATCCAAAAGTGTCGGGAGGGGTAGTAAAAGACGCGTTTCGGTCCCAGGAGCGTGAATATAACTCCGCGGACCAATATTTTGATTATTTATGCGAAAAATCGAAAAATTACACAGGTCAAATTCTGACTTTTATGTGCAGAACACCTTTCCGCGAAAATTGTGAACTGAGGTTGCAAATATCTCGCAAACTACTGGAAATATTGTCCCGACATTTTTGGTTGTGTATTAGCGCTCGGTAGCCCAATTAAACGATTACCATAGACTCATTCTTTTCCGGTCAAAAGGATTAGGTGCTTGGCGAATGCCGGAGGCAAATTGAAATTTAATTTATTGTAATAAACAAATTAATTATATTTTAATAAACAAATAAACTACAATTTCACAAAGTGAAACAAGTTATGTAAGTTACTTACCAAGGGTAGAGGCGAATCCAGCAACTTTTAGTGGGCAGGATTGTTTTCCAAGAATATTGTGGTCGATTAGTTTAAAAACAGGATTCGTTTACGATGTGGAACAGTACGAAGCGTTTATGGGTGTACCATTTGCTAAGCCACCAATCGGCGATTTAGGGTAGGAGCTAAAACAAAAAATACAGAAAAGTGTAATGTATACATATGTACGTACCATTATTTGTAACAGAACTCAGTTCCAGCGAAAGCTTGGAGCGACAAACTTATAGCGAAAGCGCCACGCTCAGCTTGTCTACAAAAGACGTACTTCGCACCCACACCAAGTGTAGTTGGCGAGGAGGATTGTCTATATTTGAACATTTATCGACTTGCAGTGGGCTACTGAGTGCTAGTATTTATCCAAAAGTGTCGGGACATGTATCAAAAGACGCGTTTCGGTCGCAGGAGAATTAATATAACTCCGCTGAACCATCATTTTGATTATTTTTGAGAAAAAACGAAAAAATTACCCAGGTCAAATTCTGATTTGGGGGCCCGATCCATGCTTTTTATGTGCAGAACACCTTTCCGCGAAAATTGTAAACTTTGATTGCAAATATCTCGCAAACTAATAGAATTATTGATTCAGCGGAGTTATATTCATACTCCTGGGACCAAAGCGCGTCTCCTGATACATGTCCCGACATTTTTATGTACATGAATGCAAATGTACCATAAATATAAATGAAAATCAAGCTTACCTTTGTAAAAGTCCAATTCGTTGTGGCCAAGATCCGCTGAAGACTCTGTAATTCTTTACGATTAAATGTGAATGATTAAATATACGCAAATTTTACAACTATTTTTAATAATAAAACGTCGAACAGATGAATTTTATTGTTAAATAGTTTTCGTGCACCAATGTAAATTGCAAAGATGGTAAATCGAATTCAATTCAATTTTTTTTACAAATGGCGCTGAAACTTTGATTTTGGGATATTTTTGAAAAGCTCTTGCTGTTTCATTCGCACTCATAACATAATGAATGTTACAAAATCAGCAAGGTTTTCTCTTTTTCACAGTTCGTGTGCACATTAACCCTAGCATAGATGTTTGGTACTTATGGGCACATATTTTAATAAAACTTAGAGCAAATTTTTTTTGCTCACCTAAGGTTAACAAAATCATTCCAAAATTTTGAAAATATGGGAATCTAAAAATGCATATGTGTTGGTATTTTTGGAAAATGTTCCCTACGAACCATACGCAGATAAAAAAATGGATAAAACATAGGTCGCGCTATCCACAAATTAGGATAAAAAAGTGGATAGTTTTCTATGGGCCGCGTGCAGATATTATCCACATTCCCCATGTAAATTTCGTGTACGTGTGACCTTGCATCACCATCGCACTCATTTGGAAATTCCATAAGAAAAAACATAGCTGCGCCGTTCTAAATATAAAAATTTCCCAAAACAAAGGGTTGCATTTTCATAGAGTTGCCAGATCGGAAATCTGGTATGCCTAAAAAATACCCAAAAATTAAGGGAAAATGCCCAAAAAAATACCCCAAAAATATGGAAACGGCCCAAAAAATCCAAATAATTTCAAAACGATTTATTTTTTATAAAATACGTTTTAATGAAAATATATACTTTAATTTTAGGAAATATAATACAAAATTTACTTAAAGTTATAGACATACATATAATTAAATACATGCTGTTTTATTAGTTGCAAAAATTATTAAGCGATTTAAACGAAATTAGCACCAAAAGAAAGGTAATTTAATAACCTTTCTTTTGATGCTAAACAACTATACAATTACAAATTAAATCTTTAAGAAAAATGTAACTTTGTTACAACTTGAAAAAAATCCATGGATTTTGTTCTATTACACATATGTGTTTACAAAATTGATAAAATTTACAATAAATTATTAAGCGATTTCAACAAAAATAGCATCAAATGAGAGGTAATTTAATAACCTTTCTTTTGATGCTAAACAACTATACAATTACAAATTAAATCTTTAAGAAAAATGTAACTTTTTTACAACTTGAAAAAAATCCATGGATTTTGTTCTATTACACATATGTGTTTACAAAATTGATAAAATTGAGAATACATTATTAAAAGATACATAGATATATATATTCGCAGGCTTCGCGTTTCCTTAAGATTGGATACCTGTAAGAAATGAATAAATATTAACACTAGAGTACACGCGCCTTTTTTTTTACACTAACGCACGCGTGGCCTACTATGGTAGACCATTTTAAAATAGCAATAAAAATTTGTGTCATTACATATTACGGAAAGCGTATTTATATTTATTTAAAAGAATAATTTAAGCTTTAATTTATCCATAGAAAACAACATTTTAAAATTGAAGCCAATTTTGTTCTATAATAGTAAAAAATACCAAAACTTGTACTTTTGAGACCAATGATTCAAATTTTTTCTTACATTATTAAAGTTTATCAAAAACCTATTTTTGTGACATTTATTACACATCACAGCCGGTTGATTAGGACAAATCCATTTGTTGCACGTTTTGCACCACTTTTTTGATGATTGATTTCTTGCTGCTATGGTGGTCCGGAGACTTTTTCGCTAATCTTCAGAAATATGTGTACGAGCAGAAAGCTCTCACGGTAGTGACTTGACGACAAATTTAATGCATAGGGCTTTCCTGGAACTACTCCGCTCTAACATACAGAATTGTTAAGTTATCAACAAAAATATACCAATGGTCTACTATAGTAGGCCACGCGTGCACTCCAGTGTTAAATAATCATTCAAATAACATGACATACCCCTGATCTTGGTCAGGTAAACTACACTTAATTCACTTTTGCCACAAACATAACAAACAAATGCACAAGCGCATGTACATTTGTATAATATGGTGACATCATAACCATGTCCTGATCTTGGTCAGGTACACTACACTAAATTCATTTTACGCACCTCAAAATTCGACGGCTAAATTTGCGTTCTTGTGGGCCGACCGGAAAGAACCCCAAAATCATTCAATTATCCGCGGAACAGCAGTCCATAACGAAGATACGCCTGTGAAAACATACAATGCATTGTAAATATTAATATTTTGTATTAAAAAAGCTTAAAATTATTGTACTTACCTTGATTTTCAATGAAATATATATTTTTAACCAAACACCAAAAAAAAATTGAAATTGATTTTGACAGAAAATTTAATTTATGAAATCAGCTGTTTAAATTCCTTTTGTTTGCAATTATGAAAATGTTGCTATTTCATTCACTCTCATGGGAATTGCAATAGCGAAAAAAGAGAACGATTTTTGTTTGGGAAATATATCCCAAAACTATGCGTTCGTATTGGTAAGGAGAAGCAAAAAATAGAGATGGTTTTGGAAATCGATAAGAAATTCATAAAAAGTGGATAGCCATGGTTGGTAGGGTTGTTAGCAGTGGTTTGCAGGGTATGATAAATAAAGGGGATCTAAAACAGCATCATCAACACATTTCACTTACTCTTGTGAAAAACAATTAAAAACCTGTAAGTGCGCCCTTTTAGAATTTTTGGATTAATCATAGCTTTCCTACAATCTGGATAAAAGCTCAGATGGTCTATTTTTTGGCCCTCTATAACTCAGTAATCTGAAGCAATATGTAAATTAATGTAACTTTTTATTTAAAAAGTCAAATTTTGATGCTGTTGCATCTGACCGAGTTTAAAAACTAAACTAACTTATTGTTACCTACTTGCCACCTAACCCACGACGTCGATCCGCGCTGCTGGTGCTCTACTTGCACAGGTCGCGTTCTGCCTGAGCTGGCTATGTTGACATTA
Organism: Sphenella marginata; assembly: GCA_951509765.1. NCBI lineage: Eukaryota > Metazoa > Arthropoda > Insecta > Diptera > Tephritidae > Sphenella > Sphenella marginata. The sequence goes on from OX608079.1 coordinate 69,510,370, forward strand.
TTGCCAAATTGCAGACGGTGCCATATTCTGTGGGAACCAAGTAAGCCACAGCTACATCGTTTCTGCCGAGACTGCAAATGTGCAGGTGGTAGCATATTTTGTGGAACTAGCGTATTTCGTGTGAACGGGTGGCATATTCCATCGTGGGAATATTCTACCGATAACTCTTCCCCTCTAAGTGAGGGACGTCCACGGACCTCGTTACAGTTTTCTCTATTGCTTCTTCGATGGATTTTGTTATGGAAGCCTTCTTTCTTTTTATTCGCAAGCGACGGTATGCGTTTTCCAGCAATCCCAAGGTCAGTAATGCCCCCAGGACAGTGAGGCTTGTAATACGATTATTTTCGATGCCGTGCTTTAGATGTTCGATATCCTCTAGGTTGTTGTTGTTGTTTTAACAACAAAATCACTCCCCGAAGGTTTTGGGGAGTGTTGTCGAAATAACAGTCCTTGGCCGGATATGAGTCCGGTACGCTCCGGTACTCCCTTGCGGTACTGCCCGACTGTCGTGGGAGCGATTTGGTATGACCAGTGCAACCTTCTAGGTCATGTCATCCCTCCTTCCGAAAGGAAAGAGAAGATGGGTAATGAGAGGTGGGAGGCAACATATCCGTAGATCAACCATCGAGTTGCACATCATTACCTTTGTGCATATTGGTCGCCTCTTACGACCGGTATGCCTACCGCGGGCATATTCTAAGTCCCAACCCGCAGAGGAGCGGCCCCCGCTCTAGGTTCCTTTGGTTTATGTGGTGATGGTAAGGCGCATTTAGTATTTCTAGATGTTCGGTAATGTTAATTGCGGTAGCCTACGGTGCTTCGGCTTTTAATGGTTTAGTAGAGTTTTCATTGTAATACAGAGTTCCGTTAATGTTTACCTGCTTATCGAATACCACCAAGTAGGTACCGTTGACCGTGATCGGGACCTCGTTATTTTCTTCCATGGTGACCACTCGATCATTAATAACAACTACACCCTCGCCAATAGATGCAGTAGGTGTCAGATTGTTGAATGTCGTACCACACTTGGCTGTATTTTGTGTCATTAATTTCAGTGCGCATGATGCGTTTGATGATGCCAGGCAGAACGTTGGAGTGGTGCTACTGCAATTCTTTACTGCAACTGTATTATTTTTGCATGTTGCCAGTGTTGATTCTTGAAGGTGTAAAATTTGGTGGTCGTGGGCTACTGGAAAAACTATAAGTTTCTTACATCTAAACTTAGGTATTGGATATTTTATTAAAAAGTAAATTTTATCATCATATTCGAGAATTTTAGTCCTAGCTAAAGACATGATATTTTCCACGGTGAGATTCGTGGAGTGCTCCGTTTCCAGTACCATTTTTTTTCATTACTGTCCAGTATAGTTGGACTCAGTATTCAAATTTTAGCAAAAGTGATGGAGTAACCTCCTAGTTCAGTTATTATCGCCCTATTCCTGAATTATTTTTATTAGCTAGTATAAAGCTTCAGCGGAGGTTGTCCATAAGGACCCTCTTCTAAGCACTGTCGTGCCCAGATATTTTTCAATCTCTGCTTCCGTATAAAGGGGCATAAGCATATTCCCTAGTATTTTGTTATTTTTCACAAGAACCTTATCTCCTATGTCGAACTCCATATCTTGCCTATTCCTATTGTGTGTATTTAGCTCTTTATTCTGAGCCTCTTTCAGACGGGATGCTACTTTTTCCTCTGTTTCTATTGACCGGAAAATAGTAATCGGTCTCCTACCAATCACAGTATTAATAGACTGATTGTATTGGGTGGTAGCCAAAAGGGATATTTCTTCCACATCGCCCAGATTTTTGTCCAATTTGAGACACCGCGCTATTTCCATCAACGTACTATAGAAGCGCTCCACCTGACCGTTTGAAGTACTATGGAGGGGTGGGGCGTTAGCGATGTCGACATCGAAATGATTTTTCGGTGTAGCCCTGACGCTATGAGAATTGAGTGACTTCTCGTTGTCACAATTTATGGTTTTAGTGCCCGAGAACCTGAACTTGTAAAACTGAACTGTAAAAGTTGTGGCTTAACGTCCACAATCGTTCTGGATTTCAATGATTGTACTACCGCAAATTTAGAAAACTTGTCCACGCACGTCAAGAAGTATTTTGAACCGGTAGAGAAGATGTGGAGTATTTCCCCGGTATGGGAGTATGAGCGATTATAATTTTCTTTGGGTGGCGGTCATACTTCGCCAGGGAGCATACGCGGCAATTTGAGACGAATTCTTTAGTTTTTTTCTCCATTTTAGGAAAAAAGTAATCCTGGGCGGCTCCCGTTGTTCGTTCGGGTCCGTTATATCAGTCACACGTTTTTCCGTATGTCTGAACCTCACGGTTGCAAAAAGTTCAATTAGGTCATGTTGGAATTGAGCCAGCGTATGTAAGTCGCACTGGACTGCATTTACTACGTCCATTTTAATGGCCTCTTGTAGGAGTCTGAGTAAGTCTTCCTTTGTTTGGAATGTAATTAAATGTCTGGTCTTTTTTCCGAAAATTATTAACGTTCTTCTTTGTAGTTCTACACCCTCTTTTACAAGTATCTGGTTACGGAAGCAATTTACCGGTTTATCGGTTCGCTCGATGGTGTTGGTTGGTGATTCTGCGCTGTGAATCGTCCCAACACTCTTATTATCCAGAGAATTTATGTGTTGTCTAGACAATGCATTTGCAACCACATTCTCCTTGCCGGGTTTGTAGATTAGTTTTGCGTTGTATTCGTCTATGAAGGCTTTCCATCGTTTAATTTTAGAATTTGGGTTCCTGTCTGAAACCGCAAATGTTAGCGGTTGGTGGTCTGTGAATTCAATTTCCGCACACCATAAAGGTAGTTTCTAAGCGTTTTTAATACCCAGACGATGGCTAGTAATTCTCTCTCGTTGGTCGCGTAATGTTCCTCGGTACTGGACAAGGTACGGGATATCATGGTGATAGGTTTGCCGTCTTGTGACAAAACAACCCATGGCATGTGAGGATGTGTCAGTAGTTAGGTCGAATGGCTTCGTAAAATCCGGGTACGTTAGTGTTACGTCCTCTTAGGCCAGTATTTGTTATACGAGTTCCAATGCCTTTTTCTGCTCCTCAGTCAATTCTATTTTAATTTTTTGTTTGACTGTGTTGCAGTAACTCGGCCGTATTCTCCCCTCAAGATGTTTGACAGCGGTATCCTCGAAAAATCCCCTATAAAGCAGCGGTAATATCCCACCAACCCTAAAAATGACCTCAGCCCTCTTATCGTGCTGGGCTCGGGAAAATTTCGAATTGTGTCCACTTTCCCTGGGCATGTTCTAATTCCCCCCTGCGATTCTATGAATCCCAGTTACTCGACCTAATTCTAAAAAAACGTGGACTTTTCCTCGGAGACTCACATTGGCATCGAACAAACTTCTCAACACCAACTCAATATCCTCCAAGTACTGCTGTTCGTCCTTCGAAAAAATTATAACGTCGTCTACGTAGACGAAGTATATCTTCCCTAGCACGTTGTCTATCGCCCTCTGGAAGATACTGGGAGCGTTTTTCAGGCCGAAGGCCAACCTACAAAACTCGTATTTCCCATTTTTTACGAAAAAGCAGTTTTCTCTCTATCTCGTTCCGCTATATTAATTTGGTGAAAGCCAGATTTTAGGTCCAGTGTAGTGAAGACTCTGCTTCCGCCAAGATTGGACAGAATCCCTGTGATATCAGGAATAGTGTATTTGTAGCTGATGGTTTTTTCGTTTAGTTTGCGAAAGTCTATCACCAATCGTTTCTTCTCTTGACTGGTTTCGTCGAATCCCTTGTTTTTTACCACCCATATGGGGTTATTGTACGGTGACCTAGATGGTCGAATGATACCGTTGGACAAAAGGTCCTTTATTTACGAAACCCGAAAGGCCTAGTGGGTACGGGTATAATCTTGAGTATACCGGGTCCTCATTTTCGGTGCGTATGGATGCCACTACGTTTGTGTTATAGCGTAGGGCCTCGTTGGGATCTGCGAAGACCCCATTTACATCGCGGATTAACTTCGAGAAAGCTTTTTCCAAACCTTCTGGAACCGATCTCGCTTGTAGTTGCTGATAGCCTATATCCTGACTTGTAATGAACAAAATCGACTCCCTTCCAAAGTCGTGCGTAATTGTGTTTTTCTTTAAATGGATGGAGGCGTGCACCTTGTTTAGCAAATCGAGACCTATTACCCCATCAAATGATGTGAGGTTAGGTAGTAAATAGAATTCCGTCACAACGCCACTGATTCTGCGTTTGTGTTTAATGGGTGTAACCCCGTGGTTTGATTTCACTGAAAATGGTGTCTTAACTGGTTTTGTTCCCTCCAGTCCTGGTAAGGGCTTATTGTAACTCCTTGACGCCCCACTGTCGCCTAGGAGTTTGACCTCCTTCCCTCCTATTGACCTCAAAACCCAAGGAAGGGGGGACTTTGTCCTAAAAAATTAATTTTGTCGTTTTCAGTACTATTTGCTGCTTGCTCAGCTTCGTTATCATACTTTATTTCATTTGAGTCATCCAATTCGTCACTTAAATGATTCACCCGCTGTACTTTATATAACGGCCTCAGTTCAGCCGACGTTTTTGCGAAGTTCCCTGCGACCTCCAATTTTGGTCTTGGGTAGGACCGCCAGATGGGTGCCTAAACTGGGATACGTAGGGATCAACTTCCATCGGCTCGATGCGCCTCTGAGCCCACTGATTACCGCCAGTTAAAAGCCTATGGCTGCTGACGGAGTTATGTGACGGCGGTTTGCCTTGTTTTACGAACGAATAGTATGGGTTCTTCTGACCTACCCCGGTTTCAGAGTTAACCGGTTTCTGGTTATTCGATGTGTGGTTGGTTTTTCTATTGTGAGAGCCTTCGTGCGACCTGCTAGCAAAATTGGTCGCAAAAACGTAGCGCTTGTTATTCGCATCCACCTCTTGATCCAAAGTGCGCGAAGAAAACGAGATATCGCATAAAGGCTTTCTTAAGCCCGAAATAAACACTCTAAGTGCGTCGGCGTCTGCCACTCCGCTTTCGTATGACATTATTGTCTTGTTCGCTAGAAGTGTGACAACGAACCCTGTCTTAGCGTGGAAAGCTCTTGTTCTATAAGGTAAATTGGACGTTTGTTCGCGTATGTGATGTCCAGGCGAGATATAATCGCCTTGAAGTTAAGAACTGTATTAAAAGACGAGAGTACTGCATCGACAGCACCTCGAACCTTATTTCTGAGGAGGGTGACCGTCTGATAATGACGCTCCCTTCCATCATATCTCCTAAAAAGTTCATACGCGTTATGCGCGGTTTCGCGCCAGGACACGTATGTTCCTGGCTGCCCCAGAAATTCAGGTAGCGATTTTATCGCGTCAAGTGTTATATCACAAGTCACTGTGGGATTTATGGTTACCTCCTCGAACTTTTCTATCTTAGGCTTTGAGAAAGCCACCTGATTCTGGATAATGGTAATCTGCCTATCGAATTCCTGTTTCTGAACGGCTAATGCCCTATCCACTTCAGCTCTGACCAACTCACTTATTTGTTGTGGGTTCATGGTTGTTGGGATTTCTTTCATTTTTTTATTTTTTATTTATTTAAATTTGTTTGCACATGTAAGACTTGGTCTTTTAAATTGTACATCAATTGATTTACATAAATTATTAAAAATAAAAAATAAAAATAAGTTATATTATAAAATTTATAAATACAAATTTAAAACGAATGAGACTTACATTTACATTAAAGGCCTTTTTCATAAAAAATAAAATATATTTATTAAGCTCTTACAATTTGAATTTTGTGTGAAAATGTCACGCTTTTACGCTTTTGTGATTTAATTTATTGAACAGATCTTCCAGTAGCACCTCCTCACTCATTTATTTTATTATTTATTTATTATTATTATTTGATTAAGAGACAAGTAAGACCGCGTCTTTTAACGTGCCATATCTTTTTTAAATACAAAGGTAATTAATCTTAAGATTATGGTTACATAATTTCTAACCTCACAATCACTTATAAAAGTAGTTTAAAAGTAACTTAAAAATCAACAGAAGGAAAAGCATTTAAAAAGAGAAAGAAATTTGAAATTTCCAGGCTTATTCCGCGTGTTCTCAGATTTAATTTTGTCACTTTTTTATTGCAAAACACTTTAGAGAAAAATACATACAATAAATTTAGTTAGTTAGTTATAATTTAAGTTCAAAGAGCAAAGTTAAAGATCAAAAGGAATGAATAGCCAATTTGAATCGCTTTGGATTTTTTACCATTTTTAGTTTGTTGGGCAACTACACAGCGCTACTTATAATTTTTTTAACCAAAATTCATTTTTGTTTTCATCTAAAATCATTTATTATTTAATTTAGAAAAGATGGTGCAGTGAAATAACGCCCAAGGAAAAAGAAATAAAGCCCATGGCTCTTATTTCCTTTTTAAAAGAGAAATAACGCCCATAGGATTTTACGCGAGCAACACGAACTATTGATTAGCATTTTTTTCACAAATTACCCTGTGAGAAAAGAGTGGGAAACGTGGCACGCGGAAAGACATCACCGTGGCGGTAGCCACGTCTATGGCACACACCCGGAGTTGGAATGGCGTAGCCCAGGGTTATTTTTTGAAGCGCGGCCGAAGGCCGCCTACGCGGAAAGGTGTCCTGCACATAAAAAACGTGGATGGGGCCCCGAATTGGGGATCTGACCCCGGACAATTTTCGGTTTTTCACTAATAACTTTTCACAGAAACAAAATATTGCTTTTCCCCTTCGGATTATAGTTACGGAGGCCCGATCCACGATTTTTAGGTGCAGAACACCTTTCCGCGGAGGCGGCCTTCGGCCGCGCTTCAAAAAATAACCCTGGGCTACGCCATTCCAACTCCGGGTGTGTGCCATAGCCTGGGGCCTTCCCCTTTCGTTTGATACCCATATTGTACCATCTTTCTATACCTGATGTCCTTCCGCGTGCCACGTTTCCCACTTTGGTTAACGTGAAATTTGTGTGTAACTATTCAATAAAATACAAAAAGAATTAGAATATTATTGTTTCATTAAAAAAAATGAAAGAGCAATAAGGCCTTTAAGACTTTATTTCTCTTTCGAAGTGTAATAAAGCCTTTTTTGAAATAAAGGCCTTATTTCACTTTCAATAGTGTAATAAGGCCTTAAAGGGCTTATTTCACAAGGCGATATTGCACCCCGCCTTATAAAAACATAACAAATATGTTCAAATTTATTGAAATAAAGAAAACCATATACTTAATTCTTGAATCAGCTTGTTTTAATTCGTTTTTAACGTCCGTGGGCTTTATTTCTCTTCGAAAAAGGAAATAACACCCTTCAGCAAAAGGTGATAACACCCATGGGCTTTATTTCTTTTTTAAAAAGGAAATAAGGCCCATGGGCGTAATTTCCTTTTTGAGTGGCGTTATTTCCTTGGGCGTTATTTCACTGCACCAGAAAAGATTTGTATTTATTGGTTAATGTTTTGCTGGGTTTTTACACAGTAAGCTGCTAATTGCGAAGTATGTTTCTCTATGACAGTGAAGAAGAAGCGGAAAAGTTGATCAGGCAAATCCAATAAACCGTACATAGTGAAACAAGTATCGCGTCAAGAGATTTTAGACTTTCAATCAATGGCAGACAAATTGTTCAATATTCAAACATCCTCGGATCCAGGATGAATGCAATTTCAAATGTTTATTTGATACCATATTGTAGGGTAATATTATGGTTTTTCTGCAATTGCATTTTTACTGATAACTTAGTTATAGAGAAATTTATCGAAATATATCGAAGTACAAATGGAACCTGGGGCCTTCCCCTTTCGTTTGATACCCATATTGTAGGGCAAGTTTAAGGTTTTTGGGCAATCACATTTTCACCGATAACTCATCATCGATACATTTGTCGAAACCTATCGAAGTCCAAATGAAACCTGCGGCCTTCTCCTTTCGTCTTATACCCATATCATAGGGTAATGCTAAGTTTTTTGGGCAATCACCGATAACTCAGTTATCGATAAATTTGTCGAAATATATCGAAGTCCAAATGAAACCTGGACCTATCAGCTTTCGTTTGATACCCATATTGTAGGCAAGTTTAAGGTTTTTGTGAAATCATATTTTCACCGATAACTCAATCATCGATAAATGTATCGAAATATATCGAAGCCAAAATGAAACCTGGGGCCTTCCCCTTTCGTTTGATACCCATATTGTACCATCTTTCTATACCTGTATTCGAAATATCATAAATATAGGTTCAAATATATGGAATAAAAAAATTTCGAAAAGTAACGGTCCGTAGCAGGGTCGGAACAACCAAAATTAAAAAAAAAAAAATTGCCTATAGCTCCTTCCTGTAGGCGTGCCAAATTTCAACAAAATCCGTCTTGCCCTTCTCACGTTTTTAGGGAACAAAAGCAAACGTCTGGACATCCAAACATCGCTACATTCACATTTATAATATTAGTATGATATCGTACTCTTTTATAGCTATTGCTACTCCCATGGGTGTGAATGAAATAGTAAGATTTTCAGTTGCAAACAAAGTCATAGCAAGGGAATTTTTAACAGCTGCTTTCATAAATTAAATTATCTGTCAAAATGAAAATAAATCTGTTTTTTTTTTTCAAATTTTGCTCAAAAATTGGAATTTCATTATAAACAAGGTAAGCGCTGCAATTTGAACTAGTTTGGAATAATAATATAACGATTTATAATGCCGTCTATGTTTCCACATATTGCAACTTTGGTATCAAATGCAGTTGAAGGGAAACTGAGGTATTCAAGATTATAGGGCGGTTTGCAGTCAGCCCACCAGTATGGATTTATCTGCAAAATTTTAAGTGCATCACGGAGTTGACGTCAGCTTAAGTATACGGCAACCGATTCCAATCGGAAGTACTCCCGAGTAATTAGTTATATTGGGCGGTAATCTTTCTACATATGAACATAGTATGTATGTATGTATATCGGTTGACGCTCATTTCAAGAAATGCTTTGTTTTACTGCAGACAAAGTGGCAGTTCCTCAGCACCTAAAGCGCCAAGGACAGTTGAGCCCGACGATATGATGGGAAAGAAATGGACGGGCAGAAAGTTTATCCAGAATCTGGAGTTCATGATGCATTCGGGATGTTTCGGGTGGAAGGCTGCCAGATTTATTTTATTTTAGTTCATTCAGCTTTGGTTTAATTTCTTTCCATTTTATTTATTTTCAATTCATGTCCCTCCATTGATATAGATTCATTTATTTTTTTAAATTTATTTTATTTTATTGCATGCCATTTAATTTAATTTTGATCTATTTAGTTTTGATTTATTGTTTATAAATTCTTACTACTTTTAAGTAATGTTCCTTTAATAACATTATTATTGAATAAATTATATAAATATGTGAAATGAATAAATATAGTTTTTGGAAATTTATTTAAATTTTCTTGGGTATTTTAAAAGTAATACAGCAGACAACGGAATGGCAACCCTGACAGTGCCTAAAAGTATGCCACATTTGCTGTGATGTCAGGTTTGTTTTGGGAAATTTTTAAGTTAGAGGAGCGCAGATATGTTTTTTCTTATGGCGTTTCTTAATGAGTGCGAGGATGATGCAAGGTCACACGTACACGAAATTTACATGGGGAAAGTGGATAATATCTGCACGGCGCCCATACAAAACTATCCACTTTTTTATCTGCATTTCTGGATAGCGCGATCTATGTTTTATCTACTTTTTTCTCTGCGTATGGTTGGTAGCGTACATACATATGTACATACATATGTAAAAAATATTATTGTGTTCGTGTATCAAATGTGTCTGCTATCCCTACCAACCATGGCTATCCACTTTTTATGAATTTCTTATCGATTTCCAAAACCATCTCTATTTTTTGCTTCTCCTTACCAATACGAACGCATAGTTTTGGGATATATTTCCCAAACAAAAATCGTTCTCTTTTTTCGCTATTGCAATTCCCATGAGAGTGAATGAAATAGCAACATTTTCATAATTGCAAACAAAAGGAATTTAAACAGCTGATTTCATAAATTAAATTTTCTGTCAAAATCAATTTCAATTTTTTTTTGGTGTTTGGTTAAAAATATATATTTCATTGAAAATCAAGGTAAGTACAATAATTTTAAGCTTTTTTAATACAAAATATTAATATTTACAATGCATTGTATGTTTTCACAGGCGTATCTTCGTTATGGACTGCTGTTCCGCGGATAATTGAATGATTTTGGGGTTCTTTCCGGTCGGCCCACAAGAACGCAAATTTAGCCGTCGAATTTTGAGGTGCGTAAAATGAATTTAGTGTAGTGTACCTGACCAAGATCAGGACATGGTTATGATGTCACCATATTATACAAATGTACATGCGCTTGTGCATTTGTTTGTTATGTTTGTGGCAAAAGTGAATTAAGTGTAGTTTACCTGACCAAGATCAGGGGTATGTCATGTTATTTGAATGATTATTTAACACTGGAGTGCACGCGTGGCCTACTATAGTAGACCATTTGTATATTTTTGTTGATAACTTAACAATTCTGTATGTTAGAGCGGAGTAGTTCCAGGAAAGCCCTATGCATTAAATTTGTCGTCAAGTCACTACCGTGAGAGCTTTCTGCTCGTACACATATTTCTGAAGATTAGCGAAAAAGTCTCCGGACCACCATAGCAGCAAGAAATCAATCATCAAAAAAGTGGTGCAAAACGTGCAACAAATGGATTTGTCCTAATCAACCGGCTGTGATGTGTAATAAATGTCACAAAAATAGGTTTTTGATAAACTTTAATAATGTAAGAAAAAATTTGAATCATTGGTCTCAAAAGTACAAGTTTTGGTATTTTTTACTATTATAGAACAAAATTGGCTTCAATTTTAAAATGTTGTTTTCTATGGATAAATTAAAGCTTAAATTATTCTTTTAAATAAATATAAATACGCTTTCCGTAATATGTAATGACACAAATTTTTATTGCTATTTTAAAATGGTCTACCATAGTAGGCCACGCGTGCGTTAGTGTAAAAAAAAAGGCGCGTGTACTCTAGTGTTAATATTTATTCATTTCTTACAGGTATCCAATCTTAAGGAAACGCGAAGCCTGCGAATATATATATCTATGTATCTTTTAATAATGTATTCTCAATTTTATCAATTTTGTAAACACATATGTGTAATAGAACAAAATCCATGGATTTTTTTTCAAGTTGTAAAAAAGTTACATTTTTCTTAAAGATTTAATTTGTAATTGTATAGTTGTTTAGCATCAAAAGAAAGGTTATTAAATTACCTCTCATTTGATGCTATTTTTGTTGAAATCGCTTAATAATTTATTGTAAATTTTATCAATTTTGTAAACACATATGTGTAATAGAACAAAATCCATGGATTTTTTTCAAGTTGTAACAAAGTTACATTTTTCTTAAAGATTTAATTTGCAATTGTATAGTTGTTTAGAATCAAAAGAAAGGTTATTAAATTGCCTTTCATTTGATGCTAATTGCGTCTAAATCGCTAAATAACTTATTGTAAATTTTATCAATTTTGTAAACCCATATGTGTAATAGAACAAAATCCATGGATTTTTTTCAAGTTGTAACAAAGTTACATTTTTCTTAAAGATTTAATTTGTAATTGTATAGTTGTTTAGCATCAAAAGAAAGGTTATTAAATTACCTTTCTTTTGGTGCTAATTTCGTTTAAATCGCTTAATAATTTATTGTAAATTTTATCAATTTTGTAAACACATATGTGTAATAGAACAAAATCCATGGATTTTTTTCAAGTTGTAACAAAGTTACATTTTTCTTAAAGATTTAATTTGTAATTGTATAGTTGTTTAGCATCAAAAGAAAGGTTATTAAATTACCTTTCTTTTGGTGCTAATTTCGTTTAAATCGCTTAATAATTTTTGCAACTAATAAAACAGCATGTATTTAATTATATGTATGTCTATAACTTTAAGTAAATTTTGTATTATATTTCCTAAAATTAAAGTATATATTTTCATTAAAACGTATTTTATAAAAAATAAATCGTTTTGAAATTATTTGGATTTTTTGGGCCGTTTCCATATTTTTGGGGTATTTCCGATCTGGCAACTCTATGAAAATGCAACCCTTTGTTTTGGGAAATTTTTATATGTAGAACGGCGCAGCTATGTTTTTTCTTATGGAATTTCCAAATGAGTGCGATGGTGATGCAAGGTCACACGTACACGAAATTTACATGGGGAATGTGGATAATATCTGCACGCGGCCCATAGAAAACTATCCACTTTTTTATCCTAATTTGTGGATAGCGCGACCTATGTTTTATCCATTTTTTTATCTGCGTATGGTTCGTAGGGATGCAGACTCATGATTTTGACAATTGGTGCCATCTTGCTCCCTGAAAAATTGTCATTTACATTTTGGATTGCCTTTTATAGAAATTATTTAATGTACACAAATTTTAAAAAGGTTGGTTTCAGAAAATGTATTCATTTACGCATATATGTAATACTTCTATATTGGCAGTAAAAGCTAATACCGTTCGAAAACATTACAGTATAGAGATATTATTTTTGAACAAGGCAAGCATATATTTTTGTTTACAAAAAAATTTCAAAAAGCCATGAGCGTTTCATGAAACTAAAGCGGTGATTGAAAGCAAGAAAACGAACTATGTCAAGGGAATGTTGCGTGTGTTTTAAAAGAAAAGGAAAGAATACAATATTACTCAGGTGAGTTAGTATCACATTCCATTTAAAACAAAATGAAATAAATTGGAATTAGTTTTCCGAAAGACGTTCTTTTGGATCAACGATGGCGACAAAAATGTAATATAGTATAAATGGTAAGAATATCCTAACTCGGTACGTTGACGTGTTCAGAAGCGAGAACAAACAATTGAATAAAAAATCCCTAGGCGACAGAGCTTAGATCGATGTATGTAAGTAGTATTGGGCTCATAAAATGTATAACTACACAAATATGAAATTAAGGTTAGTTGCCAACACTATTAAAAGATATGTATTCGATAAACAATCTGGGTTGTTATAACAGAGACAAATTTAGCATGTTATTTATTTCAAGATCGATTATACTGTGAGATAGGAGCCAATATTCCAGCATACAAGAATAAATCCTTTAAAGTTATTAGCTAAACACATAATTAAAGCGAAAAACGATTTATACTTTACTATACTTGTAGCAACAGATATATTCCTATTCAAACATTTCTGAAATTTTGATTAAATACATTTGGGCCCCTATCAATGAAATCCGCTACTGAGTTGATTTGACAATTTTTAAAATTTTGTCGTTTATAAATATACACATACACAACACATACCACTACCAATATAGAAGTATTACATACAATATGCATTTACGCTATTATTTAGATCATCTTTGGGAGGTCTAGTGGTGTACGTTTAAAACGTGATTTCCGTTATTTAGCAACTGCTGTGACTCGATTCCAGTTATTTTTTAAAAAACTTGGTTACTATTATCCAGCTTTGATAATCAGTTTGGCTTAGATTATATATAAAGAAACAGTTTTAAGTCAATTTCTGTGCCAACTGTGAGTGAACAAATAGGAGCCAATCTCATCTCATTAAAGTTTTTCAGTTTACAATACACTTGGTAGAGTAAGTCAGGTTGGCTTTATGTCCTGTAAAGAATTCAGTTTGTCCTTATTATTAAAAGACTTCAGGCTCTAGTCTGAATCATAAATGTGCAATTATTCTTAGTTTGGGTTAATAAGTGTAGTGTATTAACCATTGAAGGCTCTAACTTTGACCGAAACCACAATATTTAGTAATCCATGTTAACCGAATGAGCCGAAAATTGTCTTACCAACATTTTTTATATTAGCAGGTTAAGTTTCTGGAACGAGGGCAAAGATGCGTACATATTTTGATTGTAGATACGTATGTGCATATACATATCTTTATTTTAAGTTTTGCTGAAGCAGTGACCAATTTTTATTGTTTTTTAATTGATATTAGAGAAAGTTTGCACTGATTTATACAGTGATGGTTGGTGATGATTGATTTTTCTAATACCATTTCCTTGACAAATTCAAAACATACTCTTACTTTTTTTGTTCAGCAAAAAGAAACCCAGAAAAAGGGGGTGTCAAAATTAAACGTCAGCTACAGAGCCAACCTCTGTAATTGAATCATGATGCAGGCTGAGATTACAACCAACAGTAATCAGCAGCCCCTTCTTTGTCGACATGGCGTTAAAAGGACTAATAAGCCATTACCCAACGTCCGCAAACGAGGCATGCACACAGACCAATGGATAGACGTATCACCAAAGAAAGCAAGCAGCACAGGAACGATAGCAGTAGGACGAAAGGGGAATTTAATTAATCCCCGGGCAGTAAAACTGCATGCGGCGATGGCGCAAGCAAATGAAGGCTACAGGTAAAGGTAATTTAATATTAGACGAAAGGTTCCGGGAATATTCCCACAACATATTTTGGTGGCTCGGGGATAAGACAAAGCAATGGGAGTGCTTTAATAACTGAGTGCAGTTGGAGAAAAAGCATGTAGACGAAACCGGAGAAAAGCTGATATGCCAAATCGGGGACGAGAACGAGAAAAAGAAATACACATTTAGACTACCCAGAAAGGATGATGTCGAAAATGTTATTGTTTGTAAAAGCATGTTTTTGCAAACATTAGGTAAGTTAAAAGCGTTTGGTAAATATCAGAGCTCAGAAACATTTTGATATAATTTTAGTAATATTTTGGGGTCATTTTGGGATCATTTTAGGGTAGTTTTGTGGTCAACTTAGGATATCTTTAGGGTTATTTTGGGGTCATTTTAAGGACAATTTAGATCATTTTAGGATTATTTTGGGTCATTTTGGGATCAACTAGCAACGTTTTTTACTCGGCCTAGCATACAACCAATATTTCTTATTATATATTTCTTACCAATGGGTCAGAACTGCGCGGAAAAAGAAGTTAGAACAAAATGAGAGTGGCCTTATTGAACCAGATCGCCGGGGAAGGCATACTTTAAATCGCCCTTTCCGGTATATGGAGGAAATATTGGCAGAGGCACTTTCTTATATTAAGAGCTTCCCGGTTGTGCCTTCACATTTTTGTCGAGAGAGCTCAAACAGGAAATATTTAGAAGAGGCACCTCTAATTGCTTAAAATGTTCGATCTCTATGAAGAAAAAATGTGGAGTGAAACCAAAAATTCAGTAACAAATACAAATATAAAGAAATACTCAAAACAATGTTCAGTTAAAGCTTTTTTCAGCCCAAAAAATACAAAGGTAAAACTTAAAATCTTAATAATAAATTCATATAGACGGTCAAGAGCTAAAACTTTAATAATAATGCGAATACTACCACAGGTACAAAAATTACAGCGTCCAGGAAAAATTTAATCATGTTCAAGAGTATGAAAAGCATATAAAAAGGTTTGAAAAAACTTATGATTGATGCAAAAAATTATGCAATGAAGGCAAATAATATTGTGCGACTACTTTCGATATGCAAAAAAATTTTACCTCTCCACGCCCACGTTCAGAAATCGGTCCCATGTATTATTATTCAAAATTAAACGTTTGGAATTTCACAATATTTGAGTTAGCTAGTCATGATGCCATAAATAATTTATGGAATGAAACGGTAGGATGTAGAGGATCCAAAGAAATTTCCTCATTATTGTGGATTTTTATTACACATAAAGCTCTGATGGTACTATCAACGAGTTTTAATTTTACGTGATAATTGCGGTGGACAAATAAAAACAGAACTGTTTTTGGCATGTTGTTTAAAGCTGCTGTCGTTTTTAAAGTAACGATAACACTTTGGTAACTTGAAAGACAATCAAACCTTCTGCATTGAAAATTAATTACAATATATTTTGGCAGGTTTTTGGAAACTCGTCACACGCAAAATGCGGGCGATTCGGTCCGCGCTTGCATTGGAAATAGGGATAAAAACAAATCTATATACGCAAGACCAATGGGCACACGTTATACGGGAAAGTTGATCAGGCAAATCCAATAAACCGTACATAGTGAAACAAGTATCGCGTCAAGAGATTTTAGACTTTCAATCAATGGCAGACAAATTGTTCAATATTCAAACAACCTCGGTAACCGAGTTAAAGGTGTACGCGGACGGGGGAGCTTTGGTGAAAATTAAAAAAAAGGAGTGTCCACAAAGGACGATGAGGAGTTTTCCGTCGAAGAGGCATACATAAATAAAATTACACCGAACCAAAAAAAGAAATGATTTAAAAACTAGTAAGGAAGTCTGTTTAGGCTCATGGGTAAGTTTACTATGGCAATAGGCAAGTGATTGTAAGGCGGGTGGAGGTAGTAATTAGAAATAATTGTGGAAACAAGCGCAAATATTTCAATATAAACGCTGTGGTTTATGAGTTGCATTGTAATGTATGAGTTTAATTGTTACAAAATAAAATTTGTTGTTTAATTGAAAATAACTGCTTTAAAAATAGTTAATAATAATGAATGAGAGCATTAAAAACTTTTGGCATGTACATACATGTGTAAGTCAAGTGAATAAAGGGATGCAAAAATCAACTTGCAATGTACGACACATAAGTGTAGACAGATAAGTGTGTCATTGGAAAGTTCCGGATATTCTAAGCTATTGGCTTGTAAGTGGTCGTGATGGGTTATGCCACCATCGACTGAGGGGAAACATTGGTTCCACTACGTAGATAAACGGTGACAATGGACCTTTGGATTTTGTGCCTATCACCTTTGGTTTGCCGTCACAAACACAGTGGATCGAGGCCGAGTGCACCATGACCCTGTTAGTGTAGATGAGGTTGTATGTTCCCATATACGTAGCTTGTGCCAATTATTCATTTGCCTCGTTGCTTTTCAATGAATTAATGAAAATTATTTAACAGGAATGCAAAATCTGCAGTGGTGCAGTAATCTTCTACATTACAATACATATCGGACATAACTATGCGTGCAACATCAAGAAAACATACCCGAGGGAAACATTGGAGCGTGTGGCGTATGTCAAGGAGTTTTTCAAAGTTCGGTTAAAAAGCATGGCACCATAGTTTTGAGGTACATACGTATTTTGTAGAAATTTAAGTAACCATATCGCATGGCGCTTAAGTAGTGAGCAACAAGTTGAGAAACGTTGAGTATGCTCATTATAGCCCTGCTGCTATTGCCTGTGAATTTCGATGAAATCGATAGGGGTCGCAAAACCGTTATTACAATTATTCCCCAAAAAAATTTCCCGATTTCCAAGTATTTTTAGCCAAATAAATTAAATTATAATCTGACATCAGAAATTTACTTTTGTGTAGCCTTACTTCAAAAAAACAATTGAGTTTCAGTTTGCAATGAATCCCAAAACAGCAGATCATATGAAATTTTAACTTTCTTAATAATTTGTCCGATTTTGGTGAAGTCAATTTAATTTCACACAGAAAGACTCGAACGTGGTTCAGTCTTTCGCCCAAAAAAACTCAACAATCATCGGCAAAGTAGATATACGTACATATGTATTATTTCTATATTGAAACGATTCAGTGACGAAATGACAAATTTGGTTTGGAAATATCCATGAGCGATTATATCGTAATTTGTACATGATTTGCTACCACTCATAGGCACTTATGAAAGACATGTCCATTACCTTCCATCTACCAATATAGGGAATAAACAAAATGTGCTAGCGACATTTCTGCCTGCTATCCGGCTACGTTTACCGGAAGTTGTAATTACGTAGCACCAATAATGCCTTGCGGAACTGTGCATTCTCTTTTCAATATATTTCTAGGAATTGTAAAGCAGCTTCTTATTTTCGAAACGTAATTCCTTTAATATTGTCAGCTTTACGACCATCCGCAGTCGGGTCTATATAAGCTTGAACCAGTATATTTTGTACTTAACAACACGTCCCCAATTCAGCGTTGGGACAACTTTAAAAACTTAATTAATTTTCTAAACACGGTAAACGATTTGTCTGTTGGTGTTTCATTCGAAATAAATTTAAGTGACGAAAAGGTTCTGTGCATGGTATTAAAAGAAAGCATTGAATTTCCTTTTTTTTTTTGTTAATGTTTTAACTTGTATAATGCTAGCAAAGTTCGAAACATTTTGCTGCAATCACACTTCATGAAATGGAATACATAATTAGCTTATTAAGGCTTCTTATTCTCTTCAAACCCTATGGTAAGCAGAATCCCTGCCAAAATGCTGTTTATTTATCAGCACAAATATAGTAGTTAGTTATTAAATTGATTTCCTATGCAACGCACTATAACTAATATCTATGAATGACCAAGATATGCGTACCAATTTTTTGGTCGAATTTAAATTGTGCATAGGGGTACAAGTACAAACATGTGCGTTATGTACCGACATATGACTATCTAGTGGGTTTGAAAAAGTAATTGTACATACATGCATTTTTTTTGGTTTTGTATGTAGTAGGTAACTCTTGAGGTAATTTTGTCAGTTAAATGATACAAATAAAATTATTACGAAAAAATCCTAGTGAAGGAACTGAAATACTTCAATTTAACTGATATTGGTTGTCGTCGTCGTTTTAGCTTAAATTGAAATATATAATAAATTTGAAGAATGTATGGGGTTTATGTTTTTTTAATCACTCCAAAATGCTTCCCGCTACTCCCACGCATGATCTGCACTCAGAGCTTCGGTTAGGTCGCGTCCCCAATGGGAGACTCACTCGATGAGCCCGGGGAGGTGTAGTTACATATAAGAAGTGCTAGTTTTAAGAAACTCAAAACCTCCTTCTAGGGAGCCTCAGGATGAGCCCGGGGAGTGTTAGTTTATAAGAAGTGTTTAAGAAAAGTGACCATGCTCCCAGGGAGACTCAGAATGAGCCCGGAGCTTTAGTTTTTAAGGAAAGTGAATTCCTTCCCGGGAGACTCATAATGAGCCCGGGGAGTTGATAGTTTATAAGAAGTGTTAGCTTTAAGAAAAGTGACCATGCTCCCAGGGAGACTCCGAATGAGCCCGGAGCTTTAGTTTATAAGGAAAGTGACTTCCTTCCCGGGAGACTCATAATGAGCCCGGGGAGTTGATAGTTTATAAGTGTAAGCTTTGAAGCTCGGGGAGGCAGATCATGCGGTAGGAGATGCGGATCGCGAACCGCTAGTGTAGGTGTTTGAAAGTTTAGTAAGAGGGAAGATAGCAATGTTTGGAGGGAGGGAGTTAAGACGTGGCTTATGGTTTCCCACACTCTGTCCCTTCTGCGGGTAGCAGGATCAGTTTTACCAACGGTCTTCTCACTTGCCCTTTTTCCGTCCTAAGATCAACGACACGTACCCGGTCATCTTCGCCGGGGTGGACGTTGACTACTCGACCCATTCGCCATTCATTTGGGGCTAGATTATCTTCTTTGAGGATAACGAGATCTCCCACTTTTATGTTCTGCTTGGAATGTTTCCACTTAACGCGCTTTTGCAGTTCGGAAAGGTATTCCCCCTTCCAACGTTTGCAGAAGGTGTGGTGCAACGCCTTGAGTTTCTGCCATCGGTTGATCATGGAGGCAGGACTATCACTCACCTCTGGTTCAGGTGGGGCCATGAGATGACCGCCAGTGAGGAAGTGACCGGGGGTGAGTGGCTCCAGGTCGGTGGGTTCGTTCGAAGATGGACTGATTGGGCGTGAGTTCAGGCACGCCTCAATCCTGCACAAAAGTGTGTGGAACTCTTCGAACGTGAACTTATGCTGTGTCGCTACCTTTCTGAAATGGCTTTTGAAGCTTTTCACTCCCGCTTCCCACAGCCCCCCCATGTGTGGGGCGGCGGCAGGAATGAAATGCCACGTTATCGCTTGGTGGCTGAACTTTGACAACGTTGTGTCCCGGATCTCTGCGAGATAGGCCTTAAATTCTGATCGTAAAGATCGTGAGGCTCCGACAAAGTTAGTGCCATTGTCGGAGTATATGTTTTGGGGGCACCCCCTTCTAGAGATAAATCGAGAGAAGGCCGCTAGAAAGGAGGGTGTAGTCAGGTCGCTAGTCGCCTCTAGATGAATGGCTTTTGTGGTAAAGCACACAAACAGGCAAACGTAGCCTTTTGATAGTCGGCACCCTCTACCACTGTAGCTCTTGATATCGAAAGGGCCGGCGAAGTCTACTCCGGTATTCGTGAAAGCCCGTGTAAAAGTGGTGCGTTCCCGAGGGAGGTTGCCCATAAGTTGGGTCTGAGTCCGTTTCCGGTAGATGGTGCAAATTTTGCAGGTGTGGATAATGGCCCGTATCATGTTCTTTGCGTTGGGGATCCAATACTGGGTACGAAGCAAGCGAAGCATGAGCTGGTTTTCGCCATGTAGGGTTATCTGATGAATCATCAGAACAGTCAGGCGAGATAACCTACAGTTGTAAGGGAGAATAATTGGATGCCTCTCATTATATGCTAAGTCTTGGGAAGCCCCGAGACGTCCTCCTGCTCTTATAATGTTTTCTTTGTCAATGAAGGGGTTAAGTGAAAGTATTTCACTTTTCCCTTCAATGGCTCTCCCGGTCGTCAAGTCCCTATATTCTGAACTGTAATGCTGGTTCTGAGAGATCTTTATTAAAATTTGCGTGGTTGCCTTAATTTCCTCAGCTGAGATTAAGTGTGTCTGCATTTGAAATGCCGCTTTTGTTTTTGGGTGAGTTCTTCGGTAGAATCTCATGACAAACGATAACACTCGCAAAGCCCTAGGTAAATCAGAAAATCGGTCTAGAATATCGGTGTTATTGACTTTTGTCGTCGCATAGGTTTGAGCTCTTTTTTCTTCAGCGGTGGTATTGTAATAACTTTCTTGTAGTGGCCATTGGGCTTTGTCTTCTTGCAGCCAAGAAGGTCCCTGCCACCACAACGAGCTGTTGACCAATTCCGACGCAGGTAGTCCTCGGCTACCTAGATCCGCGGGATTCGACTCCGAGTTCACGTGAAGCCAGTCTTTGTCCCCGACCATGTCGACAATCTTCGTGATTCGATGTGCGACAAAGGTGGACCAGGAACAGGGGGGTTTCCGTATCCACGCCAGTACGATGGTTGAATCCGTTCACAAATATACTTTGACTGGGCCCAACTGGATGCTCCTGAGGATTGATTCCATGATTTCTGCCAGTAGAACAGCTCCACACAATTCTAACCGAGGTAGAGATAGTGTCTTAACTGGGGCGACGCGGGTTTTTGCTATCAGAAGGTTAGTAAAGATGTGACCATCCTTTTTGACGCGCATGTAGATTGTTGCCGCATATGCCTTTTCGGATGCGTCGCAGAACCCATGTATTTCGATGTCGTCTTTTGGCGAGTAGTTGACCCACCGTGGGATTCTGATGTTATCGATTTCGTGATAATGTTGCGTGAATGTTTTCCATCTTTCCAACGTATTGTTTGATACTGGTTCATCCCAATCAGTGCCTTCTAACCAAATACTTTGCATGAGTATTTTTGCAATGATGACCATAGGTGCGAGCCATCCTAAAGGGTCGAACAGTTTTGCTATGGCGGAGAGAATTTCCCTTTTTGTGATGTTGTTGCTAAACTCCAACGCGCCTGCCTTGAAATAAAAAAGGTCAGAATGGGCGTTCCACCGGATCCCCAAAGCCTTAACCGAACTCGTATCCTCAAACGCTAAGAAGTCTTCGCTTAGCCGATCTGATTTGGGGATGTCCTGCAAGATTTCCTCGGAATTTGAGGTCCACTTACGTAGTGGGAATCCCGCCGAATGCAGCACCTGTCGAATTTCATCCCTGGCTTGAATGGTCGATGCGATAGTATGCCCCCCGGCTAGTACGTCGTCGACGTACATGCAGTCTCGCAGTATGGTTGATGCTATTGGGTGGGACTTTTCGACATCAGCAGCGAGTTGGAGGAGTGTCCGGATCGCGAGATATGGAGCGCAATTAACGCCAAATGTCACGGTTTTTAGCTCGTAAAGTCGTATAGGTTCGTTCGGGGAGGTCCGGTAGACTATTCTTTGAAACGGGGTGTGATCTTCGTTCACCCAAATTTGTCGATACATCTTTTCGATGTCGCTGTTAAAGACAAACCTGTATAACCTCCACCGTAAGATCAGTATGGGAAGGTCGGATTGTAGGACTGGGCCTGGGAGAAGTACATCATTCAAACTAAGACCGTTTGCCGTAGGGCTTGATGCGTTGAACACAACGCGTACCTTGGTAGTAGTACTCTCCGCTTTCACAACTGCGTGGTGAGGCAGGAAGTAATTGTGGGATTCGTCAGAGGAAATATTGTTGGTTATTCGAGTCATATGGCCAAGTGTTTCGTACTCGGACAGTACCCTAATATATTCTTTGCCTAAATCTGGGTTTTTTATCAGGCGTGCCTCATTCCTAAAGAATTGTGAGCATGCTCGTTTAAGGGACCCTCCTAATGCAATATTTTCTGGGTACTCTTGTCGGAAAGGCAGCGACACGGTATATCTTCCCTCTGAATTTCTCCTTGTCGTTTTCTGGTATAACTCCTCGCAATATTTGTCATCTGCATTTCTCACTTTATTTCCAGGTGTTTTTTCGACCTCCCAGAATGCCGTGAGCTGTTGGTCCAGGGCAACCTCGCTATGATATGAGACAAGGTTGTTGGGTGGACTCGGTGTTTGTGTGTGACCGGTCAGTATCCAGCCGAATACTGTTTCCTGCGCCAGAAGTGTATTTAATACATTCTTTCGAAGGCCAGTGAGTAGAATTTGGGGATAAATGTCTCCGCCAAGTATAAGGTCTACGTCTTCATTGACGTAGAGCCTCTTATCTGCGAGAACTAGATCTGGGAACGCCTGCCTAGCCATTGAGCTGAGGTGACATGAGGGTAGGTTCCCAGTTAGTTTCGCTAGCACGAGCACCGTCGTCGTCAGGCTGAAACATGGGTCAATAGGTGACCGTAGTTCAATGTCCGAAGCCTCCTTGACATGAGCGGTAACTGCGTCTGCGATGCCCGATACTTGGGTATGCATTTTTCTCGCCGGTATATTAATTCTTCGTTTGAGTCTTTCCGTCATGAAAGAGCACTCCGATCCTGAATCAATTAATGCCCGCGCGGAGAAATTGGTACCATTGTGGTGTATGTGTACGTGAGCTGTACCCAAAAGAACGCCCGTATCCGTATTAACATGGCAGGATGTAAAATGCTGGTTACCTGGTGAGCCTGCCTTTTCCGCTTCTCGTCGTGCTTGTGCCTGTTGTGAGGTAGAAGCACCATTTGCCGGTGGGCTTCTGAAGGGGTTCTGTCTGAGAGTCTGTTGCAGCGTATCCGCATGCAGGAGCGTATGGTGACGAGAGTGGCACGTATTGCAGTTGTACGAACTGGTGCATCGCGTCACCGTGTGTCCTGGGGATAGGCAGTTCAGGCACCCGTTTATAGATTTTATGAACTTGATTCTGTCCCCTGGGGATAAGTCACTAAAACGTGGGCAGCTGCGTAATCTGTGTTCGTTAGATTTGCACATGTTACGCACTGCTTTAGTTGGTCGCGACACCTTGGTTTGAAAGGCGCCAAGTCTTTTTGTAGGGGTCTCGTTGGTCTGCCGCGAAGAAATGGGTTTTTGGCTTTTCGCATTGGCGTTGCTTATAAAGCCTGACACTGTTTCAAGGGTCTGAAACCGATTTGAAAGGAATTTGTCCATATCCTCCCATTTCGATATATCCATTTTATGGTCGATGCTCTGTTCCCATAGAGCTAGCGTGCTCTCGGGCAGCTTAGTTGAACATAAATATGTTATGATTGCATCCCAATTTGATACGTCAATTTTATGGCTTTTTAGGGATGAGAGGCAATTATTGATATCCCGCTGTAATGTCTTAATGGAACTACCGCACTCACTCTCTACCTTTTTAAGATTAAATAGTATTTGCAATTGTGAGTTGACAAGAATACGTTTATTCTCGTATCTTTCACAAAGGTTTTTCCAGGCTGTTTCGAAGCCTTCGTTTGTAAGGGGACATTTCTTCACTATGTCCTTCGCCTCCCCCTGGGTTTTTTGGTTCAGATGAAAAAGTTTCTCAACCGGACTTAAACGGGTGTTGTGTCTGTAGATGGCCGTGAACATGTCACGAAACGTTGGCCACGACAAGTAATCACCCTTGAATATTTCTGTATCACACGGGGGGAGACGAATATTATGCTCTAGAGGCTGGTTTGTCGCGGTAGTCGTTTCCACTTTTTTAAACTTTTCTGCCTCAGCAGTGATTTTTGATAGGCATCGCATGTATATAGCATACGTTGACCTATGCTTTTTCCTTATAGCAAGGATTTCATCTGTTGATGTATCTTCGCAGTCCATCAGAGAGTCGAGAGCAGACTTGACCTTCGTCCATAAGGACCGTAATTCCTCTTGATCAATTGCAAGAGTATGTTTTGTACGGTCCTCCTCACGACTAAGGTTGAAATCGGTTTCAAACTCTGCTATTGACTCTGCTACTCTGATGTAAGTATTCATTTTCTCAGCCGTTTCTGAACTCGCGTATAGGGAGACTTTTGTGGGCAAATGCTAGTAAGGTTCCTACTGTGGTGGGTGTAACTGTGACACGCAATTCTGGTTCTCGAACCCAAAGAAAAAGTGACCAAACGAAATTTTTAAAATGCGGTAGTTTAATATTTATTTAATAGTTATATATAGACAGCTGTTTTTGCTACTGTGTGAGACCAACAACAATGTAGCGAGTAACAACAAAGGGACCACTCGCCACCCTCACGTGTAATAATAAAGTGTTTTATTTGGATGTGGTAATATAAAAAGTGCGCGCGCCGTGTATAGCTCTACGAAAAGTGTAAACTTTCCAGAATAAAGTGTTGTGTGCATAAATTAACCTTTTAGAGGCGAAAGACAAAATTTAAAATCAAGTTGCATGGAAACGTATCCGCACGAAAGTTAGGTTATGTTCACCCTTTTGGATATTCGTAATTGCACGGTATTCACTATTTATTTCTTAAGGAAATTTAACACTTTTCGCGTTTCGAGCACTACGCGCGGCGTAAAAATTTATCACCTCAAAAAAAAAAAAAACGGGCAAGGAATATTGTAACACTTACGTCAAAGTAGATTATTGTGAGCTTTGTTTTTGTGGCACGTGTGTGACTGTTGGTTCGATGTTGTTCCAGCTGGTGGTTTTGTTGCAGTATCACGATTTTTTGTGTTGCGAGTGGCAAAAGTTCCCCACGTCAATATTCTTTTCACTGTTTTCTGTGTTGCAAGTGGCAAAAGTTCCCCACGTCAATATATTCACACGATTTTGACTGGTGTCTGATGGAGTGCTTACTGACTTTTTTGTTGTTGTTGTGGACTGTATAATAAGTGGTAAAGGTGCTGTTCAGTTTTGGCGCTGAAGGACCATGGCTTAGACATGGTCCTTCGAGCCGGATTCGAACCGGCGACTTATGCATTTCACTAGACGACTAAGCCGTCTAGGGGGGCGAGGATGTTTAAGCGACATACATACATACATAAGCTACGGTTTTTCATTCGTTTATTTTATTTGCATTGCATGCTATTGTAATTCGCAATCAGCTTATAAAATATTTCGAACATATAGTTTATGATTTGGAAAGCCAAAAGGTGGTTTTTCATACCGAAAATGGGGAAGCCAATCGCGCCATGCCCCAGAGCCAACAGTGCTCGCCACCAACAAATACATATAGGGTGTCGCAGGTGTCCCGCACCTCCCGTTCTATAAAGAACAAAATGCTTTTAACATTTGCGCAACACGGTCATCAGAACCTGAGCCAAATGATTTAATAAATACCTTTTGAGCAATACGGTCGCCTAGGCCTGAGCCAGAAGGTGGTTTTTCATACAGGAAATGAGGAAGCCAATCGCGCCATGCCTCAGAGCCAACAATGCTCGCCACCAAGTCTAAGTTCGGGTGTAACCGAACATTAAATACCTAGTAGTGATCTGTTTTGGTATCCCAATTTACTCAGGTCTATTTTAATACCTGAAAAGTTGTTATAAAGACAACTGATTGTTTTCGATTAAAAACACTTCTGTTGTAAGTGGTAAATTAAATTATCACTAAATAATTAAATTATCACTCATTCCCACAACAGCCGGTTCTACGTACCGGAATGACCCGGGTTTTACCCGGCCAAGGGCTGTTATTTCAGTGTAACCCTGTCAAATTTGTCCAGTCCCACCCCTGAATTGTCATCCTCGGAGAAATCCCTTGCAGCAGGGTTTCTCCAATGTCTCTTGTTACGGGCTGGTATCGAATCCAACCCCGGACCAAGAGACTGGATCTGCTGCGATCAATTAACACGGCCTTAGCAACTGTTGTTGCGTGTTTGCTTGGGACTGGAATCGCTACCAAGTATTTTGTTAGATCGCATATAATGGTAACTGCATATTCGTTTCCATTTATCGATTTCGGTAATGGTCCGACTGTATCGATTTGTACAATGTCAAATGCCTTCGGAGGTGTCTCCGTTATTGTCATTGGCTCTTTTATGTGTTTATTTGTTTTATTTTTCTTGCAGTGGATGCAGTTCTTTATATATTTTCTTATGTCATTTTTCATATGCAGCCAGCTATATCTCTGCTTGATCTTGTCTGTCATGCGATTTATTCCTGGGTGGCCACCACTAATAGGATCGTCATGATATTTTTGCAGGATTTCTTCTATTTTCCCGGGATCTGTCACATTTATAACCTCTGGGGTTAGTGCTATTGTTAGTTTTTTGAGAATCTTATTACCCATTTCAATAAATTTTCCTACTGCAGTATAATTATTTTTGAACAATTTGTCCCCTAAGGTCAACTGTATTTGTACAAGTCCTAAATTGCCGGCTTCGTTTTCGAGCCTGGTAAAGAATTGTCCTAAGTCAATCTTATCCTCAACAATTAGGTTGCTTGTATCAATATTGCTACAAATTTTCTTTCCTTTTTTGAAATATAATTTCTTTTTACTTCAAATTTATTTAGCGCTTCATATATTTTGGGGTTCTCTTTGCGACTTTGTTTATCTTCAACGTTAGTGTTGGGATTTTTTGCTGCTGATCTTGTATTTACTTTTAGTATTTTACTTGCTTCCACTGACATATCTTTTAAATTTGTAATTGTTATGCGGGACAATGCATCCGCAACGTGGTTTTCTTTTCCTGCGATGTACTCCACTTCAAAATCGTACTCTTCTAAATCGAGTCGTACGCGTGTTAATTTAGATGAAGGACTCCTCATTGAGAATAGGTATGTTAAAGGACGGTGGTCAGTTTTGACTAGTAATTTTCTGCCATAGACGTATGGTCTGAAGAAGGTTATGGATTGCGGCTAGTTCTTTCTCTATTGTCGCTTTGTTGGTTTCGCCTTTTGTAAATGACCTAGAGGCGTAAGCGATTGGTAACTGTATGCCATTGTGCTCTTGGTCAAGGACTGCTCCGCAAGCGTATCCACTTGCATCTGTTGTAATGCAGAATTGTTTATCGAAGTCTGGGTATTGCAAAAGTTTTGGGCTGATTAATGCTTCCTTTAAGTAGACAAAAGCTTTTTCGCATTCTTCTGTCCAATCGAAGGAAACATTCTCTTTGCAAAGTCTAGTTAATTTTCTTGAGTGTTCTGCGAAGTTAGGTACAAATCTTCTGTAGTAATTGCAGAAGGCTACGAATCTTTTAACTTCGTCTGCTGTTTTTGGTGTTGGATACTTTTGAACTGTTTCAAATTTGCTTGGGTCAGGCAATATTCCTTTGTTTGTACATTTATGGCCTAAATAAGTTACTTCTTGGTTGAAAAATAGACATTTGTCTGGATGCAGTTTTAGATTATATTTTCTACAAGTGGAGAACACGTCTCTTAAATTTTTTAGCATGTGGTTTTCAGAACAGCCTAATACAACCAAGTCATCCATGTAGAGGAAGGCTTGGGATGGTTTGAGCCCTGCGAATGCTAGGGTCATCATTCTTTGGAATGAATTTGGTGCTACTTTTAATCCATATGGTGGTCTTTTGAACCTGTATGTGCCGTTTTCAGCTGTGAATGAGGTGATATCTCTCGAGTCCGGGTGTAATTCTATTTGGTGGAAACCTGCCATGAGGCATGAAAAATATTTTGCTCTACCAAGTTGGTCTAGAATATCATCAATTCTTGGGAGTGGGAATTTGTCTGCTGCTAACTTTTTGTTAACTTGTCTGTAGTCAATCACCAATCTCCATCTTTTTTCTGTGCTTCCTGGGAGCGCTTTTTTAGGAACCAGTAAGATTGGGCTATTGTACTCTGATATAGAGGGTTCTATTATGTCATCGTTGATTAACTTATTAATATGTTTGCTGATTTCTCCTTTTTGTGTCTGCGGTAGTCTATAATTTTTTATGCAAACAGGGGTGTCATCCTTCATGTGTAATTTTTGTTTGTAAAAGTTGTTTGATGAAATTGGTTCTGTTTCTAGTGCAAATATGTCTAAGAATTCTGTGCATAATGATGTTAACTGAGGGTTGACGAAATTTGGAAAATTTTTGGTTAGTCTTTTTAGTTTTTCTGTATTGTTGCTTTTTTCCTTATGTGTGGGTGTTTCAATTAGTGTGTATTCGTCTAGATTTTCGGTGTCGATTTTGTAGTTTTCAATAGTTGCGTTTTTATGTGTTGTGTTGATAATTCTAACGAAAGTTTGATCTGTGTTTGTGATTGTATTTGCTATGAAGATGCCTTCTGATAATTGTTGGTGAGGTATAAAAATGTTTTTGTTATTTGTAATTACTTTAACTTGCCTGATGACTTCCGACCTAGCTGGGATCGTGATTGTATTGACAGATAGACAATTTGTTAGGTTCACAGTTATTGTTTGTGGGAAATCGTATGGTCTTAGGATAAATTAATTTATCCTCCGTTTCGCTATAGTCTAAAATGCAATTGTGTTTCTTTATAAAGTCTAGTCCTATTATTCCATCGCATGGAATTGGGAAATTGTCTTCTACGACGTGAAATTTATGGTAAATTAGAAGGTCATCGCCTTTTAAGTCCGCTTTAACTGTACCTACTGTGCTAGTTATACCCTGACCAATGCCCTTTAAATCTGTTATTTGGTCTGTATTTATCTTATTATTACTGCTAATTTGATGTTTTTTAATAATGGAGATATCGGCTCCTGTGTCAACTAAGAAATTTGAGATTGAATTATTTAATGATGTCCTTGTAGATATAAAACTGTTTAGGTGTAGGTTTAGTACACATATTTTTCTATTTATTGGTCTTGAAGTGGAGTCTCTTGGTTTTCCGTCTGGTTGCAACTGCGCACGTTGCGTGTCTGGCTATAGGGTCTGTTGCCATTCTGTGCTTGTGCCCCTCTCTGGGAATTGTTGTTTTGTCTAAAGTTATTGTTGTATCTTGGTTGCGGTCTGAATCTCCTGCCTTGGTAGTTTCCATAGTTGTTACCTCTGTAACCTCCACGGAAATTACTTCGGTATTGACCTTGTCGTTGTACATTCAGAATTGTGTTTGAGCTGCCTGTTATTTCAGTGCAGCTGTTGGTGAATTTAGAAATTGCGTCGTTCATTGTGGTGAACGTTCCAGCTTGCATGATCATTTTGACCTTGTCATTGGAGCTGTTTTTACACATAGCTTTGACTGCTACTTGTGTTGAGTATTTCGTTGCCAAGTCTGGGTTGAGTCCATCCGATATATAAGCTCCTTCCAATGACCTGGTAATTTTTTCTATTTCCGCTGTATATTGATTTGCAGTTTTACTGCGTTGTTGGATGTTCAGGAGATTTGCTGTTAAAACTTCTACTGATTCTCCTTTTACTGCAGATTTTAATTTTGATATTATTTGGGTTATCGTGTTTTCAGTACTAATAAAGTTTCTTGCCGTGCCTTTTAGCTTTGTTTTTATTATTGTTACCGCTAAGGCTTCGTGGGCTTCTTTGATTTGATCGAGTATGTCAAGGGCGTCTAAGAAACTTTGTAAGTTCTCTGGCTTACCATCAAACTCTGGTAGCACTGGTGAGGCAGTTTTAATAAAGTCCACAATGGTTTGTGGCATTGTGACGTTTTGGTTTTGGGTAATTACCGGTTTGGACGATTGTTTATGCATTTGTATGCTTTATCTGCTTTTATTTTTTCCTCGTTTAGTGCCTGATGGATTTCTTGCCAATTATTCATTTCTTGGTGTACAAGAATTTAAAGAAAAGGAATTTTTTTTGTGTTTATATGCGTTGCTGTACGTTATTCAATTGTCTAATTTTATTCTTTATGCAATTTTTCGTAAGAATTGCGATTGTGACAATTAAAAGCGCAATTACGCATACGTAAATAGTTGGCCATTTGTCAAGAGTTTCTTCTGTGACAATTTTTTTGCTCGTATTTTACTACTTGGTTATCCAAGTTCTTTTCGTCTGAATTTTCCTTGCCGAATTCATATCCTGCCAAACCTATAAGTATCGCATGTAGAGCGGTTTTCCACCATGCCATTTTGAATAAAATTAGTAGATAAAAGATTTTTATTATTTTTCAATGAGAAAATTTTTATTCATTTATTTTGTATTTCTTAGCTCTTTTGCCCTGTTGTCTTGCTATCTTCCTGAAGTAATTTAGTGGAAATTGCTATTAATTCTTTAACTGTGTCTTCGCATTTTTTGAAAACTCTGTCAAATTCTTCTTTTGTAGAAATCTCTTGCATCGGTACTCCAGTTTACTCTAACAAAAAAATTTTCTACTAAATATAAAGGTTAAACTTTTTTTCTATCTATCTTTTTTTTTTGTCTTTATAAAAGAAAATTTATAGTTCAAATATTTTCTAATTATCTGATTGATTTTTTCCTAAGCAAAAATTTTAATTTTTGCTAATTGTTAGGCTGCCGTGTGGCTTGCCGGAATTTGTTCTAAAAATTTTTTGATGGTTGATGTTTTGAAGGTTGAGCTTGTGGTGAAGGTGTAAGTATCACCATCCTTTTTCAGTTCCACGGTGGGGCTAATACTGTTACCCATTTTACGTAAAATCATTCCAACACTTATATTTATGCTGCCAGTGTTCTGGGTGTCTTCTGTTTGGTGTTGGAGGGTTCATTCAAAAATATTTGCCGAAAAATACTTATGCTGCCAGTCTTCTGGATGTCTTCTGTTTGCTGTTGTAGGTTTCATTCAAAAACATTTGCCGAAAAGAAGTCCAAATATGGCCGCAACACTTGTCAACGCTATATAAAATATCAGAATTTGCTTCTCGCCTGCTGTCCTGGCGGGATTATGACTGGCTGATATTAAGCCTGGTCTGGATCGCCATGTAAGTGAAGTAACACTGGAGTTTAGCGTGTGGTCCAAAAGTGAGGGTTTATTAAAAATGCTTTCTCTTTTTATACAAATTATTGACTTACACGTATAAGCTTAAACACTAATACTTACAAACTACTTTCCTAATGTGTAAATATGTATAATATGTAGAAATGTCTAGCGTCAGCATTTTGCGATCAAGTGCTGTCATATTTATTTATTTATTTGAGTATGAGGGTGTATATGTAAGACTTTAATCTTTTAAAATACATCAACAAGATGGAAATTTAACAGGTATAACTTAAATCTAAGTCTAATACAATTTGGTTAAAATTAAACTGTAACTAAATTAAATTAAATTAAAACTTTCATCAAATTAAATTTAGGTATGCTTTAGATAAAACTCCGTTTTAATTTCAAGGTTAAAATTATAAATATATAGGATAAATAGTATTTAAAAACAGTAAAAGATAGAACAGACACTTAAGAAAATGAACTAGTTAGATGGCAATCATACTCACTCCGCAGAACTAAAGTAATTGTGAATTACTCTCCCGTGATTACACCTACTCATAGCAGCTTTGACATGTTCTGGAATAGAGTTCCAGAGCCTCACAGCATTAATAAAGAAAAGTCTTGATGAGCACAAATAGGTATATTTCGGAACGATCAGGTTATGATGCCTTTTAGACCTTGCAAATTTCAGTTTCTCATAAAGATATTCAGGAGTTTTATACTCTATAAGCTTATACATGAATATACAGTTTCTTGCTGCCAGGGAATTGGAAATGGTGCATCCCAAAATTTTAGTCTTCCAAGCTGATATGTGGTCATATCTTTTAACACCATAAACATATCGCGTTACATTGTTGAATGCAACATCAATTTTGTGAAGCGAAATAGAATCGAGTTTGCTGTATACGAGTTCCGAGTACGTAAAGTGAGGCAGAATTATTTGAACAGCCAACTTTTTTCTGGTACTTAAAGGCGTAAATGACGCTGACATTCTTAATCTTCGTAGAACAACATACACATTACTAACAACTTTGTTTATATGGTCAGAACATGTTAGCGATGAGTTCACCACAAACCCCAAATTCCGTATCTTCTCAGTAAACGTTAACACGCTACTACCAATATACAATTTTGGAATATCTTCCACATGAACTACACTATTACTTATAGGCAATACATACGACTTAGTGGCATTAAGACAAAGAGAATTATCGGATGCCCATTGAGAGATTGCAAAGAGATCACTGTTAATTTTAAAACACAAATCCTCGACAAGACCAACACGACTGGACAAGTACAGTTGAATATCATCTGCGTAAGCTTGAACGTTGACATTCTGACATACAGAAAATACATCGTTGACAAAAATACTGAACAAAAGGGGCCCAAGAACAGATCCTTGGGGCACACCAGAGGTAACAGTACTAGCCACAGAAGACGCACCATTACAGGCAACCCTTTGCGTTCTTCCAGTAAGGTAGCTTGTCATCAGTTTAAGGGAGCTGTCTGAAAATCCAAAAAAGTATTTAAGCTTTTTGCAAAGGAGGCCATGATTTACTAGATCGAACGGCTTAGAAAAGTCCAGTAGACAAAGGAGCGTAAGATGACCATCATCAAACTGTAACCTAATGTCGTCCATTATTTTTACCATAGCTGTAGAACAGCTGTGTTTAGGTCTAAACCCTGATTGTAATGGGGATAACAAATTATTTCGCTTAATAAAAGTAGAAATTTGTATTGCCATAAGGGACTCACACACTTTTGAAAACGCTGGCAGAATACTTATGGGTCTATAATCACAAGGATTAGTGGCTTTATTCTTTTTTTGAACAGGTATAATAACAGCCTTTTTCCATTCCATTGGAAAATAAGAAGTGGTAAAACAATGATTTATTATATGTGTTAGAGGGCCCAGGACAAAAGGCAACACTAATTTTACGAATTTCAGAGATAACCCATCATTCCCTACAGCGTTTGATTTAATCATGGTGAGTGATTTTAAAACATCACACTCAGATACTCCCTCGAATTGAAATTTCCCTTTTGAACTAAAATGATCCACAAGTGTTAGAGCTGGAGGCCTTTGCATACTTCTACTGGCACTAGTAAAGTAATCATTTAGTACATCTGGAGCTATTTTACACTCCGCCTCAACTTTCCCATGCACATTAAGCTTTTTCAAGTTATTCCAGAGATCTCTTGTTGGTAAAGCCGGGCTGAGTTTGGCATCACAGTAAAGTCGCTTCGCATTTCTAATGACAACATTCGCACTGTTTCGTGCAATTTTATACTGCGACCAAGCATATGCAGTACTCGTCCTTCTCCATCTGACACATGACGTATTCCGAATTTTAATAGCTGCCTTCACTTTATGGTTATACCACCTAACACTACGAATAGGGACGTGTTCATCAAACAATTGAGCTAAGGTGCTATTTAAAAATTCGAGTTTTTCATCTACACTCTCAAGAGACCAACATTCAGTCCAGTTGACATTCGAGACACTAGCACACAGATCACTAACGTTCACAGACTTCAAATCACGGTAATTAAAAGTACTACTAGTAGGTGGACAGTTAAACCATACATCTAGTGAACAGAATACTAAGTCATGATCCGATATAAAAAACATTTGGTCAAACTTTATAGCATGGTCAGGACTAGATGTAATAACGAGATCCAGCAGGCTCGGGCTAGAGTTGTTGGCATATCTAGTTGGGATGAATCTGTTAACGACAGTAAGTCCTGCAGCAGACACATGGTCCAGTAATTTTATTGTATAGGAATCATTTAGGAGAAGATTGACATTAAAATCACCACCAATAACATAGCGCTCATATTCAATCAAATACGTACACATGACAATAATATTTTAGTAACACTATCTGTAATTTCAATAATAATAAATTCAGTGTCAGAGTTATTTGATATTGCTAAAGTTCTGGCAGCAAGTGTAGACCTGAAATAAATTGCAACACCCCCACCTTTTTTGTGAGTTCGATCATGCCTAATCAGACTAAAATGTAACCAAATATGCGGCATGTGCTAGTGAAGTTGAACTCCCGCTGTGTTCATGATTTATCTAGGTCACTGGTGTTTGTTTATTGTGACGAAATATTCTGAAGTCAACAGCCTGTTCGTCACACTACACCCTCCCTCCCGACACACTTCAAAATCCTACAGCTGAACTGCAACGGATTAGCTGGAAAGATCGCGGAGATAACAGACTTTATGAAGTCGAACAACATTAAACTGGCCGCCATTCAGGAGACCAAACTGAACGCTAACTCGGACTTACGTACTCGAGATGGGTACAATGTACAAGACCGTCCCAGCGGCCATGGGGGCGGCCTTGCATTCATCACACACCATACTGTAAAGTATAACCTATTTGCCCCGGACGTTGACCCCAGGGACTCTACCCTTGAATGCCAGGGCATAGCAGTCCGGACAGGCGACGTTGACCTGCGAGTGATAAATGATGAGGCAGTTTTAATAAAGTCCACAATGGTTTGTGGCATTGTGACGTTTTGGTTTTGGGTAATTACCGGTTTGGACGATTGTTTATGCATTTGTATGCTTTATCTGCTTTTATTTTTTCCTCGTTTAGTGCCTGATGGATTTCTTGCCAATTATTCATTTCTTGGTGTACAAGAATTTAAAGAAAAGGAATTTTTTTTGTGTTTATATGCGTTGCTGTACGTTATTCAATTGTCTAATTTTATTCTTTATGCAATTTTTCGTAAGAATTGCGATTGTGACAATTAAAAGCGCAATTACGCATACGTAAATAGTTGGCCATTTGTCAAGAGTTTCTTCTGTGACAATTTTTTGCTCGTATTTTACTACTTGGTTATCCAAGTTCTTTTCGTCTGAATTTTCCTTGCGAATTCATATCCTGCCAAACCTATAAGTATCGCATGTAGAGCGGTTTTCCACCATGCCATTTTGAATAAAATTAGTAGATAAAAGATTTTTATTATTTTTCAATGAGAAAATTTTTATTCATTTATTTTGTATTTCTTAGCTCTTTTACCCTGTTGTCTTGCTATCTTCCTGAAGTAATTTAGTGGAAATTGCTATTAATTCTTTAACTGTGTCTTCGCATTTTTTGAAAACTCTGTCAAATTCTTCTTTTGTAGAAATCTCTTGCATCGGTACTCCAGTTTACTCTAACAAAAAAATTTTCTACTAAATATAAAGGTTAAACTTTTTTTCTATCTATCTTTTTTTTTGTCTTTATAAAAGAAAATGTATAGTTCAAATATTTTCTAATTATCTGATTGATTTTTTCCTAAGCAAAAATTTTAATTTTTGCTAATTGTTAGGCTGCCGTGTGGCTTGCCGGAATTTGTTCTAAAATTTTTTTGACGGTTGATGTTTTGAAGGTTGAGCTTGTGGTGAAGGTGTAAGTATCACCATCCTTTTTCAGTTCCACGGTGGGGCTAATGCTGTTACCCATTTTACGTAAAATCATTCCAACACTTATATTTATGCTGCCAGTGTTCTGGGTGTCTTCTGTTTGGTGTTGGAGGGTTCATTCAAAAATATTTGCCGAAAAATACTTATGCTGCCAGTCTTCTGGATGTCTTCTGTTTGCTGTTGTAGGTTTCATTCAAAAACATTTGCCGAAAAGAAGTCCAAATATGGCCGCAACACTTGTCAACGCTATATAAAATATCAGAATTTGCTTCTCGCCTGCTGTTCTGGCGGGATTATGACTGGCTGATATTAAGCCTGGTCTGGATCGCCATGTAAGTGAAGTAACACTGGAGTTTAGCGTGTGATCCAAAAGTGAGGGTTTATTAAAAATGCTTTCTCTTTTTATACAAATTATTGACTTACACGTATAAGCTTAAACACTAATACTTACAAACTACTTTCCTAATGTGTAAATATGTATAATATGTAGAAATGTCTAGCGTCAGCATTTTGCGATCAAGTGCTGTCATATTTATTTATTTATTTGAGTATGAGGGTGTATATGTAAGACTTTAATCTTTTAAAATACATCAACAAGATGGAAATTTAACAGGTATAACTTAAATCTAAGTCTAATACAATTTGGTTAAAATTAAACTGTAACTAAATTAAATTAAATTAAAACTTTCATCAAATTAAATTTAGGTATGCTTTAGATAAAACTCCGTTTTAATTTCAAGGTTAAAATTATAAATATATAGGATAAATAGTATTTAAAAACAGTAAAAGATAGAACAGACACTTAAGAAAATGAACTAGTTAGATGTCAATCATACTCACTCCGCAGAACTAAAGTAATTGTGAATTACTCTCCCGTGATTACAACTACTCATAGCAGCTTTGACATGTTCTGGAATAGAGTTCCAGAGCCTCACAGCATTAATAAAGAAAAGTCTTGATGAGCACAAATAGGTATATTTCGGAACGATCAGGTTATGATGCCTTTTAGACCTTGCAAATTTCAGTTTCTCATAAAGATATTCAAGAGTTTTATACTCTATAAGCTTATACATGAATATACAGTTTCTTGCTGCCAGGTAATCGGAAATGGTGCATCCCAAAATTTTAGTCTTCCAAGCTGATATGTGGTCATATCTTTTAACACCATAAACATATCGCGTTACATTGTTGAATGCAACATCAATTTTGTGAAGCGAAATAGAATCGAGTTTGCTGTATACGAGTTCCGAGTACGTAAAGTGAGGCAGAATTATTTGAACAGCCAACTTTTTTCTGGTACTTAAAGGCGTAAATGACGCTGACATTCTTAATCTTCGTAGAACAACATACACATTACTAACAACTTTGTTTATATGGTCAGAACATGTTAGCGATGAGTTCACCACAAACCCCAAATTCCGTATCTTCTCAGTAAACGTTAACACGCTACTACCAATATACTATATATATTTTGGAATATCTTCCACATGAACTACACTATTACTTATAGGCAATACATACGACTTAGTGGCATTAAGACAAAGAGAATTATCGGATGCCCATTGAGAGATTGCAAAGAGATTACTGTTAATTTTAAAACACAAATCCTCGACAAGACCAACACGACTGGACAAGTACAGTTGAATATCATCTGCGTAAGCATGAACGTTGACATTCTGACATACAGAAAATACATCGTTGACAAAAATACTGAACAAAAGGGGCCCAAGAACAGATCCTTGGGGCACACCAGAGGTAACAGTACTAGCCACAGAAGACGCACCATTACAGGCAACCCTTTGCGTTCTTCCAGTAAGGTAGCTTGTCATCAGTTTAAGGGAGCTGTCTGAAAATCCAAAAAAGTATTTAAGCTTTTTGCAAAGGAGGCCATGATTTACTAGATCGAACGCCTTAGAAAAGTCCAGTAGACAAAGGAGCGTAAGATGACCATCATCAAACTGTAACCTAATGTCGTCCATTATTTTTACCATAGCTGTAGAACAGCTGTGTTTAGGTCTAAACCCTGATTGTAATGGGGATAACAAATTATTTCGCTTAATAAAAGTAGAAATTTGCATTGCCATAAGGGACTCACACACTTTTGAAAACGCTGGCAGAATACTTATGGGTCTATAATCACAAGGATTAGTGGCTTTATTCTTTTTTTGAACAGGTATAATAACAGCCTTTTTCCATTCCATTGGAAAATAAGAAGTGGTAAAACAATGATTTATTATATGTGTTAGAGGGCCCAGGACAAAAGGCAACACTAATTTTACGAATTTCAGAGATAACCCATCATTCCCTACAGCGTTTGATTTAATCATGGTGAGTGATTTTAAAACATCACACTCAGATACTCCCTCGAATTGAAATTTCCCTTTTGAACTAAAATGATCCACAAGTGTTAGAGCTGGAGGCCTTTGCATACTTCTACTGGCACTAGTAAAGTAATCATTTAGTACATCTGGAGCTATTTTACACTCCGCCTCAACTTTCCCATGCACATTAAGCTTTTTCAAGTTATTCCAGAGATCTCTTGTTGGTAAAGCCGGGCTGAGTTTGGCATCACAGTAAAGTCGCTTCGCATTTCTAATGACAACATTCGCACTGTTTCGTGCAATTTTATACTGCGACCAAGCATATGCAGTACTCGTCCTTCTCCATCTGACACATGACGTATTCCGAATTTTAATAGCTGCCTTCACTTTATGGTTATACCACCTAACACTACGAATAGGGACGTGTTCATCAAACAATTGAGCTAAGGTGCTATTTAAAAATTCGAGTTTTTCATCTACACTCTCAAGAGACCAACATTCAGTCCAGTTGACATTCGAGACACTAGCACACAGATCACTAACGTTCACAGACTTCAAATCACGGTAATTA
The DNA here is from genome assembly GCA_951509765.1 of Sphenella marginata. Classification (NCBI taxonomy): domain Eukaryota; kingdom Metazoa; phylum Arthropoda; class Insecta; order Diptera; family Tephritidae; genus Sphenella; species Sphenella marginata. The sequence goes on from OX608079.1 coordinate 69,548,862, forward strand.
AAAGTACTACTAGTAGGTGGACAGTTAAACCATACATCTAGTGAACAGAATACTAAGTCATGATCCGATATAAAAAACATTTGGTCAAACTTTATAGCATGGTCAGGACTAGATGTAATAACGAGATCCAGCAGGCTCGGGCTAGAGTTGTTGGCATATCTAGTTGGGATGAATCTGTTAACGACAGTAAGTCCTGCAGCAGACACATGGTCCAGTAATTTTATTGTATAGGAATCATTTAGGAGAAGATTGACATTAAAATCACCACCAATAACATAGCGCTCATATTCAATCAAATACGTACACATGACAATAATATTTTAGTAACACTATCTGTAATTTCAATAATAATAAATTCAGTGTCAGAGTTATTTGATATTGCTAAAGTTCTGGCAGCAAGTGTAGACCTGAAATAAATTGCAACACCCCCACCTTTTTTGTGAGTTCGATCATGCCTAATCAGACTAAAATGTAACCAAATATGCGGCATGTGCTAGTGAAGTTGAACTCCCGCTGTGTTCATGATTTATCTAGGTCACTGGTGTTTGTTTATTGTGACGAAATATTCTGAAGTCAACAGCCTGTTCGTCACACTACACCCTCCCTCCCGACACACTTCAAAATCCTACAGCTGAACTGCAACGGATTAGCTGGAAAGATCGCGGAGATAACAGACTTTATGAAGTCGAACAACATTAAACTGGCCGCCATTCAGGAGACCAAACTGAACGCTAACTCGGACTTACGTACTCGAGATGGGTACAATGTACAAGACCGTCCCAGCGGCCATGGGGGCGGCCTTGCATTCATCACACACCATACTGTAAAGTATAACCTATTTGCCCCGGACGTTGACCCCAGGGACTCTACCCTTGAATGCCAGGGCATAGCAGTCCGGACAGGCGACGTTGACCTGCGAGTGATAAATGATGAGGCAGTTTTAATAAAGTCCACAATGGTTTGTGGCATTGTGACGTTTTGGTTTTGGGTAATTACCGGTTTGGACGATTGTTTATGCATTTGTATGCTTTATCTGCTTTTATTTTTTCCTCGTTTAGTGCCTGATGGATTTCTTGCCAATTATTCATTTCTTGGTGTACAAGAATTTAAAGAAAAGGAATTTTTTTTGTGTTTATATGCGTTGCTGTACGTTATTCAATTGTCTAATTTTATTCTTTATGCAATTTTTCGTAAGAATTGCGATTGTGACAATTAAAAGCGCAATTACGCATACGTAAATAGTTGGCCATTTGTCAAGAGTTTCTTCTGTGACAATTTTTTGCTCGTATTTTACTACTTGGTTATCCAAGTTCTTTTCGTCTGAATTTTCCTTGCGAATTCATATCCTGCCAAACCTATAAGTATCGCATGTAGAGCGGTTTTCCACCATGCCATTTTGAATAAAATTAGTAGATAAAAGATTTTTATTATTTTTCAATGAGAAAATTTTTATTCATTTATTTTGTATTTCTTAGCTCTTTTACCCTGTTGTCTTGCTATCTTCCTGAAGTAATTTAGTGGAAATTGCTATTAATTCTTTAACTGTGTCTTCGCATTTTTTGAAAACTCTGTCAAATTCTTCTTTTGTAGAAATCTCTTGCATCGGTACTCCAGTTTACTCTAACAAAAAAATTTTCTACTAAATATAAAGGTTAAACTTTTTTTCTATCTATCTTTTTTTTTGTCTTTATAAAAGAAAATGTATAGTTCAAATATTTTCTAATTATCTGATTGATTTTTTCCTAAGCAAAAATTTTAATTTTTGCTAATTGTTAGGCTGCCGTGTGGCTTGCCGGAATTTGTTCTAAAATTTTTTTGACGGTTGATGTTTTGAAGGTTGAGCTTGTGGTGAAGGTGTAAGTATCACCATCCTTTTTCAGTTCCACGGTGGGGCTAATGCTGTTACCCATTTTACGTAAAATCATTCCAACACTTATATTTATGCTGCCAGTGTTCTGGGTGTCTTCTGTTTGGTGTTGGAGGGTTCATTCAAAAATATTTGCCGAAAAATACTTATGCTGCCAGTCTTCTGGATGTCTTCTGTTTGCTGTTGTAGGTTTCATTCAAAAACATTTGCCGAAAAGAAGTCCAAATATGGCCGCAACACTTGTCAACGCTATATAAAATATCAGGATTTTGCTTCTCGCCTGCTGTTCTGGCGGGATTATGACTGGCTGATATTAAGCCTGGTCTGGATCGCCATGTAAGTGAAGTAACACTGGAGTTTAGCGTGTGATCCAAAAGTGAGGGTTTATTAAAAATGCTTTCTCTTTTTATACAAATTATTGACTTACACGTATAAGCTTAAACACTAATACTTACAAACTACTTTCCTAATGTGTAAATATGTATAATATGTAGAAATGTCTAGCGTCAGCATTTTGCGATCAAGTGCTGTCATATTTATTTATTTATTTGAGTATGAGGGTGTATATGTAAGACTTTAATCTTTTAAAATACATCAACAAGATGGAAATTTAACAGGTATAACTTAAATCTAAGTCTAATACAATTTGGTTAAAATTAAACTGTAACTAAATTAAATTAAATTAAAACTTTCATCAAATTAAATTTAGGTATGCTTTAGATAAAACTCCGTTTTAATTTCAAGGTTAAAATTATAAATATATAGGATAAATAGTATTTAAAAACAGTAAAAGATAGAACAGACACTTAAGAAAATGAACTAGTTAGATGTCAATCATACTCACTCCGCAGAACTAAAGTAATTGTGAATTACTCTCCCGTGATTACAACTACTCATAGCAGCTTTGACATGTTCTGGAATAGAGTTCCAGAGCCTCACAGCATTAATAAAGAAAAGTCTTGATGAGCACAAATAGGTATATTTCGGAACGATCAGGTTATGATGCCTTTTAGACCTTGCAAATTTCAGTTTCTCATAAAGATATTCAAGAGTTTTATACTCTATAAGCTTATACATGAATATACAGTTTCTTGCTGCCAGGTAATCGGAAATGGTGCATCCCAAAATTTTAGTCTTCCAAGCTGATATGTGGTCATATCTTTTAACACCATAAACATATCGCGTTACATTGTTGAATGCAACATCAATTTTGTGAAGCGAAATAGAATCGAGTTTGCTGTATACGAGTTCCGAGTACGTAAAGTGAGGCAGAATTATTTGAACAGCCAACTTTTTTCTGGTACTTAAAGGCGTAAATGACGCTGACATTCTTAATCTTCGTAGAACAACATACACATTACTAACAACTTTGTTTATATGGTCAGAACATGTTAGCGATGAGTTCACCACAAACCCCAAATTCCGTATCTTCTCAGTAAACGTTAACACGCTACTACCAATATACTATATATATTTTGGAATATCTTCCACATGAACTACACTATTACTTATAGGCAATACATACGACTTAGTGGCATTAAGACAAAGAGAATTATCGGATGCCCATTGAGAGATTGCAAAGAGATTACTGTTAATTTTAAAACACAAATCCTCGACAAGACCAACACGACTGGACAAGTACAGTTGAATATCATCTGCGTAAGCATGAACGTTGACATTCTGACATACAGAAAATACATCGTTGACAAAAATACTGAACAAAAGGGGCCCAAGAACAGATCCTTGGGGCACACCAGAGGTAACAGTACTAGCCACAGAAGACGCACCATTACAGGCAACCCTTTGCGTTCTTCCAGTAAGGTAGCTTGTCATCAGTTTAAGGGAGCTGTCTGAAAATCCAAAAAAGTATTTAAGCTTTTTGCAAAGGAGGCCATGATTTACTAGATCGAACGCCTTAGAAAAGTCCAGTAGACAAAGGAGCGTAAGATGACCATCATCAAACTGTAACCTAATGTCGTCCATTATTTTTACCATAGCTGTAGAACAGCTGTGTTTAGGTCTAAACCCTGATTGTAATGGGGATAACAAATTATTTCGCTTAATAAAAGTAGAAATTTGCATTGCCATAAGGGACTCACACACTTTTGAAAACGCTGGCAGAATACTTATGGGTCTATAATCACAAGGATTAGTGGCTTTATTCTTTTTTTGAACAGGTATAATAACAGCCTTTTTCCATTCCATTGGAAAATAAGAAGTGGTAAAACAATGATTTATTATATGTGTTAGAGGGCCCAGGACAAAAGGCAACACTAATTTTACGAATTTCAGAGATAACCCATCATTCCCTACAGCGTTTGATTTAATCATGGTTAGTGATTTTAAAACATCACACTCAGATACTCCCTCGAATTGAAATTTCCCTTTTGAACTAAAATGATCCACAAGTGTTAGAGCTGGAGGCCTTTGCATACTTCTACTGGCACTAGTAAAGTAATCATTTAGTACATCTGGAGCTATTTTACACTCCGCCTCAACTTTCCCATGCACATTAAGCTTTTTCAAGTTATTCCAGAGATCTCTTGTTGGTAAAGCCGGGCTGAGTTTGGCATCACAGTAAAGTCGCTTCGCATTTCTAATGACAACATTCGCACTGTTTCGTGCAATTTTATACTGCGACCAAGCATATGCAGTACTCGTCCTTCTCCATCTGACACATGACGTATTCCGAATTTTAATAGCTGCCTTCACTTTATGGTTATACCACGGACAAGACGTGTTAATGGATTTAACACTACGAATAGGGACGTGTTCATCAAACAATTGAGCTAAGGTGCTATTTAAAAATTCGAGTTTTTCATCTACACTCTCAAGGGACCAACATTCAGTCCAGTTGACATTCGAGACACTAGCACACAGATCACTAACGTTCACAGACTTCAAATCACGGTAAATAAAAGTACTACTAGTAGGTGGACAGTTAAACGATACATCTAGTGAACAGAATACTAAGTCATGATCCGATATAAAAAACATTTGGTCAAACTTTATAACATGGTCAGGACTAGATGTAATAACGAGATCCAGCAGGCTCGGGCTAGAGTTGTTGGCATATCTAGTTGGGATGAATCTGTTAACGACAGTAAGTCCTGCAGCAGACACATGGTCCAGTAATTTTATTGTATAGGAATCATTTAGGAGAAGATTGACATTAAAATCACCACAAATAACATAGCGCTCATATTCAATCAAATACGTACACATGACAATAATATTTTAGTAACACTATCTGTAATTTCAATAATAATAAATTCAGTGTCAGAGTTATTTGATATTGCTAAAGTTCTGGCAGCAAGTGTAGACCTGAAATAAATTGCAACACCCCCACCTTTTTTGTGAGTTCGATCATGCCTAATCAGACTAAAATGTAACCAAATATGCGGCATGTGCTAGTGAAGTTGAACTCCCGCTGTGTTCATGATTTATCTAGGTCACTGGTGTTTGTTTATTGTGACGAAATATTCTGAAGTCAACAGCCTGTTCGTCACACCACACCCTCCCTCCCGACACACTTCAAAATCCTACAGCTGAACTGCAACGGATTAGCTGGAAAGAACGCGGAGATAACAGACTTTATGAAGTCGAACAACATTAAACTGGCCGCCATTCAGGAGACCAAACTGAACGCTAGCTCGGACTTACGTACTCGAGATGGGTACAATGTACAAGACCGTCCCAGCGGCCATGGGGGCGGCCTTGCATTCATCACACACCATACTGTAAAGTATAACCTATTTGCCCCGGACGTTGACCCCAGGGACTCTACCCTTGAATGCCATGGCATAGCAGTCCGGACAGGCGACGTTGACCTGCGAGTGATAAATATATACATTTCCCCTGTTACGTGCTGTCCCCGCGACTATCGCCCTGATATTAGTGCGTTGCTAAGGGGCGATAACTGCCTCATCCTAGGTGATTTCAACGCACATCACGATATCTGGCACTCCAACTTGCCAGCAGATAACAGAGGGCACGCACTCGCAGAGCAAATAGACAACTCGGCATTCTGTACATTGAATGGAGATGCCCCCACTAGGGTGGCAGGTAACTGCCGCAGCTCGCCAGACATCTTCATTTCAGGTGCGGGCCTTATCAACCACGTTAACTGGCAACCTATGCTTACACTGGCATCAGACCACCTACCCATCCTACTAAACATCGAACGACCGTCCGACTTCATAACGACAGAAAAACGAACGTACATCAACTTTAGTAAAGCGGACTGGGACCGCTTCACGGACTTTACAGAGCACTCCTTGGCTGACCTACCCACACCGACGGACGTATGCAAAGGTGAGAAAGAGTTTCGCAAATTCATCGATTCAGCCTCCGGCCTTTTCATTCCTGCTGGCAGAATCCCGGAAATTCGAACGAATTTCCCTGCGGAGGCAGCGGCAACGGCAAGAGAACGTGACCAAGTGAGACTCTTGAACCCCGCAGATCCAAGAATAAAGGATCTCAACGCAGAAATCCGTCGGACGGTCAATGACCAAAAATTGAAAAAGTGGAAAGAACACCTAGAGTCATGCAACATCTCCGGCGGTGTCGGCAAACTATGGTCGACAGTCAAGGCCCTATCCAACCCGACCAAATACAATGACAAGGTCGCCATTGCTTTCGGCGATAGCTTCAAATCGGACCCCAGGAAAAGGGCGAGCGCATTCTGCCGGCAATTTATACTGCATTCTAATGCGGATAGGGCTAAGAGAGAAGCCATTCGACGTGCGCACAAACACAAACACACAACCGCGCCCATTGTCGTCTCCGTCGCAGAGGTTAAGGAAGCTATAATGAAGGCGCAACTTTCTAGATCACTCGGAGCCTCGGCCACTAGGGGCACAAGTACTTGGCGGCTCTATTCAACCTCTCACTGACCACCTTCGTTATACCAGATATCTGGAAACACAGCGACTGTGGTCCCCCTCCTAAAACCTGGGAAGCCGGCGAATCTAGGAGATTCTTATCGTCCGATATCTCTCCTCTCGCCGGTAGTGAAGTTGTTAGAGGCGTTCTTGCTCCCATACTGTACTGCCTTCGACACAGTCAACCACGCCACACTCCTTGAAGACCTGGAGGAGACACCGCTTCCTGCCGGCTTAAAAGGATGGACCGCCAACTACCTTAACGGCCGGCTGGCGTCAGTGCAGTTTCGAAACGAGAGATGTAGACCTCGAAGAATTAGACAAGGGGTTCCGCAGGGTGGTGTCCCTTCACCCCTTCTGTTTAACTTCTACATCTCGAGCCTCCCTCCTCCACCAGAGGGGGTCTCCATCGTTTCGTACGCTGACGACTGCACTGTGATGGCCACGGGCAAAGGACCTTCCACGGACGAACTATGTACTAGACTCAACTACTACCTGCGCGATCTTTCCAGCTTCTTCACAGAGCGGAACCTGACACTGTCCCCGACTAAATCTACAGCGACATTATTTACCACGTGGAATGCGCAGATGGGGCAGGAGTTGAATGTCCACGTAGATGGTGTTCCACTACCTACTGTCAACCACCCCAAAACTCTAGGGGTTACATTCGACAATAGCCTCATCTTCGCTAATCATGCCACTGCAATAGCTTCAAAGGTACAAAGCCGCAACAAGATCCTCAAGTCACTGGCCGGCTTGGGGCAAAGACAAAGAAACCTTGCTGGTCACCTATAAGGCTATTGGCCGACCGGTTATTGATTATGCTGCGCCCATATGGTCCCCAAACTTACACGACACCAACTGGAGGAAATTGCAGGTCTGCCAAAACACCGCCATCAGAACCGCGACGGGCTGTTTGCTTATGTCTCCTGAGTCTCACCTTCACCAGGAGGCTAAAATGCTCAACGTTCGCGAGCATGCGGAACTTTTAAGTAGGCAGTCCCTTCTGAACTGTCATAGACCCAGTCATCCAAATCGACAGCTATTCGATGAAACTCCGCCCCCCAGAGACATAAGGAAACATCTCCGAAAGCATTATGATGAGATCCGGCATCATATCTCGTTGCCGTTTGATCTGCGGGACCATAGGCGGGCCCTTAAGGACCTCCACACTGAGTCGGTGGACAGATCCCTCAGATCCCGGCCTGTGAACCCCGTTATTGGTGCTCGACCACCCGTTCTTGCTGAGGAAGAACGTGTCCTTCCTAGGGAGACTAGAGTCATGCTGGCTCAACTTCGGTCTGGATATTGCAATAGGCTGCACTCCTATTTGCCCAGACTGCACCCCACCATACCGAACACATGCCCTGCATGCGGTATGGTCCCCCATGACACGCAACATCTCTTTTCGTGTTCTTCGGAACATACTCTTCTAACTCCCCTATAACTTTGGTCCAACCCTGTTGAAACAGCGCGTTTCCTTGGACTTCCGTTAGAAGAGCCCGATGACAACTAGGAGTGTACTGGCCCTTTGGGCAGGGCGAAGCACTGCTAACAACAACAACAACAAGATCACTAAATAATAAAAAATAAATAGTTTTCCCCATGCTTATGAAAGGTATGAAAATAAAAAAAAAGTTATGAAAAAAAGGCAAGAGGGTGTTGACTACTTTCCCGTAAATCTTGCTTGTTTGTTATTCGATTTGCGTAATTTTTGGCAGGAGTATACTACACACTATTGGGAAGTATCTCACAAATTTCATTGAAGTACATTCTTGAAATTCCAAGCAATCGCTTTTGAAAATAGCAGAGCTTTTATGCTAAAAAGGGGGCGGCGCCACGCCTACTGCACCAAAATGCACAAAATTTTTATACAGTTTAGTTTTGCTTAAAAAGCTTATTATGTGTGTCGAATCTTATTAATATAACTTATACAATTATGGAAATATCGCGATTTTAATATTGCAAAGAAATTTTTTAGAACTGTGTTCAAAAAGTGGGCATGTCCGTTCACCGATTTTGTTTATTTTTACAGCAAAGAGTTAGCTTATGATGTTGAACACTTTCTCTAAATATCGTTAAAAATTTCTTCAAAAATTTATTTTTTGCCTTGACGCTAAAGTACACACCAAATTTTATCCTTATAGGTGTATTATGTACTGAATAATCACTCTTTTTGTATTTTCGAAAATATTATATCTATAGAAAGTGGGCATGGCTTTTAACCGATTTTGCCTATTTTCAATAGCGCTCCGAGATAAGTAAAAAGGAACCTGCATACCAAATTTCATTGCGATATCTCAAGTTATCGTGTTCACAGACGGACGGACGGACATGGCTCAATCAATTTCTCTTTTCCTCCTGAGCATTTTGATATACATAAGTCAATATCTATCTCGATTCGTTTATGCCGTTACATACTACCGTTAGGCGAATGAAGTTAATATACCTTGTGTGCGAAGCACTACTAGGTATAATAAAGATGGAAAAGCGACTAATTCCTGATGAGCATTTTCAATTTTTTAACGACATTTTGTCCTGAAGTTATTATTATAGTTTATGTATGAATGAACATTAGGGCGAATAATAACTTTATTGTAATCAAGAATCGAAATAATACATTTCCTGTAAGGCGCCTCACGCACCATACAAAAAAATGGACACCCTTTCCATCGGAATTATAAACTTCAAAGTATTATAAGACCTTGGTCAAAATATTTCGAAAAAATATTAAGATTTACCGGAGCTAAACCGCGTTAAAAAAACGCTAAAAATCTCGTTTTTTATGTATAAAAGGAGTAAGAAGAAATATTTTTTAATGAAAAGCACCTGACATGATGAATTAGCTGGAGTACAAAAGGTAAGCATAAAAAAGTTTGAAAATTTTATCAACGCAATCCAAATATTGAAATGTATGATGCTGTTTTTGGTCATATTTCGAGGGGTAGGTTTGTGGAAAACTTTAATACCTCGGCCAATTATTGACGGATTTGGACGATTAGGGTATCATTTGAATGGTATTTTCAAGACGTTGTCATTTCTGCAAAATTTAACCCTTTTTGGTCCAATTTTACACATTGCGAATATTAGCACACAGGTATACAGTAATAGTATTGATACAATTTTTAAACTTATTTATGCTTACCTTTTGCACTCTATCATCTCAGATGCTTTTTATTATAAAAAGGATATATTTAGCGTTTTTTAACGCGGTTTAGCTCCGGTAAATCTTAATATTTTTTCGAAATATTTTGGAGGAGTCCTTAGAAAAGAGTGAATTTAGAAATTCCGGTGAAAACAGTGCAACTTTTTTTGGCGAGGTACCTTAATTTCCTGTTATCGCCAAGAATAAATTCTATTTCTTTTTTTATATTTACTCTATTATTGTGCAGCTCTTACCATCAGAAGTGAGTCCCGTCTGGTAAACCCATTAAAGAACGTATAAGGATATTAAAAACGTTTCTTACCGAACAAAAACCCTGTAAAAAAATAACAAACTCAGTTGCTGTGTTAGGTTTCGTCAGACACAAAAGAAAAGTGTTAGTTTTCTTCAGACACAAAATAAAAGTGTTAGTTTTCGTCAGACACAAAGTTTTTGGTGTTATTTTTCGTATGGCACGTCGATATGTTGGTAAAATGAGTATAGTAATTCTTCACGACCGCTCGTAACTACTAATGCAGGCCCAAGAATGTCGGAAGAGGTATCAAAATACTCGTTTTTACCTTTAACAAGAATAGTTTGCAAGATATTTGCACATAAAACTCAACATTTTCATGTGGTTGTTGTAATGACAGATTAGGTCGTGCCAAAAAAATGGGGTTCTGTGCGGAAATACTGGGGATAGCATATCTGGCCCAAGGCCGCCGGATGAGATATCTCAAGTCGTCATACGTCGCTGCTGTAGACTGGTAGAGCAAGACAGGGTCTGGTCTGATGGCCACTAGTGAAAAATCTTAAACTAACAGCGTACATACCAAAAATTTGCCCAAATTTTGATTGGCTGGCTGACATATTTGGGCAGCTCAAAAATGTAAGCCCACCTCTAATTTTCGACAGCCAAATAGATTTGGAACAGTCACCTGACCACTGTTACTCGGTTTTAATTAATATAGCAGCACTCATAGCTACATCTTTTTATTGGTTTTAACTGACATTGACTTTAATTACTTTTGAAATGAAAATTAATGTCAGTGGCATTATGATACACGCTTTTTCTATTTATATTTTTGGAAATACTAATTTGGCTGAATTGACTGAACTATTCCGACTGAAATCTTTGACAAATGTAACTTAAATGAAAAGTTTATGAATTTAAAGTTTGAAATTAATTTATTTTATTATAAAATGTTAATAATTAATACAATAAATATTATTATTAAAGGTATTTCAAGATTGGTAAAGATAAATTTAAATAAAGCGGCATGGAGAAATAAAGGGTGTGGTAAGCACATATTTATTTATTACAGGTATCCAAAGTTTTGAACATTTGATAAAAACAGGGACCGTAACAGTTACGATTTTTATTTAAAAATCGGCCTTTTATAGTTACTTTTGATTTTTTTTATATAAGCCCTGCGTAACAGTTATTTCTTATTTTTAATTTCAATACTCCTCTTTAACAGCTTCAAGTAATTGTTACATAGGACTTATAAAAATAAAAGTCAGAAATAACTGTTATTTCAAGCTGTAAAACGGACTTTTAAAAATAAAAATCAGAAGTAACTGTTATCAATGACTTGTTGCCATAAAAATGGCAAAATAAAAATCATAGTCAAATTTGAAAAGTGAAAAAATTAATCCAGTTTTTAATAAAAGCTTTCAGCTGCTATTTGCAGTCCCTGGATAAAACAGCTGATCTTGTGTGACATATATCGGCCCTATCATTTTTTTTATTTATACATGAAAGTATTTATTTATTGTTTCGGCTTCTTAAGCCTAAGACTTAACCTAATAAATTGTTTACATTATGTATAAATTCAATATGTATATTCTATTGAGATCAGTTTTACGGGCGAGTTCCAGAGAACTCTTTGTGGGAGGCTCGAAGGAACGTGTTTCCAGGCGTCCATTGCTCTATTGAATTCGACAGAATGCAACTCTTTTCAGGAGATTGGAATGGGCGTGATTCCAATCCTCCCATACTTCGAGGCTTACTTTTATTTAGATTTATTTAAGCTCTTTTCAGCAGCGAGGCTTAAGTTCATATAGTTGCAAACAGCCACCGACGTGTCTAACGGACGGTGGCGGTGGACGTACGCGAGCAAATTTGCTATTTTTTATGAACGTTGGGCTTACGTAGAAACATTCAATACAGTGTTACCATTCCTCAGTTTGCATGGTTGCTTACCCAAACCTCTACTTTTGTATTTGTAATTTTTCATTTTGTAAAATGTCGAAAATATTATTAAATAACTACATATAGTATATTTATTTATAAACTTTTACATAAGTCAAAATTTTTTAGAAATTTCGACAATATTTAAAACTTTTTTGGGTATTTTTGTAAAATAATTGCAAACGGCCCAAACTCAACATGCAAATAGTTGAATAGGCAACACTGTGTGGCGAAGAGCGATCAGCTGACACGTTTCCTACGTAAAAATCAGAAATTTTTTGGTTTGGACGTAGCGACGTGCGTAAAACGTACGTCACGAACGTCGGTGAAAAATCGCTTACATGCAATTCCCATAAGGTAGATCGTGTCAGCTGACACGTCGTCCGTTTTTCCGTCGGTGGCTGTTTGCAGCTTATATCTCTTTTCAGGAGGTTGGAATGGCCGTGATTCCAATCCTCCCATACTACGAGGCTTATATTTATTTAGCTTTATTTACGCTGTCGGAGTACACGCGGTGATTCTTATTAACGCAACAGGTAGTTAATGGTGATGGCCATTTTCGTGAGGTTGGCCAGAACGAGTTTCCCCTTTTCACATTCTTCAGCTCCTAAATGGCCAAAGCAACTCGTCTCTCTTCTTTCATTATTAGTTGTATTTACTTGTATTTACCGGCCAGCCATTTGTTTGGGGTTTGTCTAGCAACGTCATATCGATTTATCATGAAAGAAGGAATAAACGGACAGAATTTATCTTAATGAGAGAGTCTTACAGTGTTCCAGCCAACATTTTTTGAATAAGTTTAATTCAGTGCAATTCTTGATGTGATCAGGAAGTTCATTAAAACATTTTAGGCCTTTATGAAATACATTTTGCTTGTCCACTTCAGTCTTAAGAAGAGGTAATCTAAAATTATTTCTATCCCTGACTACATATGAATGGATCTCATTCACATATGCCAGTTTATTCTTCAAATACCCTGGCAATTTACCATGTTTTATGTTGAATACAAATTTAATACTATGATAAAATATTAGCTACTCATAGCATTATTTTGCATAACTTGTAGCTTATCTACTTGTGCATCACTAGCGATAAAAAAATATCGTTGGACAACATATGAAATTTGGAATAATCTCTTCCAAAAGCCGATTTTTTTGCCAAGTTTTGAAACAACATAACTAATATGATCACTAAATTTTAACTTATTATCAATCTGAATCCCTAAGTACTTGAATGTTTTCACTTCCGCAATGCCCGTGTTCTAGGGATGGCCAAAGTTGAAAAAAAACCGGTTTGTGATTAATCGCGGTTTTTTATTCCGGTTTTAAACCGCATTTAAAACCGGACACGAAAAAACCGGTTTTTCGAAAAACCGGCACAATTTTAAACTTCGAAAAGAAAATTTATAGAAATACAACAATGTAGATACTTACTATAGGGTTCTTCTCTCTAAAGTTTTAAAAGAACTCAAGAAGTTCTAATTCAACAAATATTTAATTTTCAGTTCAAGTTAATACAGTTAAATCAAATTTTTAAAAGAGAAAAATTCTGAAAAAGACAATACTTTTTTGTACTAATACATATAAATGTGGGTGCTTGAATTCAAAAAAGTCACAGTAAACATGATTTCAAAAACTTGTCTGGAATTGGTGGCTGCCTATCAACAGTTCTGACTTCTTCATTCGAATTAGAACCATCACAACACAACACATCATCGGTGCTCTTGTTGGTGTTACAAGGTAAATAATTTCTATCCCAACCGGCATGATTGCGCTGGAGGTGTCCTTTTAAGTTGGACGTGCCACCTCCCAGTTTTACTACCGCCCCACACAGCTTGCATAAAACTTCTTTATTCCCTTTTTCATCAAAATATTGCCAAAGTGGGCTTTTTTTAGATGCGGGGCCATCACTTATCGCGAAAAATAATTTAATATTTACAATTCAATGGAATAGGCGTCGATAGTTCGGTTTTCGGTTTTTTTGAAAAAAGATCGATTAAAGACAGTTGCGATAAAAAGATCGAAAAAACCGAAACCGCGAATAGAAAAAACCGGTTTTTTTAAACACCGATCTTTTTTGGCCATCCCTACCGTGTTCATAAATTTTAAGATCAATTTGATGGGAATCAATATTTATAGTTCTAGATATTATCATAAAACTAGTTTTATTGACATTTAATTTTAGTTTGTTGTTACAAAGCCACCTGCACAGTGTATTTAGGTCTTCTTGCATTTTACACTGAGCTACCCTAATGTCTGATTCACTTATTTCTATTAATGCATCATCCGCAAACAAAATAATTTTGCTATGTTTCACAGCCGAAGATATATGAGGCAGTCCTATTTCCACCTCGGCTTCATCTGTGACCTCCGACTCTATGTTTTTTGTTTGCGGTTTGTTAGGAAGATTTCGAACCACTGTAATTCCAATCTTATATAATTTGGTAAGCATTCGATTTCTATCGATTGTTTCTAATGCTCTCTTTAAATTTATGAACACTACAACAGTACTTTTCTTTAAGCTAAGTTCATCATTCCAATTCGATATAACAAAATTTAACGCTGTTTCACATGAGTGCCCTTCTCTAAAACAAGATTGCTCTTGCATAAGTATCTTATTCGTTTCTATAGCGGCGGCGAAACGATCCAGCATGCAGGACATGCACTTTATATGTGTGCGCTTCGTGTGACACACGTACTTGCTTCGTGTCACACGTACTTGTTGTCGGTTCTTGCATGATGAAAATCAAAAATTTTGGATTTTTGCGCTTTGCATGAATGTTTCGCAGTCTGCATGACATGCAATAGTGCCTCAATTGTGTTTTGACATTCGAGATGAACAAGTGTGCGGAAGAAAATCAATTTATACTAAGATTTAATAAATCGATTTTACACTGAAAATCAACTTTTAACTATTTAACTTAAATAAAAAATTTAATAAAAGTAGTAAAAATCTGGTTTAAAATCGAATAAAAATAGGTGAAATACCTCACCCCCCTCACAAAACATCATCTTCCGACGACGACATATTACGTGCGCACGCTACGAACACTCAATTCAAATGGCGCATGACATGTCCTGCATGCTGGATCGTTTCGCCGCCGCTTATGTAACTAACAAGCTGAGCTTTCACTGCTATTTCAAGAATTTTTTCGATATTTGGCAAGGTGTTAATCCGCTAAGATTGTGTTTTTTTAGATTCCTTATTGGCAATATAGTTGATGTCAGGGACTATTCCATTTTTAATGGATTTGTTTACAATATCGGCATAGAAAAACTTCATGTAAGATACCGAATCTTTTATAACTCCCTCCGAAAGAACATTTATGCCTCCTATCTTACTTTGAATTCTTTTGACTAAACATCATCTATCGTGATTTCTTCTAGAACGTCTATATCCCTATTTATTTCAACAATACTATCAATAAAAAAAATGAGTTTAACGCATCAGCAATATCCCCGGGCGTCTCATACGTCACCCCTTTTACAGTCATCGTCAAGATACTGTCCCGCTCTTCGGTTAAATTCACTGCTTGTTTAAGATGTTTCCACATTTGTTTGCTGTCATAGCTATTTAAATCAATTTTATTCTCCATGTACCTAGCTTTCTTTATTATAATAAGGTGTTTGTATTGTTTTGCAACCATGTTGTATTCTGTGAAATCACCCGTTGAGCTAGCTTTTTTTAGTTTATTCATCTCAGTCAACTCTTGGTCATACCATTTATTTCTTAGTTTTACTATTCTGTTTCTCGAACGTTAGTAAGCTCATACAGTTAATTAAACAGGAGTTTATATAGTGCACCATCTCGTTTACATCCATATTCTGAAATGTAGTGAAATCGCATTTACTTAATAAGTACTGAGGTTATCCGAGGTATAGTTTTCCCAAGACGTGGTGGTGATCACCTTTCGCAATGGATTTGAATTATTAACTTTAATGGCAAATTAAATGGTTTCATGGTCGGAAATTTTATTGTTAACAAGATTTTCACAGGATTGATTATAGCAGACGTCGGAGGACCAACAAAAAGCAAGAGGACACTGTTGGTGGATGTTACCATGTCGTCAGTAGGAGGTAGCTGGCATTTGCGATAGAGTTGGTGCTAGAAGAGTATGCTTCGTCGACCAGGCACGCAGATACACACATACGCCGAGCAAACATTAGACATGTCAGGATTAAGTCTGACCGCAGGTGGTACTTTTGGCTGGATGAAGACATTGGCGGCCCCGAAAGTGATAAAGGAGTTTACCGAGTATGTGTTGGTGGTGTGGAGTGGCTGCCGGTGCACGTTTGGCTGCCATTACCTTAGTTTTAATGGTGTTAGTAACATTGTTAGATTGGTGTTTTCAATGCTAGTCCAATTTTCGGTAATTGTTTACAACCGGTGCTGAGTGCTAATGCGCGTCCAAAAATATTGAAAATATTATATCTCCGGAGACGGATTCACATTCCCGGCATCGAAATGCGTCTTTTGATACCCCTTCCTACATTTTTGGACAAATATTATCACTCGGCACCGGTCGCAAACAATTATCATCCAAACATATCAAAAAACCTCATTAGAGCACAAAAACAAAATATAGCGAGCGTTTTACAAGTTTTATATACGTGTTTTACTTATATTTTAAGAGTTTTAACAAAAAATCGCGGAAATTAATCTAATATTGTTTGCAAATTAAAAAACAAGCAGCTATCAGTCAACAAAATTACATCTGAGAACAACGGAGCTACGCTCGAAGTGCATGATAGGCAGAATTGTAAGTTTCGAAGTTGAACTGAACGGAACGCATGATACCAAAGTTGCCAAACGGAGAAAATTTCGATCCAAGTCGAAATGCATGATAGGGGTGATAATATATACATATGAAAATTGTAAAACACTATAAAATTCAATGCATTTTTGAGTGCAACGGAGCGGCCGTCACGTAAAACATATAAGTACAATTTTGAGTGCAACGGTGCGGGCGTCACGGTAAACATTTATAACTTTCAAAAATTTACAGCTTTTGAACATTTATATTTTTCAAACGTTCATAACTTTAAAACATTAACAAATTTCAAACATTTATAACTTTCAAAATTTACAAATTATAAACATTATAACTTTTCAACATACAGTAAATATAAACTTGCAACAAATAAGATCATGTCTTTGTAGCACACTCTCTAATTCAGGAACTTTTTCTTCAATTTTACAAACTATCGACCAAAATTTATTAGATTTTCGAAACTTTGACTTCAATTTAGACCGACTCATTTCCGAGTTTTTCCATTCAAGCTCAACTGGTTAGTTTTCTTTCAAACTGTTTACTGCTAGATAACTTTATCGAATTTTTTTTGCTGATGTCAGATTTTGAGACTAAATTCAAAGAATTGAGAAAACATTTCTATAAATTCAAAAAACGCATTCTAAATACTGGTCGTCCATTATCGAGAAAGCAAGAAAAGTTAAATGAATACAAAAATTCCTTGATAGAAGCATATAATAAAATTTTGGTAGAGGCTAATTTGCATTTTGAGAATCAGGTTAAGCCAGCTGTTGTAAATCGAATCCTATCAAGTTGTAGAGAGCCATTAGCTACATTTTTGCAAAACTAAAATGTATAGCTAATGTACCAAATAATTGGACTTCAAACAAGCTATCAATTAGCAAATTGATATCGAGCAGTATCCACTTCCGACGCGTTAAAGTTTACTCCACACCATTCGCTGCGGCAAGCAATTTTCAAAAATCGACCTCAAGGATGCGTACTTCCAAATGGAATTGGATGAAAATTCAAAAGCTATCATGGTAGTTAGCACGCCTTTGGGCTTATTTCAATACCAGCGCCTGCCGTATGGTATTGCCAGCGCCCCGGCAATATTTCAAAAACATCTTGAGCAACTACTCCACGGCATCGAAGGTTGTGGCAATTATCTTGACGATATCATTATTACTGCGCCAACATTCGAGGAGCATATGCAACGACTTGAAAAGGTTTTAGAAATCCTTAAGACCAATGGAATCAAGTGTAATCAGCAAAAGTGTTCTTTTCTACAAGATAAAATCGAATACCTTGGTCAACAAATCAGCGCTGAGGGTGTACTACCAGACGAATCGGGGCTCAAAGCAGTGAGAGACCTCCGACCGCCAAAAAAATTTGAAGGAGGTAGAATCATTCATAGGTAATGTCAATTATTACCATTCATTTATACCCAACTATTCGCATTGATCAATTGCGCTACAGGCAGATTGAAAAAGAGGGCTTGTCTATTATTTTTGGCGTAAAACGTTTCCATCAATATCTCTTTGGGAGGCCTTTTACTTTAATTACGGACCATAAACCGTTAGTTAATATATGTATTTAACCCAAGCAGCCAATTGCCATCAATTACCTCACACTGTTTGCAGCGATGGGCTATTACGCTAATGGCATATCAGTACAACGTTAAACATCGCAAAACTTCTGAACATGGCAACGCAGATGCTTTGTCACGACTCCCTCTGGGACCTGATGAAAAGCTCGACCAACATGAAGCATGCTACAATGTGACAGAACTAAAAACTCCATTGAGTGCCAAGGTTATTGAAAGGTATGCAAATAGCGATCCACTTTTGCGTCGAGCTAGCCACTTTGTAAAAAACGGGTGGCCAGAACGCCGACCTTCAATAGAAAAAATTCTTTCACAATTACGAACAAATTACTCTGTTTACAAACTGAGTGCACCTGTGTGGTCATTCCCGTCTCTTTAAAGCCGCGTATTTTGAAACTGCTGCACGACGGGCACTGGGGTACGTCGAAAATGAAACAGCTGGCAAGGCAATACGTATGGTCGGTGAATATTGACAAGGATATTGAGAACGTGGCAACTCAATGTGACATCTGCAAAGCTGTAAACCCTGCCCCAGTTAGAAAGTATGAAGAATGGCCGGCGCCAAACCATCCATGGGAGAGGATTCACGTCGACTTTACTGGGCTACTTTACAACTCTATGTGGCTCATAGGTGACGATGCGTTTTCACAGTTTCCTTACGTTGCGCCAATGACAGCAACAACGTCAGCTGACACAATCAGGGACCCCCGATAACGATTATTTTTGTATTTTTAACGTCAAAAACGAAAGACTTCCTAATGTCATAGATCAGTTTTAAGTACATGAACGTGCATGTCTCTTCGTGCTCAACAAAAAGCCGCTATAAATTTAAAAAATTTGAGCGAAGCCCATATAAATCAAAAATAATAGTTATGTTTAAGTTTTATTATTTTGATCAAAAATAATCATTATATTTTGAGTTTTATTTTTTTCATCAAAGATAAAATTTATTTTGTGAGTTTTATTTTTTTGATAGAAAATAAAAGTTATTTTTGAGTTTTATTTTTTTGATCGAAAATAAAAGTTATTTCTTGAGCGATATTTTATCCGTCAAGAATAAAAATTAAATTTTGAGTTTTAACTTTTTTCGCAGATTGAAAAACTCAAAAAGCCGCTGCGCCTTTTTGGAAAATAATTGAGCATGATTATTGGATGGTATATCCTCGTTAACAAATGACTCAACAACTTAAAACATATTTATGTGTGTACACATTCATATATTGTATATATGTACATAGGTTGATATGTACGTGGTTAAGAGGAATGAAATAAGCTTGATCTACGTATATTTCAGGCCTATTGAATAAGTTTTCTAACAAATATTGTGTTAAGTAAAGAGCAGTATCTACAGTTTCGCATATAAGGGCACAAAAGTCGTGGAATTTGTTTGTATAAATAGATACCCACTTTTTTCATTTAGACGGCAGTATAGTATATGGTGAATGTGTATACATATAAATATGGTTTAAATTAGAGGGCTGCATGAATGGAGTCGTACAAGTGTATACAGTTGTACTTTTAGTTTTCCACATGTATGCACATGAGAGAATGTGTTGTGTCAATACAAGACAACTTTAAATTAGTGTTGCAACACAACTCGAACTCATTGTCAGGCGCAACCATTTACATTCGCTTGGTTTTACTCGTGTTTGTACTGTCGTATAAGAACTCGTGTGTCAACTCGTTTACCACGTGTACACTAGTACTTTTTATTTTGCTTATTTGTTTGATCAATTATAACTTGTAAGCCCGTATAGAAATGGTAAGTTAAATTTATGTTACAAAATATATAGAATTTTTCTCAACCAGCGTGATTTCTTATTAAACGGTTATATTTTGATGAAATATCTTATAGAATGAAATGGAAAGCAATAACCAATTCGATCGCAATACACTTAAGCAAAAGATTTTGAGTGGTTGCTATAAAATAAGTGACAAAAGAGGGCGAAGCAAGGTTTGGGAAACTTTCGGGAAAATAATAAATGATACTGGCGGGGAAATAGACAGTCTTGTAGCATGTCGAAACTGCTATTCAATTTATACATTTAAAAATAATAGCACCTCAAATTTAGTAAAGCACAAATGTTATGTAAGTTCCAAAAACTGTGGTTCGACTCCGGAAGAGAAAATTGAAACTGATATGGAAACAAAAAAAAAGTGTACAGAGAAAATTACCGAATGGAGTGTGCAAAATTGCCGACCTTTCGGAATAATTGAGGACGTCGGTTTAAAAAAATTTGCAGAGTTTTTAATAGAGGTAGGAGCGAAATTTGGTGCAAATGTTAATTTGGAAACGTTACTACCTCATCCGACGACGATTTCGAGAAATATCACACGCTTATATAAAATACAGTTCGAAAACCTTAAGGCGGAAATAAAAAACGTGAAAGCCATTGGATATGGTCTTACGTCAGATATTTGGACTGATGACTACTATCACACTTCATTTGTTTGCTTAACGATACACTACGTAGTTGAAGGGAAGTTACATAATAAGCTGCTAGGCATAAAATCAATGAAGGGTGAGCCTTGCACATGTAAGTTTTTTTTTTTTTTTCTAAATACAATATTTTAGTAGAAAGTTACTCAGGAGTGTATGTAATATAATTTCCAGGTGTGAACGTACGAAATAAAATATGTGAATTGCTAAAAAATTTTGATTGCGAACTGAACGAGCGTGTCATTGTTGTTACAGACAGGGGAAGAAATATGTTAGCAGCGTTCCGACAAAATAATCACATAAATTGTTTCAACCATTTGTTGCACAATACTATTGAGAAATCAATTAATCAGCTAGTGAAATATTTCAAAAAAAGTGGTTGTAATTCTCTCCTGAATACCTCTTTGAAGAGCTTTTCTCCCACACGCTGGAACACAATTTATTATTTGCTGGATTCAGTAGCAAAAAACTGGATTGAAATTACCAACATTTTGACAGAAAAAAATAAGATTAATTTAATTAGTAATATAAATTTGAGTATCGTGCATGAACTGGCCAACATACTTAAAATTTTCGCAGAAACTTCAGAAAAGTTGGAAGGATCGTCTTATGTAACTCTTCATTTGACAACAGTTCACCTTTTGCATTTGAAAAATGCATGTTCACACACTGATACGGATTTGGAAATCATCAGAGATTTTAAGGCAGAACTGCTCACTAAATTAGAAATGGTGGTGGAAAATAATTTATCAATATTCCACAAAATTGCCTTATTCCTTTACCCACCAGCTAATAAGCTCATACAATTTTCAGTAAATGAAAAAGAATTGATTAAAAATGAAGTAAAAAGATTTATGGAAATGCACATAAATAATAGTGTAAGTCAAAACGATTCTTTAAACCCACCATGCACATCTCGCGAAGCTGAACTTCTACAAGCTTTCCTTCAAGCTCCACACATAATGACGCAGCCTGAAGACAATATATTGAATGAACTCCAACGATACGAAAATACCAACGTGTCATATTACGATGGTTTCGACGTTTTGCAATGGTGGGATGAGCACAAGGCCCAATTTCCACTTATATTTAAAGTAAGTTGTCAGGTACTGGCTACTCCTGCAAGTAGCGCACCTTCTGAAAGGACATTCTCTTCAGCTAAAAACTTACTTTCGGAAAAAAGGAGTGTTATTGGCTCCAGACCAACTCATTTTAACAAGATAATGTTTCTTCACTCCAATCCTATTAACAGTCAGTCAGATTAAAACTCGCGTTTAGTTTTTGCTTTTATGTATGAAGTTATTATTTATTATTTATACGCTAAATGAATTATTTAAGTTTGTTACTTTTACACCTTTATGTTGTTAAAAAGTGCCTTTACATACATATTTTGTTCGTTTTTTACTGTTTGCTAATTAGAATATAAAAAAATGCAGTCAGACTCTAACGTCTTACTGCCTACATTCAAATTTGGATTTTCACACATTTTGCTACAACTGTTCAGTTGTATACAACTGTTTTCACAGCAGTACTCGTTTAGAGGTTGTATACAAGTGATCATACAGTTCGAACACACTGTCTGAAACACACCCGTATCTCAGACAAATCCTACACTGCACGAACAGCTTTCCATTCGGTATGAGTTCGAAAATGATAGTACTCAAACGAAAGCGAAAGCTTGTACTTCACTACAAGAAAAATATTTAGTCCACTCATAAGGGCGTTTGAATGCATCCGTGCAGCGCTCTAGTTTAAATTATTGAGCACATATGTTGACGAGGATATACCACCCAATAACTATGATCAGTTACTTGCCAAAAAGGCGCAGCGGCTTTTTGAGTTTTTCAATCTGCGAAAAAAGTTAAAACTCAAAATTTAATTTTTATTCTTGACGGATAAAATATCGCTCAAGCAATAACTTTTATTTTCGATCAAAAAAATAAAACTCAAAAATAACTTTTATTTTCTATCAAAAAAATAAAACTCACAAAATAACTTTTATCTTTGATGAAAAAAATAAAACTCAAAATATAATGATTATTTTTGATCAAAATAATAAAACTTAAACATAACTATTATTGTTGATTTTTATGAAAAAAATCTGAAAATAATGATCAAATGACGAGTTTTATGTTAAAACTCATAACAGTTACGGTCCCTGGACACAACAGCGACATTGTCATCAATATTTGCCATTGAAGGGATTCCCAACACACTCGTGAGCGATAATGGTCCGCAACTGACGTCAGATGAGGTCAGAACTCTTTGTGCACAGCTAGGTATAAAGCTTATCACTAGTGCCCCGTTTCATCCCCCATAAAATGGCCTCGCGGAAAGCAGGGACCGTAACTGTTATAAGTTTAATTATAGAACTCGGCATCTGATCATTATTTTCCGATTTTTTTCCAAAAAATTCAAGAATAATCGTTACGCTCAAGTTTTATTTTTTTGATTAAGCGTAATGATTACTTTTTGAGTTATATTTTTTTGATCAAACATAAAACTTATTCTTTGAGTTTTATTATTTTGAGAGGAAATAAAACTTACCATTGAGTTTTATATTTTTGCTCGACAGTAATCGTTATTCTTTGAGTGATATTTTATCGTTCATGGATAAAAATTAAGTTCCGAGTTTTAAGTTTTTTCGCGGATCGAAAAACTCAAAAGGCCGCTGAGCCTTTATGGCAAGTATTTGGTCATAATTATTGGTTAGTATAATCTCGTCAACATATGTACTCAATCGGAGAGTTTGCCAAACCACTGCCGGGGGGCGACCCCGTTTTGAAAAGACTTTTTCAAACCACTTTTTGATGTAACCTGTACCAGGGCTCGAACCCGGACCTTCGGTGTGGTAGGCCGGCAACACTACCTCCACACCACGGTGGCCGCCACCAATACCAATAGATACAATAATAACAACCAAAGTAGACAAAGTAACAATTATTGGCAAAATGACGACAATCGTGGTAACGGTAATGCACGTAATAACAACAGCAATCAGTACAGGTCAGAAAACAGGTCGAATAATAGCAGCGGTAGTTCAAATTCGCGAAATAACGCAAACGTACGAGCTTTAAACTCCGAAGCCCCGCAGGCGCGAACACTGAGGGACGGGCAATTAAGCGAATAAATATTAAAAACGTGTTTCTTCTAAACTTAAATTATTCAGATTTTGCCAAAAATTAACATAACCGGATCTAACAAACTATGCACATTTTTACTAGACACACAGGCTGACTTCACTGATTAAAATTTCATGTTTAAATAACCAAATTCCCATTTGCAGCAGCGATATTGTTAATATCACTGGCGTAACTTCAAACTCTGGTTCTACCTTAGGTAAAATTAATATAGATTTACCTTTTTCAAATATTCTAGTTGAACATAACTTACATGGTATACTGGGTAAATACTTTCTCAAACACAACAAATGTATCATAAATTATTCAAATAATAGCATCTCTTTCTGGGCGAATGGTGAAAAAGTCAATTTGCCAATCCTTCACAGAATGCGACATGTGTAATACACACATTGTGTATAGTACGGTGCGGTGAAATAACGCCCAAGGAAAAAACGCCCATGGGTGTTATCACCTTTTGCTGATGGGTGTTATTTCCTTTTTCGAAGAGAAATAAAGCCCACGGACGTTAAAAACGAATTAAAACAAGGTGATTCAAGAATTAAGTATATGGTTTTCTTTATTTCATTAAATTTTAAATGCAGAATACCACAATGTTATCTTTATTGCCAATTCAGAAAGGTGTTCTGCACAAAAATACCATGGATCCCGCCCATAGAGTGGGAACGGTGGCATGTTGTTTAAAATTAAATTTTAAATTTTGTGCATAGGCTCAAATGAAAGGTAATTTAGTTACCTATCCAATGCAAACAAAATTTTAAAAATCAGTTCGTGTTGCTCGCGTAAAATCCTATGGGCGTTATTTCTCTTTTAAAAAGGAAATAAGAGCCATGGGCTTTATTTCGTTTTGCAGATGGGCGATATTTCCATTTAAAAAGGAAATAAGGCCCATGGGCGTAATTTCCTTTTAGAATGGGAAATAACGGTCATGGGCTTTATTTCCTTGGGCGTTATATCACTGCATCGTATAGTACCACCTAGATTCGAAGTTTTTCGAATTTTTTACTTAGGTCCCTCAACAAGTCCACCTTTCGTTGAATTTCAAGAATTACAAAAAGGTGTATTTACAGCATGATGCATTACAACTTCTGAAAACCCCTGTTTTAAAAATAATAAATACAACAAATGACATTCAATTTATAAAGAAAAAATCTATTCGGACCGAAAATCTTTCAGACTACCACGTATATGAGATTAACAAAACTAAATCAGACGATAAACGTATTAACGAAGTTGCTTCGATTTTAAAAAATTAAATTCCAGAAAATGTTCCATCCGAACTTTTATAACTTTGCATATAATATGCCGACATATTCGCGCTTGATAACGACAAAATGACATTAAATAATTTTTATGAGCAAACATTACGATAAAAGATAATGAGCCAGTGTATATTAGAAATTATCGTTTACCATATTCTCAGCGGGAAGAAATAAACAAACAAGTTTCGACATTATTGGAAAACGATTTAATCGAAGGGAGTTATTCAAACTACAACACACCACTTATTTTAGTGCCTAAAAAGAAAAGTAATGGTGGAAAAGCTAACAGAATGTGTGTTGATTTTGTCGCGGTTAATAAAAAACTAATAGCTGATAAATTCCCATTAGCACGAATCGACGATATATTAGATAATCTCGGCAGAGCCAAATTTTTCTCAACGTTAGACCTTTTTTCTGCATTTCACCAAATACCCTTACCTGTTGATTCACGCGATATAACCTCGTTTTCTACTGATCGCGAAGCGTATAGATGGAAAGTATTGCCGCTTGGCTTAAGTATTGCACCAAACTCATTCTCAAGATGGATGGCAATTGCGTTTTCAGGCATTCTGCCTAAAGTAGCTTTTTTATATGTAGATCACATTATCGTTATTGGCTGTAACGAATCACACCACATTAAAAATGTATCCAAAGTATTCGACACTTGTAGATCGTTCAATCTTTAACTCAATCCAAATAAATGTAATTTTCTCAGACCCGAGGTGACATTCCTAGGTCACAAATGTTCATCCGAGGGTTTAGCGCTAGACGATTCAAAAATAGATACAATTAGAAAATATACCAAAACAACAGATAATGACGCGTTAAGACGCTTCGTTGATTTTGCAAACTATTACGGACGTTTCATTCCAAATTTCGCATGTGTTTGTTGTTGCTGTTAGCAGTGCTTCGCCCTGCCCAAAGGGCCAGTACACTCCTAGTTGTCTTCGGGCTCTTCTAACGGAAGTCCAAGGAAAAGCGCTGTTTCAACAGGGTTGGACCAAAGTGATAGGGGTGTTAGAAGAGTGCGTTCCGAAGAACAGGAAAAGAGATGTTGCGTGTCATGGGGGACCATACCGCATGCAGGGCATGTGTTCGGTATGGTGGAGTTCAGTCTAGACAGATAGGAGTTCAGCCTATTGCAATATCCAGACCGAAGTTGTGCCAGCATGACTCTAGTCTCCCTCGGAAGGACACGTTCTTCCTCAGCAAGAACGGGTGGTTGGGCACCAATAACGGGGTTCACAGGCCGGGATCTGAGGGATCTGTCCACCGACTCAGTGTGGAGGTCCTTTAGGGCCCGCCTATGGTCCCGCAGATCAAACGGCAACGAGATGTGATACCGGATCTCATCGTAATGCTTTCGTAGATGTTTCCCTATGTCTCTGGGGGGGTAGTTTCAGGCAACTGTACAATAACTTGTTTCCTAGAGATACTCATATTACTATATTGAAATCAACGTCAAGGAACAAATTAAATGGATAAAAAAAATACACACAGATCGTGAAACGCGTTGTTTGAAAATAAGGTTGTGAAAAAAAAACTTAAACTTCACAAAACATCACGATTAATTCAAAAACAAACTAAGATAATATTTTAATATTGTACATCGATTTTCACTTAAACAATTTGCGTTTGAAAATTTGTAATATTGTCAATTCGGATTACTTACAATCTTTACTGCAAAATGTGTGTCAATAGAAGAAATTGATTATAGTTGTATTGAGAGATTAGGGTTATAGCATTCGCTTCTTTTCAATTCGAATGGTTATAGATTCTTCGCTAATTTATTAGATGTTTGATTTTTTTCAACATAAGATGTTATTGCACATATTGATTGTTGTTTGGGGATAAATAATAGTTCGATTCCGATATACTGCTAAAAGCATCCTGAGTAACTTCTTTATCGTAGTTAAATTTTTGCTGTTTGGTTCGAGTATACCGATTGGACTTGAATCTATGATCTATCTAAAATGTCTTGTTTGCTAAAGTTGGTATATTTGCTGGATTAACAATAGTTTGTCATTTCCAATCGTTAGCTTCCGCCCGTTAGATATATTATAGGATCTATTATCCTTTTCGATTACTATTCATTTAATGTTGCTTAAAACTGCCGAGAGTCGAAGAATGAGTTGAGTAATTAATAAAACCCACACTCCAATTTCTCTTTAACTGTTTATATATTTAGTTAGGTGGTTCGCTTATACTTGTTTTATATAATAGTAATATATTTTATTAAAATAGTATATACGCTTTTCTTTTTAATGTATTAATTATGTGTCACGAGTTTAAGGAGTAAGTTAAAGAGAACCGGCGCGTTTGGGTGTAGGCAACGAACTTATCGTTCGCGCCCACACTTCAATCGTTCGTGTCTTTTGCTGAGCCGCAGCCAACTGCCGACAGGGCTGTAGTTTGCTTTATTACAAAATATCGCCTAAGGGCGATGTTACGTTGCACCACCCTTCTGCGAGAAAAGAAGAATGCGGCAAGATGATCACCTTCCCTTTTCAAGCAATCGTCCACTCATAGCAATTTTATTTTTAACTAGTAAGGAAGTCTAAGTTCATGTGTAACCGAACATTAAATACCTAGTAGTGATCTGTTTTGGTATCCCAATTTACTCAGGTCTATTTTTGTTATTACATTACATTTGTTGGGTGAGAGTGCCCATACCTGTATGCTATTTATTTGCATACCACTGTAATTGATTTCAATGAGAATAATTGTAACATATCTAATAATATCGCTCTCAAAACCGGTATTCAAGACAATTAACCATTCTGTACATACATACATATGTATACCTAATCAGCATAGAACCATGTAATTAGTTTTAGTTCACTCAAAGCAGAGCAATAAAGAAGACTTAAAACCAAAGATGACTTGATACGAAACTCTCTCATTTCGGTCCTCGATTATGCAGTGTTGCCTACTTTTTTATGTGTGCGCTAGTTGGCAATACTACACAATGGAGGACCATCTGACATTAGATACATAAACAATGAGGAGCCAGAAAGCAAAAAACGCACCAAATTTGGGAAAATCAAACAATTGAACATATTCGATATACTTAAAATATCGCACGATTGAGAAAAAATACATAAAGTATGAAAGAAAACAATCTAAGAAAATAGCTGCAGAAAATATATGTAGAAAATGATATTTTTTTCACGCATTTGAGTGGTTTACAGGTATAAAAAAAGCTTACAAGATACAAACAATACGCCTTTTCTTTTTGTATTATTTGCAAATATTTATTTTAATTATAATTATTTTTATGTGAAATTATATTATTTCCATTACCATGTTCTGTTTCATTACGAAATGTACATCATTAAGGATTTTACCTTATATTAAGATATCTTGGAAATTTTAACTTCATATTATGAATTATTTATTATTTCATATATTTTATTTTAAATATATTTTGTCTCATTTTATACGTTCCGAGCAAGAAAAATTAAAAATTAATTCGATAGCACCTTTTTGCACACCTATTGGTCTGTGGGAGTTGCAAAATTCCTAAAAAGCTACTCAAAATGCCCATATTTTGTTTTCACCATACTGGCATCATTGGAAAATGTTATAAAAAATTACCACTTTTTGAGCGCTCTCAGAGAGCGCGAAGTTTCGTATCTAGTCATCTTTGCTTAAAACCTGAATCGTCTTTATTTTGCTTTGCGATCCCCGAACATTTTGGCGACCGTGACAGGACATATCCTGTAATCTCGAAAGTTCATACAAAATTAATATTGTTGTGTCCACGCGTATCACTGGGCCATCACAGGACTTATCCTGGAATCTGAATAAATTGCTACAACTTAATATTGTTGTGTCCACGCGTATCACTGGGCCATCACAAGACTTATCCTGGAATCTGAATAAATTGCTACAACTTAATATTGCTGTGTCCACGCGTATCACTGGGCCATCACAGGACCTATCCTGTAATCTCAAAAAGTAATAAGAACCATCAAGCTGATCTTTCTTAAGTCCAGGAAGTCTCTCAAGCTGAACGAAGTTTGAAGAACGTCCAACCTCATCATTCACACCATACAGCCATCATTCAAGAGCTGCTCCATCATTTCGACAATCAGACCTGACCAGTCAATCTATCTACACTAACCATCTACACTAAAGGGCATTATTTCATCAAATAATCACCATCGCAAGGAACATTATTTTCTGCTAAAACCAGCATTTTACCAACCAGTAGTGGAATTCACTAACTTTTAGCGATTCGATTCGGTTAGATTTTTCGCGATTTTCAATTGCGATCCTGTCGCTTGCACTATCGAATATGCGATTCACTAACTTACCAATCACGATTCGTTATTAAATGCAATTTAAATTGAAGAAAGGTGGCAATCACGACTTAACGAAACAAAAATAGGCGAAAATCACAAAGCGGAATGGCAAAAACAATCAAAATCTGTATACAAGAATTTTATGTGGAAGCCAATATTTAGAATTATAAAGAAAAGTAAGTAAATAATGTATTTTTATGATAATATTTGATATTAACAGTTTTATATATTTGTATAGGATGTCATCAACAACTAGCAGTGCTGCAAGAAAGACGAGAGCGACAGTGGAGCAGCTCAACACAATGGTGGACTTTTTGATGGAAACCCCAGGGTTAGCAGGATCGAGGTTCCTGAAAATGCACGGCAAAGCTGAGTGCGATAAGAAGTGGAATGAGTTGTCCACAACACTTAACAGCCTTGGCGGTGCTGTAAAAAGCGTTGAGCAGTGGCGCACGGTATGTACATAACCATTGCATTTATAAATTTGATTGTGTATGTAATAGCATTTTGTTCTACAAAAAGGTATGGAGGGATGTAAAAAGCCGAACCAGCATTAAAAATCGGGACAGGAATAGGCAGCTGGCTCGGACAGGCAACGAGCCTATTCAGGAAGAGGCACTGACCGAACTGGAGAGGCGTGTGATTGCCCTAGTAGGCGAGGACTATACCCAAGGCGATAGTGGCGTCATGGAAAACGTGCCAGATATGGAGGTAATTTGTAAATACTTTAATAATTAAATTAAATAAAGCATAGAACTTACAACTTATTTTCTTGCTAGGTGCTGCAACTTCGGATGGAAGAAGGGGACGAGATCATAAGCGTGGAAACGGCCCCTCCGCACTACCCATCGAGATCTGCCGCCACTAATTTCGATGTACCAAACACCCCAGCGAGGAGAACGACAAAGCGGAGGCGCACAGACGATAGCGACGTCAGAACGAAGTTCTTGGAGATAGCTGAAACACATGCATCAGCATTGAAGGTACATAGATTAATTGTAGTACAGGGAAATGGATTATATATTACTTTAATGATTTTCTTTGTTTAACAGGTGTTAGCTGACTCTAATGCGACTGCCGTGGAGTGTTCCTCAAAGCAAGCGGATGCTTTAAAGGTAGTTGTGAAGTTTTTTGAGAAATATATAGAATTAATTATGTAAAATTTTTAAAAGGTGTTAGCGGAGTCAAGCGTGGAGAGCGTTCAGACGAAGAAAGCTTTGGCGGAGGCTATCACCACTATGGGACAAGCTATCGCGTCAATGGGGCAGGCTATCGCCACGATGGGGGAGGGACTGCAATCCTGCGCGGAAGCTTTTCGTGACCTCACCGGCGCCATATACCGGCAGTAAGTATGAAGCATGTTTTCTAAACACCCTCATCTGTTAGAGGATTACGTTGGCAATACAAAATACAATACATGTTGACTGTCGAATAGCATAGGTATTTTTTACCCAGTGCAAACTAGCGTATATTTGACCCGCCTTCTTCAAGGCGGTGTAACAGTCATATATACTTCGTCTCATCACAAATTAATGAATTGAAATGGTTTAGAATGTATTCAATTCATTGATTTGTGATGAGACGAAGTATATATGACTGTTACACCGCCTTGAAGAAGGCGGGTCAAATATACGGTAGTTTGCACTGGGTAAAAAATACCTATGCTATTCGACCGTCAACATTTATTGTATTTTGTATTGCCAACGTAATCCTCTAACAGATGAGGGTGTTTAGCCAACTTTGAGGTAAAGGTTTTTTTTATTACGTTTTTATTTTTAAAATGAATTATATTTTTAATTTTATCTTTTGTTTTCAATTTAAAGTACCTTTTTATTTTTGTTAGATTTAAGTTTATTTTATTCAGAACATGAAGTTCCTTTTTATTTTTGTTATATTTAAGTTGATATTATTTAGAACATGAAGTTCCTTTTTATTTTTGTTATATTTAAGTTGATATTATTTAGAACATGAAGTTCCTTTTTATTTTTGTTATATTTAAGTTGATATTATTTAGAACATGAAGTTCCTTTTTTGATTTGTTAAATTTACGCTTTTATTTTGTATTATTATAATTAATATGAAGTTCCTTCATATTAGTATAATTATGCATGTTAGAGCTGAGTTTTAATGTGATAGAACATGAAGTTCGTTTTTTGTTAACATGTTTAATAAGACTGATAAATTAGCAACAAAAGCTTTTATTATTTTATTAAATATTATTTTATAATTATTACTGCTTTATTTAAAGTCGGCAATCAAATATGCTCGGCTAACAAAACGTCATGTGCCATAATAAAAGAATTTTCAATAAAATAACAATATTTTCATAACATTTTGTAGAGTTTTTATTTACATACATATATGCGGAGTGGTACATTTGTCATGTAAAATAATCTGCAATAAGTCTGTCTTGAACACGTCTCGATGTTGCAGATGGTGTGTCGTGATTAACATTGCTGTTATTTGTCATTGGTTCTATGTACTCAGTCTCTGGCTCGAAAATCCGATTACCAAGTCGGATGTTATGCAACACAGCGCATGCATTAACTATCCTACCAGTAAATCCAGGATCATATAATAGAGTTCTTTGCTTGGATAGACATCGCCAGGTCCCTTTGAGAACACCGAAAAGTCTTTCCACTGGGTTTCTGGCTTTACACAATGCTTCATTGTAACGAAATTTCGGACTTCCTTGGGGTTGGTTTGGTAGGGGGGTCATCAACCACGGCTCTAAAGGGTATCCAGAATCACCTGCAGATATTTTGTAAAATATGTATTGTCTCATAACTGTTTGCAGTAACAAACACACTTACCTATCAAAAACATGTTGTGATTTCCATTTTCATAACTTCGCTGCATGACTCTTCGTACTGCAGATGAGCTCCAAATAAATGAGTCATGTCTTGCTCCTGGAAATTTTGCGTTGACATTCAAAATCTTGAGGTTTGGATCACAAATCTGTGTATAAAAAATTGCAATTAAAAACCGGGACATAATTATTTAAAGAGATTCACTTCACCATTTGCACATTTATAGAATGGTATCCATGGTGGTTCACATACGCCTCTTCATGACTAATTGGTCCCATGATTGACACATGACTACAGTCAATGGCTCCAATGGTACCTCCCACAAATGGTGAAGGTGCGGAAGAGAAAATTTCTTTAGCAGCTTGCCGTTCTATTTGCGTCATTGGAAATTTCACTTTTTCAAAGAACATGTAACGGTTTATTGCATCCGTCACTCGATGGATGCAGCGACTGACAGATGTCTGTGACATAGATATGCCCCATTGTTCCCCTACGGGCCGCTGGTAACATCCGGTTGCATAAAATCGCAGAGCAGTTAAAACCTTAAAAAGTTGCAATGGGGGTTAGAACGAAAAGTTACTTGAAATTCCAAGATTTACCTGCTTTTCTGTCGATAGCGCTGTAATTCTTGTACCCTTTAAATGCACATCGAGCGCATAAATTATGTCTTGTGCCAAGTCCTGCGTTAGGCGATACAATTTGCGAAATTCCGTGTTACTCAAGTGGAAAGGGTCATCTACTTCTCTTAGCAATCGTCTGTCCACTGGGTAGGGAGACTCCTCATTCACTAATAAAACGTGCCCCAAGTATTCAAAAGCCATTTCTTATATCTTATTCAATAATAATCCTTTTTTTTATAAAAACTTCAAATTATTCACGAAAAATTAGCGACACAGAAAACAACTGCAAATTGTGTGTCGTTTAGTTTGCGAAACAGCTGATTGCGAATAATCGAAAATCGAGAAAAAAAAGTTAGTGAATACCAATATCGTGATCGATATCGCTTAGGACGAAATGTCGATTGCGAATGTCGTAATCGAAGTTAGTGAATTCCACTACAGGTAGCGGTAAGAAAATCCATCAATAGCTACTGTAAGTTGTGTTGCGTAACATTTATAGTTATATAACTCTAAAGGAAATTTCCATATATCTACTTATGCACATTTGTAAAAAGGTACAAAGGAAAATAGGTATATGCATCCATTTACATAAAGAATTTAGGAGTTGTATGTAAAATCTAAGTACGTCTCGCACTAAGTTCATACAAACGTACATTTTACCGCAAACTTACTTGAGTCAATTTCAAAAAAAACGCAATTTTTGTGTCCCCGCACTTTACACTACTATTTTAGGTAAAAAACAAATTTAAAAAAAGAAAACAAAAATGGGACAGTGATCACCGAGGAATATGTAACAAAAAAACATAATTCTCAAATTTGTATATTTGTTTTTTTGTTTATTCAGTATGGTGTTCTGTTTCTCCCTCTGACTCCTTTCATACAAAAGCATGTGTCCCCCGCTAGAATTTTTAGTAAACAAAATAAAATAAAATCAAGAAAAAAGTTACTGGGCATCATTTAATAACAGTTTTCGAATTATTGGGTATCTTTCTTTTGTTTTGATTTGATATAGTTGTCAAAAATTAATTAGTGCGAATTTGGCGTTGCAAAGAACAGTTGTCCCCACAATTTGCATTGAGCGTCACTTTTTTATAAATCAAGAAATATTAGCAGTTTTCAATTTTCATTTAAATAAAGTAAATAACGTAAGAAAAGTACAAACTTTAATTATTACAATAGTGAAAAAGCGAAAACAAAAACTATTAAAAAAAAGTGTGGATTTGCGTAGTTTTTGTGAACACCATGGTAAGGGCGCGATAAAAATTCTTGAGCGTCACGCTAATTTTTTTAAAAGTGAATATATTAAATGTAAAAAATTAAAGTTGACAATCATTGTTTACATGGTCTCAACTCATTTTTTTATAATTTGTGAATTTGGGAAATAAATTGCCTACGGAAAAAACCAAAATAGGCAAACATTTCATGAGCATCACTTTTCATACATATTGCTTCATAGCTTAAAATGCTTAATTTTGATTTTATTTTTTAATTTTCAAGAGTAAAACTACAAAATTAACGGCGGCTGAAAGAGCACGGAAATATCGCGAGAAAATAAAGCTCGATAAAGCGCGTATGTGTATAAGTTTCTTCAAGAATTACTTCCTTTTTTAAAATTTTGTTAAAGACATCAAAGAATATGTACATGTTTAGTTTCGTATGAAAATTTTTGTTTTTTGAAGAATTTTTGTTTTCTTTTATTTACTTTTTGTAAAATATAAACTTTTTTTCGTTACACTTTAAATTTGGCATTATTTCTTGTTTACGTGCAACAAAATCTCTTGATCGTCACAAAATATCTTGAGCGTCACACTTAGTTTTTTTTTTTCCTTAAAACGCTTATATTTGCAGTTTTTTAAATACATTGTTACAAGACTATTACTTTGCAAGTAACCCCTTAGTTCAAGTCTTTTTTTAACAAAAATTTACATATTTTCATCTTGATCGTCACAAAATATCTTGAGCGTCACACTCAGTTTTTTTATTTAAAACGCTTATAAATGCAATTTTTTTAAAATACATTGTTACAAGCCTATTAGTTTGCAAGTAACCCCTTAGTTCAAGTCTCTTTTTAACAATAATTTACATATTTTCATCTTAAAATTTGTAAATAACTAGTCACTTAAAAAAAAAAAAATAAATCAAGGTGAATCGTGATTTTGTGTTTATAATCGAAAAGGTGATTTTGGCAGAAGTGAATCTTGAAAAACAAAAGAACAACATAGTAAACTTGAATCTCAAATATTTTTGCATTTTCAGAGATTTTTTATACATATTTGGTGTGTGACGCTCAAGATAGAAATCATAGAAAACCTAAAAAAAACCAAAAATATTGATTTTTTTTGAAGGCCTAAAGGTCCTACCGGATTCTTCATCAATTTCTACATAAATTAGCCACTCTTACAGGCGAATTGGAAAAACTTTAAAAATAAGCAAACAAAAACTCGTTGTGTACGTTTTTTTTGAAATTGACCCACTTAAGTTCACTTAGAGTACAGTTTGCCCTGGAGCATAAAAAATTATTCATGGGCAGACATATGTACATATGTAGGTACATATGTATATAGCAAAGTGTATACATAATTAGATATACCTATGCACACACAATGCCACAATAAGTCAGAGAAAACTGTTATAACTTTTGGTCATTTAAATTCATTTGAGTACGAACAAATAAGCAACATTTTTGTAACGCTCTCGCCCAATATATTCTCGATACGAATATCATTGGAATAACAACACATTCACCGCATAATTCTTGTCATCAGCATTGGGTTGCATCATATACAAGAGACTTTGGCTCATCACGAAAGTCAAGCACATTGCATTACTTACTTGCAGTTTTTGTTTTTACTTTAAACTTGACTCAATTTAGTGGGGTTAAGCAAAAGAAGCAAACATAGAAGGTAGTGCTGCTGAAGCTGTAGTGCTCATTCGTACCTCATTAGATTAGCAGCGGTATTATTATTTCTGCTAAATTTCTACCGCGAGTTCGAGTTAAATTGTTAGCCTTTATTTGTCGATTTATTACCCTGAGCTGTAGTAAAAATGGGGAATGAAGATGAGTCCCAACAAAACCTTGAAACTTTATCGTCTTTAAAGCAACAAAGATCCATTATGAAGCGAAATATAACAAACATGAAAACAAAGGTAGACAAAGAATTGGAGTCGGCAGATTCCATCACATTAGAGTGCAGACTCCAAATACTAGAATCTCATTTCAGGCAAATAAGCCACATTCAGGGTCAAATAGAAAAGATTAACCCTGAAGACAATTCCAGGAGCGATATAGAGGAGAGTTATATTGAAGCAAAAGGAAAGATTATGAGGCTTTTGAATAAAGGGCATCGTGCAAGCATAGCCGAAGCAAGCTTTGCAAATAATTCTACAAGCCATCCCTTTACCCATCAAAGCCGACTGCCAAAACTAAAATTACCGAAGTTTGATGGCAAATATTGCGAATATAAAAGATTTTCGCATTCATTTTCTAATCTTGTTAATGACGATCCCTCGATTCCCACAATAGAGAAGTTCAATTATTTGATCAATTGTCTTTCGGGGCAAGCTTTGGCTATAGTAGAGCCATTTCAAATAACTGACGAAAACTACCCGAAAGCACTGGCACGTTTAAAAGAGCGTTACGATAATGATGTTCTCATTTTCCTCGATTATGTTTCGTCGTTGTTTAGTTTACAGGTAATTAACAAAACCGATCCCGCAGCTCTACGTACAATGATAGACAAGGTAACTGCTATACGCTCATCTTTGCTTTCGTTAGGATCAGAAATTGATATTCTTAACTCAATGATAATCCATATAGTTTTATCGAAGATAGATAACGGCTCAAAAACCATGTATGAAGAAAAGCAAGAGCAAACTTCACTTCCCACTTGGGATCAATGCTACGCTATTCTTACCAGGCGTTGTCAGCTTCTTGAAAGCCGTATTAAAGGTTCGGAACCTCTCGAGCAGCAACGCGATTTCAAACCTAAAGCCAACCAAAAGAAATCGCATTCCTTTGTTAACTCTAAGTTGACTTGCTTTTACTGCAACTGCTCAGAACACGTAATCGGAAGCTGCTCTGCGTTCCTGGCGCTTTCAGTCAATGAGCGACTTGACTTTGTAAAGCGTTCCGGAATGTGTGTGAATTGTTTGCGCAAAGGGCATGCAGCTACGAAATGTCCATCTAAATTTAAATGCCGTGTGGGTAAAGCATCTTATCACACTCACCTACATGTCTTTTCTGCCGCTACACCATCCGTTGCAGCTGCGGTAAATCATGCTGTTGATTCGAATACGTTACAAGCATTCAGTGCTCAAAGCACGTTCGGGAAAGGCAGTACACCACCCATGGTTGCTCGATCATTTAAAAGAGCCATAATACCAACAGCTGTTGTCATGGTGAAAGATAAGTTCGGAGTCTTTCAGCCTGTTCGCGCACTTTTAGATTCTGGTTCCGAAGTCAATTTTATGACCGAAGAAACTGCAAAACGCTTGCAACTCAGTCGCTTGCATTTCAATCAAGATATCTCTGGCATTGCAGACATACGCACTCAAATCAAACACGCTGTAACTGCCACAATTCGGTCAAGGTTTACTGACTTCGAATGGTCAGCTCGTTTTGCAGTTACTAAATCAATATCGGCAAAACAGCCCGGAGAATATATACCAACAGAAAATTGGAATATTCCACAAGGAATCAACTTAGCGGACCCCTTGTTTAACAAGCCTCATCGAGTTGATATTTTGATTAGTACAGAAATGTTCTTCGAAATTCTCTATAACGAGACTCTTTCTCTTGGCAAAGGTTTGCCTTCTTTAAGAAACACTGCATTAGGGTGGATAGTTGGCGGAAAAGTTGAGATTAAAGCAAAACCTCAATCGCTGTCATGCAACGTAGCTGTCAACTCCACAAGTCTGGATGAATTGCTATGCAAATTCTGGGAAGTGGAAGAGGTGGCTCCGCCACCCTCGCCATTATCAGAAGAGGAAAAGCGTTGTGAAAAACATTTCTGTGACAATGTGGCAGTTACTAAAAGTGGGCGTATACAAGTCAGTCTACCGTTCAAAGAGTCTCCAACAGTTTTGGGAAATTCATTTGAAACTGCTCGTAAAAGATTTCCTTCGCTTGAGCGGCGCTTATATCGGGATGAAAATTTACATAACAGGTATTGCGATTTCATGAGCGAATATGAGAATTTAGGGCATATGAAGAAAGTCGATAGGGCTAATCTGGATCACCAACACTATGTCATTCCGCACCATTGTGTTTTGCGTCCAGATAGTATCACCACAAAACTTCGAGTGGTGTTTGATGCATCAGCATTGACTTCATCAAATCGCTCACTGAATGACATACTAATGGTAGGACCCACCATCCAACAAGAATTGCTCATAACTCTTTTGTCTTTTCGCCCAAATCGTTACGCATTAACAGCCGATATTACAAAAATGTATCGACAGTTTCTAATCAACGAAAGTGACCGCAACTTTCAGTTGATTTTATGGCGAAAAACCAAAGATGAACCAATAAATCTTTATCAGTTGAATACCGTGACATATGGTATGGCCTCAGCCCCATTCCTTGCAATCCGATGCGTCTTCTTCATCGCTGACTCCTTTCAAGACACCTTGCCTATTGGTGCTAAAGTTTTAAAAGAGGACCTATACGTTGACGACTTGTTAACTGGCTCCGATACTGAAGAGGGGCTGCATCAAATTCGAAACGAAGTAACAGAACTGCTTTCTCGCTCAGGGCTGCACCTAGCAAAATGGAACTCAAACAGTTCAAATGTAGTTTCGGAGAAGGCAAGTGAAATTCTCATAAAGTCTGGAAACGAAACCATCACTAAGGCATTGGGCATGTCATGGAAGCCGATGGTTGATATGATTTGCTTTAGGTTTGAATTTCTCACTAATGAAAAAATGACGAAGCGTTCTATTTTGTCATGCGTGGCTAGAATCTATGACGTACTAGGCTTGCTAAGTCCCATCGTAATTCGATGCAAAATATTGATGCAGGAGTTA
This sequence comes from Sphenella marginata, assembly GCA_951509765.1. Taxonomy (NCBI): domain Eukaryota; kingdom Metazoa; phylum Arthropoda; class Insecta; order Diptera; family Tephritidae; genus Sphenella; species Sphenella marginata. Next base: position 69,587,907 of record OX608079.1, read on the forward strand.
TGGATTCGACAAATCGAATGGGATGAGCCTCTGCCAACGGATGTATCCGACTTATGGTTACAAATCGCAGAGGACCTACCACAAATTAACAATATAGAAGTTCCAAGATTTGTCTTCACGTATCCGCAATGTGTCAGTGAAATTCATGGTTTCGCAGACGCATCATCTCGTGCATATGGCTGCGCAATTTACGTTCGGACGCTCGTGCAAGGTTCCGTTCAGTGCACGCTGCTTATAGCAAAATCAAAAGTGGCTCCTATTAAAAGCCAATCGATACCAAAACTCGAACTATGTGCAGCATTGTTGCTCAATAGGACGTGGAATCATATTAAACACAAGCTTAACAGCTATGTACAGAAATTCTACTTTTGGACAGATTCCAAGGTTGTCCTACATTGACTCAAACAGCATGCATCGACACTAAATTGCTTCGTTGCGAATCGGGTTTCAGAGATCCAAGAAAGTAGCAGGGAAATTTCTTGGAAGCATGTCCCAACAAAAAGTAATCCAGCAGATATTGTATCTCGGGGATGTAGCGCATCAGAGGTGCTTAAAACAATGTGGTTTACAGGACCACCATTCCTTCAATCTAATGAAGATAAATGGCCTGTATTAGATGCGTGCGCAGAAACGCCAGATTTGGAACGTCGGCCTGTTGTATCATTTAAGTGCAACAATGAAAATTATCACGAACACATTTTTAACAATATTATTGAAAATTGTTCATCGTTTCGTAAAATTCTCCGCAAAATTTCATACTTATACCGAATTTTCAATAGGATTCCTCCCAATCCAAATTTGATCGCAAAGAATGTCGTTCAAACCTCTTCAAGAGAGCTCGATGACGCTTTTTGGCTAATCGTGGCTAACATACAAGGGTTAGAATATAAACAAGAAATCGAAAGCCTAAAAAGAGGTCAACCTTTAACCGCGAGCATTCAACGACTGTCACCTTTTCTTCAAGAAATGAAAATCGGTAACAAAATTATTTTTATCCTTAGAGTGGGTGGGCGTCTTCAAAATGCTGACATGCCTTATGAAGAGAAACACCCAGCAATTCTTCCAAAATCTCACCGGTTCACAAACCTCTATATTTCCTTTCTGCATTATACAAATTTACATGCAGGATCCAAAGTTTTACTGAGTATTCTTCGGCAGCGCATATGGGTAGTAAATGCTCGCGATGTGGTGCGAAAAATAGTGCGCAATTGCGTACATTGTTTTCGTTATAAACCCAAACTTATGAGCCAAGTCATGGGAGATTTGCCGAAAGATCGCGTAACTGCTCAGATTCCCTTTACTGTATGTGGAGTAGATTTTTGTGGGCCATTTTTTACTTCTCTTCGGATACGAGGAAGACCGCCTTATAAAACATATGCGGCAATCTTTGTATGTTTTTCTTCAAAGGCCACTCACATTGAGCTTGTCTCAGATTTGTCGACGAATTCTTTTCTGCTTTGTTTAAAGCGCTTCATTTCTCGGCGTGGCAGGCCATACCGTATATACTGTGACAATGCCACAAATTTTGTGGGCGCGAGCAACAAACTCAAAGAATTTCACGCTAATCACTTTAATCAAGGGTCTATTGATGCAGTGTTGCAATACAGCAGTGAAATTGGCCTTGAATTCCGCTTCATACCTCCTAGAGCACCACATTTTGGTGGCCTTTGGGATGCAGCGGTGAAGTCAGCGAAAACGCTTTTAGTAAAAAATATGGGCCACGCAAATTTAACGTACGAAGAGCTTCAATCATTGCTCGTAGAAATTGAAGCAATATTAAATTCGCGCCCTCTAATTGCGCTCTCGAATGACCCTAATGACGGGCCAGTTTTAACGCCAGCGCACTTTCTAATAGGCAAACCGCTTAAAGCTATACCATCCGAGAAAGTTGAAGGTCACAAAAACATAGCTTCATTGACAAGATTTCAACAAATAACTTTTCTGAAAAATAAATTTTGGCAACAATGGAGACGCGAATATTTACAGGAGCTTCAGCAGCGTATGAAGTGGAACAAAGCAGAAACGAAGGTTAATATCGGACAGGTCGTGATTGTTCACGAAGATAATTTGCCGCCGCAGCAGTGGCTTCTAGCTCGCGTTATAGGTGTAAGCCCAGGTACTGATGGCAAGATTCGAGTCGTCGACCTACAAACAAAAAGGGGAATTATTCGGCGTGCAATTCATAAACTCGCACCTCTACCCTTTACGGAAAACGCTTGAAAGCTACGAAGCTTTCAATGGGGGGAGTATGTTGGGTGAGAGTGCCCATACCTGTATGCTATTTATTTGCATACCACTGTAATTGATTTCAATGAGAATAATTGTAACATATCTAATAATATCGCTCTCAAAACCGGTATTCAAGACAATTCACCATTCTGTACATACATACATATGTATACCTAATCAGCATAGAACCATGTAATTAGTTTTAGTTCACTCAAAGCAGAGCAATAAAGAAGACTTAAAACCTGAATCGTCTGGAGTTTATTTTGCTTTGCGATCCCCGAACAACATTTATTCAATTATTAGGCTGTATAAGTAAGACTTTCGTCTTTTATAATACATATGGAATTGGTAATAACAATTTTAATAATAGTTCTATTTCAATAATAAACTTAAATCGAACAATTTAACAAATATTGCAGTACATTAACTTAATCTAGTCATATTTAGTTACATTCGCTGTTTAGTTTAGGGAGATAGAAGTTAGAAGCAGGAAGAAGAAGCAGATCAAGAGTTAGGAAATAGACAGATGAAGAAAGTAGCAATCATATTGCAACAAACTCAATTTGATTTGAAGTAATTGTGGATTACTTTTTTGTAGTTAAGCGAATTCATAGTAGTTTTGACAGATTCTGGAATGGAGTTCCAGAGCCTCGCAGCATTAATGAAGAATAACCTTGACGATGACAAGTAGGAATATTTATCAGATGTTGATGCCTTCTAGACCTCGTCAATTGTATTTTTTCATAAAGATATTCAGGAGCTGTAAGTTCTAACAGTTTGCACATGAATATACAGTTTCTCGCAGCCAAATAGTCAGAAATTGTGCATCCTAAGATTTTAGATCTCCACAAGGAGATGTGGTCATATCTTCTAAGCCCATAGACATAGCGTGTGACATTGTTGAATGCAACATCAATTTTATGTGACGAAACAGAATCAAGTTTACTATATACAAGCTCAGAGTACGTAAAATGTGGCAAAATGAGTTGAATAGCCAACTTTCTCCTAGTATCTAAGGGCGTAAACGAAGCTGACATTCTTAACCGTCGTAGCACAACATACACATTGCTCACAATTTTATTTATGTGGTCCAAACAACTCAACTTAGAATTCACAATATAACCCAAGTTTCGTACCTTGTCTGTAAAGATTAGATTAGAATTACCAATAGACAGTTTTGGTATGTCTTCCGCATTTTAATACCAGAAAAGTTGTTATAAAGGCAACTGATTTTTTTCGATTAAAAACACTTCTGTTGTGAGTGGTAAATTAAATGATCACTAAATAACAAAATATAAATAGCTTTCGCCATGTCCATGAAAGGTATCAAAATAAAAAAAATAATAAAAAAGGCAATAGGGTGTTAGCTACTTGCCCGTAAATCTTGCTTGTTTGTTATTCTATTTGCTTAATTTTTGGCAGAAGTATACTACATGCCAGGGCCGTGCGCAGGAACTGGCCTTGGGGGGGGTTTTAATTTAGATTTGCATTCACATACATTTTTCACTAAGATAAACATATTTGCTGAAACAGATACCTAGACCCATACATCATAAATTTAAATGTTCTTTAACTTTTCTGAAACTGCATACTCTGATACCTAAAACTATCCCCAAGAAAATTTTTTTGTTGTACAAATTTTTCTGTATTTGATAGAGAATTGGTGATATGATGGCATATCCCAGCTAACTAAAAGTGCAAAAAAAAGACTGCTTTCGGGCCATAAAACGCTCATATCTCAGAGCTTTACTCTCCAAAATGAGCTTCTTTCGGAGCCCAAATGGAGCGAAAAATCGCTCTATGCGGGAACTCAAACGGAGTCATAAAAAAGAGTCCGAAATGAGTCCGATTTCGATGAATTTGAAGCGTTTTTTGACTATATAGTCTTGAGCAAATGTATGATTTTGTTGACCTTGGGGTTACTATAGTCTAAAAACTCGGTTTTAACTGCCACATTAACTTAACAGTTAATAAAGCTAGAGGCGTTCTAGTATTTGTTAAACGATGGTCTAAAGAATTTATGTAACTAAAACTCTTTACTACATTAGTCAGACTGATACTTGAATACGGTTGTATAATTTGGAACCCACGTTACCAGGTCCTCGTGGATCGCTTAGAATCAGTTCAAAAACAATTTTTAATATTTGCCTTAAGAGATCTTCACTGGGATTCCTTGTATAATTTGCCATCGTATACGAGTCGCTTAAAACTAATTAATCTTCACAGCCTTTCTAGTCGGAGGGAACTGCTTGGAACTGTTTTCATGACTAAATAACTAAATGGTTCAATCGTAAGCCCGTTTCTTTTGAGCGAAGTGAACTTCAATGTACCTTCTCGTCCATCAAGACATTTTAAACCACTTATCTTGAAACAGTGTCGAACTAATTTTGAATTAAATGAGCCTTTTCGTTGTTTGTGTCAAGATAATAACTCTCATTCTGGTACGTTTGATATTTCAGACTCACTATGCAGAATAAAAATGTCAATTATTTCTATCCTAAATACATAGCAACAATTTGCTTTCATATCCTTTGATTCTTATCTTTATTCTTTACAATAACTATTCGCTGTCAACTAATTATTTATTAATTGTGTCATCTATTTTGTATCTACCTTGCTTGGCTGATGAGGTTTTCTCTGTAGCTGAGCAGTTTCAGATATCGACGATTAACAAACCAAAGCCTTTGAAAGACTCGGCACGAAAGAACAATCCGCGCGTATTGCGGATGCGCCCCTCGCGCCGGTCGGGCGGGATATGGTGGATAATACGGTTGGGAATTATTATTATTATTATTATTATCTCTACATATAATAAAATTGTAACAGGTCGATGTCTGTACATGGCAGATATCAACAAAAAATTGATTGGAGGAAGCATTATTAAACGAGTAGAATCCAAATCAACTATTTTTTTCATTTTTGTGTGTCTGTCTGTCTGTCTGTCTGTCTGTCCGTATGTTTGTGGCCGTATCACTCTGAAAGTACTGAATGGAAATGAATGGAACTTTTTTCGTTGGATTGCTAGATACTCAACTTAAAATTTAGGATATTACTTTTATCGATATCTCAACCGGTTTTGGAGTTATCGCCCAATATGTGGCCCATGTTTGTCTGTATGTTTGTGGTCGTATCACTCTGAAAGTACTGAATGGAAATGAATGAAACTTTTTTCGTTGGATTGCTAGATACTCAACTTAAAATTTAGGATATTACTTTTATCGATATCTCAACCGGTTTTGGAGTTATCGCCCAATATGTGGCCCATGTTTGTCTGTATGTTTGTGGTCGTATCACTAAAAGTGCTGTATGGAATTGAATGAAACTTCTGCGTTGGATTGTCAGACGCTCAACCTAAAGTTTAAGATATTAGTTTTTGCGATATCTCAACCGGTTTTGGAGTTATCGCCCGATATGTGGACCAGGGGTGACCAAAAATGTCTTAGTACAATATGGAATTCAAACGAAAGGTGTCAATGAGGGCTGTAATATGCGATGTGATCAATTGAAATATCCCAAATGGTTTCGGAGATATCTTGAAGTTATCGACGAATATTTGCAAAAAATGTGTTAGTACAATATGGGTATCAAACGAATGGTGCCAATGGGTAGTGTTATATGCGATGCGCTTAATTTAAATATCTCAAATGGTTTCAATTATATATCTTCAAAAATTTCGGACGGAAAAAGAGAAGGGTGGCTAGATGCCATGTACAGCCATCGACCTGTTACAATATGTATGTATTTCAAATTTCGAAAACTGGCCCAAATGTATTATTTAATTGTTGTTGTGAACTATACAATCAAGTTATAGAAAGAAAGTCGAACTTCGAACTCGGACTCAGTCTGTTATAAGTTCTGATACGAAGCGAAGCAAGCGGGCCTTACTAGTAAATAATAAAAACTAAGGTTTATGAAGTTTTATTGACACTATTCGGAAAATATGAAATATGCTATGTTTATTTTCCACAGACTATTGATAAACGTCCATGAAAAATGCGATCTTTATCTTCTGTTAGGTAAAATAAAAAAAACCTCAGAAAATGTTTGAAAACATTCAAATATTTGAACGTTGTCGCTCATCTGCTCTCCAACGTTCATTTTCTCACAATTCTCTTTACGCCTACAACAAAAAGGGTCAGAAAACACTCGAAATCTTTCATATAATTGAGCCTTGCAGGTCATTCGCTCTGTTAATTGAAAGTGCTCACTGTTTTCATCAGTAAAATTAAAAAAAAAATGCCCATACGCTACACAACTTTATAATTTCGGAAAACTCCAAGTGCAATTCAAAGTGCCGGACTTATGTATTGGCCAACCTTATTCTTTGCAACTTTCACCAATTTCTTCTTCCGTAAAATTATTTTAACTAATTTTGTCAAAAATTATTAGTCAAGATTCAATATAAGATTTATAAACTGTATTTTGAAAACTTTTGCAAAATCATTGCAACTTAGATTTGGCCATGGGGGGGGTTTTAACCCCCAACCCCCCCCCCGTGCGCACGGGCCTGCTACATGCTATTGGGAAGCATCTCACTTAAATACCTAATTCAAATTGCATTAATTAATATAAATATGTGTGCTGAATTTCATTTTGCTATCTTGAGCGATTTTTGATATATGATTAATAATATTTCCAAATTTGACTTAATCAAAAGTGGCGGTACCACGCCCCTTTTTAAAAATTTCTTCAAAAATGTATTTGCTGCCTTAACGCTAAAGTGCACACCAAATATTATCCTTATAAGTGTATTATGAACTGAATAATCACTCTTTTTGTATTTTCGAAAATATTATATGTATAGAAAGATTTACTCAAGTTATCGTGTTCACAGACGGACGGACGGACAGACGGACGGACGGACATGGCTCAATCAATTTCTCTTTTGGTCCTGAACATTTTGATATACATACATAAGTCAATACCTATCTCGATTCGTTTATGCCGTTACATACTACCGTTAGGCGAATGAAGTTAATATACATACCTTGTGTGCGAAGCACTACTAGGTATAAAAATGTATTCAGAACAGGCGCGTATTCAGGGGGGTGGGGTTTCGGGGGTTCAAACCCCCTGTTAAGAAATTAGCATTTATAGAAATAATAAAAACACGAATAAAAAATTGAATAATATTTCACACTGAGAGAAGTTATTGGTAGATGCTTATCAATTATCAGAGCAAGTCTGAGAGGTCACAACTAAATTTCTGCAACGGTTCACTCATTTGCAGCTTTAAGAAATTCGCGCAAAACTATCAGACTTGCTCTGCATAAGATCAACTTAGCATCTCAACTACATAGCATGTTAACAATAGCAAGAGTGATTCGAACTCAAGTCTGTTGAAATTCATATTAACTGATTTCGAGTTATGAATACAGCGGGCAAAATTGTAAAAATGAGTGCCTCTCGTTATTGTAGTCACGGTTGCCATAAGCTTAACCAAAACCATTACCAAGAAGTTAAAAAAAATACCAAAAATCACCAAGCAGTACGCAACGCAGTCGTTTTGAATTATCAGGGAAAGTAACGATTAGATTGTACTTATACTTGGTAGGTGATAATAAAAAGTGACGCTAATTTGGCAAAAAAGGATTGAAAAAGTTTAAAAGTAAAAGCCCGGTATGCTGTTGAAAAGAAAATGCTCATGAAACATTTTCAATTATTTCTTGACCATGACCGCTTTTTCTATGAATTTCAATGTTATTTTACTATATTTTGTTTTTTGTTTTTCCGAAGCTTCAGTTTTTCTAAAGCGACAACTATTTATTTCTTGCCAAAGCCAGAGTTGCGCAGTTCGCTTTTTTGTAAACATTTTCCAGAAATTAGCAGTAGAAAAGTAGAAGAGATTCTGACACAAGAAATTTTTCTTAAGCGTTTCATAAGTGTAATTTTATACAGAGTTTTTGGATTTCTTTTGAACAGCCTAAAGCCCTGAAAAAGAAAAATATTTTCCAATCCCAAAGGCACGTTCATTGATGCATTAAATAATTGTTCCATGTCTTTTTTCGCTATGGTATATCGATATATAAAAATTGCTGCAACGCTTCCAGTTTCCGTTGCTCCTAGCGAACGGTCCCTCTCTTCCCTTCGAAGGTTAAAAACTTCGCCAGGAGATGCTGGCTCTACTCAACATCCACTATACTTTTGAAGAAACTTCTTGAATTTTCATGAATTTTCCACAAAGTTCTTAACTTCGAGTTGCAGTATTTTTATTGTGTTTTTACACATACTTTCATAAAAAAATAATGAAATTAGTTAAAATTAATTTTACTGGATATTCCAAAAAAACCTTTTGAACGCAGGTGTATGACCAAACCAAATTTGGTTTAGAATTAAATTTACGCCGTTTGTCATAGAAATGCGCGTAAATAAAATTATTTTAATTTTAAACCGAAAATGTTAACATTTTTTTATTGTTTTAAAAAATGTTAGGACTCGAACCGGCGTGCCCCAAATCAGTACGCAATACTCTACCTACTGAGTTACGGCGCAGTCATGAATTTTGTGCGTAAAGTACACATATTCGCTGTTTATCCTAGTAAAGTTTTAAAAAATTTACAATTTTTGTAGGAAATTGAAAGGTTTGGAATTTATTACCAAAAAGTTTAAAAATTGTGTAAACCAATGAATGGTTTCAAAGTTAGGCTCAAATTTTTAGCCGTGTAGAAAGAGAAAATTTTCAAATAAATAAAAGTATAAATATGTAAGATGTAAATGTGCACTTTAGCGTTAAGGCAGCAAATACATTTTTGAAGAAATTTTTAAAAAGGGGCGTGGTACCGCCACTTTTGATTAAGTCAAATTTGGAAATATTATTAATCATATTCAAAAATCGCTCAAGATAGCAAAATGAAATTCAGCACACATATTTATATTAATTAATGCAATTTGAATTAGGTATTTAAGTGAGATGCTTCCCAATAGCATGTAGTATACTCCTGCCAAAAATTAAGCAAATAGAATAACAAACAAGCAAGATTTACGGACAAGTAGCTAACACCCTATTGCCTTTTTTATTATTTTTTTTATTTTGATACCTTTCATGGACATGGCGAAAGCTATTTATATTTTGTTATTTAGTGATCATTTAATTTACCACTCACAACAGAAGTGTTTTTAATCGAAAAAAATCAGTTGCCTTTATAACAACTTTTCTGGTATTAAAATGCGGAAGACATACCAAAACTGTCTATTGGTAATTCTAATCTAATCTTTACAGACAAGGTACGAAACTTGGGTTATATTGTGAATTCTAAGTTGAGTTGTTTGGACCACATAAATAAAATTGTGAGCAATGTGTATGTTGTGCTACGACGGTTAAGAATGTCAGCTTCGTTTACGCCCTTAGATACTAGGAGAAAGTTGGCTATTCAACTCATTTTGCCACATTTTACGTACTCTGAGCTTGTATATAGTAAACTTGATTCTGTTTCGTCACATAAAATTGATGTTGCATTCAACAATGTCACACGCTATGTCTATGGGCTTAGAAGATATGACCACATCTCCTTGTGGAGATCTAAAATCTTAGGATGCACAATTTCTGACTATTTGGCTGCGAGAAACTGTATCTTCATGTACAAACTGTTAGAACTTAAAGCTCCTGAATATCTTTATGAAAAAATACAATTGACGAGGTCTAGAAGGCATCAACATCTGATAAATATTCCTACTTGTCATCGTCAAGGTTATTCTTCATTAATGCTGTGAGGCTCTGGAACTCCATTCCAGAATCTATCAAAACTACTATGAATTCGCGTAACTACAAAAAAGTAATCCACAATTACTTCAAATCAAATTGAGTTTGTTGCAATATGATTGATACTTTCTTCATCTGTCTATTTCCTAACTCTTGATCTGCTTCTTCTTCCTGCTTCTAACTTCTATCTCCCTAAACTAAACAGCGAATGTAACTAAATATGACTAGATTAAGTTAATGTACTGCAATATTTGTTAAATTGTTCGATTTAAGTTTATTATTGAAATAGAACTATGATTAAAATTGTTATTACCAATTCCATATGTATTATAAAAGGCGAAAGTCTTACTTATACAGCCTAATAATTGAACAAATGTAATGTAATAACAAAAATAGACCTGAGTAAATTGGGATACCAAAACAGACCACTACTAGGTATTTAATGTTCGGTTACACATGAACTTAGACTTCCTTACTAGTTAAAAATAAAATTGCTATGAGTGGACGATTGCTTGAAAAGGGAAGGTACACCCTAATAAGTAAACACTCAAAACAATTTAAAATATTGTACAAGAAGAATCCGGCAAAATTGATCATCTTGCCGCATTCTTCTTTTCCCGCAGAAGGGTGGTGCAACGTAACATCGCCCTTAGGCGATATTTTGTAATAGAGCAAACTACAGCCCTGTCGGCAGTTGGCTGCGGCTCAGCAAAAGACACGAACGATTGAAGTGTGGGCGCGAACGATAAGTTCGTTGCCTACACCCAAACGCGCCGGTTCTCTTTAACTTACGCCTTAAACTCGTGACACATAATTAATACATTAAAAAGAAAAGTGTATATACTATTTTAATGAAATATATTACTATTATATAAAACAAGTATAAGCGAACCACCTAACTAAATATATAAACAGTTAAAGAGAAATTGGAGTGTGGGTTTTATTAATTACTCAACTCATTCTTCGACTCTCGGCAGTTTTAAGCAACATTAAAAGAATAGTAATCGAAAAGGATAATAGATCCTATAATATATCTAACGGGCGGAAGCTAACGATTGGAAATGACAAACTATTGTTAATCCAGCAAATATACCAACTTTAGCAAACAAGACATTTCAGATAGATCATAGATTCAAGTCCAATCGGTATACTCGAACCAAACAGCAAAAATTTAACTACGATAAAAAGTTACTCAGGATGCTTTTAGCAGTATATCGGAATCGAACTATTATTTATCCCCAAACAACAATCAATATGTGCAATAACATCTTATGTTGAAAAAAATCAAACATCTAATAAATTAGCGAATAATCTATAACCATTCGAATTGAAAAGAAGCGAATGCTATAACCCTAATCCAGTGATCGGCACCCCAACATCGTCACAATTTGCCATTGTATTTGTGCGCGACCAAAAACATGCTTGCCACATTGTTTGATTCGCATTTAAAAGTAAAAATGGGATATTTCTGATATAATATATATTTTGATGCGCATATACCTACACACTTATATATATGTATAACTATATGGCAGCAAATTTAATGGTTGTCCGATGATAATGAACAGTTATAGGTTTTTAGGACCTAACAGTCCAAAAAAAAAATAAGTTTAAAATTAGAAAGGTGAAATAAAAGCAATTTATTTAATTCGAAAAATCTAAAAAACAAAATTATTTCCAGCAATTTGATTTTCAGAAAGACTTTTCATCTCTGCAAGAAATTTCTTTCGATCATATCCCTAATATATTTCATCATATTCTGCATGAAATGTGTGATAATGACGCTTTATATTAAAACTGCGGTTGCATAAAAACGTTCCGCAAAGTAAGCAACGTGCATTATTATCGCCTTTTATAGCGAAAAACATTAATTCACAATCCTTATTACTCATTGCGTTGAACGATTGAAAGTTGAACGCAAAATAAAACAAAATATTCATTTGCAATTCTTTTAATATAAATATGCCTTTTTGGGAATTGCGTAGATTTTCCTCGAATTAAGTGGCAAGCATTTGGCAAAATTCTGAAGAAATTTAACAGCAGAGCAGAATTAGCAGCGTCGTTTTTGTGTATGTACAGCGCTGCCGCGTCGAAGCTACCCACGGGTAGCGTTTTGCCGATAGATGCCTTAATCTCTCAATACAACTATAATCAATTTCTTCTATTGACACACATTTTGCAGTAAAGATTGTAAGTAATCCGAATTGACAATATTACAAATTTTCAAACGCAAATTGTTTAAGTGAAAATCGATGTACAATATTAAAATATTATCTTAGTTTGTTTTTGAATTAATCGTGATGTTTTGTGAAGTTTAAGTTTTTTTTTCACAACCTTATTTTCAAACAACGCGTTTCACGATCTGTGTGTATTTTTTTTATCCATTTAATTTGTTCCTTGACGTTGATTTCAATATAGTAATATGAGTATCTCTAGGAAACAAGTTATTGTACAGTTGCCTTAGTATAAGGCGGCCAACTTTATGATGCATCAATGCGGGACACCTACCTCTATTCACAACAAGACTGAGGATTTCTTGGTGGTATAGTTGATTTAGTAACAAACAACAATACTATTGAATTAACATTTATTTTTAAAGTCATATTTCTCACATGAGTGACATTTTTTTACTAGTTCTGGGTTTTGGTTTAGAATGTCCAAAAAGTTTTCACAGCTGCCCATATTAAATTTTATAATTAGCATTGCACGTAATGTTTCTACTTTTAGTGACGACTTTTCGGATGTCCATAAGCTATTCATTAAGGAAAATACTCGTTCCGTAGGAGCGTTTGTTCCTGGCAAACAAAGAAGGTACTGGATGATGGCTAGGCAATTCTGGAATGGTATTCCGCTGTCTTTGAAATGTTTGAACACCTCTATCCATCGTTGTTCTGTACTGCTCTTCATCTCCTCCCATTTCTTTAAGACTTCGTTATTCACATAATTTGCCACGTAACTTACTTCGTCGAACAAACTATCTTCTTTTAAAGTCATAGCAGCTGTAGGCATCTGCACCAATAACTGTTGGTATGTCTGTTGTACATCAGCCCATTTCAGATTTTGTTTTAATTGAATCCAAGTAAAAGTTTTAAATTCATTGTATTGATGTATATATTTTTGCAGGTACTGGATGCAGTTGTGATAAAAGTTACGAACATGCCCCATAAAATAATCTCTGTTGATTTGACCATCCTCCACAAGTTTTGTTAACTCATTTCTTACGGTCAGAGGAATATAATCATTTTCTAAGCGGTTTGTGAATTTGTTTATTAAATCCACAAACAGATATGACATTTCTGTAAAACTTACTTTGTCTCCTTCCATCATTTCTACGGAATCGTTAAATAATGATGCTTGCACATGAACAAATTTTAACCAAAGCTCTGAGCATTCTTTTGAAAAAAAATTATGTAACACAGCAGGGCATTTATCTTGCGATAAAAAGTATGATTTCAATGGTGAATACATTTGTAGAATTCTCTCAACTGCAGGTAAAAGTGACAGCCATCTTGTTTTACAGTATCCCAATATTCTTTTGTATTGCATTTCTGCTTCTTCACAAAAATATTTTAGATTTTCTACACGCACAGTATATATAAAAAAGTACGAATAAATCTTCCTAATTATGTGTTCCACGTCAACTGGTAACAAATCTGCTGCTGTTTGAATGGCGTTGTGTGCAATATGTGCTGCGCAGCCCACACCAACTATTTGTCTTTCCAAGCCCTCTTGCAGTTTTCTAAAAACATTGCATTGACCTTCACGCTGAGCCCCACCAAAATTTGTATTAGCGTTATCCGCACAATATCCAACCACTTTCTCTTTAAGGTTGTGCTTTTCTAAAATTTCCATTAAGGAATCGTAAATAGTTTGTGCACTTTCACCAGGTAAATTCACAAGTCTAATATTTTGACATTAATGCCGGTTATTGGGTGAAAGTACCTTACTAGCGTTGGAAATATTTTGATGTCTTTATGGTTTGAAGCATCTGTAGAAATACAGATAAATGGGACATCGTTAAGTTCTGTCTTCAGAATGTCTGAAGAATACGGCGCAATCACATTTTTTGCAATAGCTTCGCACTTAGTTTTCCCGCAGCAAAACTTCTTCTCAAAAACTTTCTGAATTAATTTGGAAGTGCATTCCATCGAACGAAAACTTTGATTATGACATACCGTATGGAAAGACCACAAACCCTCAGCTTTTGCCAGCTCTGCTTCTTTGTCACCGTATTTTTCGTGACGGAAGTAAGAAGTCAGTGACGACGACGTACTTGCGGCGGTTAGTCCTTTTTTATGCTTCTCCGTCGTCAAATGCTTTTGTATATCATGTCTGCCGCCATGAGCAACAGAAAATGTTCCATTACATTTATTGCACCGCACTTCTGCAGGTGTTAAACACTTTTGCAAGAAAGGAAATTCTTTTTGCAAGTCCTCGGTGAACTTACAACTTCGCTTTTTCGCGCCAGGCGGCATTGGAACAACTATTCTTTTTTCTAGCGAAACTGAAAAATTCGTGTTATTAATTACGTGTCGCGGCGTCCACTAATTCGAAACAAACAATTAATTTACATACATACACATACTGGAGCTTTGTTTGTTCGTGGCTGCTTCTTAACTGACTAATTAGAAATGTTTGACGTGAAAGGTGTTGCCATTGGTGTTGCAAGTGGTCGCGTTGCCATTGTGCTTGTCAAGTGGAAGGTGAAGAGGGTTACCGACGCCGACAATTTCTGTTTTTATTGCACTTCTCGCGCGAAACAAAATAATAGACACTCACACTCACGTAAGAGTATATCGTTCGTATTTTTGATGTGGAACACTTGCGAGCCAAACGATGGGAAACGAAGATTGCGGGACATACGGGACGTCTTAGACGATTTCCGGGACTATTTTATTAAATATTGCAATGCGGGATTACATCGGCCATTCCGGGACCGTCCCGCAGAATTCGGGACGGTTGGCCGCCTTACCTTAGTAAATATCAAAACGAATCTAGAGGTTTGTGAAAAACTATAATCGAATCAGCTTGCTAGGCAGGATTTAATAACTAAGATAGATCAACTAACGTTAGAACTGAATCGTTTAGAAGTACCTATTACAGAGACGCTTTTACCGATTACCACAAATACTCAAATCGAATCGGGAAATTGTAGTCTTGATTTAATTAAATCTTTGCCAGAGTTTAGTGGTGATTCTTCATGCTATCCGGCTTGGCGCTCTGCTGCTAATTTTGCAATAAAATATCACAAAGAAGGATCTGAGGTATTGCATCGCGATGGGAGTTCTTAGGCTGTGTGCCAATCGGTTGAAAATAGCAACATTTTGACAGTCCGGGAGAAAATTCTGACATTTGTTGGGGTGAATACGAATGTCACAATTTTTCCTAGCCCATGGGGCTAGGTAAAATGTTGACAACTGTGAATGTGTACACATGTACGCATTCGGTATTGCCACTCATATTATTTCGAATGAATTTATATGCCAATACGTTATTGAACGGTAAAATATAGTTTAAAGCAAAAAATATAAAATATAATGGCAGAAAAAATACGTAAAATTACATTCCATTCACAGAATATTAACTTTCGCATGTGCTTTTTTCAGATGTCAAAATTTACATCTGTCAAAATTTCCCACTTCGTTTGGCACAGCAAAATGGAAAATATTTGTACACCATAGAAAATTTGTTCACCTCATTTTTCCTCTGAGTAAAAAGTTACCGATTGGCACACAGCCTTAGAAATAAAATAACTTGTTCAACTAACTTAACGTTGCCTTCTTTCAATAAAATCATTAATTTTAAAGCTATCATGTCTAGACTTGACTAAGCTTATGCAGATAAATGATCTATGTTTTGGAATCTGAGTTGAGTATTCTTAGGCAGGGAAAGCTTTCCATTTCAGAATACTACGACAAGGTAGAAGAAAAGTTAACCCTTATTATAAATAAATAGAATGAAGAAGCAAGGAAAAATGCATGACTTGTTTTTATTTCAGGACTTCGTAGACTTATGTGTGATATTTTGTTCTCTTCAAAGCCTAACGATCTCCCAACTGCATTGGCTATTGTTAAATCATACACGTTATGATTTTGCGAGTATGTTTGCTCTTGGTAATTTTACAAAGCCAAGCAAACCTCGGCTATAAATGGTGCAATATAAAGTACCAACGGTAAATCAGTTCGTAAAGACAAAATTTAATGATAAACCAATGCCAATGGATATTGATCCTGGTTCATCGCTTTATAGAAATCGGGCTTCTAATCAAAATAACGAGCTTCAACGTAGTAGAAATATTAACTTAGCTCAGCCTACAGCTAATTTCGATCATCAACAGTTGGAGTTACCTAAACAAGAAATACATTTAAAGCGACATCGGGAACAATCTGGTTTTTTCCAGATCTCACAATATAAAGCTCAGCGGGTAAATCATATGTCTGAAAAAAGGACATAGTTTATGAAGAAATCGATTATAATGGAGGTGATATTGATGACAGCAATAGTTACTTGGAATATTCAGGCGGAGTTTCTTATTTCGAAATTAATTGTTTAAACTGAAATCGCTATTGCCATTCATTACGAAAAATACAACGAATGGTCAGGAGCTACGCATATTAATTGACACTGTCACGTCAAAAAATTATATAAAGGATTTTTTTTTTGCCTCCACCTTCCCTCCCGACACACTTCAAAATCCTACAGCTGAACTGCAACGGATTAACTGGAAAGATCGCGGAGATAACAGACTTTATGAAGTCGAACAACATTAAACTGGCCGAAATTCAGGAGACCAAACTGAACGATAACTCGGACTTACGTACTCGCGATGGGTACAATGTACAAGACCGTCCCAGCGGTCATGGGGGCGGCCTTTATCACACACCATACTGCGCAGTATAATCTATTTGCCCCGGACATTGACCCCAGGGACTCTACCCTTGAATGCCAGGGTATAGCAGTCCGGACAGGCGACGTCGACCTGCGAGTGATATATATATACAACCCCCCTGTTACGTGCTGTCCCCGTGATTATCGCCCTGATATTAGTGCTTTGCTAAGGGGCGATAACTGCCTCATCCTAGGTGATTTCAACGCACACTACGATCTCTGGCACTCCAACTTGCCAGCAGACAGCAGAGGGCACGCACTCGCAGAGCAAATAGACAACTCGGCATTCTGTACACTGAATGGAGATGCCCCCACTAGGGTGGCAGGTAACTGCCACAGCTCGCCAGACATCTCCATTTCAATCGCGGGCCTTATCAACCACGTTAATTGGCAACCTATGCTTACACTTGCATCAGACCACCTACCCATCCTACTAAACATCGAACGACCGTCCGACTTCATAACGACAGAAAAAGAACGTACATCAACTTTAGTTAAGCGGACTGGGACCGCTTCACGGACTTTACAGAGCACTCGTTCTCTGACCTACCCACACCGACGGACGTACGCAAAGGTGAGAAAGAGTTTCCCTGCTGGCACAATCCCGGAAATTTGGCCGAATTTCCCTGCGGAAGCAGCGGCAATGGCAAGAGAACGTGACCAGGTAAGACTCTTGAACCCCGCAGATCCAAGAATAAAAGATCTCAAAGCGGAAATCCGTCGGACTGTCAATGACCACCAATTGACCAAGTGGAAAGAACACCTAGAGTCATGCAACCTCTCCGGCGGGGTCGGCAAATTATGGTCAACAGTCAAGGCCCTATCCAACCCGACCAAATACAAAGAAAAGGTCGCCACTGCTTTCGGCGACAGCGTCAAATCGGACCCCAGGAAATGCGCGAGCTAATTTTCCCGGCAATTTATACTCCATTCTCCTGCGGATAGGGTTAAGAGAAAAGCCATTCGACGTGCGCACAAACACAAACACACAACCGCGCCCATTGTCGTCTCCGTCGCAGAGGTTAAGGAAGCTATAAAGAAGGCGAAACTTTCTAGATCACTTGGACCCGACGGAATTGCCATGAAGATGCTGAAACACCTCAGCCGCGAGAGGCACAAGTACTTGGCGGCTCTCTCACTGACCACATTCGTCATACCAGATATCTGGAACACCCGACTGTGGTCCCCTCCTAAAACCTGGGAAGACGGCGAATCAAGGAGATTCTTATCGACCGATATCTCTCCTCTCGCCGGTAGTGAAGTTGTTAGAGGCTATCTTGCTCCCATATTATACTGCAAATCTGCAGCTGGCCAACCATCAACATCTTCTTCTTCTTTAAATGGCCATCTAACCGCCTGAGCGATTTTGACCGTCCAACATAGCTCGCCAGTCATTTCTTCTTTGCGCCAACTGTTGCCAATTGGAGACCCCACGAGATCGCAGGTCGGTCTCCACTTGGTCTTTCCATCGGAGTGGGGGTCTTCCTCTTCCTCTGCTTCCACCGGCGGGTGCCGATAAGTATACCTTCTGGGCTGGAGCGTCTTCGTTCATTCGCACGACGTGGCCTAGCCAGAGAAGCCGCTGTGGTTTAATGCGCTGTACTATGTCGACGTCTGCGTAAAGCTCATACAACTCATCATTAAATCTTCTTCGGTACTCGCCGTCGCCAACGCTTAGAGGCCCATAAATCTTTCGCAGAACTTTTCTCTCGAATACTCCCAATGCAGCCTCGTCAGATGTTGTTAGTGTCCACGCCTCTGCACCATATAGCAGGACGGGAGCGATGAGTGACTTGTAGAGTGTGATTTTCGTGCGTCGAGAGAGGACTTTACTTTTCAATTGCCTACTCAGTCCAAAGTAGCATTTATTTGCAAGAGCAATTCTTCGTTGGATTTCTAGGCTGGCATTATTGTTGGAGTTTATGCTGGATCCAAGGTAAACGAAGTCCTTCACTATTTCGAACTTGGAACAACTATTCTTTTTTCTAGCGAAACTGAAAAATTCGTGTTATTAATTACGTGTCGCGGCGTCCACTAATTCGAAACAAACAATTAATTTACATACATACACATACTGGAGCTTTGTTTGTTCGTGGCTGCTTCTTAACTGACTAATTAGAAATGTTTGACGTGAAAGGTGTTGCCATTGGTGTTGCAAGTGGTCGCGTTGCCATTGTGCTTGTCAAGTGGAAGGTGAAGAGGGTTACCGACGCCGACAATTTCTGTTTTTATTGCACTTCTCGCGCGAAACAAAATAATAGACACTCACACTCACGTAAGAGTATATCGTTCGTATTTTTGATGTGGAACACTTGCGAGCCAAACGATGGGAAACGAAGATTGCGGGACATACGGGACGTCTTAGACGATTTCCGGGACTATTTTATTAAATATTGCAATGCGGGATTACATCGGCCATTCCGGGACCGTCCCGCAGAATTCGGGACGGTTGGCCGCCTTACCTTAGTAAATATCAAAACGAATCTAGAGGTTTGTGAAAAACTATAATCGAATCAGCTTGCTAGGCAGGATTTAATAACTAAGATAGATCAACTAACGTTAGAACTGAATCGTTTAGAAGTACCTATTACAGAGACGCTTTTACCGATTACCACAAATACTCAAATCGAATCGGGAAATTGTAGTCTTGATTTAATTAAATCTTTGCCAGAGTTTAGTGGTGATTCTTCATGCTATCCGGCTTGGCGCTCTGCTGCTAATTTTGCAATAAAATATCACAAAGAAGGATCTGAGGTATTGCATCGCGATGGGAGTTCTTAGGCTGTGTGCCAATCGGTTGAAAATAGCAACATTTTGACAGTCCGGGAGAAAATTCTGACATTTGTTGGGGTGAATACGAATGTCACAATTTTTCCTAGCCCATGGGGCTAGGTAAAATGTTGACAACTGTGAATGTGTACACATGTATGCATTCGGTATTGCCACTCATATTATTTCGAATGAATTTATATGCCAATACGTTATTGAACGGTAAAATATAGTTTAAAGCAAAAAATATAAAATATAATGGCAGAAAAAATACGTAAAATTACATTCCATTCACAGAATATTAACTTTCGCATGTGCTTTTTTCAGATGTCAAAATTTACATCTGTCAAAATTTCCCACTTCGTTTGGCACAGCAAAATGGAAAATATTTGTACACCATAGAAAATTTGTTCACCTCATTTTTCCTCTGAGTAAAAAGTTACCGATTGGCACACAGCCTTAGAAATAAAATAACTTGTTCAACTAACTTAACGTTGCCTTCTTTCAATAAAATCATTAATTTTAAAGCTATCATGTCTAGACTTGACTAAGCTTATGCAGATAAATGATCTATGTTTTGGAATCTGAGTTGAGTATTCTTAGGCAGGGAAAGCTTTCCATTTCAGAATACTACGACAAGGTAGAAGAAAAGTTAACCCTTATTATAAATAAATAGAATGAAGAAGCAAGGAAAAATGCATGACTTGTTTTTATTTCAGGACTTCGTAGACTTATGTGTGATATTTTGTTCTCTTCAAAGCCTAACGATCTCCCAACTGCATTGGCTATTGTTAAATCATACACGTTATGATTTTGCGAGTATGTTTGCTCTTGGTAATTTTACAAAGCCAAGCAAACCTCGGCTATAAATGGTGCAATATAAAGTACCAACGGTAAATCAGTTCGTAAAGACAAAATTTAATGATAAACCAATGCCAATGGATATTGATCCTGGTTCATCGCTTTATAGAAATCGGGCTTCTAATCAAAATAACGAGCTTCAACGTAGTAGAAATATTAACTTAGCTCAGCCTACAGCTAATTTCGATCATCAACAGTTGGAGTTACCTAAACAAGAAATACATTTAAAGCGACATCGGGAACAATCTGGTTTTTTCCAGATCTCACAATATAAAGCTCAGCGGGTAAATCATATGTCTGAAAAAAGGACATAGTTTATGAAGAAATCGATTATAATGGAGGTGATATTGATGACAGCAATAGTTACTTGGAATATTCAGGCGGAGTTTCTTATTTCGAAATTAATTGTTTAAACTGAAATCGCTATTGCCATTCATTACGAAAAATACAACGAATGGTCAGGAGCTACGCATATTAATTGACACTGTCACGTCAAAAAATTATATAAAGGATTTTTTTTTTGCCTCCACCTTCCCTCCCGACACACTTCAAAATCCTACAGCTGAACTGCAACGGATTAACTGGAAAGATCGCGGAGATAACAGACTTTATGAAGTCGAACAAAATTAAACTGGCCGAAATTCAGGAGACCAAACTGAACGATAACTCGGACTTACGTACTCGCGATGGGTACAATGTACAAGACCGTCCCAGCGGTCATGGGGGCGGCCTTTATCACACACCATACTGCGCAGTATAATCTATTTGCCCCGGACATTGACCCCAGGGACTCTACCCTTGAATGCCAGGGTATAGCAGTCCGGACAGGCGACGTCGACCTGCGAGTGATAAATATATACAACCCCCCTGTTACGTGCTGTCCCCGTGATTATCGCCCTGATATTAGTGCTTTGCTAAGGGGCGATAACTGCCTCATCCTAGGTGATTTCAACGCACACTACGATCTCTGGCACTCCAACTTGCCAGCAGACAGCAGAGGGCACGCACTCGCAGAGCAAATAGACAACTCGGCATTCTGTACACTGAATGGAGATGCCCCCACTAGGGTGGCAGGTAACTGCCACAGCTCGCCAGACATCTCCATTTCAATCGCGGGCCTTATCAACCACGTTAATTGGCAACCTATGCTTACACTTGCATCAGACCACCTACCCATCCTACTAAACATCGAACGACCGTCCGACTTCATAACGACAGAAAAAGAACGTACATCAACTTTAGTTAAGCGGACTGGGACCGCTTCACGGACTTTACAGAGCACTCGTTCTCTGACCTACCCACACCGACGGACGTACGCAAAGGTGAGAAAGAGTTTCCCTGCTGGCAAAATCCCGGAAACTTGGCCGAATTTCCCTGCGGAAGCAGCGGCAATGGCAAGAGAACGTGACCAAGTAAGACTCTTGAACCCCACAGATCCAAGAATAAAAGATCTCAAAGCGGAAATCCGTCGGACTGTCAATGACCACCAATTGACCAAGTGGAAAGAACACCTAGAGTCATGCAACCTCTCCGGCGGGGTCGGCAAATTATGGTCAACAGTCAAGGCCCTATCCAACCCGACCAAATACAAAGAAAAGGTCGCCACTGCTTTCGGCGACAGCGTCAAATCGGACCCCAGGAAATGCGCGAGCTAATTTTTATATTTATTTAAGAGAAAAGCCATTCGACGTGCGCACAAACACAAACACACAACCGCGCCCATTGTCGTCTCCGTCGCAGAGGTTAAGGAAGCTATAAAGAAGGCGAAACTTTCTAGATCACTTGGACCCGACGGAATTGCCATGAAGATGCTGAAACACCTCAGCCGCGAGAGGCACAAGTACTTGGCGGCTCTCTCACTGACCACATTCGTCATACCAGATATCTGGAACACCCGACTGTGGTCCCCTCCTAAAACCTGGGAAGACGGCGAATCAAGGAGATTCTTATCGACCGATATCTCTCCTCTCGCCGGTAGTGAAGTTGTTAGAGGCTATCTTGCTCCCATATTATACTGCAAATCTGCAGCTGGCCAACCATCAACATCTTCTTCTTCTTTAAATGGCCATCTAACCGCCTGAGCGATTTTGACCGTCCAACATAGCTCGCCAGTCATTTCTTCTTTGCGCCAACTGTTGCCAATTGGAGACCCCACGAGATCGCAGGTCGGTCTCCACTTGGTCTTTCCATCGGAGTGGGGGTCTTCCTCTTCCTCTGCTTCCACCGGCGGGTGCCGATAAGTATACCTTCTGGGCTGGAGCGTCTTCGTTCATTCGCACGAAGTGGCCTAGCCATAGAAGCCGCTATGGCTTAATGCGCTGTACTATGTCGACGTCTGCGTAAAGCTCATACAACTCATCATTAAATCTTCTTCGGTACTCGCCGTCGCCAACGCTTAGAGGCCCATAAATCTTTCGCAGAACTTTTCTCTCGAATACTCCCAATGCAGCCTCGTCAGATGTTGTTAGTGTCCACGCCTCTGCACCATATAGCAGGACGGGAGCGATGAGTGACTTGTAGAGTGTGATTTTCGTGCGTCGATAGAGGACTTTACTTTTCAATTGCCTACTCAGTCCAAAGTAGCATTTATTTGCAAGAGCAATTCTTCGTTGGATTTCTAGGCTGGCATTATTGTTGGAGTTTATGCTGGATCCAAGGTAAACGAAGTCCTTCACTATTTCGAACTTTTTGGTGCCAGCAGTGGCGTGGGTGCCAAGGCGCGAATGCGCTGACTCTTTGCTTGATGACAGCATGTACTTCGTTTTGCCTTCGTTCACCACCAAACCCATTTTTTCCCTTCTTTTTCTAGTTTGGAGTAGGCAGAGGTTACGGCACGGTTGTTAAGGCCGATAATGTCAATGTCGTCAGCATATGCTAACAGTTGCACGCTTTTATAGAATATTGTTCCAGCGCGGTTGAGTTCTGCAGATTGTATTATTTTTTCCAACATCAAATTAAAGAAATCGCACGATAGGGGATCACCTTGTCTGAAACCTCGTTTAGTTTCAAACGGCTCGGAGAGGTCCTTCCCAATTCTGACTGAGCTGGTGGTGTTGCTCAATGTCATTTTGCAAAGCCGTATAAGTTTTGCGGGGAAACCAAATTCAGACATAGCGGCATATAGGCAGCTCCTTTTCGTGCTATCGAAAGCGGCTTTAAAATCAACAAAGAGGTGGTGTGTGTCGATTCTTTTCTCACGGGTTTTCTCCAGGATTTGACGTATTGTAAAAATCTGGTCGATGGTAGATTTTCCAGGTCTGAAGCCACACTAATAAGGTCCAATCAGTCTGTTCACGTCAGGCTTCAATCGTTCGCACAATACGCTTGACAAGACCTTATATGCGATATTCAAAAGGCTGATTCCGCGGTAGTTGGTGCAGTTTGCAGGATCACCTTTCTTGTGGATTGGGTACAGAACACTTAGATTCCAATCTTCGGGCATGCATTCATCCGACCATATTCTGCACAGAAGCTGGTGCATACGCCTTACCAGCTCCTCGCCGCCATGCTTGAATAGCTCAGCAGGCAAACCATCAGCGCCAGCTGCTTTATTTTTTTTAACCGGGATATTGCTATTCGCACCTCATTATAGTCGGGTTCTGGGACGTCAATTTCGTCGTCTTCGATAGTGGGTTCGGGTTCGTGCTCTTCTCTGGTTTCTTGCTCAATTTCTCCATTTAAAAGGGCAGAGAAGTGATCCCTCCATATCTCTAGTATTCTCTGAACATCAGTCACCAGGTCGCCGTTCTCTTTCTTACAGGAATTTGCCCCGGGCTTGAAACCTTCCGTCGTTCGTCGAATTTTTTGATAGAATTTTCGGGTATTATTCCCATTGGCTAGCATCTCAAGCTCATTGATTTCACGCTTTTCTGCCTCTCTTTTTTTTGCCCGGAAAAGTCGCCTCGCTTCCCTTTTCAACTCGCGGTAGTGTTCACACACACTCCTTGTTGCACTCGATCTTAGCGTTGCCTTGTAGGCTTCGTTCTTTCTTTTCGTTGCAGCTCGGCACTCTTCATCATCGTACCAGTTGTTTCTTCTCGTTCGCCGGAATCCAATTACTTCTTCGGCTGCAGTACGGAGTGCTCCTCTGATGTGCTCCCACTGGGTTGAATTGTGCTCTCAGAGAGCAGGTGTGAGAGTCGGTCTGCAAAATCATTGGCGGTCTGTTGCGATTGCAGCTTTTCGACGTCCAGCTTTCCTTGCGTTTTCTGTTGCACCTGTTTTGTCGTACAGAGGCGTTTACGAATCTTAGCTGCTACTAGGTAGTGATCGGAGTCGATGTTTGGACCTCTTATTGTGCGAACATCTAAAACGCTAGAAGCATGCCGTCCGTCTATCACAATGTGGTCGATCTGGTTTCGCGTTCTTCGATCGGGAGACAGCCATGTAGCCTGATGGATCTTCTTGTGCATAAACCTGGTGCTGGCAATGACCATGTTTCGGGCACCGGCGAAGTCGATCAGCCTGTGCCCATTTGGCGAAGTCTGGTCGTGCAGGCTGAACTTCCCGACTGTGGGTCCAAATACACCCTCTTTGCCCACCCTGGCGTTAAAGTCACCAAGCACGACTTTGATGTCATGACGGGGGCAGCGCTCGTAAGTTTCCTCCAGGCGCTCGTAGAATGCATCCTTTTCCACGTCGTCTTTCTCTTCCGTCGGAGCGTGGGCGCAGATAAACGCGATGTTAAAGAATCGTACTTTTACGCGGATTGTAGCGAGACGCTCATTCACGGGTGTGAACGACAGTACTCGATTACGGAGTCTCTCTCCCACCACAAATCCCACGCCAAATCTGCGCTTGTCGACATGCCCACTCCAGTAAATGTTGCAAGGTGGTTTGTTCATATTACCTTGCCCCGTCCATCGCATCTCCTGTATGGCGGTGATGTCAGCTTTAGCCTTCCTCAGGGCCTCAACCAACCGGGCAGCGGCACCTTCCCCATTGAGGGACCGGACATTCCAGGTGCATGCCCTTAAATCGTTAGCCTTGTTTCGTTTGCGTGTGTCGTCATCTAAAAAGGGGGTTCTCATATCCGAGGCTTTTTTGGATTTCATTAGTACGTTGTTTTATGTGGTGGGTCCCAAACCCAACGCACAACCTGTCCCACGGGAGGTTGTAATTTAAGTGCACGTTTATATAGCGAGCCGCTTGATCCAAGACAGACGCCCGCTTACAGCCGCACCACTAGGTGATCAGACGCTGCTTGGAAACCCCTGATAAGTCCTTAAACCGATTATGTCGGAGTGGCCTTGTCAGGATGTCCCCTTCTCACGTTTAGCTCACCACCAAACGGGTGTTCGGTGGCTACCCAGAGGATACTTGGACGCAAGCGCCCGGAAGTAGTGAGCTGCTTGGACCGCATGCAAAAGAATCGCTCTGGCCATTCCCAAGTGAATGGCGATCAGAAACTTTCCCCACTTACGTGGACTTCTACACGCGGACCCATCCTCTAATCAACATGGCTTCCGAAAATCATAGCACAACATCGGCATTAAATGCCATCACGACGCAGATTAACTTCAGTTTGAACCAACACCAACCAAACCACAGGACGGTTCTCGTGGCACTCGACCTGTCGAAAGCCTTCCTTTTTAAAAAGGAAATAAAGCCCATGGGTGTTATCACCTTTTGCTGATGGGTGTTATTTCCTTTTTCGAAGAGAAATAAAGCCCACGGACGTTAAAAACGAATTAAAACAAGCTGATTCAAGAACTAAGTATATGGTTTTCTTTATTTCAATAAATTTTAACAAATTTGTTATGTTTTTATAAGGCGGGGTGCAATAGCGCGTTGTGAAAAAATCCGTTTAAGGCCTTATTACACTATTATTATTACTTTCATTTTTTTTAATGAAACAATAATATTCTAATTCTTTTTGTATTTTATTGAATAGTTACACACAAATTTCACGTTAACCAAAGTGGGAAACGTGGCACGCGGAAGGACATCACCGTGGCGGTAGCCAAGGCTATGGCACACACCCGGAGTTGGAATGGCGTAGCCCAGGGTTATTTTTTAAAGCGCGGCCGAAGGCCGCCTACGCGGTAAGGTGTTCTGCACTTAAAAATCATGGATCGGTGATGTCCTTCCGCGTGCCACGTTTCCCACTCTTTTCTCACAGGGTAATTTGTGAAAAAATGCTAATCAACAGTTCGTGTTGCTCGCGTAAAATCCTATGTGCGTTATTTCTCTTTTAAAAAGGAAATAAGAGCCATGGGCTTTATTTCTTTTTGCAGATGGGCGATATTTCCATTTAAAAAGGAAATAAGGCTCATGACACACATCTCTTTTCCTGTTCTACTGAACACACTCTTCTAACACCTTTATCACTCTGGTCCAACCCCGTCGAAACTGCGAGTTTCCTTGGACTTCCGTTAGAAGAGCCTGATGACAATTAAGAGTGTACTGGCCCTTTGGGCAGGGCGAACCACTGCTAACAACAACAAAAACAACATTAGTTACAAAACTCCAGAGACATTAGGTGGTTTGCGTTCTTTTCTCGGCCTTGCTGGCTATTACCGTAGGTTTGTTAGGGATTATGCAGTAATCATGAAACCATTAACCAAATATCTGTGTGGTGAAAATGTTGATGTTGACTCAAAAAGATCTAAAAATGTAAAAATTAAGCTTGATACGGAGGCAATGTCTGCTTTTACAAAAATTAAGAAAATACTTGCGTCGGAAGATGTTATTTTGCAATACCCAGATTTTATCGACCTTTTGAGTTAACAACTGATGCTTCGTCAAATGCTT
Source organism: Sphenella marginata (assembly GCA_951509765.1). Classification (NCBI taxonomy): domain Eukaryota; kingdom Metazoa; phylum Arthropoda; class Insecta; order Diptera; family Tephritidae; genus Sphenella; species Sphenella marginata. Next base: position 69,615,106 of record OX608079.1, read on the forward strand.
TAGGTGCTGTATTGTCACAAAATAATCGACGGATAACCATGATTTCTCGTACTCTCTCTACAACGGCGCGGAATTACGCTACAAATGAACGTGAAATGCTTGCCATTGTGTGGGCATTAAAAACTCTTCGGAACTATCAATACGGCATTAACAATATCTAAATATTTACTGATCATCAGCCTCTGATATTCTCTATTTCAGAGAAGAATCCAAACACTAAAATGATGAGATGTCGTGCTTTCATTGAAGAGTTTTCGCCAACGTTTTATTATAAGCGCGGTAGAGAGAATAAGGCAGCTGATGCGCTACCTCGACAATTCATCAATAACACTGTTTTACAGCCAAAATGCACCAGAGACGCCATAGTGAAATTCCCATGTAAAATCACCTCCTAATTCCGAAAATCAAGGTTATTTTTACTTGAATGGTACCGTTTTGGAGATATTTACGATTTACCGTTATTTCAAAAAACAAAAAAGATGGCTCCACTTAAACGTGTATATCTCAAGAACAAACTGAGCTCTTCCAAAACGGTTTGAAAAATTTGAAAGCTTATAAAATTTACTATAATCAGTACATACAACACTTTTTGCTAGGTCCTGCAGATTCAAACATATTGAACAATCATTACGGATTTTTTTAATTTTTTTTGTAAAAATATAAAAAAAATTGTATTTTGCGAGGAAGCATCTCGAAAACTTTTTGCTTTTTTGCAGATATTTTTTCTCCCCTCTAAGCTCTGTTTTATTAGAAAAAAAATAAGCTATCAGTGAACAAAATCGATGAACTAATACAAAAGTTATAAGCATTCAAGTAAACATATCCATTTAATGCTTAAGTACCCTACTGGTGCACATGTGTTAGTATTCGTATATCAGTTAGTTAGCAGGTAGATTTTCGAAAAGTTATTAGATACAAAAAGCTGTTAGTGTCGTTTTCTCAAACCTAGGTACATTTTTTAAACAAGAGCATATTTTTGAGGCAGGTAGTGTTTTCTTTGTAGAACTAGGGAACCTTTTTGTTTAGGTAGGCTTGAATTTTTACTGGATCTAAGTATAAATAAGAGTACATGCGCCTTGTTCCTTCATAATATCTGCAAGGCTCGCCGGATACGGTTCAGTTTATAATTGCAATTTATAACCCGTCATTTACTTAAAAATAAAAAATTAATAAAAGGGCGCGAGAGTTTGAGTGTACAAATGATCCAGATATGTTCTGTTTCATCTGCGGTCAATTTATTGTTAAAAGTATGAGACGTGTGTTTTCAAATCCTTTGAAAGTTACATACTATAAGTGTTTTGGAATTGAGCCTAAAAACAATGAAAAACCATGGATACCGAACACTGTGTGCACCACATGCCGAGTCGAATTGATTTCTTCGGAAACCGGAACAAAAAGGTACGTTGTAAAAATTAGGAATTTGTTCCCTTTTAATGCATAGCTGACTAATTTCTGAAACTATCTATTTAGGCGACGTGTGAAATTTATTACACCAATGAAGTGGAGGGAACCAACTTGCCATTCAACGGACTGCTATATTTGTACTGCAAGAGTACTTATGGTTGGAAACTCCAGAAAAGTAACCTATGCGAGCGTATCTACAGTGTCATTACCAGAACTAATTTCAACAGAAGCGACATTGCCAGAGTCAAATTTAACTTTAGTTCCGGCTCCAGTTTCATTGTCAACAGTAGTATCTGATTACGCGGCATCATGTTGTACTGAGTTTCAAACGGAAAACGAAAGAAATTCTTTGTCACAAGCACAACTCAATGATTGGATAAGGGATTTGGAATTGTCAAAGGAAAAGGCCGAACTACACGCCTCTCGAATGCAACAATTTAAATTTGTTTCATCCGATGTTAAGGTAACATATTATAGAACTCGTCACGAAGAATTTTCCAAGTACTATACGAAGGGGGACAGTGTTTGTTACTGCAAAGACAGTGCTGGTCTATTCAAACAATTTGGTGAACCATATGATTCAAAAGAGTGGCGATTGTTCATAGACAGCAATAAATTAAGTTTAAAGGCCGTATTATTGCATATTGGCAACCAAAAGCCATCTATCCCGATCGCGCATGCATTAAATACGAAGGAAACATATGAGATAATGCAAAAATTGCTCAAGTTAATCAAATACGAAGAACATGATTGGAAAATATGTGCCGATCTTAAAGTCGTTGGAATGCTAGGTGGTCTACAAAGTGGATACACAAAATACTGTTGCTTTCTATGCAAATGGGATAGCCGAGCTCGTCAAGACCACTACATCATAAAGGATTGGCCAGAACGAATCGAGTTTCAAGACAGGCTAAGGAAATATAAACATGCAAATATTTGCAAATATAGAAGACGTAAGAAGAAATCTAGAGAAATTCGCGGATTCCATTATCGAGGAGGGTGAGTTGTATCGTCACTTCACATTACAGGTAGACGACGAGGACGCAATCCCATGGAAGCTATGTGTGGGCAAGCCACTGAGACCAAGAGTACTTCAAGAAGTTCACGGCAGTCCTGTCGGTGACACATGGGAATCCGGAAGACGACCATACGAGCGGCGAACCGATAATATTGGCCAGGGATGTACAGAGAAGTAAAAAGGTACGTACAACAATGTCCGACCTGTCAAATATACAAACCAAGACAACAGAAAGCAGCTGGGAAAATGCTGACACAGAAAGCGGAAGAGCCTTGGGTTACAGTTTGCGCAGCCTTTATTGGACCACTACCAAGATCCGAACATGGGAACACAATTTTACTTGTCTTTTTCGATCGTTTTTCAAAATGGGTAGAAATCACCCCCCCTCCCCCCCGAAAGGCGACGACGGATGGCCTTAAGGATATTGTCTCGATTTGGTATACCGAAAGTCCTCATCACCAATAACTAGGCACAATTCACCAGTAGGCAGTTCAAGAAACTATTTAAGGATTACGGAGTCAGACACCAATTAGCTTAATTTGTTGTCACTTGAGTTTAGGTGTGTGCGAGGCAACCGCGTATAGCCTACTGATATGATGCCTCTCACCTCTCATTACCCATCTCTTCTTTCCTTTCGGAAGGAGGGATGACATGACCTAGAAGGTTCCATTGGTCATAACAAATCGCTACCACGAAAGTCGGGCAGTACCGCAAGGGAATACCGGAGCGTACCGGATTCATATCCGGCCAAGGACTGTTATTTCGACAACACTCCCCAAAACCTTCGGGGAGTGATTTTGTCGTAAAACAACAACAACAACAGCAACTCGCTACGTAAAAATGTCAATATCGGATTATGATAGCCGTTAACGCACAAATTTATCCAAATTTCGGATGATAACAATCGTGAACGAATAGATGAACGTACTCGTTCGTTCGAATTGCCGCTCGTTCACAAATTGTCGATGGAAGGCGAAACGAAAAGAAGCAAATATTTGAAAATGAATGAGTTAATATTTGCATATATTTATTATTTTAACTATATTTTTGATAAAGGACAAACGATTTGGCCAAAACTTTGATACCAAACTGTGGGTAAGAAAAAACGGCTGCAAAACATATTTGGGAGGAGCTTTGAGGCATCGAATAACTGAAAATGACAAAATCCTAAATTGCACCTAAACATTTGTGCTAATTTAAATCAACCTCGAAGAGTTCTACGTTTTTCCACAAACCACTTTTTGCTGCTCTGCTCCGTTTCGAAACGTACAAACTCCGGACACAATTCTTTCTCAGATTTGAAGGAATACTGTGGACGGATATGGTGCTCTGACATTTTTCAATCAAATAATCACTGCCAATAGCGTGTTGATCTCCGCCACTCTCAAGGGCTGAAAAAGTTGTAACTAGTTTCAGGACTGAAGGAACCGACTTATTGTCATGACACATAAGACATAAGATTAATTTTAATGAGGACATAATTGGACAGCTCTTGTTCATACCACATCGTTTAAAAAAGGTGCAATATATAAACAAGGACAGAGATTGATTACTAAATGTGAGCATATGCATATTCCGCACTTACGCGTTATTTAAAAGCGGCAGGGGGTCACTTTGGTATTTCAGTTGTTTGCGCACCTCTTTTTCCTCATTTTTACTCTCATTAGAGTTTAAATAACACATAAAATTAGATTGTGTTGTCCCTTCACACCAATTTTATATATGACACCCTTTTTTTAACGTTTAAAACCCTATTGTAACTTTGAAAACTGAAGATGAAGAAGAAAACAATCGATAGCAAAACTGACAATTACGATTCATTCACTTTCTTCTGTAATAAGCCGATATTATTCACTCGCTCTTCGACTGACGTAATTTTTGATCGTACGATAGTGCACTCGTTCACGTCTATTCGGGCCCTGCTTTTGTGGTACAAAAAGGAGAACCTCGAATACGAAGCTCACTGTATGATGAAAGGACGTTTGAAACCTCAGAAACTCTAACAACACCAACCGATAAGGCTTCGAAAATGAGGGAGAAATTTAGATGGTACGACGGAAGCAGCAGTGGGCATCAGCGGAACAGGCGCGGTACTACAATCTGGCAGCCAGTGATCTGAGACAAAGTTCTGGTAAAAGACCACAATCTATCAAAGACCGTAGACGGCTTCGCACAGAAACTGGCACCAAGATTCAACGGACAAATTGTGTCTCACCAGTAATCGTGGAGTTGGACAAAATGCACCAAGGAAAGGGAATAACAGCTCCCGTAAGTGAATTGAAATAGTTCGTCGAAAGAAACTCAGGTTACGAAGGAGTAGGAGAGCTGGAGGAGCCCTAGCCACCCATCAGAGCCTAATCTGCCGCGTGAAGAGGATAGGTGAACTTCGGTCTGGCCCGAAGTGTTACAACTCGGCGATTGCCCAAGAGGAGCATCTGCCATAAGAGACAACAAAAAACAGGAATATCTATCTATGGGCGTCAAGGGAACGGTAAAAAACACACACAGGTAAACTAGGAAGGAGAACACATTCCCACAACAGCCGGTTCTATGTACCGGAATGAGTCGAGCTTTTCCCGACCAAGGGCTGTAATTTCGTTACCCAACAGTCGCAGATCAAGTATCGCTACGCCACCTATTTCTGCCTCTGTCACTACAGTCTCTACAACTAGCAATACTAATGTACCTCAACATCTCACAGCTACTCCTTACGTAGCACCTCCCTACAGTAAGCCCCTCTTCTTCTAGCACCAGCACGAGTATATGTAAGCCAAAGCCATCAGCTCCTGGTCCCTTATACTACTTGCACTGTTTGTCAGTTAAGATTATGTATGCCGCCATTCAGGAGACCAAACTGAACGCTAAGTCGGACTTACGTACTCGAGATGGGTACAATGTGCATAGGAAAGACCGTCCCAGCGGTCATGGGCGGCCTTGCATTCATCACACACGATACTGTACAGTATAACCTGGAAGTTGGCCCCCAGGGACTCTACCCTTGAATGGCAGGGTATAGCAGTCCGGACAGGCGACGTCGACCTGCGAGTGATAAATATATACATTCCCCCTGTTACGTGCTGTCCCCGTGATTATCGCCCTGATATTAGTGCGTTGCTGAGGGGCGATAACTGCCTCATCCTAGGTGATTTCAACGCACATCACGATCTCTGGCACTCCAACTTGCCAGCAGATAGCAGAGGGCACGCACTCGCAGAGCAAATAGACAACTCGGCATTCTGTACATTGAATGGAGATGCCCCCACTAGGGTGGCAGGTAACTGCCACAGTTCGCCAGACATCTCCATTTCAAGTGCGGGCCTTATCAACCACGTTAATTGGCAACCTATGCTTACACTGGCATCAGACCACCTACCCATCCTACTAAACATCGAACGACCGTTCGACTTCATAACGACAGAAAAAGAACGTACTTCAACTTTAGTTAAGCGGACTGGGACCGCTTCACGGACTTTACAGAGCACTCCTTCGCTGACCTACCCACACCGACGGACGTATGCAAAGGTGAGAAAGAGTTTCGCAAAGTCATCGATTCAGCCTCCGGCCGCTTCATTCCTGCTGGCAGAATCCCGGAAATTCGGGCGAGTTTCCGTGCGGAAGCAGCGGCAATGGCAAGAGAACGTGACCCAGTGAGACTCTTGAACCCCGCAGATCCAAGAATAAAGGATCTCAACGCAGAAATCCGTCGGACTGTCAATGACCACAAATTGAAAAAGTGGAAAGAACACCTAGAGTCATGCAACCTCTCCGGCGGTGTCGGCAAACTATGGTCGACAGTCAAGGCCCTATCCAACCCGACCAAATACAATGACAAGGTCGCCATTGCTTTCGGCGATAGCTTCAAATCGGACCCCAGGAAAAGGGCGAGCGCATTCTGCCGGCAATTTATACTGCATTCTAATGCGGATAGGGCTAAGAGAGAAGCCATTCGACGTGCGCACAAACACAAACACACAACCGCGCCCATTGTCGTCTCCGTCGCAGAGGTTAAGGAAGCTATAATGAAGGCGCAACTTTCTAGATCACTCGGAGCCTCGGCCACTAGGGGCACAAGTACTTGGCGGCTCTATTCAACCTCTCACTGACCACCTTCGTTATACCAGATATCTGGAAACACGCTACTGTGGTCCCCCTCCTAAAACCTGGGAAGCCGGCAAATCAAGGAGATTCTTATCGTCCGATATCTCTACTCTCGCCGGTAGTGAAGATGTTAGAGGCTATCTTGCTCCCATACTATACTGCAAACCTGCAGCTGGCCAATCATCAACATGGCTTCCGTAAAAATCACAGCACAACATCGGCATTTAATGTCATCACGCCGCAGATTAACTTCGGTTTGAACCAACACCAACCAAACCACAGGACGGTTCTCGTGGCACTCGACCTGTCGAAAGCCTTCGACACAGTCAACCATGCCACACTCCTTAAAGACCTGGAGGAGACACCGCTTCCTGCCGGCCTTAAACGATGGACTGCCAACTATTTAAACGGTCGGCTGGTGAAATTTCGAAACGAGAGATGTAGACCTAGAAGAATTAGACAAGGGATTCCGCAGGGTGGTGTCCTTTCACTCCTTCTGTTTAACTTCTACATCTCGAGCCTCCCTCCCCCACCAGAGGAGGTCTCCATCGTTTCGTACGCTGACGACTGCACCGTGATGGCCACGGGCAAGGGACCTTCCACGGACGAACTATGTACAAGACTGAATAACTACTTGCGCGATCTTTCCAGCTTCTTCACAGAGCGGGACCTTACACTGTCCCCGACTAAATCGACAGCGACCCTTTTCACCACGTGGAATGCGCGGATGGGGCAGGAGTCCACGTTGAAGGTGTCCAACTATCTACAGTCAACCACCCCAAAATGCTAGGGGTTACATTCGACAATAGCATCACCTTCGCTAATCATGCCACCGCAATAGTTTCAAAGGTACAAAGCCGCAACAAGATCCTCAAGTCACTGGCCGGCAGTACTTGGGGCAAAGACAAAGAAACGTTGCTCGCCACCTATGCTCCGCCCATATGGTCGCCAAAACTTTTAAGTAGGCAGTTCCTTCTGAACTGTCATAGACCCAGCCATCCAAATCGTCAACTATTGGATGAAACTCCGCCCCCCAGAGACATAAGGAAACATCTCAGAAAGCATTATGCTGAGATCCGGCATCACATCTCGTTGATCTGCGGGACCACAGGCGGGCCCTAAAGGACCTCCACACCGAGCCGGTGGACAGATCCCTCAGATCCCGGCCTGTGAACTCCGTTATTGGCACCCAACCACCTGTTCTCCCTTCCGAGGGAGACTATAGTCATGCTGGCACAACTCCGGTCTGGATACTGCAACTGAACTCATATTTATCCAGACTGAATACCACCATACCGAACACATGCTTTGCATGCGGTATAGCCCCTCATGACACACAACATATCTTTTCCTATTCTACTGAACACACTCTTCTAACACCTTTATCACTCTGGTCCAACCCTGTCGAAACTGCGAGTTTCCGTTAGAAGAGCCTGATGACAATTAAGAGTGTACTGGCCCTTTGGGCAGGGCGAAGCACTGCTAACAACAACAACAACCTGTGGCACTCCAGCATACAGGCCGATGGTAGGGGGCTGGAGCTGGTCGACCAAATAGACGATTCGACGTACTGCATGGTTAATCGGGATGCCCCCACTAGAGTGGCGGTAAACTGCTCTAGCTCGCCCGATATCACCATAGTCAGTGCAGGCCTTATAAACTGCGTTGACTGGCGATCGACGCTAACGCTTGCTTCAGATCACCTACCCATAGGGCTCTCTATCGATCGGCCCACCGATTTTGTCACCGCTGAAAATTGCACCTTCACCAACTTTAATAAAGCCGACTGGGAGGGTTTTCTTACAACCACAGAGAGCGCCTTCGCTGCTCTCCACACCCCGTCTGACGTACGAGAAGGGGAAAAGGCCTCCAATCAACACATTCCGTCAGGTAGAATAAAGGAAGTGCGTCCATACTTCCCCACAGAGGGAGCGGCAAATGAACTTGACCATATTAGACGCCTGGATTCGTTGGGTAATCCTCAAATAAATGATCTTAATGCGGAAATCAGACGGTTAGTAGATAAACACAAACGTGCTAAGTGGGAAGAGCACCTAAGGTCTTGCGACCTCTCGGCAGGAGCTGGCAAATTATGGTCGACGGTGAAATCTTTGTTCAACCCGACTAAACACAACGACAAAATATCCATCGCCTTCGGCGATAAGGTTCAGTCGAAGCCAAAAAGATGCGCGCCTTCTGCCGACAATTTGTGATGCATCCTCCGTTGGACAAATAATTTCGACGAGCCACCAGGGAAGCGCTAAACCCAAAAACAGCGATGCTGAAACACCTCGTCGACGAAGGTATAAGATAGCTAACACACATTTTCAACCTATGTCATTCCTGAAAGATTGAGACAGGCAAAGGTCGTCCCACTGCTAAAGCCTTGTAAGCCAGCTGCCGTGGGGGAGTCATATCGCCCGATATCACTCCTCTGGCCAGTACTGAAAGTGTTGGAGTCTATCCTACTACCGTATTTCACCGCAAACTTGCGGCTCGCCGAACATCAGCATGGTTTTCGCAAAAACCACAGCACCACCCCCGCGCTGAACGCCATCACCACTCAGATAGGGGACGGACTAAACCAAAAGCGTCCAAACAACAGGGCAGTGCTAGTTGCGCTTGACTTGGCCAAAGCTTTTGACACGGTCAACCATGCGCAAGACCTGGAAGATTCGTCCCTTCCCCCCGAAGCCCTGTCGAAGCCGCAAGGTTTCTAGGACTTCCGTTAGAAGAGTTGGATGATACTACTGGGTAAGATACTGACTACCTAGCTAGGGCTAAGTAGCGCTACAAAAACAACAACATCGACCTACCGACTTTGTCACGGCTGAAAACCGCACATTTATCAAATTCAATAAAGCCGTTTGGGATGGTTTTCTTATTACCGCAGAGAGCGCCTTCGCTGCTCTTCCCGCTCCGTCTGACGTACGTCTTAACTTCAGCCTCTCACCAATACATTGCGGCAGGTAGAATAAAGGAGGTGCGTCCGTACTTCCCCGCAGAGGCAGCGAAAGAATTTGTAAACAATTGCAAAAAATGCACTCAAAACAAAATTGTTAGACACGCAAAAGAGCCTCTTGTGGTGACAGATACCCTGGCATCTACATTTGACACTATTGCGATTGACACGGTCGGTCCGCTTTGCATATCAAACGGCTATAGATACATATTGACAATGCAATGTGATCTATCCAACTTAGTAATAGCACACCCCATTGAGTCAAAAGACGCAAAAACAATTGCGACCACGCTGATTGAACAACTGATTCTCAAGTACGGTTTCATAAAAACATTGAAATCAGATAGGGGTACGGAATTTGTAAATGAGTTAATGAAACATGTGTGCAACATACTTAACACGAAACAAGTATTTTGCACACCATACCACCACGAAACCATGGGCTCACTTGCGAAAAACCATAGGACACTTAGCGAATCTTTACTTTCCTTTGCAGACGATTATGAATGGGATAAATGGGTTCCACCGTGGTGTGAAGGTAGTGTTGTCGGCCTACCACACCGAAGGTCCGGGATCGAGCCCTGGTACAGGTTACATCAAAAAGTTTTTTCAAAACGGGGTCGCCCCTCGGCAGTGGTTTGGCAAACTCTCCGAGTGTATTTCTGCCATGAAAGGCTTCTCAGCAAAAATTCATCTGCTTTGTAGATACCGTTCGGAGTCGGCGAAAAACCGTAGGTCCCGCCAATTTGTAGGAAAAATCTCCTAGGAGGTTGATGATATAACTGTTGTCGGATCTTTTTTCTTTTTCGCCGCTACCTATCGGTTCGGGTTCCCTCTCTACTGTCCTTCCTCCTCTTAATTCTACTGATGGTGCTGTTACACCTATCTTACCTTCGCTCGTGCAATCACAATCCGATTGCATTCGCTCATGTACCTTGGCTAAGTCTGCCGTTTGTGCTAATGGCGACAACCTGATACCGGGCACTCAATCCGCTGTTATTGCGGGTGGCAATAACGCTGTGTCCGATTCTCAATCCGCTTCTACCGTTGGTGGTGAGTGGCAAACCGTGCCCTCTAACAATTGACGCGGTTCTGATAGGTCTAAAAAGAATAAAAACAACCCTGAAGCTTCGAATACTGCCGTAAATCTTGACTCTTCTTCTGAGTGTTCGCACACAGTGACCCCGCAAACTGATGTTATCAGGGTGGTCAGTGGTGTTCCACCGCGAAGGGCCATTTTTGTTTCTAGGCTGCATGCGTCGTTGACTCAGGCAGATATTAAGACATATGTTTGCTCCAAACTTGGTGTCGCCCCTACTAGCAACATTAGCGTTTATAAATGCAATTTCAAGTATGAAAGAGACATTTCATCGTTTAGGGTCTCAGTGCCGGACTCATTCTTCGATAGGGTACTTGACCCTAAGTTTTGGCCGGAACACTCTATTGTACATTTGTACACGAGTAAGCCCAAAACGGGAACTGGCTCCGCTTCAAAAAACTGAATAGCTTAACTACGTTGTCAACTTTAGTTATCCACTACCAAAAGGTCGGTGGCCTACGCTCCAAATTGAATCACCTTTTTCTTAATAGCTTGACTTTTACTGCCCATGCAATAGCTTTTACTGAGACCTGGTTAAAGCCAGACAACTTTAATTCTGAAATTTTCTGCAGCAATTACGTCGTTTATCGGCGCGATCGTGAAACTAGGGCAGGTGGCGTCCTCATAGCTGTTGACTCACGTCTTCCATCTGAGTTGGTCAGCTTGGCCAATGTGTCTGATATTGAAGTTATCGCTGTGAAGCTTTCACTGCCTGGTTCCTGCGTATTTATCTCCTGCTCGTACATACCGCCTCAGTCGAATTTACTTGTTTATAATAACTCCGTTATTAGAAGTCTGTATTCTCAGTTACGGGACAAAGATCGCCTTTTAGTTCTTGGTGATTTTAATTTACCCGTAGTGAGTTGGGTCGGCTCAAGTGACTCAAATATTTTAACCCCTACCACACAGCATGATTTTCTCATTGATCTTTCTGACACGTCTCTTGTACAAATTAACAACGTACAAAATTGTAAAAATAAAATACTTGACTTGGTGTTCGTGGACGACTCTGTAGGGGTCGCTCTTAATAGCATTACTCCGTTATCTGTTCCTGAAGATACCCTTCACCCTATACTTGAGATTGCTTTGGACACTAGGCAACCCAGGGGGCTTATTAGTACTGAAGGTAGACAGCGATCACGCACGCGATGGTTCTATAAAGCAAACTTCGTCATGCTCAACGAGTTGCTTGCCACCCATGACTGGACGGGGCTCTATGCTTGTAATGACATCGAGTCGGCAACCTCAGTTTTCTACAGTTCCCTAAATGGTTTCTTCGACAGCTGTGTCCCTTTTCGCTTCATTAGTGTTGGTATGACAAAGCCGCCCTGGTGGTCTAAACAGCTGGTGAAACTCAGCAATATTAAGTCTAAGTTTTACAAGCGTTTTCAAAGAACAGGTGCATCTGCTGAGTATTCTAAATATTTGGTGGCGCACTCCCACCTTCAGTTGCTCAACCAACAATGCTACAAAAGTTATTTAGTGGGCTGTAAAACCCAATTCTTTACCAACCCGAAAAAGTTCTACAATTTTGTCAATTCCAAAAGGAAAACTACCGGATTTCCATCGTCCTTCGCCTTTGGATCCAAGAGTGCTAGTTCGGATCAGGATATTTCTGAATTATTTGCAGAATTCTTTCGACCTACACATCTAATAAGTTCCAGTCCAGTCCCTACCCTTACAATATAAATAGCTCTAATAGCATTCACATGCCAGTTTTGGATAAACATTCTGTTCTACAAAGTCTGCTTGCACTGAAACCTTCATTTTCCCCTGGTCCGGATGGTGTTCCCAGTTGCGTGTTGAACTACTGTGCTATACATTTATCTGACCCAACTTTTAAACTGTTTAAACTGTCTCTTGAATCTGCTGCGTTCTCTAAAATCTGGAAGCAATCTTTTATTATACCTTTACATAAAAAAGGTAGCAGGTCAAATATTGCAAACGGATGTGGTCTATACCGATTTCAGCAAAGCTTTCGACTCTGTCAACCATGAGCTTTTAATCCATAAACTCGATTTACTGGGTTTTCCAAATCAGTTATTATTATGGCTTGCAAATTATCTTACAAACAGGACTCAACAGGTGTTGTTTAAAAATACTTTGTCTAAGTCCATTGACGTAACTTCCGGTGTCCCCCAGGGTAGTCATCTTGGCCCCTTACTCTTTACCCTGTTCATAAATGACCTACCCCAAATCATCTCTCATTCTCGAACTCTTATGTATGCGGATGATGTGAAACTTTGTTTCACCTATTCTCCTACTGTACCTTCCCGTGGAGATCTCTTTCAGGCCGATTTGGAGTCATTTCGCTGCTGGTGTGCAGTAAATTTATTAATATTGAATAGCTCGAAATGTAAGCTAATGACTTTTCATCGAGTAAAGCCGGTTTTGGTCTCCTACGTACTAAACGACTCTCTTTTGGAACGCATATCTGTTGTAACTGATTTAGGTGTTATTTTTGACCCTAAACTAAGTTTTAATATGCATATTTCATCTATTGCTAACAAAGCCATGGGTGTGCTTGATTTTGTTAAACGATGGGCTAAAGAATTTGACGACCCGTACCTCACGAAAGTTCTTTACACATCGCTGGTTCGTCCAATACTTGAGTATTGCTCGTGTGTCTGGTGTCCCTTGTATCAAGTCCATATACAGCGGATTGAGTCAGTACAAAAGCAATTCTTGATTTTTGCTTTGCGGGATCTTAACTGGAATCCATCTACTCACCTGCCCCCTTATAGAAGTAGGCTTCTCCTCTTAAATTTACCTTCTCTGGAAAATCGTAGGGTTTTACTAGGTGTAATGTTCCTCCATAAGCTGATTGTTGGTGAAATCGATTCATCTGATCTTGTTAGTCGAATGAGTTTTGCTGTACCCGCTAGGGCATCCAGGCACCATGTGCCTTTTCAATTACCCCTTTGTCGACAAAACTTTGCAAAAAATCACCCTCTAAACCTTTGGTGTTCATTTTACAACGAGTTATATAGCTGCATTCGTTTCGAATGTTCTTTTGCTTCACTTCAAAATTTAACACTTGCATTCCTGCTAAACGCTGACTAATATCATGTAAGTCCCGTCGTTGCTCTGAGCGCTGCGTGGAATCGCGTCCATTCCACCGGCATCACACATATATCAACGTATACAATTAATTAATTAAATTGTCCGCTGCGCGGAATGACGTCCATTCCGCCAGCAAATCTCATATCGCTCTGGTACTCGACTTTACATAAATAAATATTCGACCGTATGTCAGGGTGGATTGGAGACTCGGCCTCTTCAACCATCCTATGGATAATTCAAGATTTCAAGGCACAATATTAAATGATACGTTTTCCGTTGTTGCCCCGAACGCTGCGTGGAATCGCGTCCATTCCACCTCACACTCTTAAACAAATAATTACTCGACCGTATGTCAGGGTGGATTGGAGACTCGGCCTCTTCAACCACCCGGTGAGGATGGAACAGTCAATGATTTTCAAGACCATCCTTATGGATGAACCGATCGTTTTATAAGATGGACAGCAATCACGGGCACTCTAATCTTTCCAGTTAATAAAGCGGCAAATACATTACACGAACATTTCCGCGAACATTCCCGTTATGTCATGTTTGTGCGAACTTTTCTCTCGTGTATGGTGGTGTTTGCCAGTTCGCGCAAATGTTCGCCAAAAGTCAAAATAATTTAATTTTTGGCGAACATTTGCGCGAACTGTTCGTGTGTGTATGGCGAAATAGCTCATAATCGTAGTAATTTCTGAACGGAACAGACGTGCGCGGAAAAGTAAAATGGACAATAAAAAATTTCTGAGTGAATTTATTGAAATGTATAAATCTTTGCCATCATTGTGGCAAGTAAAAAGCAAAGATTATTGTAATAGAATTAAAAAGAAAATTGATTATGCGACTTTAATCGAAAAATTAAAAGAAGTAGATCCTGAAGCCACAAAGGATACATTCCATTCTTTGCACCAAATTCTTTTTTTTGCGATTTCCTTTTTTTTTTTTACGCTTAATTGCCACACCGAGCAATATTGCTGCAGCACAATTGTTGTCCGTATTCATCGCTGTCTGAAAGAGAACTAATGTTCGGCCAAAAGTTCGTATGGTGGATGGCCAAAGCTGCGAACAAGATGGTGGAATGTTCGCGGAAATGTTCGTGTAATGTATTTGCCGCTTAACCAAATAGCTCTGATGACAACATTGCGTGAATAATCGACCGTATGTGTGGGTGGATGGGAGACACTCACCCCTATTCTGCATTTCGACTTGGATCGAAAATTTCTCCGCTTGGCAACTTTGGTATTCTGCGTTTCAATTCCGCTACGTTCAACTTCGAAACTTCCAATTCTGCTAATTCTGCACTTCGATCGTAGCTCCGTTTTTCTACGTTGGAATTTTGTTGGCGGATAGCTGCTTATTTTTAATTTTGCAAACAATTTACGATTAATTTCCGCGATTTTTTGTTGAAATTCTTAAAATTTAAGTAAAACGCGTATGTAAAAGTTGTAAAACGCTGTCTATATTTTGTTTTTGTGCTCTAATGATGTTCTTTGATATGTTTGCAGGGTAATTGTTTTCGACCGGTGCCCAGTGCTAATATTTGTCCAAAAATGTAGGAAGGGGTATCAAAAGACGCGTTTCGATGCCAGGAATGTGAATCCGCCTACGGAGATCTAATATTTTTGGACGCGCATTAGCATCGGCACCGGTTGTAAACAATTACAAATTGGACTAGCATTCAAAACACCAATCTCACAATATTACTACTGAAATTAAAGCTAAGGTAATGGATTTGACTTTGCCATTATATCCAAACGTTCACCGGCCGCCACTCCACAGCACCCACTCATACTCGGTAAACTTCTTTGTCAGTTCCGGGGCGGCCAATGTCTTCCTACAGCGAAAAGTACCACCTGCGGTCAGACTTAACCCTGACATGTCTAATGTTTGCTCGGCGTATGGTGTGGCCCCACGATGCGACGCCAACCATCTGTGTACCTGGTCGACAAAGCGCACTCTTCTAGCACTAACTCTATGGAAAATACCAGCTACCTACTGACGATGTGGTAACATCCACCAACAGTGTCCTCTTGCTTTTTGTTGGTCCTTCGTTGTCTGCTACAATCAGTCAATTGATCTATAAAATTTCACTCAATTTATTCAATAATGCTCAAAAATATACAATTAAGTTTATAAATCATAAAAAAACTTTACTTTTATTTCAAAAGTAATAATTTGTGTAATTTAAATTGCTTTGTTATGTTTCAATTTCACACATTCCAAGGCAAACAGCTGACTTCGAAAAACTTATAGCTCTTCCTCTTCTTCTTTCGATCCAAGCGTAACTCAGAATGCATATTTACGATCCAAGCGGAGCGTAGAGCGGGAACGTAATTGTAATGCAGAATAGGGGTGACTGCCTCTCCAAATATCTCATGTAATACTTTAATTCATATTGTTAGTTTTTAAGTTATGTGCAATTTTAATAGTATCTGTCCTTAGTCGACCTCTTTGTTTGTGTCGACTTAAAACAAATTAATAAATAATAAAAAATATCGCGCCATATATATATATATAAATGGGTTCCATATTACACTTTCGCTTACAACATGACCCCACACGTAGATACATTGTATTCACCGTATGAGTTAGTTTTCGGTAAATTACCCGCGCTACCAAACGACAATATAAATAAGCAAACAAAAATTTATGACATTGATGACTATGCCAATGAGTTGAAATTGAGACTCCAAAGGTCAATACTCAATGCCAGGAACATTATCAAAACTGTTAAAGAAAAACGAAAGTCAAAATGTGACAATAAAATAAACAAGGTGTAGTTGGAAATAGGAGACCTAGTGTATGTAAGACTAGAAAATAAGAAAAAAAGCCAAAGCCCATATCATGGCCCATATAGAATTGTAAATTCCATAATAGACATAACTGGCAAACACAAAGAACTGCACAATAATATTTTAAAGAAATACTTAGAAATAACCTAAGACAAACAACCCGACATATCGCACCCTAAATCAAAAACAGTCACAACTCAAAATTTTTTTAGGTCGCTTTCTTGGCATAGATTGCCTAATAAAAAGTAGTGCAGCCAATACATACTATATTTTTCTTTTTGACTAGTATCGTTACTCTTTAAAGAGCACAGTGATGTCAATTTTTTAAAAATAAATTAACTGAAAGTTACTCGGATTTTGAGTTGTGACTCTTTTTGATTTAGTGTGCGATATGTTAGAAATTACATGGATATAGATGTAAATAATTATATTCAATATTTTAAAAAATTGTATGTAAGCCAATTGCAGTTAAGCAAACCATACCCATAGATGTAACTATTCCCACGACAGCCGGTTCTACGTACCGGATAGACTCGGGGTTTCCCCGACCAAGGGCTGTTGTTTCGCTACCCCCCTGCCTAAACCGTCAGTAATCTTCCCCCCAATAATGTCATCCTCCGAGCAGCTCCTTGCAGCGGGACTGCTCAAGACTCTCCTGATCCGGGCTGGTATTGAATCCAACCCGGGACCAAGAGAATGGATCTGCTGTATATGCTGGAAGAAAATTTATGTGAAACGCTCACACTCAGTACAATGCTCCAATTGCAATAGGTGGTTGCACCTAACAAGTTGCTCCGGACTAAATCCCTCTACCCATAGGCCCGCTAGTTTTTATAGAACTTTTGTGGCCCCTTGCTGTTCACGTCCTACGACGTCCCGTGGCCGTCGTCGATCAAGTATCGCTCCGCCGAATATGTCTGACTCTGTCACCTCAGTCTCCAGCATCACAAATGCACCTCAGCAAGTTGACCTTCCTAGCGGTCGCTCACGCCCCCAGGTGTCAACATCTCACACAGCAGCTCACAGCTACTCCCTACGTAGCACTTCCCAAGTGGAATTGAGCAATGCCGAGCTTCCGCTATCTCCCGCCCCCTCAGTCAGCCCCTCTTCTTCCAGCATCAGCACGAGTATAAGTCACAACCATCAGCTCCTGGTCCTTTATACTACGTGCACTGTTTGTCGGTTAAGATTATACACGCCTTTGGCATCGGTCAAGTGCAATAACTGCCTTGGCCTGTGTCATCTGCTTATATGCTCTGGACTCGCAAACAGGAACTTATGGACTGATACGTACGTTGCGCCATGCTGTCGAGCTACGCAACCTTCAACGTCATCTGAATCGCCTCTACCTTCTGGTAACGCGATTCCTTCGACTTCAAGAATGCGTCGTAGTGCGCGACCCAGCCTACTACCACCTAGGCATGCGCATCAGTCCCTGACCCCCAGCATCAACTCTACTCCCCCTTCGCACTTCGCAATCCTGCAATTTAATTGCAACGGCCTAACCGGCAAAATAGCTGAGATTACAAACCTCATGAAGCGACACAATATCAAAATCGCTGCTATTCAGGAGACAAAGCTCGGTGGAAGGTCAACTCTTCTGACCTGCAACGGGTACAATGTACACCGTTGTGATCGTGCGAGAGGGCTTGGGGGTGGTCTTGCATTCATCACGCATCAAACTGTGCAGTACCGTCTATTTGAGCCTGACATCGACCCGAAGGACACCACCTTAGAACGTCAAGGTATGGTTGTCCGGTCAGGCGATGTCGACTTGGAAATCATAAACGCATATATACCTCCTGTCACCTGCTGTCCTAGGGATTATCACCCTGACATTCGTGCGTTACTCAGGGGTGAGAACCGTGTTATCCTTGGTGACTTTAACCCACACCACGACCTGTGGCACTCCAGCTTACAGGCCGATGGTAGGGGGCAGGAGCTGGCTGACCAAATAGACGATTCGACGTTCTGCACAGTTAATGGGGATGCCCCCACTAGAGTGGCGGTAAACTGCTCTAGCTCGCCGGATATCACCATAGTCAGCGCAGGTCTTATAAACTGCGTTGACTGGCGACCGATGCTGACGCTTGCTTCGGATCACCTTCCCATTGCGCTCTCTATCGATCGCCCCACCGACTTTGTCACTTCTGACAATCGCACCTTTGTTAACTTTAACAAAGCCGACTGGGAAAGTTTCTTAACATCTACAGAGAGCGCCTTCGCTGCTCTCCCCACTCCGTCTGACATACGAGAAGGGGAAAAGGCGTTTCGTATGGCCCTAGTTTCAGCCTCCCGTCAACACATTCCGTCAGGTAGAATAAAGGAAGTACGCCTATTCTTCCCCGCAGAGGCAGCGGCCCTGGCAAATGAACGTGACCATATTAGACGCCTTGACCCTACGGATCCCCAAATTAGGGATCTTAATGCGGAAATCAGACGCCTAGTAGATAAACACAAACGCGCTAAGTGGGAAGAGCACCTAAGGTCTTGTAACCTCTCGGCTGGGGTTGGCAAATTATGGTCGACGGTGAAATCTTTGTCCAACCCGACTAAACCCAACGACAAAATATCCCTCGCCTTCGGCGATAAGGTTCAGTCGAAACCTAAACGATGCGCGAGCGCTTTCTGCCGACAGTTTGTAATGCATCCTCCGTTGGACAAAGAAATTCGCCGAGCCACCAGGGAAGCGCATAAACCCAAAAACAGCGATGCGCCCATTGCCATCTCCACAACCGAAGTACAAGAGGCAATACGGAGATCTAAGAACACCAGGTACATAGGCCCCGATGGCATCTCCATGCTGATGCTAAAACACCTCGGCGACGAAGGCATAAGATATTTAACACACATTTTCAACCTTTCCTTGTCCACCTTTGTCATTCCTGAAAGATGGAGACAGGCAAAGGTGGTCCCACTATTAAAGCCTGGCAAGCCAGCTGCCGTAGGGGAGTCATATCGCCCGATATCACTTCTCTCGCCAGTAGTTGGAATCCATCTTATTACCATATTTCACCGCTAATTTGCGACTCGCCGAACATCAGCATGGTTTCCGCAAAAACCACAGCACTACCACCGCGCTGAACGCCATTACCACTCAGATAGGGGACGGACTAAACCAAAAGCGTCCAAACCACAGGACAGTGCTAGTTGCGCTTGATTTGGCCAAAGCCTTTGACACGGTCAATCATGCTCGACTATTGAAAGACCTGGAAGATTCGTCCCTTCCCCCCTGTCTTAAACGTTGGACTGCCAATTATCTGAGTGGTCGTCAATCGTCGGTAGAATTCAGAGGCGCCCGATCAAAACCCAGAATAGTTAAACAAGGGGTGCCACAGGGTGGTGTCCTATCCCCGTTTCTATTTAACTATTATATATCGAAACTTCTCCCCCCCCACCAGAGGGTGTCTCGATCGTCTCTTACGCCGATGATTGTACGATTCTGGCAACGGGCCCCTCCGTTGAAGAACTCTGCTCTCGCATAAACTCGTACCTCCCAGCCGTGTCGGAATTTTTCGCTGGTAGAAACCTGGCATTGTCACCGAATAAGTCCTCGGCTACCTTATTTACGACGTGGACAACGCAAGTGAACATGGAATTAGACGTCTACGTTGATAGTGTTAAGCTACCAACTGTCTCACACCCCAAAATCTTAGGGGTAACGTTTGATAACATGTTCAAATACGGCGCTCATGTTACCGCAATTGTCAATAAAGTCCAAAGCCGTAACAAAATCCTCAAGTCGCTAGCTGGCAGCACTTGGGGCAAAGACAAAGAATCGTTACTAGCTACATACAAAGCAATTGGTCAGCCGGTACTGAGCTACGCGACGCCTATATGGTCGTCGGGGCTGGCTGACACACACTGGACGAGGCTTCAGGTCTGCCAGAATACCGCCCTTCGAACCGCCACTGGGTGTCTTCTTATGTCTCCTGAGCACCACCTTCACAATGAAGCGAAAATGCTCGCCGTTAAAGAGCATAGCGAAATGCTGACCAGGCAATTCCTATTCAACTGTTACAAACCGCAGCACCCGAACGGACGCCTGGTCAACGGAAATCCGCCCCCCAGGAGGATAAGAAGCCACCTACGCAAACACTTCGATGAGATCCGGCACCTGATTTCCACGCCGTTTGATCCTAAGGTGCACCGGCAGGCCCTCACCCTTATCCACACCGATTCGGTAAATTCCTATGTCAGCTCTATTCCAGCGAACGCCGTTCTTCAGGCAACAACTCCACCCGTTGCCGAAGAGGAGCGCGGGCTGCCTAGGGAGACTAGAGTGATGCTGGCCCAACTCCGGTCTGGATATTGTAATAGGTTAAACTCTTACCTATCCAGACTGAACCCCGACTTGCCTAATGTTTGTCCGGCATGTGGCTTATCCCCCCATAATACTAACCACCTTTTCGTCTGCTCAGCTGAGCCTACTCTTCTAACACCCATATCCCTCTGGTCCGCCCCTATCGAAGCCGCTAGGTTTCTAGGACTTTCGTTAGAAGAGCCTGATGACATTATTGGGTAGATACGGACTACCTAGGCAGGGCTACGTGGCGTTACAACAACAACAACATGTAACTATGTATGTATATTCATATGAAAGGTATTAGCATAACTCCACACAAAAATTTATTTAATTTTTTATCAAACGAAATACATTTTTCTCTTTTGCGGTAAGGGTGTAGTGTACTCATGCAAACATATGTACATAGCGTGCAACAGCCAAAACCTACATGCATGTCTGTTTATATAGCCGCATTTGAAAAATGCATTTGACACCTTTGACCAATAGCGTTGCTTAAAGTATGTCAATACTTTAGCTGAGCCAGCATTCATTCTAGAGTTCTGCTTGGTCTGACGCTAAGCGTTTCTATTGGCTAATGCAAGTAATTGCCAAGCTGAAGTTGAATTCAGCTTCATAGAAGTCGAGAAAGAGGAGTCTAGCAAATCACTTTCTGTGACAAATTTGTGTATAAATAGAATAAGATTTGTCAATAAAGATTCAGACTTGATTTGAAATGAACCGTACGCTCACCAAATTATTTTCTCAAACTTATTCCGGCTGTCTCCCCGATAGCCTATTTGATCGGCCGAATCTCTCCGGCTTTTATAATCAGATAGATCTCCCTTAAAAATAAAAGCATTGACCCCCTCGGGACCATCACACCATGCACAACTAATGAAATACCTTGCAGACTCGCCCCTATCTTAAACGTTGGACTGCCAACTACCTGAGTGGCCGTCAATCGTCGGTTGAATTCAGAGGCGCCAGATCAAAACCCAGAATAGTTAAACAAGGGGTGCCACAGGGTGATACCTTATCCCCGTTTCTGTTTAACTATTATATATCGAAACTTTCCCCCACACCAGAGGGTGTCTCGATCGTCTCTTACGCCGACGATTGTACGCTTCTGGCAACAGGCCCCTCCGTTGAAGAACTCTGCTCTCGCATAAACTCATACCTTCCAGCCGCGTCTGAATTTTTCGCCGGGAGAAACCTGGCATTGTCACCGAATAAGTCCTCGGCCACCCTATTGACGACGCGGACTACTCAAGTGAACATGGATAGTGTCAAGCTTCCAACTGTCTCATAACATGTTCAAATACGGCGCTCGTGTAACCGCAATTGCCTTGCCAATAAAGTCCAAAGCCGTAACAAAATCCTCAAGTCGCTAGCTGGCAGCACTTGGGGTAAAGACAAAGAAACGTTACTAGCTACATACAAAGCAATTGGTCAGCCGGTACTAAGCTACGCGACGCCAATATGGTCGCCGGGGCTAGCTGACACACACTGGACGAGGCTTCAGGTCTGCTAGAACGCCGCCCTTCGAACCGCCACTGGGTGTCTTCTTATGTCTCCTGAGCACCATCTCCATAATGAAGCGAAAATGCTCGGCGTTAAACCAGGCAATTCCTGTTCAACTGCTGCAAACCACAGCATCCGAACAGACGCCTGGGCAACGAGAATCCGCCACCCAGGAGCATAAGGAGCCATCTACGCAAACACTTCGATGAGATCCGGCACCTGATTTCCACGCCGTTTGATCCGAAGGTGCACCAGCAGGCCCTCACCCCATCGGTAAATTCCTTTGTCGGCTCTCTCCCGGCGAACGCCGTTCTTCAGGCAACAACACTACCCGTTGCCGAAGAGGAGCGCGAGCTGCCTAGGGAGACTAGGGTGATGCTGGCCCAACTCCGGTCTGGACATTGTAATAGGTTAAACTCTTACTTATCCAGACTGAACCCCGACTTGCCTAATGTTTGTCCGCCATGCGGCTGTCCCCCCATAATACTAACCATCTTTTTGTCTGCTCAACCGAGCCTACTCTTCTAACACCCATATCCCTCTGGTCCACCCCTGTCGAAACCGCTAGGTTTCTAGGACTTCCGTTAGAAGAGTTTGGTGATATTACTGGGTAAGATACGGACTACCTAGGTAGGGCTAAGTAGCGCTACAACAACAACAACAACAAGAAGCAGTTGTAAGGGCCACAACGCCAATTGACGTTTCTTCAGACGAGGAGCATAAGCCAAAACGACGAGGTACAGTAGAGGTGAGGAAGGCGAAAGACCAGCGTACGGGCAATGGGTACATCGAGTACTGGAAACAAGTTCACAATGGTAGCGAAACACAAGAAATCCCTCTTCCACCATAGCTACAAATATGCGATACTAAGGAAGGAGACAAGTGGACGAAGTGGTAGACGCAGTGAGAGATCACCGGAATACCCAACTACGAAGAACATTCCAGGAGCACGCAGTTGGCAAAGTATTACGGGTGAGGATGAACTAAGACGTTTACACTCCGCGGAAACAAGGGGGGATGTGAAGACACCAAATCCTAGGTCTTTGGGACCTCCACAAATTTTAAAGGCGGCGCGGTGACATTCACACTCCGCGGCAGCAAGGGGGGATGCGAAGACGCCAAATCCTAGGTCTTTGCCACCTCCACAAATTTTAAGCTAGTTTCTAATATTATTATTTACACTTATGGAATATATGAATTATACTTCGAATTCCCTACACTTAAAAATAAACATATATACTTACATTGCTTTTTGGTACCTACATACATATATATTTAGCTGAATTTTTGGTACTTGTAATAAAACAATCTTACAGCTCAACCTAATATAAACGCACAGCGAAAAACATTTTTTGCCAGATGTTACCATGACCGAAATAATTAAAAATACCAAAAAAATTGCATTTTAAATGCATGCAGAAAAGTATGCTCTGCATATTTTGGGATTATTTTTTCACCCTTTCATGTCCACTAGTAGGAGAGTTAGATAAACAAAAAAAAAACCTATGGTCCGCGTCACTTCCGTATTAAATCTCTGTCGCCTGGACTACATTTTTAAAGTAAGGTTTTATAAATATTATGAAAATTAATAATTTATAGTTTCACTTTAATTAGGCTTTTTTTCTTCTACCCGATTTGAACTCGTCCTCCATATTAAGCCGTACTCTCAGCAATAGCTGTGTCTCCGCATTACTAAGATTTTCACTAAACATTTAAAAATAATAATTTATACAATTTTTACTAACATAATTTAACTAAATTTCAATACAAAAATTAAAATAAAACAGTTTTGCACTTACTTTTCGTCAGACATCGTTAAATCGTGATCAAAACCAACTAAAATTTCTTTGCTGCGAGTGATGAGCGACTCTTGATAGAAGTGTTGCATTTTAGAACGTTTGATTATTGCAGTGCTGCCATATTGGCATCTCTGAACGTTCTGCTTGTGATGCAATTGCAGTTTGCGCGTCTTGATGCATTTACGAACACAGCCTATGTTAGTACTTTCGTTAAATGCCGCGCGCTATTTGCACACAGATTTACTTGAAATAAACTTATCAAGTTTTTAGAAACAAACAAAATATAGCAAAGGTTATTTAAAAATAAATCAATTGTGCTATGGCGATTTCTATATAATTTTACCTTTCAATAGGTTTATAAATTGAAAATACATATGCTAATAGTCTAATTACTTTTTAAATAAGTGAAAAGTATTACTGGCAAGCGCATTAACTCTTTTGCATTTATATTTATCACTGTCTAAAACAATAAAAACTAATTAGGCTGGAAGAAAAAATGTAATTGGCAACGTCATTTGAGTTGCAGTGCTACCAATACAAGGAAGAAAAGATGACGTTATTAAGAATTTCGTTGGTATACCTACCAACTTAAACCACGCCGAGGCTTTTTTGGTTTCTGAAAACTTTATTAACAATGGCGGCGGCATATCCAAATAAATTAATTCATATTTAGCTATAAAATATATGCGCAAAATGCACTTATGTGATTACATATGAGCATTTCCGTAGAATGGTCAACCAGAGCAAAAATTTTAAATGTTAATAAAAATAAATTCTTGTTTAACCCTGTTATACAAAATTACCCAAATTTTTATAAATATAAAGCTTTGGAAGTTGATTTAAATTTTGTTTATGAAAAATTTGGCTTGAAACATGAAAAATTTTTTTTTTCATTTCCAGCCAGTTTTAAAGGCCTGTTTCTTTTCAATTTTTTCACATGTTCGACTTATACTAGCGACCCTTTTTTGCAACAAAATACTCCCATGAATATCAGTTAAGACCATCAAAATGAAAGAATAGTGAACGACGATGTCTTAACTGTAAATTTTTATTGAAACTTTTACCTCTGCCTGGATCGTACGTTCGCGACCAAAAAAATACATTTTTTATTACCACTTCTCAAGGAGTGTAAGGAAATGTATAGAACTACATTTCTAAAGCCGGTTGAGTGCACTTAGTTGAAAACCAAAACTACTTCTCTTGAAGGGTTTACCAAACCTTTTATTTTAATTCTCAAAGTTGCGTACGTTCGCGACCGTTTTGCATTTTGATATATTTTTTCCTACCAAAAACTGAAGCAAGAAAAAATAGGTTGTTAATATACTTTTTTTGCATGGTTAATAATGGATCATAGGGTTTTGAATAATTTTAATGAAGTTATTCATAATTTTTCCAACCATACATTAAAGTGAGTATACTTTATGTTATGTAAGCCACTTTCGAGTCTTTCGGTGTGAGCCGCGGGATTTCAGTAGAGTCTAATAATTTATGCTATCTTCTTTCTTTATAAATACAACATATAAGATTTAAACTTGTGAATTAAGTGTTCCAATTCATATAATTTGTAAAACATTATGCCGAAAATAGGAAAAGAAAGTGTATGGAAAAATCGTACGTTCGCGACCCGTACGTTCGCGACCGGTATTTAAGCGTATATATAAAAATGTACTGTACATATTTTAAAGCGAAATAAACGAAAAGAAAGTCACTTTATGCCACTTCAATATGTTATCAACCATTTTGAAAAAATCCATTCCATTTCGCTGAATTTTGAATTTTTCCAGTTGCACAAAAAAGTCACTTCCATTATGCGTACGTTCGCGACCACATGTTTATTGCCCCCACAGTCTAAACTAAAAATCGAACAAACCTGCCTCTTGCACCTAAAATTGACCTTTCAAAATGCTATCAAAGTAGCAAAAAAAAAAAAACAAAAACCTATGTTTACTTTGTTTTTTGGCCCATAAACGCGTACGAACGTACTGTTCGCGACCGTGGAAACACCCATATCTTAAATTTTCTTTCGGTATGAAAATGCAACTATGCGTCCTTGAGATTACGTACTACAAGTAAAAGGTTTACCAAAAAAATGTACTCTCATCACAGTTTGTCTACTATGTATATCACTATGGCTGTAAGTAAAGAAATGTTCAAGAAGCTTAGAATTTTAGTTATTGAAATTAATAAAACACAAGTTTTTTGTAAATACTTCGAATTATTAACTTTATTTAAATTATTAAATTTAGTAGAATAAAAAGTGTTTGCACATTAACAAAGTATTAGTTAATCATCTTCCCAGCCACTTTCATTAGATAATTCCCTCATTTTAACAGAAGAATTGAGGTAAGGTCGCAATACCCACTCCGTTTCTGAAGCTCGAATTTCATCTAATTTTCCCATCTTAATTTCGTATAATCTAAGTTGGAATCTAGGCCCTATCTCTGTTAACTCTATTTCTTTATTAACATTTTGATATATATGATGTCTAAAAGATATATAATCATTATTGTTGGCAAAGCTTATAACCCTCTTCGTATCTTCTTTTGGTGTAGGAAATAAATGTTTCAATATTTGCATTACCCGTTCACCTAATATTGATCTGAAATTGTGAAACATTAAGTGTGGATTTTGTTCCTTGATGTTTGCTATAGACCCAACATCGTGGCGCATTACAACACCTGAAATATTAAAGAATGCTGTTGGACCATTTGGCAAGTGGCTAATAACAACGTTATCAGGTATCCCTCTATGCTCATGGACAACTATTACATCCGTAACATCATTTGAACAACATACACTTATTAATTGTTTTACGTCGCATTGACCCCTATTCATTCGTTGGGAATTAGGAAAAACCAGTCTTAATTCCTTTATAAACATCTTTAGGCTGGCAGATGGATTGTGCGATGTTGTAATAACAATTTTTGGGTAACAGGAGGCTGCATATTTGTATTCGTCGGTATCTGTAATTAACATAAAACACGAAATGTATTTAAATATTTATGAACATAAACCGAAAAAAAGTAATATATGTTTGTATAAGTAAACGGTGACAGGCAACAAGGTCAATGGATATAGCGTCAATTGACGTTATTTCGCATCGCAAATGGAAATAACCACTTTTGACACAATTTCTCTTTTCTAAAGAGAAATTGGGTCAACAAAAATTGTGAAGTATAGTCATTGCCTTTATTTCCTAATTCACATGGAAATACCGTCAATACGGTCTACAGCATGTCGAAAATTCGCAGGCGAAAATTAAAAAAAAAATTCTAAATTAATAAAAAAAAATTATAATATGATGCAATTTAGAAAATTATTTAAGAACAGCTCTGCAGGCGAAAATTTCAAATAAACAAATTTCGCGATTTTTAATTACATATTTTCATTTTATAATGACATCACGTCATTAAAATTGTTTAAAATAGCAAAAATTATTATAAAATGAAGATTTGAAATTAGAAATTTCGCCTGCAGTGCTATTTTTAAATAATTTTATAATGTTTTTTTTTTTCATTTATGATACCTACTTTACTCGCCAAACCGCTTTCCGCTTTTTCGAACATAGTTTAGAATAGGCGAAGAGCGAACAAATACGTGCGGATTTTATGTTCAAAATTAGGGAACAGGGAGAAGTGGAAAAATAGTGTCAATAGAAGAGAATATTTTTAAAATTTTTTTTTTGCATTTGCTAGCGAGCTGCATTTAACTCGTTTGGGCTTTCTACTCGCTATTCACGCTACTTAACCTAAATTCGCCTCTCAAAGCTATTGTTGTGCCTTTTGTACTACTAACAAAACTTAAAATTTGACAAAACCGTATCAATTAATCGAAATGACTCTTGGGTCCAGCTGTCGGGGGGATAATAGGTTTACAGCTCCTAAAAGCAAAAGGAAAAAACCATTAACCTCGACACTTGAACGGTTCCCGGGGTTACCTATAACAAAAAAGGGTGATCCAAAGTATCTGGTAATAAAAACACAGGGCGACAAAAAACCTATCGCATCTACTTCGTGATTTGCAGTCTACAAAGGTACACAATCAATTAATAAAGACATTAACACCACATCTTTTCGAGATGGTAGCATACTTCTCGTAAAAAATCAAAAAAATTGCCGACAAATTTCTCTCAACTAAACACCAGAGCCGGGTGCTGTTGAAATTTCACTCCACAACTCTCTTAATTCAGTAAAGGGATCGATTTATGCTCCATTTATCTGCCAACTTGCTCATGACGAAATAATTGTTTGTCTGAGAGATCTAGGCGTTACTGCAGTGGGTCGCGGGTGCCTACTGCCGCTTTACTACTAACATTTCGCACTTGTTACGTTAAAGTGTAACAACTCAAAATTTGAACATTTTCAATAGAGACGAAAAACTCTTTCCGTAAATATTAATAATATATTAGAAAGAAAAAACAATGTAATTGCACGAAAATATCATTAAAAATAATATAAACGTTGTTTCATTTTTATTTTTTTAGTATTTGCACGAAAATAACAAAATTTTTGAGTTATTACTCTTTTCCTGAAATTTTTTTTATATACATAGTGGTATTATTTTGAGTTGTCTCTGTTTAACTGAAAATTATCACTGGAATTGATAAATATGATTTGTTGTAAATAGGCACAATTCAAAATGTTACACTTTATGTGATACACTAACGAACCAATTTGATAAAACACTTGGAGGCAACTAAAAATGTTACTCTTTAGTTGAGTCGAAAGAAGTCATTCTGAAAACAAGGAGAGTCATAACGGTTTTTTCAACGAAAGACTAGACAAATCACTGAACGATTTTTACAGTCTATAGAGATGACCACTGCACATTATTTTCTTGCAAAAACTAAAATTTGGAAATTTTGAGTTGTTACACTTTGACGTAACAAGTGCGATTTGATAAATACACTTTTGTTTAGTCACATTGAAGTTGTCTGACGAAGCCTAGATATCCGTCCCTATTATCCTAATCCCATGCGCTGCGACAATACTCCATCTTGTGCAGTCTTCAACTTCCCCCTAACAATCTCATAATGTTATAAAGTAAAATTTTAGAATTAAATTCACAGGCACTTTTAAATAACTAAAAAAATCACATTATATTATAAAGTAAAAATTTGGAATTAACAAGTAAGGAAGTCTAACTTTGGGTGAACCGAACATTAAATACCCAGCGTTAGTTTTCAGAAAATGGGGCGTGGTCTTCATCCGATTTCGCCCGTTTTAAAAACCAATCTATTTTAATTTTGTGGGCGCAGCCGCGCCCCTTGCTTATAAAGCATTAACAACTTACATGAGCCAAAAGTACTCAATCGATCTATGCAAGGGTTATGCCATGTCCTATATATAACTTTGGAAAAGAAGGCGTGCCATGCCCATAACTTTTAACGTATTTTGTGATATATGTTTACATTAATCAATATTTACATAATTTTAAAAAAGTGGGTGGTGGCACGCCCACGGATTTTATTATGTTGTTTGTCATTGCAGATCTTTATGATACTTTCACAGTGGCTTGTTAATAGTGAAATGTTGATATTTCGTTTATTCACTTGAGGGCGGTGCCACGCCCATTTTCCAAAATATTACCAAAAAAAATTCAAACAACACTAATAACATCATCAAGTGAATGAGTGTAGTAAATTTTAGCATCATATCTTCATCAGTTAAACAGATATTGCATATTCCGGTTTCATAACTAAGAGAGAACTTTAGTCCAAAAAGGGGCGTGGTCGTTCACCGATTTTTCTTATTTTCTGTGGTAGTACTCTACATAAACATAACATGCCTGGTACCTTGTTTCGTAAACCTATCTCACACCGTTCTGAAGTTATTAGCAGTCGAATTTGAAAATTGCTGGACTCATAAGTGGGCGGCGCCACGCCCACTTTCCAAAATTTTGCAAAAATAATGTAAAGAATTTGAAAGTTGATGTATGTACCAAATTATATTATTATAGCGGTATCAGTTAATTAGATATGGACTTTTCAATATTTCCACCTCCTTTCAATACAACTTTTATGAAAAAGCAGGCGTGGTCGTGAAGCGATTTCGTTTATTTTCTATATCTGAATTTAACACAACAATAGTATGCCCTCTACAAAATTTCGTTACACTAGCATAAACTGTTCTGAAGTTATTAAGAGTCAAAGTTTGAAAATTTCTTCAAATATGTGGGCGGTGCCAAGCCCCTTTTAAAAAAATTTGATAAAATCCGCCTTAGAACATATAAATCAATACATATTGCAAATTTTATCATTGTAGCTGCTTCTGATATTGAATTAACCCGTTTTATACGTTTTTCGAAATTTTCGATATCGAAAAAGGGGGCGTGGTTATCATCTGATTTCGCTCATTTTCAATAGCAACCTACCTTGGCCAGAAAGTAACCTGTATGCAAAATTTCATGCAAATATCTCAATTTTTACTCAAGTTATCGTGTACACGGACGGACAGACGGACGGACATGCCTTAATCAATTCCTCTTTTCAACCTAAGAACTTTCATATATGGAACTCTATATCTAACTCGATTACTTTGTGCCGTTACATAGTACCGTTATGTGGACAAAATTAATATACCCTTGTACTAGTACTAGTACGCTGGGTATAAAAATCGCGCGATTTTCTGTTGACATGCTGTCGATATTTCCATGTACATTAAGCTGTTCGTTAAGAAAAAAAATTGTTTTCGCCAGGCGGAATATGATGCGTTATGCTGTAAACATAAGCTGTGCAAAATTTCACTCTTAGAACTCGTGAGTTGCATTTGAAATTTTTAAAAACCATATGCACTCAGGTGCAGGGTATCATATAAAAAACTTGATAGCCGTAAACTTGGTTCACATTTATTACGTGAAAAAAACTTGCAGATTACGATTCTAAAGACAAAAATTTAAAAAAAAGCTATAGGTTTTGAGATTTCGCGAAGTTATCGGTGACAGGTAATAGTGTCACTGGTAATAGTGTCAATTGACACTATTGCGATTTCGAAATGGAATTAGTGTCAACAAGAAAATGGAAAATAAGTCATTGAAACTATTTCCAAACTGAAATGGAAATAGTGTCAAAAGTGCTAAAAACGTGTCTGGTTGGTTGGTTGGTTGGAGTGGCGAGTCCCAGTGACTCCAATTAGCGCTAGCGCGCCGTTTTGATACCACAGCTCGTGAACTAACCAATGAAGATTACGACAGAAAACTTGCGTGGTGGGACTCTCACCCCTCTATCCTAACTATATCCATCCCGTTGAGTCCAGAAATTTTAGAAGTTCCCCAAGCTTAAAATCGTTGAGCTCAGAAAGACTCCCGAACAAAGGTTTACCCAGAAATTTTGTTCTGCTCCTGCAGTGCGCAGGACAGCCGCACAGTAGGTGCTCCACCGTCTCTTCCATCCCCGGAAGGTTGCAACTGCGGCACGTAGTATTGTGCTCCATGCCCATCCTTGCCGCGTGCGCCCCGATAGTCCAATGTCCAGTGAGGGCTGAGACTAATCTGAAAAGGTCCCTTCTGTTGTTCCTTAGAAGGGTCGAAGTTCGGCTTCATTATACGACGGCCATAAACTCCTTGAAACTCTGCAGGACTGCAAACGCTTCCATCTATCCGTAGCCTCACCACGCCAGTGTCTACCACATTATCATCATCAAAATCCCCAAAGGGGATTATCTGCGTAGTACACCATTCTGCGTAGTCGGCCTTCGGCCGCGCTTATTATAAATAACCCTGGGCTACGCCATTCCAACTTCGGGTGGTTGCCCTGAACGGTGGCAACATGCCACCGTTCCCACTCTATGGGCGGGATCCATGGTATTTTTGTGCAGAACACCTCTTTGAATTGGCAATAAAGATAACGTAAAGGGAATAAAAATATAGTGTACATGCATGCGAAGCGCTGCCGAAGGCCGCCAATGCGAAAAGGTGTTCTGCACATAAAAACCATGGATCGGAAGTTATAGTTTAATTGTGAAATAAGTGCCAAATATTGGAGAGAAACCCTAACAATTAAGACTTTCTTTTATTTTTAAAATTAGGCTTTCCTTCATTTTTAAAGTTAGGCGTTCTTTGACTTTTTTGTTAGGCGTTCTTTTTTAGGCATTCCTTCGTTTCAAAAAATTAGGCGTAGTTCGTTAGGCCTTTATTCGCTGAGCCGAGTTTTACTTTAAGGATTCTGATTTTGGGGATTACTTATTTGGCGATTTTGTGTTTGGGGATTTTTTTTCGGAGATTTTGATTTTGGGGATAATTAATGGTGCACATTTCGTAAAAGGAGAAACCATAATTTTGTAAATAATCATATAATAAAAATCCATCTCTTACAACACTGCGCTGCGCAGACAACCGCTGTCTAAAATAGCAATAGTGTCAATTGACACTATTTCCATTTCCAAAAGCGCGATAGTGTCAATTGACACTATTACCTGTCACCAAGTTATCGTTTCTTACAAAGTGAGAAAACGCCATTTTCGTATTATTAAAAAAATCTCCAGTTCTACATACCCGATGAAAACACTCTTTTCATCTTATTAAAGATCTTTCATTGCCCTAACAACCTGCCATATAAATCTTTCCAATTGGATTATGAGTTTAAGCGTTATTTAAATTAATTATTATTATTTAAATTTATTTGGTACTAGCAGACGCGGCAGACATTGTTCTGGCTCACCAGAAATAAATTTTCAAATATTTTACTATTAATTTTTAACATTCCATTTATTGCAGTGCTTTAGGATACACAATATTTCTGGTTTTACCGTCTTTAGTATAAACCAGAGACGGAAAATAATGATTATTCTTCATTATTTGGACCAAAAAAATAATAATGTTCTAAACATTGCAAAACAATTCTAAAGACACCATGACATTTGTTATGCTATAAACTGTGTGAATCTGCAATGATTTTTATATTTTAAGTTTTATCCATATTGATCAAAGACAATCATTAAAATTTGAGTAAAATTTTTCGATCTTAATTTATTTATTAAACTTTGATTTAAATCGCGGATAATTATTATATTTGATTTTAATCGATTTTACTCAATGCTAACAAAACTGGTTTACAGCCAAAATGCACCAGAGACGCCATAGTGAAATTCCTATGTAAAATCACCTCCTAATTCCGAAAATCAAGGTTATTTTTACTTGAATGGTACCGTTTTTGAGATATTTACGATTTACCGTTATTTCAAAAAACAAAAAAGATGGCTCCACTTAATCTTGTATATCTCAAGAACAAATTGAGCTATTCGAAAACGGTTTGAAAAATTTGAAAGCTTATAAAATTTACTATAATCAGTACATACAACACTTTTTGCTAGGTCCTTCAGATTCAAACATAGTGAACAATCATTACGCATTTTTAAAATTTTTTTTTGTAAAAATATAAAAACGTTTGTACTTTGCGAGGAAGCATCGCGAAAACTTTTTGTTTTTTTTGCAGATATTTTTTCCCACCCTCTAAGCTCTGTTTTATTACAAAAAAAACAAGCTATCAGTGAAGAAAATCGATGAACTAATACAAAAGTTATAAGCATTCAAGTAAATATATCCATTTAATACTTAAGTACCCTACAAATAATAGCATATGTACATATGGTTCTGTCTTAACTCTATGATCTTATTTTATAATTGAAAAAGTTATGTGTCTTGTTTTGACGCTTATTTAGATTAGGATCGGTTTCTCTTATGACAAACCAACAGTAGTCGCCCATCATAGCGACATCCCAGAATCCTTGATACGGACTTTCAATCACTTTCATTTTCTGGTGAAACCTTTCGCCATGCTCGTCACTTTCGTCGCCAAGATTTTGCGGGAAAAAATTTAAGTGGGAGTGTAAGAAATGGATTTTGTAAAGACATATTTACTCCTGAAAGAAAATAAAAAAGTAAATTAGATAAATACATAAGTGACACATAAGTATATAATTTTCTTAGGCTGGATTTATCTTTCAATTCAGAACAAATTTTTTGTTTATATTTTTCCCGTTCTTGTTTGTTCGGAACTGGACGATGAATTCAGATTTATGGCTATATATTCTCATGTAAATTTATGTAATATATAATTTATTATAAAATGTTTTTTTATTTACCCATTTCCGCATAGTTTTTGATTAAGTCGTTCACTGTCATCTCGTAGCTAGGACTTTTGTGTTTGCCTAAAAAAGAAGTAACGACCTTTTCAAAAGAATCCCACGCTGCTGCCTCCACTGGTGACAATAGTTCTTTGAAATGGTTATTGGTCATCATTTTCCTTATTTGCGGTCCCACAAAAATGCCTTCCTTTAT
This sequence comes from Sphenella marginata, assembly GCA_951509765.1. Lineage (NCBI taxonomy): Eukaryota > Metazoa > Arthropoda > Insecta > Diptera > Tephritidae > Sphenella > Sphenella marginata. Next base: position 69,649,422 of record OX608079.1, read on the forward strand.
TTTTGCTTCTGAAATCTCTGGGAAGATTTTCTTCAAATGATGACAAGCTTCGCCTTCTTTGTCCAAAGCCTTCACAAAGTTTTTGATAAGCCCGAGCTTGATGTGGAGCGGAGGTAGAATTATGTTTCCTTCTTTATAAGTGGAGAGTATTTTATGTTATCTACCCCAACTTGAAACTCGATTCGTTCTGGCCAATCCTTTATGATGTAGTGGTCTTGACGAGCTCGGCTATCCCAATTGCATAGAAAGCAATAGTATTTTGTGTATCCACTTTGTAGACCACATAGCATTCCAACGACTTTAAGATCGGCACATATTTTCCAATCATGTTCTTCGTATTTGATTAACTTGAGCAATTTTATTTTATCTTATATGTTTCCTTCGTATTTACTGCATGCGCGATCGGGATAGATGGCTTTTGGTTGCCAATATGCAATAATACGGTCTTTAAACTTAATTTATTGCCGTCTATGAACAATCGCCACTCTTTTGAATCATATGGTTCACCAAATTGTTTGAATAGACCAGCAATGTCTTTGCAGTAACAAACACTGTCCTCCTTCGTATAGTACTTGGAAAATTCTTCGTTACGAGTTCGAAACAAATTTAAATTGTTGCATTCGAGAGGCGTGTAGTTCGGCCTTTTCCTTTGACAATTCCAAATCCCTTATCCAATCATTGAGTTGTGCTTGTGACAAAGAATTTCTTTCGTTTTCCGTTTGAAATTCAGTACAACATGATGCCGCGTAATCAGATACTACTGTTGACAATGAAACTGGAGCCGGAAGTAAAGTTAAATTTGATTTTGGCAATGTCGCTTCTGTTGAAATTAGTTCTGGTAATGACACTGTAGATACGCTCGCATAGGTTACTTTTCTGGACTTTCCAACCCCAAGTACTTTTGTAGTACAAATATAGCAGTCCGTTGAATGGCAAGTTGGTTCCCTCCACTTCATTGGTGTAATAAATTACACACGTCGCCTAAATAGATAGTTTCAGAAATTAGTCAGCTATGCATTAAAAGGGAACAAATTCCTAATTTTTACAACGTACCTTTTTGTTCCGGTTTCCGAAGAAATCAATTCGACTGGGCATGTGGTGCACACAGTGTTCGGTGTCCATGTCTTTTCATTGTTTTTAGGCTCAATTCCAAAACACTTATAGTATGTAACTTTCAAAGGATTTGAAAACACACGTCTCATACTTTTAACAATAAATTGACCGCAGATGAAACAGAACATATCTGGATCATTTGTACACTCAAACTCTCGCGCCGTTTTATTCATTTTTTATTTTTAAGTAAATGACGGGTTATAAACTGCAATTATAAACTGAACAGTATCCGGCGAGCCTTGCAGATATTATGAAGGAACAAGGCGCATGTACTCTTATTTATACTTAGATCCAGTAAAAATTCAAGCCTACCTAAACAAAAAGGTTCCCCAGTTCTACAAAGAAAACACTACCTGCCTCAAAAATATGCTCTTGTTTAAAATGTACCTAGGTTTGAGAAAACGACACTAACAGCTTTTTGTATCTAATAACTTTTCGAAAATCTACCTGCTAACTAACTGATATACGAATACTAACACATATGTACCAGTAGGGTACTTAAGCATTAAATGGATATATTTACTTGAATGCTTATAACTTTTGTATTAGTTCATCGATTTTGTTCACTGATAGCTTGTTTTTTTTGTAATAAAACAGAGCTTAGAGGGGGGAAAAATATCTGCAAAAAAAACAAAAAGTTTTCGAGATGCTTCCTAGCAAAGTACAATTTTTTTTATATTTTTACAAAAAAAATTTTAAAAATCCGTAATGATTGTTCACTATGTTTGAATCTGTAGGACCTAGCAAAAAGTGTTGTATGTACTGATTATAGTAAATTTTATAGGCTTTCAAATTTTTCAAACCGTTTTCGAATAGCTCAATTTGTTCTTGAGATATACACGATTAAGTGGAGCTATCTTTTTTGTTTTTTGAAATAACGGTAAATCGTAAATATCTCAAAAACGGTACCATTCAAGTAAAAATAACTTTGATTTTCGGAATTAGGAGGTGATTTTCTCTGGTGCAGAAAAAAAGTTGGAATTTGTGATCCAGTGTAATTATCTCTTGATTTTTATTATTTTCCTCAGCCGTAATCATTATCCATGATTTTTATAAAATTTTCTTCAATCATAATCATTATCGTCGATTTTTGTCTTTTTTCTTCAAGAATAATCATTACCTTTGATATTTATCAATTTTCCTCAAACATAATTATTATTTTTGATTTTTAAAATTTTCGCTCACGCATAGTAATTATCTTGTGATTTTTATTTTTTTTACTCAGAAATAATAATTATAGCCTGCTTTTTAGTTGTATTGCTCATGATAAAACTCAAAACGTCCTATCTCCTGAACTATGAGGAATTCCGGCCTGAAAACTTAAAAATATGTACCCCTTTCCTTGAAGTGTTTAATTCGTGTCAAATTGATAAAATGTTTAAAAATTGGCGGTAATGGCTTTTTTCAAGCTGTGATTACTACGGGATGGGTCGACATATTTAAAAACTAAAATGGAATGTTTTTTGTTTAATTTCTTAAGTAAATGTAGATTCAAATTTTATTTTTAACTAAAAATATTTTCAGTGTTATACAAAAAATGTACCGTGTATGTTTTCGTAGGCTGATTTAAACACATTTCTAATGGTACAAAAACCTATGAAATCGATCGACCCATCCTCTAGTAACAGTCAAATATTTCAGCAAATTGACACGCCAACAATTGTTAGTAAAAGCAATTTCTAAAAATGAGGCTGTGTCCGAATAGGTAAAATGAGGCGGTTAGAAGCGAACGAAAATAATTAACTTCGATTTTTCAAAGTTATCTTACGAAGGACTAAACAGGTTTGATATATATCGGCTATATATGTTACAGATACAAATTTGTGCAATTGTTTATTCCAAGTGTGTTTTTGGTAGTATTGTAAATTTGATACACATGAAACCTGATCAAGTCCTTCGTAAGATAGTTTTGAGAAATTGAACTTATTTATTTTCGTTTTTTCTATGATGTAGGGACTTACACCCCTTTGCTTCTAACCGGGTGTATGAATTAGCCCCACTGAATTAACCCCCACCGGGCAAAATGACTTAAACCCCACCAATTTTACCACGAAATTAAAAATGGCGGAAAGTGGGGCTAAAGTCATTTTCGTGGGGATTAATTCATTTTTTTTTAGTGGGGATTCTGTCATGTAAGAACCCCCACGTTTGGTGGGGCTTAATGCAAGATAATTATTATGCGTGAGCGAAAATTTTAAAAATCAAAAATAATAATTATGTTTGAGGAAAATTGATAAATATAAATAAAAATGAAATTTGAAACAAATGGGTTTAGCTCTTGTAAAATTGTAACGAAAAAGTATTTGTCACAACAAGAAAATCTTTTAAACAAGAATTTCTTGGTAATTTCAACCATTTTCTCGTGGTTGAACCAACAGTTCCGCTCTTCGCATAACATCTGAAACGCTGTTAAATATTTACAAAAGTGGAAATATTTAAAACAAGTGTAAAGTAGTTGGATTAAAAATTTTCGCCTTTGAATTTCGATTCCAAAAGCTACGCTGTTGATTTTAAAGTAAATCTTTGTGCCAACAACGAAATTAACAAGAGGTAACGGTACTTTTAAAAGTGAAACTCTTGTGACAACGGCATTCGTTATTGAACTTACCGCATAAACTGTTGCGAAAAATGAAGACGCGTCATTTATTTTGCAATTTTTTTACGAAGCAGACGTGTATTTAAAATTTACAAATATGGATTTGTATGATGAAATTTGTGAAAATTCAAGTGAAAATCAGCATATTCCAGAATCTTGCATTTCTTATGTTCAACTTGAAAGTGACGTTTTAAATTTGTACTTGAAATGGGGATTATCCAGCGACGCCATACAAATTTTGTCTGATATCGATGATATTTTTAACAGCAGAGCCGTCATCGCCGAAAAAATTAAATTTAGATACATGCTGCAAAAATGGCGCCTTAGCAATAACGTAAGTACAGATAATTTTCTTATTTTCACTTCTCGGTATAGTATAAACTCCAGAGACAAAATATTCTTAATTTTTCCTTGGGGGATGTATATTTTATAATTTTTAATGTCTCATAAATATAGCATTATGTTAATTTTGTTTCAATTTTAGTATGAACTTTTATCGTGCTGTGGAAGTGACAGAACATTGTCAAATACTGTAACGGATTGGTTATCGTCATCCTCACCTCCGCCACATTATTTAATTTATTATATTGTATACATATATGTATTTACATACATAAATCGTAGTTACCCTGAAGACGGTTACCGTGGAGTAACCGCAATATATCGGTATAAAGAAGAAAAAACACTTGTTTTATTCCTTTTTTCAAAATACTGACCTCGAGCCCGCAAAACAAACACAAAGTTTAAAAACAAAAGGTCGTCAAAAATACTAAATTACACAGACGAAAGGCACGCCGCAGCATAAAACTACAAACATGGAACATGCAACAATCAAAAACAATTATAAAAACTCAAAATCAACAATTAACAAATTTCAGGCCACATCTAAAAAATTGGTAAAAATTAAGTCTAGCATTAAGTTCCTTTTAAATTGTAGAAAATCAAAAATCATTCCCAACTTTATAAAAAATTCAATCCATTGCTACAAATTATTCGTATCCCTCGACTGCGACAAACATATTGACATAGACAGAATCTTACAGAGACACACTCAACAATACCTCACAAAAATATTAAACTTACTTATTAAACACAAACACAATATATTGAGACGAACAAATCAACAGATGGAAGAAGCAACAACAAAGCTTAAGGAACAAATGGGCGAAGTGGATGTACATCAATTTATACAAAACGAAAATAATATTAGTACAGACTCTTAAAAACAAAGAACAAAAAGAAGAGGCTCGTAGAAAACTCTCTTTACTAATAAAAAACCACTCAACAACAAACAAACAAAGTGCAATGGAGATTGCAATAACAGACACAGTTGCGCAGAATCTATGGTCTTCCTAAAATACATAAGGAAGGAATACCACTGAGACAGATTTGTTCTGCCATTGGGTCACCTGCATACGCATTGTGCAAATATATCGCGGAAATATTAAAAAATACAACGGCGGCTTCTATTTATAATATTAAAAACACATTGGATTTCAAGGAGAGAGTTAACAACACTTATATAAGCGACGACGAAAAATTTATTTCCTTTGACGTGGTTTCACTCTTTCCTAGTATACCGGTACAACTAGCACTTGACGTAATACAAGAAAAATGGATACCGATTACAATTATTTATGGAAATTGTAAAATTTTGTATTCAAGACAACAGATATTTTAAGTTTAATGACACCATATATATCCAATTAAAAGGAATGCCAATGGGTTCACCTACTTCCCCAGTGATAGCAGACATACTAATGGAAAAATTATTGCACAAAACGATGGAGAAATTGGAACGAAAACCAAGATTAATGACTAAATATGTAGATGATTTATTTGCCATAATTCAAAATTTACCACAAAGAAATAACTAAAGAAGTATTTATATTTTTAAGAAACAACGATTTTCCAACACAGACCATCAAAAAATTATTAACAATAATCAACCAAAGGCAACAAAACCATTTACTTTTAAATCTCTGACGAATGTACCTCAACTGTCCGAGCGTGTAACAAAATCGGATTGTTATAACAAAGAAAATATAAAAATTGCACATAGGCCGGAAAATACATTAAAACATTTATTCAATAAGACAAAATCAAAAATACCACAAAACGAATAGAGTAATGTTGTCTACGAAATACCACGTAAAGGAAGCAACGAAAATCCGTACAATAGCGTCTATGTAGGCACAACAAAATTAAAATTAAAAACTAGACTTTCACAACACAAAACGGACTTCAAACAATGCCATACAGCCAACAACCCAAAAACAGCACTGATGACCCACTGTGCTTCTAGTGGTCATTCGCCAAATTTTAACGACGCGAAAATTCTCCAACAAGAACAAAATTATACAAAGAGATTTACATTGGAGATGTTACACATAATTAATACACCGACGGACATACGGCTAAACTTTAAAAGTGATGCAGATGACTGCGCTCACATATATAAACACTTACTAACGAACAGACAGTACCAAACTCCGCGTCACACAGGGCAGACGTGAAAAATAATGTATGTACGATTATCAATGTTTGATGTTAGATTTTTGTTAATTTTGTTTTATTTATTTTTGTTAATGTAGTTACCCTGAAGACGGTTACCGTGGAGTAACCGAAATATATCGGTATAAAGAAGAAAAAACACTTGTTTTATTCCTTTTTTCAAAATACTGACCTCGAGCCAGCAAAACAAACACAAAGTTTAAAAACAAAAGGTCATCAAAAATACTTAATAAATCGTTTAAATAAAAAGTTATTTCAACCAAAAACAAAAAAAACTGAGTTCACATTAAAATTTTTCTCAGTGTAAGATAGAAAGATTTCACCTTTTTCCCAACTATTTTCGCTTTTTTTCCATCAATTTAAGTATTTGAATCAAATAGGTAATTTCTTTCCGCCAAAGGTGTTTGCTGTTGGGACCTCAAAAGCTAAGTATTTGATTCAACAGTTTCATTCCTTTGTGTCAACAACTTCAACTGTTAGCTCAAAAACAAAAGTTTTTAAACCAACATAGTAATCACTTTTAATCGAAATGCGATAGTTAAAAAATCAAAAGTTTTTGCGCTGTTTCTTCAAATGCGAATAGTTGTTGGGCATGATTTAACCAATAAAAGTTGTTGCAAATACATATAAAATAGTTGGATTTACAGCGTTTTTTTCACGGTGTACACTTTTATTCAAGTTTATTAAGACGTATTTTAGTTACACGTATAATAATGTACACTAGTATCTCCCGTGGTCGAAATTCGACCAATTTAAATTTTCTTCAGCTCCTCTAAAAATAAAACCTTGAAATAAAATACTTATTTTCCTGGCCACAATCTTTTCTTTAACATACATATCTCCCGTGACAAATGCAATACCAAGTAAGTAGGTGGAAAAATAACTAAAGCAGCCATTGACTTGACTTGGAACTGCCAGTTAGCGTTCTGTTTAATGAAGTTTGCATGTATCCGATTACAGTACTTGACTTGACTTAGAATTCTGTTGAGTTTTGATTTTCTATGTAAATTCTAAGTTTAGTGAGCGCCGTGAGAGAACTGTGTGATGCCATACCTTTTTTTTTTAAATTTTGAATAAAATCCTCCAACTATTCTATAGAGATAAGAATTTTTGGATGTATATTATTCATATGGCAGCCGCAAAACTTACTGTCAAATAAATTGAATTCAAGCAAGGCTAACCTAAAAAAAAAATTTTCTTCCTCCCAAAATGCTTTATAGTTTTTTTTTGGCACTGACTATATACTGATTGTAGATAAGCTCAGAAAATCGAAACCTAATGCCAAGAAAATGCGTTTTGGTACTTTTTACTGAGTTACATGTAAAAAATCACACGATTACTTTTAAAAAACAATTCGATATGGGAAGCTTTTACTCTTATTTGAAACTGGCTAGTGTGCTCTCTTGTTATTTTTCTAAGTGCTAAATGGCAGTTCCCAAGTCAAGTCAAGTCTATGCTAAGTATGCATAATGGCTGCTTAAGACTTACTCCGTTTTGCATAAGTCGCGGGAGAGCTACTTACTTGGTTTTGTTTTGTCACAGGAGATATAGCATGTCATAGACTTCTTCGTGAACTTAAACAACTTTTCTTCTGGTTTATATCAGTCGCTTTTTCCAAAAATTTGGTGAATGTAAAAAAAAGTTGAAAAATTTGACGCCTAGTCGTGAAAACGGCCCTAAATTTTATTGAAAATAAGAGCTCAATTGATAAATGTCCGTGAACGCATTTTCGTACGTTATAGAAGGCTCCACTCACTCACGCTCTCGTGCGTTAATTTGATCCACAAAGGCTCGAACCAACAAACGAAACATTTGCCAGAAGAAGCAAATTGGTGAGTTGGTACTAAAGTAAAGGTCTTGCCATTTCCACACCACCCATGAGGTAGGCAATTGAAGCATCCTCGGGAATAACTTTCTAAGTGACAAAATTATAATTTTAAAAATTTTTTAATTTACTTCTTTCAACTGTTTCTTTAACTTTTACTTTTACATACTTCATATTATCAGTTTTACACCAACATAATGTACATATGTATGCCAATTTACATTACCCTACTATTTCTAGGTGTTTTTGCAGTTATGGCGTGCAAAAATTTTAGAAAATTTGTTCTGTACAATGCAGGAGAGCAGGAGAGTCAAAATAAATGGCATTTCGCCGAAGGCCAGACTAAGGCAACGAAAAAATGTACCGAAATAGTCGGGAACTCTTTAGCTCTGGGGTCAAAGGGTAGAAGTTATGAAAAATGTTGAGTGCTGATATGCAGGCGGAAGGTCAATACTATAAGCCAGTCAAAATGTATCAACAAAAAACCTTAAGAACATTTTTTACTTGGCCTTATGTTATTGATTTTGTTAGAAGAACTTCAGAAATTTTAAGTAGAGGACCAGCCCCCGTGCACCCAACAACGGTTTTTATAGTGCTTTTGATCCTATCAATCCATATTTACCAATAAATTCAATATTTCATTATCAACTCATGGCAGTGTTATATGATGAACTTAAACTTCATTTGTACATATGTTTTTGTTTATTTATGCCTGCAGATACGTTAATTTGTCATATTTTTGAAAAATAAGTTTCGAAAATTTTATTTACCCCTTCAAAAGTCCAATTAAAAGCAAAACCTTTAAAATTCCCAAAATATATGATGAAAATACCCATACTCAGTTTTACTCCACTTTCACGGAGTGGCACCAATGACAAATGTTATAAAAAATGTGCATTTTGACAGCGCTCTCTCGAAACGAAGAGTCTCAAATCTATTTATCTATGGTTAGTAAAAGGAATGAGGGCAAAAAATTTGAAAATTTGAGCAAGTGTTTCACGCACCGAGTAGAAGAAACCAAATGCGCAGAAATTTTCGGCAGAGAGAATGACGATTTCTCAATTCTTCGCTAACGTTTATAATCGCATGGCTTCCCCTCATAGTATGTGTATGAATGTATGTATGTAAAATGAATGAGTTTTAAAATCTTTGAGCTTACAGGATTGCCCATATGCGTGAGCGTGTAAGCTATAATAGTACAATTTTTATACCAAAATGGGTATAAATGTATACTACTTGCAGGACACCTGACTTCGATTCTCGGGATTCTCGGTGAAGACAAAAATGGGAATTGTTTTTTTTTTAATTCTTTTAAAGCAATGAAAATTATTTAAAATGACGCTAGCAACTACTTATACTTTCCAGCGTCTACTTACAGCTTTGCTATAAATGAGACAATTGGTAATATTTTTCTGGCCAATCTTCAATAAATTAAAAAAAAAAAATATTGTGATAAAAGGTTTTCATATGTTATATGTTTCAAGGCAAATTTAATTTATAAAAAAAAAAAACTTAGCCTGCCCCGAACCCGTTCTTGATCCTGTAAACGCACGCATCAGAGTCGGAACCCTTACCACCTGCGCCACTGCTGTATCATGTATATAATTTCTGTTGTTAATCAGAGACTTTATCTACTGGGTTGTAGATGTCGCTGAGGGTAGTGGTGAAATTCTTGCGCAAGGCGCGCACTGGTCCATCTAGCGTACAATGAAACAGTCAGATACTGTAGCTTTGGCTTTTGGTAAAAGCTTTTATATATGTTGTGCTGTTGGAGATTACAAAATAGTCCATACCAAGATGGCAATATAACTTTTATAGGGATCTATCTATAAATACTATATGAAGTTGGGTTCCGAAAATTACTATGGGGAGAGTGTTAGCCTATTAATATATAGATATGTAAAGTACTGTTGAATATTATTTAAGTAGGATAGTATTTTAAGTAGAATACTTAGTATTTCATATAATTAACATGGACGTTCGTCGTCTTAAGTACACTTATTTGCCTAAGTTTATGTTTAGGTTTAATAACAATGTAATTGCGATTATATAACACATTTATTATTTAATACATTTGGTATTTAAATTTGTATGTATGTATATATAAATTCACTGTTTAATTATTTTATATATTTTACAACTAACTCAAACTGTCGTCCGTTTTAAAATCTTGACGTCGCCTTCGTCAAGTTTGTTTAGGTCAACCCTACATGGTTGCACTATCAAGGTCAAACTGCCACTGTTGCATTTAGTCAGTATTGTTGTCCGCTTCTAGTTGTCCTTCCCACAATTATTAGGATTGAGTAAAATCGATTAAAATCAAATATAATAATTATCCGCGATCAAAAATATTTAAATCGAGATATAATTATTATTCATGATTTAAATAATTTAAATCAAAGTTTAATAATTACCGCCAATCGGAAAGATAAAACTCTACAAATAATAATTATTAGTCAATCATAAAAATATTTATCAACCAATCGTAATTAAATGCTGATTTTTATTATTTAACTCATAATGATTACCGTCCCTGGTATAAACAAATACATAAATTTTTTGCATGGCCGAATCAAAAACCCGATCGTTTGAACTCAATGAGTATGACAAAGACATTATACGCTTCTGAGCAGATGTATAGTTAGTATTAATTTAGTTCTATCCTATTCTATTTAGACTGCCCTTAAACACACACTGTACACACTGACCACTTAACGCCACTATTATAATTTTATGAAAATCCTTTAATACTCCGGATATGTATAAATTGCAACAACAAACAAATAAATTAGGTGCATTCATTAAGATTTATGAACATACGTTAAAATTTCACTAAAGCCAATACATTCAGAGATATAACGAATTGAAATATTACTTAGCTTATAGGCGTGGAACTGGCCACTTTTCCAAAAAAATTACATACATACTATATAGACTATGCCATACCTAACGATGTTTTAACGTATTGGGAAAGTTTAAAAGAGATCGAACATAAACTTTGAACATTATTGAAGTACATACAGACAAAACACAAAACACAAAAAATTTGAAATTTTATATAGCCTGGGGGCGTGGCACCGCCCACTTTTCCAAATACATATATAGCCTATGACCCATGATCCCAAGAATATACTGTGAAAATTAAAAAAAAAATCGGTTGAGTACTTGGACGCCTATAAAGGACACACAGACACACATCCTTTTTTATTTATAAGGTTAATAATGTTTTGTACTAATATAAACAATAGTTTTAAGCTTATAATACAATTAACCAATGGCTATAGATGAGATGTATGTATCAAAGCGTTGGTTTTCTCTGTCAAGGGCTTTTAACGTAACTGTTTTAACGTTGGTTCTTGATAATGTGATAAATAACACATGCCGACAAGAAATTTGACCATAAACCAGACCATACTTTCCTAAAGGTTTCCGATGCGCTGAATTCAAATCTGGACGCAGAATTGCTCTATCATATAAACTTTAAATTGCTCTATCTTAGCGGAAAAAAAGATATTTGAGCAAACTCAACGCCATTCGTAAGAGGAAGACTTCTTCTTTAAGATGCAATGTTTGCTTTAAAAAAAAAAAAAATCTGTCGTATATATATAACCTCAAAAATAGGCAAAAACGGTGTTTTTTGCACTTTTAGGTTAGGATATCTCAAAATCCTGACGTGCTAGAGCAATTCTGCGTCCAGATTTGAATTCAGCACATCGAAAACCTTCAGGAAAGTATGGTCTGGTTTATGGTCAAAAATTTTGGTCTCATTTTGTCGGCCTGTGTAATCGGTATATGGTACTTATTTTGTATAAAACCGTTCTTGTCAAGATAAAGGAATGATTCCGGTGGTGTAAATCCATTTTTAATAGTTGAAAGAAAAGATTCATCGCTTTCGTTGTAAGGTGCACTTATTAGAATGTTATTATCACTGTTAAGACAGCGCATTATCTGTCTCCTAGTTCGATGTAATACCCTACCAACCATGGCTAACCATGGTGAAACTTTGATTCCAAAAATTCACAACGCATATTTTTAGAATTTGTATGGAAAACGACAAGTGCCTAAAAGTATGCCTCACACTTACACGCAAAAATCTTTTCACCATGGGTAAAAAGTGAACCTCTCTGAACAAAATTACCCACTTTTTCATCCATTTTTTTTGGTAAGCGCGACTCAATGATTATCCAGATTTTTATCCGATCATGGTTGGCAGGGTATGTGACAGTCGATTCTGGATACTTTGACTGTGTTATAACTTTTACATTCTTTACGTATGTATTTCATGTAGCTGTTTTTGCTGTTCTATATAAGGAAGTGCATGAGCTTAGAATCCTTCTTTCCAGTTTTCTTAACCTTTCCATGCATGATGGTGACAAGTTATACCAAATAGGACACCCATATGTGAGTATACATAGGTCTTTCTAATGACTGGCACATTATTGATTTTAATCTGTTGTTCAGGAATTTCGACGAGAACATTTTTTGTGCGTATAATATGCTCTAGTTGTTTGCTTTAGTTAGTTGTTAATGTGGTGATTGTTGATTGCTGATTCCTTGGAAACTGATATATTTGTGTTCACCAACTTTAATGTCAAAAATTTAAAAAACAAAAAAAAAAACCAACATTTTTTTTAATAAACTGATATGCAGTCTTATATATCTCATCGAGTCATATAAATTAAGTGCAACATTTAATAATTTATTAGCATGGACTACTTTAAAACACACAAAAAAGAAAAAAAAGTCACAATTTATAGTGTCCCTTTGCTGAGGTCATGTACTTTTATTGGCATTATGTGGTATAAATTGTGATCTAAACAAAATTTGCACGAGCAAGCTTTGAAAGAGGATAAAGAGCGTAACAATAAGCCACAACTTTGTTTACCAGTTTTGTAAAAAATCAAAAAATGGTGGTCACAGTAGTCGTGTGCGAATATCAATTAACATATAATCTTAATTTTTTTGACACATGTTCAGACTAGTGTCAACATCAAACTGTGCTAGAGCAGCTCCCATTTTGAAGACGGGTTGGGAAGATTTTGGGTTTAATATATGTGTTACACTTTCTCATGTCACAACTTTACCACAGCTTTTCTTCTAAACTAGGTATAATTTTTCCTTGAAAATTAGAACACATATAGACCTTGGTGGCACACATCGAATTTCTAACGGAAGTCCAAAAATATCAAGCCATATTAAAATGAGAATAAATTAAACATGAAATGTCACAACCCTAAAATGTCACATTTTTTTTTTCTACTGGTTTTGATACAGCAACAACTGTTATTTAGTGTTAATACATGAATGAACCGATTTTGGAGCATATTGTTCACATATATATATGTCCCAACGTTAAAAAAACACAAAAAATACACTAATTTTTGTTTCAATTTCCAGCAAATACACCCTACAAACCGCTGCTAACCACATTTTCCAAAAATACCAATACATACACATTTTTGTTTGAAAAATTTCCCAAATACTGGAAATATGACAGCTGTCTTCATAAAATAATTTTATTTGTCAAATATTTTTTCCTGAAAAATGAAAAATTAAAAAGGTAAGCGCAAAATAATTTTAAAGTTTTAATATTTTATAGAATTTGTGGTTTTTTTAGAAGCATATCATCAGCCACCAAACAACAAAGAGATACAGCTGCAGGGAGAAGTGAATTAAATAAAAGGTAAGAGTTCATTTAATATATTAATAATACCCCAATTATGATAGTGATATTCTTCTTGCAGAACTTTGAACGGACGGAACAGACGTCTCAATTTTGCTGTAAGAGGAGTCTGGTTGCTGAAAGGTGAAGGCCCATGGACCAGTTTTATGTATTTATGAATTTTATAGTAGTTTTTAAGATGTTTCCTTGTGGCTACCAAAATTGTTAAGGAATGCATTGTTTTCGGAATAATTATTCTTTGGATTGCAAACATTTCGTTTGCAGCCTTTTTCTCATTTTTGGGAATAAGGAATGCAAATTTGCAGTCCTTATTCCTTTTATTATTCCCGAATAATCATTCCTCTTTTTATTCCTTTGTTTTTATTGGCTGTATTTCATGCCTCGGATTGCATATGTAAGGAATGCATTCCGCATTTCTTTGTTATTTATGTATCAACGTAGGCATAGTTGTGTATGTCTGGATTGTGCTTTTAGCAATCCTGTCCGAGATCGCCCGAACAATAACATAAATTTTACCCGAATTTTCTGCAACGCAAAAGGCAGGATCGGTAATATTCTGCAGTTGCAGTAGATCGGGCTCCATCTCGACTTCGGACAGGATTGCTAAAAGCACAATCCAGACATACACAAATATGCCTACGTTGATACATAAATAACAAAGAAATTCGGAATGCATTCCTTACACTAAAAAATGAGAAAAAGGCTGCAATCCAAAGTTGCTATTCAGTTGATGGTAATGCATGGATTTAATTGCTACATGAGTGCATTCCTTAACAGCTCTGGCGGCTGCTTGAGTTTAGTATTAATTTACGGTTTTGTATTAAGAATTAACATCTAAATATAAAATAATACCCATAAAACTAGTCTATTTATTTGGAAAAATTTATAGTTTTCATCCATTTGACAATAACCAGTATAACTGGTATTTCATTAACCAATTCAGCTAATAATATTAACCATATGTTAGCCACTTCGATAACCAATTCAACAAGTAATTTTCACCACATGTTAGCCAAAACAATAACCAACTGAACGAATATTTTTCACCACAGTTTATCCAAAACACAAACCATTTCATAGCATATTATAAACTACTTGTTAGCCAAAACAATAGCCAGTTTTTGAAAGGGAAATTTTTGAAGGCTGGAAATTTGGAAAACAGTTGTGGTTAAAATCTTCACACGGCCTGAACAAAATTAGCCAGTTTTTTCACCGTTTGAAAAATTAATGAAACCAAGTTTTTAGCTAAATAGCTGACCGGTATCTGGTTTGTAGGGCATATGTGTTCTCATAAGAGGTTAATAGTTTAAATATGTAACTGAATAATTTACTTTCGTTCAAAGCAGTTTATGTCATAGCTGCAGCAAAACAAAGTGACTGAAAATGTAAAGAGAAGATAACGCGACGTGTTCTAAGATACCATTCCAATCCCTTGGACCTTCCAGAAGGTGTGTAAGTGCTTATATAAAACTGTTGGGCAACCATAAACTTAAAATTTATATTCGCAGGTTCATTACATACCACCGAATACATAAAGAAGCTTTTCATACTATTCTAATAGATAGAAATCCTTTAATAACCCTACATTCCGCAGTGAAATCCTTTATTTGATATTACAACCACATGAAAATTACACAAAATGTTTAACTTTAATTGCAAATATCTCTTGACAGAAATAATAAATCGAGTTTGCCCCTTTGGAGGTCAAAACGCCTCACTTGATAGCTCTCCCGACATTGTTGGACGTGTTTTAGCAGTTGTCTCCTTAAAGAAACGGTAATTGTATACGACCCCGCTCGTACTTGCTAACACAGGTCCAAAAATATCTGACCCGGGTAATTTTTCGGTTGTTTGGTAATAACTTTTTACTGAAACAAAATATTTGATTTCCGGTTTCTGATCCTTGTTACAGAGGTCAAAACGCGCCCTTTGACACCTCTCCCTGAATTAGTAGTTACGAGCGGTCGTATACAATTACCAAGGAAACAAATGAAACCATTCAAACCAGCCATTTAGGTCCTTTTGCGGGCGACCCTGGCTGTTTAGCTGCTTGGCCAATTCTGACACTGCAACGGTGTCGACCTTGGCAATATCACTGTGCTGCTCCATAAAGTTTAAAAATGTATTTTCCTGACCCCTAATAAATAGAAAAAATGTAAAGGTTTATTTAAAAACAAAGAAGAAGCCACAAATTTTTGCGATTTTGATGTTCGAAAACGAAAACGGAACACCGAAGTTCGGCACATGTTAGCACATGCCTGTATATACATATTTTCGATATTTAGAATGCATTTTTTCAAGATTTGAATAAGTATGGGTACATTGGACGTTAATTGGTTAAGTTGTAGCGCAATGCGAAACAGGGGCTATTTGTTATACCTAGGCTGACCATAAATATGAATCGAAAATGAGGGACAAAATTTCAAATGATATAAGTACGAACATATATGTATGTATTTATGAAACTTGAAATCGTAAAAAATATTTATTAATCAAATAATAGGCTTACAAACATATGTAATTCACATTCTCTTCAGACTTTTTGTTTTAACAAAAATAAAGAAATTTGTAAGTTTAATTACAGGTATGTACATATGTATCTACAATAAATTATGTAGGTGCGAAACAAAAAGAGTCTGTTTATTTTTCTACCTTAAATTTAGCTTGGGATCATATTTTATTTGAAATGAAATTTATTGACTATGAAACTATTTATATTTTTAGCCATTATTGTAAGTAGTTGTTTATTAAAGTTAGTTAAATAGTCCTTAAATTCAAGACAAGTGAGATATTAGTTACATTTTGTTATCAATATCCCTTTAATAGTCTCCACTTTCATCTGGAATTTCACAAAATTTACAAGTGATTTACTTGTTGCCGCATCAATATTAGCCTGTCGATGGTTTTTCGACGTTAAATGGCGTTCAATATTCCACTTTCCACTATTGGCAATTGAAAAAATAGCATTACATTTCAAGCACTTCACTTCACTTTCATGTGATGCTTTCACTATAAATTCCTACATTTCTTTTAGATTGTTGTTGAAGGTGCATTTTCTTTGAGGAGGCATAATGCTAATTTGGTAACTTAATTTAATGTCCACAAATCAATTTTAATACGATTTACCAATTTCTTTCAAATTATTTTCCCACACAGCAACCACAAAAATTACATTCCAGCAATCATATGGTCAATGAGGATGGTAGTTATTATCGATAACTACGTAAATTCTGATTAGAAAAAGGGCTGCCACCTCAACCTTTTTAATATAAAACAGATTTTTAACAAAAAGGGGAATATTCATAGCCAGCTTTTATCAAGACTATGAATAAGCTCCAAAATAAATAAATGAGGGACAAATGAGGGACACTAGGAAAAAAACAGAACATTTTGATGTTTTCCGAAAAAGCAAAAATTCGAGGGACAGACGTCTGAAAAACAGAACGGTCCCTCAAAAAACAGAACGGATGGTCAGCCTAGTTATACCCCATTTACACTGTATACACTTTCAAGTCATTTATCGTAACATTCACATTTAACAAAAAGTCGATGTGAGGGAATCAGCCGTATGCCGAGATATTTGACTTTATCGGTTTGTTGAATTGTGATATTAGTAATCTGAGATTTTATTTTGAACTTTTTTCAATTATTTTTAATGGTAATGTTGCATTTTTTGATAGGGGGTCGAAATATAATATTTCCACATTTGTTGGTGTTTAATTTGAGTTGTCAGTCCGTTGTATATACTTCTTAAATATTGTATTTAAGTTTGAGATGTGTGTTTATGATGGCAATTGTACTGTCTGCGTGATAGATAACAACATCATCTGCGAAGGCTATTATATTGTCAATTTTATGGAGTAGGTCTTGTATGACATTGTTAAAAAGGGTGGGGGCATTTACAGTTCCTTGATGTGGACATTTTTTATTTAGAAATCTCTACTGCTTTTTATATTACTAATCCATACCGAGAATTTTCTATTACAAAGCATATTGTATATTATATATAATAAGATGGAGAGGAAATTTGTATTCGATAATTTTGTTATAAGTTCCTCTGTCCATTGTTATTTTCGAGTATTATATTGATGTTTATATTTATTACCACCTCGAAGACTTTGCTAACATTTGGAAGCAATTATTATTAATATTATTTTTTTCGTTGTTGGTTTTTACGGTCTTTACGTTTACATATTTGTAAGTTTTGCAAGCTCGAGACCACTTACCAAAGGAAAAGGGATCTGATGATGAGCCTGGAAACTCTGAAACATGTAATCCTATCCATCGCTGTGATTAAATCATGCAATTTTTCTCCAATTATCAATTTTTCCTAAAACTGACAATTTATTTCACTTAGAATTATTGTTAACTGGTCTCGAGCTTGCAAAACTTACAAATTATTTTTTTCTTTGCCTTTCAAATTTGCGAATACCCCTGCGAGGTCGTTAGGAAGAATGAAGAAATTTGCAGTCTGTTTCTCGGTTGTTGTTGTTGTAGGTTTTGGGGAGTATTGTCGAAATAACAGTCCTTGGCCGGATACGAATCCGGTACGCTCCGGTACTCCCTTGCGGTACTGCCCGACTTTCGTGGTAGCGATTTCGTATGACCAGTGCAACCTTCTAGGTCATGTCATCCCTCCTTCCGAAAGGAAAGAGAAGGTGAGAGGCATCACATCCGTAGATCAACCATCGAGTTGCACATCATTACCTTTGTGCATATTAGTCGCCTCTCACGATCGGTATGCCTACCGCGGGCATATTCTAAACCCCAACCCGCAGGGGTCTCTGTTCGTCGGTAATATCACTTGCTCTTTCAGTGCCAAATATTGTTTTCTGCGATTCGATGCTATCGAATAAAGTTTTTGTTCCTAAAAACTCATTGAAGCATTCATCAACTTGTGAGTGAACGAGATTAGTAGGCACATTCTGTTTTGAAGCGTAGATTTCTTCAAAGTGGACGCCAATCGCATGTGCTATGTCATTGTTGTTTTTAATAATATACAGTAGTGTGCATTTCAATGAATTTTGCTTAATTTTGTTGATAAATATAGTGCACTAGCTAATATGGAGAAATCTAAGTTGTAATGATTTTGCAAAAATGTTCAAAATATGTCCAGTTTATAAATTGTGCATTGAATCTTGACTCATAATTTTTGACAAATTAGTTAAAATAATTTTACGGAAGAAGAAATTGGTGAAAGTTGCAAAAAATTAGGTTGGTCAATACATACATAAGTCCGGCACTTTGAATTGCAAAACATTGTAGGTACTGATAACAAAAAATGTTCATTTGAAAACAGTAAGCAGTTTCCATTAACAAGTACTGTAAACAGTACTATTAGGGACCTGGTTAATTAGGTTTATATGAATCAGAATTATGATTAATCAAAATATGATTTAATCGGTTCATCGCACGTCCCTAATTTGTACCAGTACAGACAAATCATGCTAAGGTTGTGTCAAGTGACCAGCTGACTTCTACTTTTTTCATTAGTATTGACAGAATTCTTTTCCGTACCTCGAAGAGTTGCAATGTTAAACGGACTTTAATAGCTGTATTCTGTAAGTCTGTCTCATCTCAAGTCACTAAATTTGAGAATTTTCATTAGAGACATTTATTATTATTATTATTATTATTCGTCTACGGAACATCTTACAGACTACTAGATTAATTAAATATTTTAAAGAGATTTAATTTAAAGGTATAAACACTTAAATTAAAATTAATAGCCTCCGAATATGTATTGCATAACCGAATGCATCTCGATATTGGTTCATTATATCCGTACGCTGACCTGTGCGCAGGAACAGTGAACAGACGAACTTGTCTCAGACCGCGTGCTGGATGGTTAAAATTTATTGATTCGTAGATTTGCGTGCAATTAACTCTGCCATTGATAACGTTATATATAAATAATATAGAACAATAACTTCGTCTGTCTGATAAGCTTGTCAATCCTAACAGTTTGCGCCTGCCAAAATAACACTGGTTTACAGCCAAAATGCATCAGAGACGCCATAGTGAAATTCCTATGTAAAGTCACCTCCTAATTCCGAAAATCAAGGTTATTTTTACTTGAATGGTACCGTTTTTGAGATATTTACGTTTTACCGTTATTTCAAAAAACAAAAAAGATGGCTCCACTTAATCGCCTATATCTCAAGAACAAACTGAGCTCTTCTAAAACGGTTTGAAAAATTTGAAAGCTTATAAAATTTACTATAATCAGTACATACAACACTTTTTGCTAGGTCCTGCAGATTTAAACATATTGAACAATCATTACGGATTTTTTAAATTTTTTTTGTAAAAATATTAAAAAAATTGTACTTTGAGAGGAAGCATCTCGAAAACTTTTTGTTTTTTTGCAGATATTTTTCCCCCCCTCTAAGCTCTGTTTTATCACAAAAAAAAAGCTATCAGTGAACAAAATCGATGAACTAATACAAAAGTTATAAGCATTCAAGTAAATATATCCATTTAATGCTTAAGTACCCTACTGGTACATATGTGTTAGTATTCGTATATCAGTTAGTTAACAGGTAGATTTTCGAAAAGTTATTAGATACAAAAAGCTGTTACTGTCGTTTTCTCAAACCTAGGTACATTTTAAACAAGAGCATATTTTTGAGGCAGGTAGTGTTTTCTTTGTAGAACGAGGGAACCTTTTTGTTTAGGTAGGCTTGAATTTTTACTGGATCTAGGTATAAATAAGAGTACATGCGCCTTGTTCCTTTATAATATCTGCAAGGCTCGCCGGATACTGTTCAGTTTATAACCTGTCATTTACTTAAAAATAAACAAGTAAGGAAAGGGCTGTGCCGAAGGCTTTATACCTTTCATGAATGCTAAACCACACTTATCGGAACAATCGATTGTATGGGAGCTATACGTTATGTTGGTCCGATCTGGCTGATTTTGCCTACATATGTTACATGTATAATACGTAGCAAACGTGCAAAGTTTAACGTTGCTAGCTTTTTAACTGCAAAAATTATAGCCCAAAACCCATTTATCGAAACTATCGATTATATGGGAGCTATATGTCATGTTGGTCCGATCTGAGTCATTTTCACTACACACGTTGCAAATACAATTTGTACTAAACTTGCAAAATTTTACGTTCCTAGCTTTTGAATTGCAAGAGTTATAGGCCAAAACCCATTTATCGGAACAATCGATTGTATGGGAGCTATGCCTTCTATCGGTCCGTTCTTGCTGGTTCCGACAAATGATTAATCCTATGCAAAATGGCGCCTGCTTCAAAATTTCATCGAGATATCTCAAAAACTGAGGGACTAGTTTGCGTTCAAACAGACGGACGGACAGACGGACATGGCTAAATCAACTCGCCTCATCGCCCTGATCATTTCGGTATACTTAATAGTGGGTCTATCTCTTCTTCTTCTCATACTTACAAACATCGGACCAAAGTTATAATACCATTTCATGTTCATGAAAGGTATAAAAATGAATAAAAGGGCGCGAGAGTTTGAGTGTACAAATGATCCAGATATGTTCTGTTTCATCTGCGGTCAATTTATTGTTAAAAGTATGAGACGTGTGTTTTCAAATCCTTTGAAAGTTACATACTATAAGTGTTTTGGAATTGAGCCTAAAAACCATGGACACCGAGCACCGGTTGCACCACATGCCGAGTCGAATTGATTTCTTCGGAAGCCGGAACAAAAAGGTACGTTGTAAAAATTAGGAATTTGTTCCCTTTTAATGCATAGCTGACTAATTTCTGAAACTATCTATTTAGGCTACGTGTGAAATTTATTACACCAATGAAGTGGAGGGAACCAACTTGCCATTCAACGGACTGCTATATTTGTACTACAAAAGTACTTGGGGTTGGAAAGTCCAGAAAAGTAACCTATGCGAGCGTATCTACAGTGTCATTACCAGAACTAATTTCAACAGAAGCGACATTGCCAGAATCAAATTTAACTTTAGTTCCGGCTCCAGTTTCATTGTCAACAGTAGTATCTGATTACGCGGCATCATGTTGTACTGAATTTCAAACGGAAAACGAAAGAAATTCTTTGTCACAAGCACAACTCAATGATTGGATAAGGGATTTGGAATTGTCAAAGGAAAAGGCCGAACTACACCCCTCTCGAATGCAACAATTTAAATTTGTTTCATCCGATGTAAAGGTAACATATTATAGACCTCGTCACGAAGAATTTTCCAAGTACTATACGAAGGAGGGCAGTGTTTGTTACTGCAAAGACATTGCTGGTCTATTCAAACAATTTGGTGAACCATATGATTCACAAGAGTTCATAGACGGCAATAAATTAAGTTTAAAGGCCGTATTATTGCATATTGGCAACCAAAAGCCATCTATCCCGATCGCGCATGCAGTAAATACAAAGGAAACATATGAGATAATGCAAAAATTGCTCAAGTTAATCAAATACGAAGAACATGATTGGAAAATATGTGCCGATCTTAAAGTCGTTGGAATGCTATGTGGTCTACAAAGTGGATACACAAAATACTGTTGCTTTCTATGCAAATGGGATAGCCGTCAAGACCACTACATCATAAAGGATTGGCCAGAACGAATCGAGTTTCAAGTTGGGGTAGATAACATAAAATACTCTCCACTTATAAAGAAGGAAAAAATAATTTTACCTCCGCTCCACATCAAGCTCGGGCTTATCAAAAACTTTGTGAAGGCTTTGGACAAAGAAGGCGAAGCTTTTCAGCATTTGAAGACAATCTTCCCAGGGATTTCAGAAGCAAAAATAAAGGAAGGCATTTTTGTGGGACCGCAAATAAGGAAAATTATGACCAATAACCATTTCAAAGAACTATTGTCACCAGTGGAGGCAGCAGCGTGGGATTCTTTTGAAAAGGTCGTTACTTCTTTTTTAGGCAAACACAAAAGTCCTAACTACGAGATGATAGTGAACGACTTAATCAAAAACTATGCGGAAATGGGTAAATAAAAAAACATATAATAAATTATATATTACATAAATTTACATGAGAATATATAGCCATAAATCTGAATTCATCGTCCAGTTCCGAACAAACAAGAACGGGAAAAATATAAACAAAAAATTTGTTCTGAATTGAAAGATAAATCCAGCCTAAGAAAATTATATACTAATGTGTCACTTATGTATTCATCTAATTTACTTTTTTATTTTCTTTCAGAAGTAAATGTGTCTTTAAAAATTCATTTCTTACACTCCCACTTAAATTTTTTCCCGCAAAATCTTGGCGACGAAAGTGACGAGCATGGCGAAAGGTTTCACCAGCAAATGAAAGTGCCTTTCAGTCGGTATCAAGGATTCTGGGATGTCGCTATGATGGGCGACTACTGCTGATTTCTCATAAGAGAAACCGATACTAATCTAAATAAGCGTCAAAACAAGACACATAACTTTTTCAATTATAAAATAAGATCATAGAGTTAAGACAGGTAATCGTTTACGTGGGGTACCGCGAGCTAATACACAACCAAAAATGTTGAGATATGTATCACGAGACGCGCTTTGGTCCCAGGAGCATGAATATAACTCCGCTGAACCAATATTTTTAGTAGTTTGCGAGATATTTGCAGTTAAAGTTCAGAATTTTCTGTCATTTTCATGTGGTTGTTGTAATCACATTACCCTGTGAGAAAAGAGTGGCACGCGGAAGGACATCACCGTGGCGGTAGCCACGGCTATGGCAACCACCCGGAGTTGGAATGGCGTAGCCCAGGGTTATTTTTTGAAGCGCGGCCGATCGGGCCCCTAAACCCGGGTCATTTTTCGGTTTTTCGCAAATATTTTCCAAAATAATGAAAATATTGGTTGAGCGGAGTTATAGGGAATTTCCATGGCAGAGATTGATGAAAGCGAAAAAACCAACAATTTATTTTTAAGTTGGTAAAATTGTCATAAGTTTAAGTTTTTTATCATTATCAACCACTGTCTCTACAGGGTCAGTTAAAATAATTTGCAAATGTTTTAAAATTTTATTCCCGGAAATTTTTAAATTTGAAATTGGAAAATATTCGAAAAAATTATCATCTTTTTGCCATTCTACTTGTTTAATATTACGTTTACCAGCTTCTTTTTCTAGCTTCAAAAGTAATTCATCTAAATGAATTATTTTGTTAGTATACGCAATATTAATTAACTCGAGTTTTTTGTGTTTTAAATGCGCATATATATTTAATTGAATTTTATTATTATTTTTGTCATGACTAATATGGCTTTTTATTCGCGGGATTTTCTTTGAAAAATTATATGAAAATTTGTCGTAAACTTGTATTTCAGTATTTTCCTCGACTTTTACATCTTCATATTGTTGTTGCTTTTGTTCGTTACGTTTTGTCATTGATCTTGTTTGTATTGCCAGAACTGTATTGTTTGAATTTTTAAGTTCTTGAATTGTAATTCGCGATAGTGCATCTGCACCGACATTAGACTTTCCTTTTATATATTCGATAGTAAAATTGTATTCTGACAGTTCAAGTCTTATACGTGAAAGTTTTGAAGAGGGGTCTTTCATGTTAAACAAAAAAACTAATGGACGATGGTCAGATTTTACGGTAAAGTGAGTGCCATAGACATATGGTCGAAACTGTTTGATAGCAAAATAAATAGCTAGGAGCTCTAGTTCAATTATCGCCTTTTTTTGTTCTGCATTATTGAAAGCTTTTGACGCAAAGCAAATAGGTAAATCATTACCATTGTGGTTTTGGCTCAAAATTGCACCGCAACCAATTTTTGAAGCATCTACAGTAATTATAAACTCTTTTGTGAAATCTGGATATTGAAGAATTTTAGGAGACATTAGAGATTTTCTAAGTTTTTCAAACGCAATTTCGCAAGAATTGTCCCAATTAAATTCTACTTTCTTCCTGCTAAGTTTGTTCAAAGGTGCTGCTATTGATGCAAAATCTGGTATAAAACGTCGATAGTAGTTGGCAAATGCTACAAACCTGCGTACTGCATCTTTGTCGCAAGGTTTAGGATATTTTTTAATTGCAACTATCTTCGAGTCATCAGGCAGCAGACCTTTGGACGAACACTTATGGCCGAGGAAAGTAACTTCTGAACGCATAAAATTGCATTTTGCGGGATTTAAGCGTAAATTAAACTTTTTGCATGTTTGAAAAACTTTCTCTAAGTTTTTGAGGTGGTGAGCCTCGCTACAACCAATAACTATTACGTCGTCAACGTATAAAAATGCTTGATTAGGAGAAATGCCGGAAAAAGCGATAGACATCATTCTGGAAAATGAATTTGGAGCAACGTTTAAACCGAACGGTAAAACTTTCCAACGAAAAGCACCACGATCGGTACTGAAGGAAGTGATGTCTCTAGAATCCTTATGTAAAGGTATTTGATGGAATCCTGAATATAAATCCAAAGTGGAAAAGTATTTTGCTCTACCGAGGTTATCTAAAATGTCGTCGACCCGTGCTAACGGAAATTTATCGGCTATTAATTTCTTATTAACCGCTCTAAAGTCGACGCACATGCGATAAGCCTTTTGACCAGAAGGGTCTTTTTTTGGCACCAAAATCAATGGACTATTGTAGTTTGAATAACTTTCTTCAATTAAATTATTTTTAAGCAAATTATCGACTTGTTTATTTATTTCAGTACGTTGTGAATATGGCAATCTGTAATTTTTAATATAAACCGGTGTCTTATCTGTCAATCTAAGTTTTTGTTCATAAAAATTATTTAAAGTCATTAAATCCGTCTTAAGTGCAAATACATCGGGATATTTTAAGCATAACTCCAGAAGTTCGTCTTTTGCATGATTGGGCATCTGTTTCATTAAAATTGACTTAAGTTCATTTAAACGTTCCGGATTATCTAAAGCTTGATTAATTTTGTATACGTTAAAATTACTAATATCTTCTGTTTTAATATTTAAATCTTTAATGTACTTTACTTCATCTGTAGTATTAATTATTTTCAAAATCGGATTTTTCGTGTCTACTATGCATTTGGCTGTGAAAACGCCATCAGAAATTTCATGAGAATCAACAAAAACCGGATTTTTAGAATTACCCAAATCGAAAATACGGAAAACTTCACACCTTGGTGGAATCGCTAAACTATTGTTTGAAGTACTATGTAAAATTGAAACTTTAACCCTTTCTGCACTGTGAAAAATTTGTATTGAGTCATTTGCGTAATTAATAATGCATTTATTTGTTTTAAGAAAGTCTTTCCCGAGTATGCCATCCGAAGGAATGTTAAAACTGTCATCAACAACATGAAGAGTATGCGGAATTAAAATGTTTGTTACTAATATGTTTGTGTCTATTGTACCTAATGTGGAAATTGTTTCCGAAGTTACGCCTGTAATATTAATAATGTTACTGTTGTTTATTACTGAATTTATTGCCAAACTGGAAATTTTAATAAGAGAAATGTCTGCTTGTGAATCTACGAGAAATGTACAATTTTTGTCTGAATCGGTAATGTTTACTTCGATAAAATCTGAGTAATTTAAGTTTAAGCAATATATTGATTGAAAGTTACTTAGTTGTTTAGCTCCGACTCCCTCAAGGTTCGCTCCTGAGGGGCTTCGCCGTTTAAAGACCGAACACTGGCAGTATTTCTATTATTTGAACTTTGATTATTGGTATTTCTTCTATTTCCAGACCGATTATTATTACTATTATTGTAATTACTAGACCGATTATTGCCTCTATTGTTATTATTACTTCGAAAATTTGAATTTCCGTTATATCTATTCGAATTGTTGTTGAAACTAAAATTGCCATTATTATATCCGTTATTAAATCTGAAATTATTGTTATTTCTGAAATTCCCTCGAAAATTATTATTTGATCTTATTGGGCGTGATCGAAACGATAAAACTTGCCTCTCCTTAACCTCCTGTTCGCGTTCTATTATCATCTTCGCTACAACGTCCTTTGAATCTTTAAATGTGGTTGACGCTAGTATGGATTTTACCATATCCGAACGGCTATTGAGCCTGCACACGCTTATAGTCTGCTCTACCGCCATTTCATGAGCCTTTGACTGCGTCATACCCTCGATAACCAAAGAACGTTCTAACGATTCTGAAAGCTCTTCTACCTGTTTCGAAAATTCTGCAAAATTGTTGTTACTTACTCTCAAGGATGCGATTTTACCCGCGACAACTTTCGAGTTGTCTGGTTTTATTTTACTACGCAAGGCATCTTTGATTTGACTTATTGAAGTTATTTCAGTTGGTAAAGATTCGCGAGCTTTTCCTTCAAGTTTTGATTTTAGAAATGCAATGAATGTAGGAGTTAAAGTATTATCTGATAATTCTTCTATTAAGTCTATTTTGTCTAAAAACGAAGCAAGGGATAACGGGTCTCCACTGTAGTTTTCTCGCATTATCGATGCGCAAGTACCAATAAACGATTTTTTCTGTTCTGCTGAAGCCATGATTTCAACGCTAGGATTCGGGTTTTGAATGGAGAAATTACTAATTTGTTTTTCGGTACCAAGATCTTTATCGGATAAATCTGTAATTATACTATTATCGGTTAAATCTATAGTTTGGCTAGTTAGATCTTGAGTTGACAGATTAGTAATTTGTCCTTCACTAGGGTGTTCTTCGAATCCTAAGAAATCTTCAAGCAAGGATAGTCTATTAGTACTGCTTTTTACTGTACTTGTGGAAGAATTATCAGATTTTTCAGAATCGGACATAGAAATTCAAAAATGGACAATATTTATTTTAGGCAAAATGTTTGAAATTTAGTTTGAATGTGAAAATTTTAAAAGAATAATCTTGAAATTTGCAGTTTAAAAAGATTTGAAATTATGTACTGAGCAAAAATTTTATGATTTAGGAAATTTATGTTATCGAGAGTTTACTGTACTGAGCATTTTAACAGAATTTGGAGTTTTAAGGAAATGTGTAGAAAAATGTAAAATTTGGGTTTAAGTAATCACGGACGCACCGCTTTAATGAAAATTGTATTATCTTATAGCTATTCACGGACGCACCGCTTTGATCAAAAATGTATGTTTGTGGGGGTAATCACGGACGCACCGCTTTATTCAAAATTGCATATTTATGGGGGGTATTCACGGACGCACCGCTTTAATGAAAATTGTATATAATTGTTTTTACGGACGCACCGTTTTTAATAAAAAAAATCATGTCCATATTGGATAAGAAGTAGGGCAGAGTAGGGCAAAAATAAAATATAAAAGAAAGTTTTTAAGACATTAAAAAAAATGTTATGAAAATTTATTATTGAAAGTAAATAAAAGCAATCTTTGCCCACCCCCGACTTATCTGCTTCAAATCCTTTTGTTTTTTTTTTTTCCAGTTTTAGAAAAAAATTTAATTTTTACAATTTTTAATTTTTTTTTTTTTTTTTTTGTTTTTATATTATAATAGTCGTATGCGAACAAGTTTACAGTTCGAAATATAAATGTTAGAGCAAAAAAATTTTTAAATGATGAGCAAATTGATTACAAATTTTGACTGTCTATCTACTATTTTGCACACTGTGCGCCATACCTAATTTACTGCTACCGCCATTACCAAGCTGTTGCTGCTACTCGCCGTTGTTCTCTGCTGCTGTGTTGATTTTCTCTGCTGCTGTTGTTCCAAAGCGCTGCCGTCGGCTTGACGTGACTGAATCCAATGCGCTGCCGCTGGCTTCGCGTGACAAAAATTATATGTAACTGTGGCTCGGTGCCGAGCACCTGTTGCCGAGTCAACTACTGGCCGTTAGCTTTTTGTAGCTAAGCACATTTGCTGTGTTGTAGCTAGGCGAATTTATATGTGTAAGGTGTACATTTATATGTATGTACATATGTACCAATGTCGAACACTGCACAAAGTGTCTATAGCAGGCTTGAACTGTACTACCAAAGTGCCGTTTTACTTGTTCGCACTCAAGTACTGCAACATTATTTTTGTTGTTTTTGAAAATTTATAACTGTTCAACTTTGGCACTGCTTTTTTTTGGTACACCGAAGTGCCGTTTTAAACTTACTTGTTCGCACACAAGTATTGTAATGTTATTTCTGATGTTTCTGAAACTGTTTAAGTGGTACAGTTTTTTTGCACAAAAATGTGCTTATTAGCACATGGAAAATCAAAAAAATTTTTTCTTAGTTCATTTTAAACTTTTTTTCAACGAAATGTGCTTGTTAGCACATGGAAAATCAAAAATTTTTTTTCTCAGTTCATTTTAAACTTTTTTTTCCAAATAAATGTGCTTAACAGCACTGATGCGAAAAATTTTTATTTCCAAAAAATTTTTTTTTGTAGATATTTTTATAGTTTTTATATTTTTTTGTATTTTTGAAGGTTTTTATAATTTTTTTTTTGTATTTTTTGAAGATTTTTATTATTTTTTTTTGTTTTACATTTTATATATTTTTATATATATTTTTTGTTCACCGCACTTTTAGTGCATCAATTTTTTTTTTGCATAAAATGCAACTTAGTCATATAGGGCTCCAGCCCGTCATCGTGGCCATTGCAGGCTGGCCCACGGTCGCCATATAAAGCGCACATACTTACAGCGCTTTTGTATATACGCGCACGGTACATATGTGCACGCTGGGTGCACCCGCTAATCCACCACTTTAGTTTGGAAACAAATAAGTTTTTTATAAAAGTTTATTTAAGTTTTTAGTGTTTATAATTTATATCATTTATTGTTTCACTTCTTTGTTTTGTCTCACTTAGTTTTTACTAAACTAACTATAAACTTCTTTTTTAATTTATTTTATTTTACACGAGTGGAGGCAACGCGATGACTGATGAAAACTAACTGAAACTCAAAACGGTTTCTTTAGCTTCATCAGCCATTGCGTTGCCATTTTAGCGCATGCGCTGTGTGCAGCTAGCAGCGTAGTTAAATGCTTGAATGCGCTGCCAGACTGCGCACAAGCATGGGGTGTGTTTCATACGCACGTAGTGTGCGTGCAGTTTCACTACAAAGAAAAAAAGTTGGAATTTGTGATCCAGTGTAATTAGGCATGCCGTCAGGCCAGTGAAGTTTGGATAAAGCAAACCTAGTAAAGATTTTCTGTACTCTTTCTATTTTATGCGAGTGAATTTGGAAATAAGGGCTCCAAATAATGCAGCAATAATCTAAAAGACTACGCACCAACGAGGTATAAAGTGATTTTAAAGTCATTGGATCAGAGAAGCCAGTGGAGTTTCGACGTATAAAACCCACCATTGAACAAGATTTAGACACTATGTGATCTACATATATGCTTCGTAAATGTTAATTTTGAATCAAAAATAAGACCTAAGTCCTTAAACAGTGTATTCCTTCCCAACAAATTATTATTCAATGAGTAGGCGAAGTTAATGGGACTATTTTTTCTCGAGTATGAAACAATGCAACACTTTTGAATGTTAAGATGCAGGTTGTTCAAAGAACACCAACCGTGAAGATTATCTAGATCGCATTGAAGATCGAGGCAATCCGAAGTATTCCGTATTTTCATAAAGAGCTTCACATCATCAGCAAACATCAAACATTCTGCTTTAGCAAATAGATTTGGCAAATCATTAATAAAAATTAAGAATAAGAGGGGGCCACAATGTGTTCCTTGAGGTATTCCTGACCATGCGTTTACGGCTGTAGATGAGCTAGTGGTGCCCATTTTTACATATAGTCGTCTTCCTCCTAAGAAGAAAATTTTTTCTTTGAAACCGAAAGCCCAGAGTTTATTAATCAATATTGTATGATCCACTTTATCAAAGGATTTCGAAAAGTCAGTATAAATTACATCAAGCTGCGCTTGATCTTCAAAAGCATTAATAATTTTATTTGTTAAAAGCATGAGATTAGTGCAAGTGGATGGGGCCCCAAATTGGGGATCTGACCCGGGTCAATTTTCGGTTTTTCACTAATAACTTTTCACAGAAACAAAATATTGCTTTTCCCCCTTCGGATTATAGTTACGGAGGCCCGATCCACGATTTTTAAGTGCAGAACACCTTTCCGCGTAGGCGGCCTTCGGCCGCGCTTTAAAAAATAACCCTGGGATACGCCATTCCAACTCCGGATGTGTGCCATAGACGTTTCCCAATTTGGTTAACGTGAAATTTGTGTGTAACTATCCGATAAAATACAAAAAGAATTAGAATATTATTGTTTCATTAAAAAAAAATGAAAGAGCAATAAGGCCTTTAAGACTTTATTTCTCTTTCGAAGTGTAATAAAGCCTTTTTTGAAATAAAGACCTTATTTCACTTTCAATAGTGTAATAAGGCCTTAAAGGGCTTATTTCACAAGGCGCTATGGCACCCCGCCTTATAAAAACATAACAAATATGTTAAAATTTATTGAAATAAAGAAAACCATATACTTAATTCTTGAATCAGCTTGTTTTAATTCGTTTTTAACGTCCGTGGGCTTTATTTCCCTTCGAAAAAGGAAATAACACCCATCAGCACAAGGTGATAACACCCATGGGCTTTATTTCCTTTTTAAAAAGGAAATAAGGCCCATAGGCGTTATTTCCTTGGGAGTTATTTCACTGCACCGAGCATTATACTTAACTTTATTTCTTGAATTTATTCATTAATAGTGAAGGTAAGTGGACATTTTGAGTTGGCTGTTTTGGTAGGTTTTAAAAATAAGTAGTACATTTTCATCATTTTGCATAACAAATTATCATTGACTGCGTTCCAATAGCAAGTGCTCCAGATACACATTACAATTTGGCGTAATTAATTCCTTGATATATTTCAACAAAATCAGCAACACCAAAAGAGAATTGCAGATAATATCAATCTCGAGTACCTCTGTTTGGACACACTCTAATAGAAAATCCATAGCGTGCATGCAATGCAAGGAAGAACAACTGATGTTCCCTGCAAGAACACTATCGGCTAGATAACTGGAGATCTCAATGTAAATGTTAATGAACTTGTAAAAGTCGAAATGATAATTCTAGTGCGAAGATTTGTTATTCATATAAATTCCTGTATATGTCATACATAAGTATTTGTTGTTATTTGAAAAATGCCTAAGAGTTACAGGGAATTGGTAACTTTTCAAACTCTTAGAAAACGGAAAAAAATGTTATATACGCTTCTACCTTGAATATTTGTATCATGCCTAAACTTATGCTTTTCTTTTCTACGTTTGATTTCGGTTTAATCTTTTTATTTATTTTAAGAACATGGCTCCTAAGAAAAAATACGACAGCAGCTATATTAAATTTGGATTTACTTCGATAGAATGTAACGGAGAAGTAAAACCACAGTGCGTTATATGCGCAACCGTTCTCGCAAATGATGCATTGAAACCAGCGAAATGAAAACGCCACTTAGAAACGGTACATCCGAATTTGTCTGACCGTCCGGTAGAATTCTTTGAAGGAAAATTAGAAAACCTAAAAAAAAATGAAACTCGGACCTAGTGGTACGAGATTTGAAACATTAGAAAAATCATTAGTAGCTTCGTTCGAATTTCTAAATTAATAGCACAATCTAAAAAACCTCACACAGTCGGGGAAACGCTTGTGAAACCTTGAACGGCTTGATCAAGGCCGTCGAAGAAGTATTGGGATTAGAGGCCAAAAACAAAATACAGGATATACCTCTATCCAATAACACGGTCAAAGCTCGAATTGAACTTATGTCAAAAGATATAGAAGAGCAACTTGTTTCAAGAATCAAAAAGTCTCCATTTTTCGCTTTGCAGTGTGATGAGTCGACCGACATTTCGAATTGTTGTCAACTACTTGTGTTTGTTCGCTTTTTAGACGACGACAGCATAATTAAGGAAGAACTATTGATTTCACAGGAACTGGAAACAACATCGAAAGGTATCGACGTGATGAATTCAATAGCGGAATATTTTGATAAACATAATCTGATGTGGGATAAACTCGTTGCCCTCTGTACTGATGGTGCTCCGGCAATGTTGATATCACGTTCTGGGCTGGCGACGTTAGTAAAACAGAAAAATCCCAAGATAATAAAAACACATTGTATAATTCATCGCCAGGCGTTAGCTTCTAAGGCTCTTTCCAGATACGTAACATTAACGTTGCAAATGGCTATAAAAGTTGCAAATGCTATCAAAAGCAGCGCCTTAAATACACGCCTTTTTAAAAAATTGTGCACTGAAATGGACTCTGAACATGAGGTACTTCTCTTTCACATAGAAGTTCGCTGGCTATCGAAAGGTAATATGTTGCGAAGGTTATATGAACTGAGGGCAGAGGTTGAGATATTTCTTTTTGATAAAAAAAATGAGTGATACTTTAAAACAGTTTACTAATCCGAAATGTCAACAGAATTTGGCTTATCTTTGGATATATTCACACACTTAAATAAATTGAATATGCAACTGCAAGGTTCCGGAAACAAACAGTTAGAAAACGTTGCAAATTTTGAAGATAAACTACGAGCTTTTATCTGCAAGCTTCAGATGTGGATCCGTAAAATTGAAGAAAATAACTATTCTCCGTTTGCGACATTGAAAGCTCTTGTGGAAGACAAAAAGTATGACGAGAGTAAAGAAAATATACAAGAAAATATCAAAACTCATTTACAAATATTGATTGATGAATTCAATCGTTACTTCCCAGAATATACCGAAGAGGCTAAAGTTGATCAAAAACTGATTCGTAACAATATTTGGCATGGTTGTTGGTGAAGTTACGGAAGAAATTCAGGAGGAGCTCATAGAATTCCTAAATGACAGAAACTGCAAGGATGCTTTTGAATCGAACTCAATTGAGTCGTTTTGGTGTAAACATGCTATTTCATATTACAAACTTCGAGAAATCGCCTTGCGCTATTTTATGATTTTCTCAACGACTTATTAATGTGAAAAAGGATTTTCTGCTTTGTTGGCGATTAAAAACAAAGCCAGTAGCGCGATTCTGTAACTTTTTTAACGCCAAGTGTTAGCGTTAACTTTGCTTAACACCATTTTTAACACTTTTTGCGATTTTGCAACTTTTTTAACGCCAAGTGTTAGCGTTAACTTCCCTTAAGACCGAAAAGTGTTAGCTAACACCTTAGTTAACGCGAAAAAATTTTGTGGTGTTAAAAGTTATAGAAAATAAGTTCTCCGAACATGAAACCGAACTCGCGTCGCGCACGTTGTAGTCCGAACGCTTATGACCTGCGCTACTGCGACATGAACGTCGGCGCTCTCAAATGCTGTACTTAAGATGAGTGCAGTTTTCCCCTCAATTTTAACAGATATACATACATAAAACAGCTAACACTAAAAAGGGTTAAGGAAAGTTACAGAATCGCACTTTCGTTAAGAGCAAACGCCAAAATTCGGCGACAAGCTTAACACTCGGCGAGGTGTTAAAAGTTACAGAATCGCACTACTGGAATCGTTTGAAAGTAAGTGATGATTTACGTGTAGCTTTGAACAACAATATTAGTCCTCGTGAAGAAGATGCAAGCTCAGAAGTCACATTAGTACAAAATTACAAAAGTTTACTCTAAAAATATTTGATTTCTTTTTACGTAAATCCCTATTGAATTTTTATTAAAGTTTCAGTTTGATTATTGGAGTTTACTTTTATTACACCTGCATAGTGGTCCCTGAAAACAAGAATAATGTAAAAGTGGTCCCTGACCAAGAAAAGGTTGGGAACCCCTGATTTAGTTCGCCATTTAAATTTATTATTATCTGAATCACAAAAATCGTTGGCAAAGGCAAACTTGAAAGCCACTGCCAAACAAATTTTCATGGTCAATCAGGTAATACTGACAGGAATGCATTATATGATTATATGAAGGTTATTACACTCATTTGTAGGTCCATAAAGCTAGCAGAGCAAAGTTAGCAGAACAAAAAACCCACTTATGGACAATGATGTGCTAATTAAGTGCCCTAATCCAAAAAAATGTGCTCCTCTATTTTTGTCAAAAAATGATGTTCTGCTAGCTTTAGGCAACAAGAAAATAAGGATTCCATCTTACATGGCACAAAAAGCATAAAAAGGGTGGAATAGAATACCTCCTGGAAGACGAGACTGGAAAAAAAACTGGCAGCAAATGTATCTAACCATTACAAACTGGAGAGGTAGCAGACATTATAATTAAGTAATTATGTATATTAGAAATTTGGTAGGCACGCCAAGAGCAATTTGATTTGCTTAGGAATTTTTTTTAATAAGCACATGTTGCATAAAAGTAAATAATTTTTTTAATAAGACGGTTAACGTTACAAGAAAATAACAATTAATTTAGTATGCAAGAAATTCCTACACCCGTAATAGTCCATAAAAGGAAACGAGGTGGTAGACAGGTTAGGAAGCGAAAAGAAATCGCTGAAGCTTTTAGGCTACTTAACTTAACCGTAGACATTAACGATAGACAAAAATTAAAAGATAAAATAAAAATGTTAAGAAACAACTTGTAAATAAAATATTTTTTCTTTAAATAAAAAACAAACAAGCTGAGTAAATTGGAGTGGTAGAGTAAAGCATTTTAAGATAATTTTAGAAGCTCTAAATAGCATAGGACAGGTGATCAAAGCAGTAAATAACATACTTACCAAGGAACACCAAGTAGAGTCTTACCAATTTTTCTCTGCCGTAAGGGACAAACTAGTATCTTCTTTAGCAAGATACAACATAGAAGTCAATGTACCAACCACAGTAGAGGAAGACCTACAAATAGATTTCAATTCGCTTTTGGCAGAACGTGCTCAGAGCCCATTGGTCGAAGAAAATATACCAAACCTTCAACCAATAGATATACCAGATATAAACGTCACAATGGTGCAAACGGTAGTTGAGTTCATTATAACTGCTTCGTCAGTATTACCAGAGTTTGATGGTAAACCGGAAAACCTAAACAGTTTCCTAGATGCAATCGATATACTTGAACAAATCAAGGATACACACGAGACATTGGCCATTACCATGATTAAGACCAAGCTAAAAGGCACAGCAAGAAATTTCATAAGCAACGAAAGCACGATAGAACAAATCAAAACAAAACTCAAAACCGCGATTAAGGGTGAATCAGTAGAAGTTTTAACAGCTAAACTCCTGAACATCTAGCAGCGTAGCAAAACTGCTAACCAGTACACTGCGGAAGTAGAAAAAATAACAAGGTCATTGGAAGGATCATATATCTCAGATGGATTAAATCCAGACTTAGCCACGAGATATGCAACACAGGCAGCAGTCAAAGCCATGTGCAAAAACTGCTCCAACACCCAAGTTAAAATGATAATGCAAGCGGGAGCGTTCGCAACAATGAACGACGCATTCTCCAAATTCACAAACAGCTGTACCGAAATTACAGGCAGCTCTAACACAATTTTAAATGTACGACAACAAGGTCAATACCGGAGTAATTTCCGTGGAGGTTACCGAAGTAACAATTATGGCAATTACCCAAATAGGAGATTTAGACCGCAACAAAGATACAACAATAACTCAGGGCAAGGAAGCAATAATAACAATAATCGAAGAGGTTCACAAACCCAAAATGGCAATAGGCCGTACAACCAGACGCGTAACGTGCGCAGCTGCACTCAAGCGGAAAACCAGGATGCTCCACTTCAAGAGTAAAAGAAAGAAAAATAAACAGCTACATAGCAACAAGGACATCCCTAAATAATGTAATTTCAAATTTTTTAATCGATACAGGAGCGGACATCTCCATTATAAAAAAGAATCAAATTAATGAAAGTCATAAGATAAATACCGAGCAAATTACAGATTTAAAAGGCATTGGTCAGGGAATAACCAGCACTCTAGGAACGATTAAAGCAGACTTAAAAGACCTTCTCATTTACCATAAATTTCATGTAGTAGACGACAATTTCCCAATTCCATGCGATAGAATAATAGGCCTAGATTTCATAAAAAAGTACAATTGCATCTTAGACTATGGAAAAACAGGGGATAAACTAATCCTAAGACCATACGATTTTCCCCAAACAATAACAATGCACCTTACAAATTGTCTGTCCGTCAATACAATTACGATCCCTGCTAGACTTGAAGTCATTAGACAAATTAAAGTAAATACCGATAACAAAAATATTTTTATCTCACACCAAGAATTATCTGAAGGCATTTTTATAGCAAATACAATCACAAACAAGGATCGAACTTTTGTTAGAATCATTAATACTACACATAAAAACACAACTATCCAAAATTACAAAATCAAGACCGAAAACTTAGATGATTACACACTAATTAAAACAGAAAAACACAGTAAAAATTGCAACTATACAGAAAAATTAAAAAGATTAACAAAAATTTTTCCAAAATTCGTCAACCCTCAATTAACAACACTTTGCACAGAATTTATAGACATATTTGCACTAGAAACCGAACCAATCACCTCTAATAATTTCTATAAACAGAAATTATATATGAAGGATGACGCCCCAGTTTACATAAAAAATTATAGATTACCTCAAACCCAGAAGGGAGAAATCAGCAAACAAGTAAATAAGCTAATAGAAGATGATATAATAGAACCCTCCATATCGGAATATAATAGCCCAATCCTACTAGTCCCTAAAAAATCACTTCCAGGAAAAACAGAAAAAAGATGGAGACTGGTAGTCGACTACAGACAGGTAAACAAAAAGCTAGCAGCGGACAAATTCCCACTTCCAAGAATTGATGATATTTTAGACCAACTTGGAAGAGCAAAATATTTTTCATGCCTAACCTTATGTCAGGTTTTCATCAAATTGAACTACACCCAGATTCAAGGGATATAACTTCATTTACAGCCGAAAATGGCACATATAGATTCAAAAGACTACCTTATGGATTAAAAGTAGCACCAAATTCATTCCAAAGAATGATGACCCTAGCATTCGCAGGTCTCAAACCATCCCAAGCATTTCTCTACATGGATGACTTAGTTGTATTAGGTTGTTCCGAAAATCACATGCTAAAAAATTTAAGAGACGTATTTTCCACTTGTCGAAAATACAACCTAAAACTACATCCAGATAAATGCTTATTTTTCAGTCAAGAAGTAACTTATTTAGGACATAAATGTACAAACAAGGGAATATTACCCGATCCAAGCAAATTTGAAACCGTTCAGAACTATCCAACGCCAAAAACAGCAGATGAAGTTAAAAGATTCGTAGCCTTCTGCAATTATTACAGAAGATTTGTTCCTAATTTTGCAGAACATTCTAGAAAATTAACTAGGCTTTGCAAAAAGAACGTTACCTTCGAATGGACAGAAGAATGTCAAAAAGCTTTTGTCTACTTAAAGGAAGCATTAATTAGTCCAAAACTTTTGCAATACCCGGATTTCGAAAAAGAATTCTGCATAACAACAGACGCTAGTGGATACGCTTGTGGTGCAGTCCTTAGCCAAGAACATGATGGCAAACAGTTACCAATTGCTTACGCTTCAAGGTCTTTTACAAAAGGCGAAACTAACAAAGCTACAATAGAAAAAGAATTTGCCGCGATTCATTGGGCCATAACCTTCTTCAGACCATACGTATATGGCAGAAAATTCCTAGTTAAAACCGACGATCGCCCATTAACATACCTATTTTCAATGAAAAGTCCTTCCTCAAAGCTGACACGAGTAAGACTAGATTTAGAAGAGTAGGATTTTGAAGTGGAGTACATAGCTGGTAAAGAAAACAACATAGCGGACGCATTACCCCGCATAACTATAACAAATTTGAAAGACTTGTCAGTGGAAGCAAGCAAAATATTAAAAATAACTACCAGATCAGCATATAATATATCTAAAAGTCCCCTGCCTTTTGATACTATTCATGTTGACCACTTTGGTCCTCTACCTTCAATACAATCCAAAAGGAAGCACCTGTTAGTTGTGATTGACGCCTTTACAAAATTTGTGAAACTTTATCCGACAAATTCAACAAGTACCCGAGAAGTAAATGCAGCATTAGATAAATATTTCAGCTACTATAGTAGACCAAGACGATTAGTAAGCGACAGAGCTTCATGCTTTACTTCATTAGAATTTGAAAATTTCTTATTAAAGAGAAATATATTACATATAAAAGTGGCCACTGCTTCACCACAGGCAAAGGGGCAGGTGGAATGTGTAAATAGGGTTTTGAAAACGATGTTAGGTAAGCTTAGTATGTAATCCACTTAACCATGCAGATTGGACAGGTAAACTTCTTGAAGTGGAATATGCTATTAATAATAATTCAATTCATAGTAGTACAGGAAACTCTCCCAGTAAGATTTTATTCGGTGTTGAACAGCGAGGGGAGATAATTGACGAGTTTACAGAATATATTGATAATAAAATAAACGTTAATACACAGCGTAACCTTGACCAGATTAGAGTAAATGCTTCTGATGCAATCAAGAAAAAACAAGAATATAACTTTAATTATTTTTATAAAAATAGTGTGGGAGTAAAAGAATATAAAGTAGGAGATTTTGTAGTTATAAGAAGTGTAGATACTGTTGTGGG
Organism: Sphenella marginata; assembly: GCA_951509765.1. Classification (NCBI taxonomy): domain Eukaryota; kingdom Metazoa; phylum Arthropoda; class Insecta; order Diptera; family Tephritidae; genus Sphenella; species Sphenella marginata. Next base: position 69,688,563 of record OX608079.1, read on the forward strand.
AACAAATAAAAAATTATTACCAAGATTTAAAGGGCCCTATATAGTACATAAGGTATTGGGAAATGATAGGTATGTCGTGCGTGACATAGAAAATTGCCAACAAACTCAATTACCATATGATGGAGTTATTGAAGCTAACAAAATGAGAAAGTGGCTTATCAAAGATATTAGTAACACCGTTTTTGCTGAAGAGTTAAATGAATAACAAAATAAATAAAATATTGTGAATGTTATTTTATATTTATTTATTAGTTTTTAGTTATATGACCGTGGTCGGTCTTAATCAGGTTGGCCGAGTTGTAAACACTTGTTTATGTAACAACTGTGTAATTTTTGTAAGATCAAATATCATTGATCTTTTCCTTTTTATGTTTGAAAAATAATATTTTAATTGTGTTTTTGAGTGCAATATAAAGATATCAAATAAAGAATAATTTGTACATTCGATTGAATATTATTTAATATAAAACGGACTTTACAGGTGCACCAAATTCGCAGACTTCTTACCAAAAGATAATTCAGATCGGTGGAGCGCAAGATTTTATATGTCACGTATGTATATAAACTACTTTGTGTTTATTGAAGTAAACAATTGTTTAACATGCAAAAACAATGATAGCATTCAAATCAATTTTTTTTTTTTTTCAAATTTATGTATTAGGCAAAAAAAAAGAAGTTAATTCAGTCTCAAAACTTCAAAATTTATCTATACATGACCTAAGCAGAGTGTTGTTTAAAGCACTTGATATATGTAAATAGGTATATTGCACTTGATACAGAAGGTATTAATCATTTTTAGCTGAATTATTGCGTCTAAAGAAATAAAGAAGGGAAAAAATGTTAAATGTGCACCGGTGATCACGCGGCACCAGTAAGCAATTTCACTTCCTGGGGCCGCGTGATCACTGGTCCACACACGGAAAATTGATGAAAAATCATGGAAAAAGTGAAAATTTTCCATTTCTGTTTTCAAATATACAATAAATGGACATAAACCGAATGTTTTCAGAAAAAAAAAAGATTTTGGCCCGAATGAGTAAATCGCGATTTTGGGGCTTGGCGCTAGATGTGTTAATGACGAATGCCCTTAATAATGTGTTCAATTTTGTTCAGGCCGTGTGAAGAATTTGAGCACTTCCCCTCATCGATGTGATATGATATCTCGTTTTTATACCCAGCGTACTAGTACTAGTACAAGGGTATTATAACTTTGTTGGGATAACGGTTGGTTGTACAGGTATAAAGGAATCGAGATAGATATAGACTTCCATATATCAATATGATCAGGATCGAAAAAAAATTTTATTGAGCCATGTCCGTCCGTCTGTCCGTTAACACGATAACTTGAGCAAATAATGAGATATCTTCACCAAATTCGGCATGCGTACTTATTTGGGTTCAGAATAGATTGGTATTGAAAATTAGAAAATTTCGAAAAACGGGTTAATTCAATATTAGAAGCAGATACAATGATAAAATTTGCAATATGTATTGATTTCAATGTTCTAAGGCCAATTTTATCAAATTTTTTGAAAAGAGGCGTGGCACCGCCCACATATATTTGAAGAAATTTTCAAATTTTGACTCTCAATAACTTCAGAACAGTTTGTGCTAGTATAACGAAATTTTGAAGAGGGCATACTATTGTTGTGTTAAATTCAGATATAGAAAATAAACGAAATCGACCACGCCTACTTTTTCATAAAAGTTATATTGAAAGGAGGTGGAAATATTAAAAAGTAACTAACTGATACAGCTATAATAATATAATTTGCTACATACTACATCAATTTTCATATTCTTTACATTATTTGCGCAAAATTTTGGAAAGTGGGAGTGGCACCGCCCACTTATGAGTCACGCAATTTTCAAATTCGACTGCTAATAACTTCAGAACGATGTGAGATAGATTTACGAAACTAGGTACCAGGCATGTTATGTTTATGTAGAGTACTACCACAGAAAATAAGAAAAATGGGTGAACGACCACGCCCACTTTTGGACTAAAGTTCTCTAAACGAGAGTTAGGAAACCGGAATATGCAATATCTGTTTAACTGATAAAGATATTATGCTAAAATTTAGTACACTCATTCACCTGATGATGTTATTAGTGATGTTTAAAGGTTGTTTGGTAATATTTTGGAAAATGGGCATGGCACCGCCCACAAGTGAATAAACAAAATATCAACATTTCACTATTAACAAGCCACTGTGAAAGTATCATAAAGATCTGCAATGAAAACTGATCTTCAAATAGGGACAAACAACATAATAAAATCCGTGGGCGTGCCACCACCCACTTTTTTAAAATTATGTAAATATTAATTAGTGGACACATATATCCGTATATCAAAAATTTCACAAATTACGTTAAATGTTATGGGCATGGCACGCCTTCTTTTCCAAAGTTATATATAGGACATGGTATAACCCTTTAAAAGATCGATTGAGTACTTTTGGCTCATGTAAGCGGTCAATGCTTTATAAGCAAGGGGCGTGGCTATGAGACCACGATGAAAACCACGCCCCCTTTTTCTGGAAACTAACGCTGGGTATTTAATGTTCGGGTCACCCGAACTTAGACTTCCTTACTTGTTACTATTTGTCTTGTATTCAATGAAATCATATATCTCCTTTGCCACACACTATTCAATCAAATGCTTACAAATCACTTTGAAAAAATCAACCAAACTGCTCATTATTTACATCTTCAACACCTTAGAACTAAAATTCAATGTGCTGAAGAATAACCTTACAAACTGTTCATTCCTAATGTTCAAAGTACTTATATATGGCCTCACAAACTATTCACAGCAAGTGCTCAAACCAATTATATTTTGTCTCCAAACCACTCACATTATCTCTCCAAAGTACTTATAAGGAAGAACAAGATTCAAATTTTTGTTTTTTCTTACAAATGACATATGAAGAAATTTTATTTTGAAAAAACTACAAATTGTACTGTATTTTATAAAATATTTATATTCTAAATAGCTTTGTAGACAAAAACTATCTTAAAAATATATGTACATATTTTCATAAACAAATTCACGATTCTCTTGAAAAGCGAACCTAGATCCGTCCACGCAACTGTAGAGGTTTGTTTGCGGACTGTAGAAGGGTACTATTATTTTCAATTCACAATTCAGCCGGTAGCAGCATAGAATTCAATTTAATATATATTTTCACCGCACGAATTGTTTTTTAAATTTGAAAATTTTTATATTTTAATTTTTTTTTTTCAGTTTGACGTTTTATTTTGCTGACATCTATCAAATTCTAGAAGTCAATAAAGCAGAAAACATGACAAAATGATATGTACCTACATCTATGTCCTTCTATCTTAAGCATTTTTAAAAATAGATAGTTCCGTCGATATTATCTCTTTAGTACTTTTTCCGAGAGTTAGTAAATATTTGGTCTCGATTCGGTATTGTTACTATGTCAAATACATCTGTCCACTTTGGTCCTCTACCTTCAATACAATCCAAAAGGAAGCACCTGTTAGTTGTGATGGACGCCTTTACAAAATTTGTGAAACTTTATCCGACAAATTCAACAAGTACCCGAGAAGTAAATGCAGCATTAGATAAATATTTCAGCTACTATAGTAGACCAAGACGATTAGTAAGCGACAGAGCTTCATGCTTTACTTCATTAGAATTTGAAAATTTCTTATTAAAGAGAAATATATTACATATAAAAGTGGCCACTGCTTCACCACAGGCAAAGGGGCAGGTGGAACGTGTAAATAGGGTTTTGAAAAGGATGTTAGGTAAGCTTAGTAATCCACTTAACCATGCAGACTGGACAAGTAAACTTCTTGAAGTGGAATATGCTATTAATAATTCAATTCATAGTAGTACAGGAAACTCTCCCAGTAAGATTTTATTCGGTGTTGAACAGCGAGGGGAGATAATTGACGACTTTACAGAATATATTGATAATAAAATAAACGTTAATACACAGCGTAACCTTGACCAGATTAGAGTAAATGCTTCTGATGCAATCAAGAAAAAACAAGAATATAACTTTAATTATTTTTATAAAAATAGTGTGGGAGTAAAAGAATATAAAGTAGGAGATTTTGTAGTTATAAGAAGTGTAGATACTGTTGTGGGAACAAATAAAAAATTATTACCAAGATTTAAAGGGCCCTATATAGTACATAAGGTATTGGGAAATGTTAGGTATGTCGTGCGTGACATAGAAAATTGCCAACAAACTCAATTACCATATGATGGAGTTATTGAAGCTAACAAAATGAGAAAGTGGCTTATCAAAGATATTAGTAACACCGTTTTTGCTGAAGAGTTAAATGAATAACAAAATAAATAAAATATTGTGAATGTTATTTTATATTTATTTATTAGTTTTTAGTTATATGACCGTGGTCGGTCTTAATCAGGTTGGCCGAGTTGTAAACACTTGTTTATGTAACAACTGTGTAATTTTTGTAAGATCAAATATCATTGATCTTTTCCTTTTTATGTTTGAAAAATAATATTTTAATTGTGTTTTTGAGTGCAATATAAAGATATCAAATAAAGAATAATTTGTACATTCGATTGAATATTATTTAATATAAAACGGACTTTACAGGTGCACCAAATTCGCAGACTTCTTACCAAAAGATAATTCAGATCGGCGGAGCGCAAGATTTTATATGTCACGTATGTATATAAACTACTTTGTTCAATGCAAACAAGTAGAGATTAAAGCAAAAACGTTTCAAAAAATAATTAAAATCAAGATATTCAAGCGGATCGCGCAAAGTTGTTTTCAAACACATCAAGGTGTTTATTGAAGTAAACAATTGTTTAACATGCAAAAACAATGATAGCATTCAAATCCATTTTTTTTTTTTCAAATTTATGTATTAGGCAAAAAAAAAGAAGTTAATTCAGTCTCAAAACTTCAAAATTTATCTATACATGACCTAAGCAGAGTGTTGTTTAAAGCACTTGATATATGTAAATAGGTATATTGCACTTGATACAGAAGGTATTAATCATTTTTAGCTGAATTATTGCGTCTAAAGAAATAAAGAAGGGAAAAAATGTTAAATGTGCACCGGTGATCACGCGGCACCAGTAAGCAATTTCACTTCCTGGGGCCGCGTGATCACTGGTCCACACACGGAAAATTGATGAAAAATCATGGAAAAAGTGAAAATTTTCCATTTCTGTTTTCAAATATACAATAAATGGACATAAACCGAATGTTTTCAAAAAAAAAAAAAGATTTTGGCCCGAATGAGTAAATCGCGATTTTGGGGCTTGCGCTAGATGTGTTAATGACGAATGCCCTTAATAATGTGTTCAATTTTGTTCAGGCCGTGTGAAGAATTTGAGCACTTCCCCTCATCGATGTGATATGATATCTCGTTTTTATACCCAGCGTACTAGTACTAGTACAAGGGTATTATAACTTTGTTGGGATAACGGTTGGTTGTACAGGTATAAAGGAATCGAGATAGATATAGACTTCCATATATCAATATGATCAGGATCGAAAAAAAATTTTATTGAGCCATGTCCGTCCGTCTGTCCGTTAACACGATAACTTGAGCAAATAATGAGATATCTTCACCAAATTCGGCATGCGTACTTATTTGGGTTCAGAATAGATTGGTATTGAAAATTAGAAAATTTCGAAAAACGGGTTAATTCAATATTAGAAGCAGATACAATGATAAAATTTGCAATATGTATTGATTTCAATGTTCTAAGGCCAATTTTATCAAATTTTTTGAAAAGAGGCGTGGCACCGCCCACATATATTCGAAGAAATTTTCAAATTTTGACTCTCAATAACTTCAGAACAGTTTGTGCTAGTATAACGAAATTTTGTAGAGGGCATACTATTGTTGTGTTAAATTCAGATATAGAAAATAAACGAAATCGACCACGCCTACTTTTTCATAAAAGTTATATTGAAAGGAGGTGGAAATATTAAAAAGTAACCAACTGATACAGCTATAATAATATAATTTGCTACATACTACATCAATTTTCATATTCTTTACATTATTTGCGCAAAATTTTGGAAAGTGGGAGTGGCACCGCCCACTTATGAGTCACGCAATTTTCAAATTCGACTGCTAATAACTTCAGAACGATGTGAGATAGATTTACGAAACTAGGTACCAGGCATGTTATGTTTATGTAGAGTACTACCACAGAAAATAAGAAAAATGGGTGAACGACCACGCCCACTTTTGGACTACAGTTCTCTAAACGAGAGTTAGGAAACCGGAATATGCAATATCTGTTTAACTGATAAAGATATTATGCTAAAATTTAGTACACTCATTCACCTGATGATGTTATTAGTGATGTTTAAAGGTTGTTTGGTAATATTTTGGAAAATGGGCATGGCACCGCCCACAAGTGAATAAACAAAATATCAACATTTCACTATTAACAAGCCACTGTGAAAGTATCATAAAGATCTGCAATGAAAACTGATCTTCAAATAGGGACAAACAACATAATAAAATCCGTGGGCGTGCCACCACCCACTTTTTTAAAATTATGTAAATATTAATTAGTGGACACATATATCCGTATATCAAAAATTTCACAAATTACGTTAAATGTTATGGGCATGGCACGCCTTCTTTTCCAAAGTTATATATAGGACATGGTATAACCCTTTAAAAGATCGATTGAGTACTTTTGGCTCATGTAAGCGGTCAATGCTTTATAAGCAAGGGGCGTGGCTATGAGACCACGATGAAAACCACGCCCCCTTTTTCTGGAAACTAACGCTGGGTATTTAATGTTCGGGTCACCCGAACTTAGACTTCCTTACTTGTTACTATTTGTCTTGTATTCAATGAAATCATATATCTCCTTTGCCACACACTATTCAATCAAATGCTTACAAATCACTTTGAAAAAATCAACCAAACTGCTCATTATTTACATCTTCAACACCTTAGAACTAAAATTCAATGTGCTGAAGAATAACCTTACAAACTGTTCATTCCTAATGTTCAAAGTACTTATATATGGCCTCACAAACTATTCACAGCAAGTGCTCAAACCAATTATATTTTGTCTCCAAACCACTCACATTATCTCTCCAAAGTACTTATAAGGAAGAACAAGATTCAAATTTTTGTTTTTTCTTACAAATGACATATGAAGAAATTTTATTTTGAAAAAACTACAAATTGTACTGTATTTTATAAAATATTTATATTCTAAATAGCTTTGTAGACAAAAACTATCTTAAAAATATATGTACATATTTTCATAAACAAATTCACGATTCTCTTGAAAAGCGAACCTAGATCCGTCCACGCAACTGTAGAGGTTTGTTTGCGGACTGTAGAAGGGTACTATTATTTTCAATTCACAATTCAGCCGGTAGCAGCATAGAATTCAATTTAATATATATTTTCACCGCACGAATTGTTTTTTAAATTTGAAAATTTTTATATTTTAATTTTTTTTTTTCAGTTTGACGTTTTATTTTGCTGACATCTATCAAATTCTAGAAGTCAATAAAGCAGAAAACATGACAAAATGATATGTACCTACATCTATGTCCTTCTATCTTAAGCATTTTTAAAAATAGATAGTTCCGTCGATATTATCTCTTTAGTACTTTTTCCGAGAGTTAGTAAATATTTGGTCTCGATTCGGTATTGTTACTATGTCAAATACATCTGTCCACTTTGGTCCTCTACCTTCAATACAATCCAAAAGGAAGCACCTGTTAGTTGTGATGGACGCCTTTACAAAATTTGTGAAACTTTATCCGACAAATTCAACAAGTACCCGAGAAGTAAATGCAGCATTAGATAAATATTTCAGCTACTATAGTAGACCAAGACGATTAGTAAGCGACAGAGCTTCATGCTTTACTTCATTAGAATTTGAAAATTTCTTATTAAAGAGAAATATATTACATATAAAAGTGGCCACTGAAAATTTCTTATTAAAGAGAAATATATTACATATAAAAGTGGCCACTGCTTCACCACAGGCAAAGGGGCAGGTGGAACGTGTAAATAGGGTTTTGAAAAGGATGTTAGGTAAGCTTAGTAATCCACTTAACCATGCAGACTGGACAAGTAAACTTCTTGAAGTGGAATATGCTATTAATAATTCAATTCATAGTAGTACAGGAAACTCTCCCAGTAAGATTTTATTCGGTGTTGAACAGCGAGGGGAGATAATTGACGACTTTACAGAATATATTGATAATAAAATAAACGTTAATACACAGCGTAACCTTGACCAGATTAGAGTAAATGCTTCTGATGCAATCAAGAAAAAACAAGAATATAACTTTAATTATTTTTATAAAAATAGTGTGGGAGTAAAAGAATATAAAGTAGGAGATTTTGTAGTTATAAGAAGTGTAGATACTGTTGTGGGAACAAATAAAAAATTATTACCAAGATTTAAAGGGCCCTATATAGTACATAAGGTATTGGGAAATGTTAGGTATGTCGTGCGTGACATAGAAAATTGCCAACAAACTCAATTACCATATGATGGAGTTATTGAAGCTAACAAAATGAGAAAGTGGCTTATCAAAGATATTAGTAACACCGTTTTTGCTGAAGAGTTAAATGAATAACAAAATAAATAAAATATTGTGAATGTTATTTTATATTTATTTATTAGTTTTTAGTTATATGACCGTGGTCGGTCTTAATCAGGTTGGCCGAGTTGTAAACACTTGTTTATGTAACAACTGTGTAATTTTTGTAAGATCAAATATCATTGATCTTTTCCTTTTTATGTTTGAAAAATAATATTTTAATTGTGTTTTTGAGTGCAATATAAAGATATCAAATAAAGAATAATTTGTACATTCGATTGAATATTATTTAATATAAAACGGACTTTACAGGTGCACCAAATTCGCAGACTTCTTACCAAAAGATAATTCAGATCGGCGGAGCGCAAGATTTTATATGTCACGTATGTATATAAACTACTTTGTTCAATGCAAACAAGTAGAGATTAAAGCAAAAACGTTTCAAAAAATAATTAAAATCAAGATATTCAAGCGGATCGCGCAAAGTTGTTTTCAAACACATCAAGGTGTTTATTGAAGTAAACAATTGTTTAACATGCAAAAACAATGATAGCATTCAAATCCATTTTTTTTTTTTCAAATTTATGTATTAGGCAAAAAAAAAGAAGTTAATTCAGTCTCAAAACTTCAAAATTTATCTATACATGACCTAAGCAGAGTGTTGTTTAAAGCACTTGATATATGTAAATAGGTATATTGCACTTGATACAGAAGGTATTAATCATTTTTAGCTGAATTATTGCGTCTAAAGAAATAAAGAAGGGAAAAAATGTTAAATGTGCACCGGTGATCACGCGGCACCAGTAAGCAATTTCACTTCCTGGGGCCGCGTGATCACTGGTCCACACACGGAAAATTGATGAAAAATCATGGAAAAAGTGAAAATTTTCCATTTCTGTTTTCAAATATACAATAAATGGACATAAACCGAATGTTTTCAAAAAAAAAAAAAGATTTTGGCCCGAATGAGTAAATCGCGATTTTGGGGCTTGCGCTAGATGTGTTAATGACGAATGCCCTTAATAATGTGTTCAATTTTGTTCAGGCCGTGTGAAGAATTTGAGCACTTCCCCTCATCGATGTGATATGATATCTCGTTTTTATACCCAGCGTACTAGTACTAGTACAAGGGTATTATAACTTTGTTGGGATAACGGTTGGTTGTACAGGTATAAAGGAATCGAGATAGATATAGACTTCCATATATCAATATGATCAGGATCGAAAAAAAATTTTATTGAGCCATGTCCGTCCGTCTGTCCGTTAACACGATAACTTGAGCAAATAATGAGATATCTTCACCAAATTCGGCATGCGTACTTATTTGGGTTCAGAATAGATTGGTATTGAAAATTAGAAAATTTCGAAAAACGGGTTAATTCAATATTAGAAGCAGATACAATGATAAAATTTGCAATATGTATTGATTTCAATGTTCTAAGGCCAATTTTATCAAATTTTTTGAAAAGAGGCGTGGCACCGCCCACATATATTCGAAGAAATTTTCAAATTTTGACTCTCAATAACTTCAGAACAGTTTGTGCTAGTATAACGAAATTTTGTAGAGGGCATACTATTGTTGTGTTAAATTCAGATATAGAAAATAAACGAAATCGACCACGCCTACTTTTTCATAAAAGTTATATTGAAAGGAGGTGGAAATATTAAAAAGTAACCAACTGATACAGCTATAATAATATAATTTGCTACATACTACATCAATTTTCATATTCTTTACATTATTTGCGCAAAATTTTGGAAAGTGGGAGTGGCACCGCCCACTTATGAGTCACGCAATTTTCAAATTCGACTGCTAATAACTTCAGAACGATGTGAGATAGATTTACGAAACTAGGTACCAGGCATGTTATGTTTATGTAGAGTACTACCACAGAAAATAAGAAAAATGGGTGAACGACCACGCCCACTTTTGGACTACAGTTCTCTAAACGAGAGTTAGGAAACCGGAATATGCAATATCTGTTTAACTGATAAAGATATTATGCTAAAATTTAGTACACTCATTCACCTGATGATGTTATTAGTGATGTTTAAAGGTTGTTTGGTAATATTTTGGAAAATGGGCATGGCACCGCCCACAAGTGAATAAACAAAATATCAACATTTCACTATTAACAAGCCACTGTGAAAGTATCATAAAGATCTGCAATGAAAACTGATCTTCAAATAGGGACAAACAACATAATAAAATCCGTGGGCGTGCCACCACCCACTTTTTTAAAATTATGTAAATATTAATTAGTGGACACATATATCCGTATATCAAAAATTTCACAAATTACGTTAAATGTTATGGGCATGGCACGCCTTCTTTTCCAAAGTTATATATAGGACATGGTATAACCCTTTAAAAGATCGATTGAGTACTTTTGGCTCATGTAAGCGGTCAATGCTTTATAAGCAAGGGGCGTGGCTATGAGACCACGATGAAAACCACGCCCCCTTTTTCTGGAAACTAACGCTGGGTATTTAATGTTCGGGTCACCCGAACTTAGACTTCCTTACTTGTTACTATTTGTCTTGTATTCAATGAAATCATATATCTCCTTTGCCACACACTATTCAATCAAATGCTTACAAATCACTTTGAAAAAATCAACCAAACTGCTCATTATTTACATCTTCAACACCTTAGAACTAAAATTCAATGTGCTGAAGAATAACCTTACAAACTGTTCATTCCTAATGTTCAAAGTACTTATATATGGCCTCACAAACTATTCACAGCAAGTGCTCAAACCAATTATATTTTGTCTTCAAACCACTCACATTATCTCTCCAAAGTACTTATAAGGAAGAACAAGATTCAAATTTTTGTTTTTTCTTACAAATGACATATGAAGAAATTTTATTTTGAAAAAACTACAAATTGTACTGTATTTTATAAAATATTTATATTCTAAATAGCTTTGTAGACAAAAACTATCTTAAAAATATATGTACATATTTTCATAAACAAATTCACGATTCTCTTGAAAAGCGAACCTAGATCCGTTCACGCAACTGTAGAGGTTTGTTTGCGGACTGTAGAAGGGTACTATTATTTTCAATTCACAATTCAGCCGGTAGCAGCATAGAATTCAATTTAATATATATTTTCACCGCACGAATTGTTTTTTCAATTTGAAAATTTTTGTATTTTAATTTTTTTTTTTCAGTTTGACGTTTTATTTTGCTGACATCTATCAAATTCTAAAAGTCAATAAAGCAGAAAACATGACAAAATGATATGTACCTACATCTATGTCCTTCTATCTTAAGCATGTTTAAAAATAGATAGTTCCGTCGATATTATCTCTTTAGTACTTTTTCCGAGAGTTAGTAAATATTTGGTCTCGATTCGGTATTGTTACTATGTCAAATACATCTGTCCACTTTGGTCCTCTACCTTCAATACAATCCAAAAGGAAGCACCTGTTAGTTGTGATGGACGCCTTTACAAAATTTGTGAAACTTTATCCGACAAATTCAACAAGTACCCGAGAAGTAAATGCAGCATTAGATAAATATTTCAGCTACTATAGTAGACCAAGACGATTAGTAAGCGACAGAGCTTCATGCTTTACTTCATTAGAATTTGAAAATTTCTTATTAAAGAGAAATATATTACATATAAAAGTGGCCACTGCTTCACCACAGGCAAAGGGGCAGGTGGAACGTGTAAATAGGGTTTTGAAAACGATGTTAGGTAAGCTTAGTAATCCACTTAACCATGCAGACTGGACAAGTAAACTTCTTGAAGTGGAATATGCTATTAATAATTCAATTCATAGTAGTACAGGAAACTCTCCCAGTAAGATTTTATTCGGTGTTGAACAGCGAGGGGAGATAATTGACGACTTTACAGAATATATTGATAATAAAATAAACGTTAATACACAGCGTAACCTTGACCAGATTAGAGTAAATGCTTCTGATGCAATCAAGAAAAAACAAGAATATAACTTTAATTATTTTTATAAAAATAGTGTGGGAGTAAAAGAATATAAAGTAGGAGATTTTGTAGTTATAAGAAGTGTAGATACTGTTGTGGGAACAAATAAAAAATTATTACCAAGATTTAAAGGGCCCTATATAGTACATAAGGTATTGGGAAATGTTAGGTATGTCGTGCGTGACATAGAAAATTGCCAACAAACTCAATTACCATATGATGGAGTTATTGAAGCTAACAAAATGAGAAAGTGGCTTATCAAAGATATTAGTAATACCGTTTTTGCTGAAGAGTTAAATGAATAACAAAATAAATAAAATATTGTGAATGTTGTTGTTGTAACGCCACGTATCCCTGCCTAGGTAGTCAGTATCTACCCAATATTGTCATCAGGCTCTTCTAACGGAAGTCCTAGAAACCTAGCGGCTTCGACAGGGGCGGACCGGAGGGATATGGGTGTTAGAAGAGTAGGCTCAGCTGAGCAGACAAAAAGGTGGTTAGTATTATGGGGGGACAAGCCACATGCCGGACAAACATTAGGCAAGTCGGGGTTCAGTCTGGATAGGTAAGAGTTTAACCTATTACAATATCCAGACCGGAGTTGGGCCAGCATCACTCTAGTCTCCCTAGGCAGCCCGCGCTCCTCTTCGGCAACGGGTGGAGTTGTTGCCTGAAGAACGGCGTTCGCTGGAATAGAGCTGACATAGGAATTTACCGAATCGGTGTGGATAAGGGTGAGGGCCTGCCGGTGCACCTTAGGATCAAACGGCGTGGAAATCAGGTGCCGGATCTCATCAAAGTGTTTGCGTAGGTGGCTTCTTATCCTCCTGGGGGGCGGATTTTCGTTGACCAGGCGTCCGTTCGGGTGCTGCGGTTTGCAACAGTTGAATAGGAATTGCCTGGTCAGCATTTCGCTATGCTCTTTAACGGCGAGCATTTTCGCTTCATTGTGAAGGTGGTGCTCAGGAGACATAAGAAGACACCCAGTGGCCGTTCGAAGGGCGGTATTCTGGCAGACCTGAAGCCTCGTCCAGTGTGTGTCAGCCAGCCCCGACGACCATATAGGCGTCGCGTAGCTCAGTACCGGCTGACCAATTGCTTTGTATGTAGCTAGTAACGTTTCTTTGTCTTTGCCCCAAGTGCTGCCAGCTAGCGACTTGAGGATTTTGTTACGGCTTTGGACTTTATTGACAATTGCGGTAACATGAGCGCCGTATTTGAACATGTTATCAAACGTTACCCCTAAGATTTTGGGGTGTGAGACAGTTGGTAGCTTAACACTATCAACGTAGACGTCTAATTCCATGTTCACTTGCGTTGTCCACGTCGTAAATAAGGTAGCCGAGGACTTATTCGGTGACAATGCCAGGTTTCTACCAGCGAAAAATTCCGACACGGCTGGGAGGTACGAGTTTATGCGAGAGCAGAGCTCTTCAACGGAGGGGCCCGTTGCCAGTATCGTACAATCATCGGCGTAAGAGACGATCGAGACACCCTCTGGTGGGGGGGGGAAGTTTCGATATATAATAGTTAAATAGAAACGGGGATAGGACACCACCCTGTGGCACCCCTTGTTTAACTATTCTGGGTTTTGATCGGGCGCCTCTGAATTCTACCGACGATTGACGACCACTCAGATAGTTGGCAGTCCAACGTTTAAGACAGGGGGGAAGGGACGAATCTTCCAGGTCTTTCAATAGTCGCGCATGATTGACCGTGTCAAAGGCTTTGGCCAAATCAAGCGCAACTAGCACTGTCCTGTGGTTTGGACGCTTTTGGTTTAGTCCGTCCCCTATCTGAGTGGTAATGGCGTTCAGCGCGGTGGTAGTGATGTGGTTTTTGCGGAAACCATGCTGATGTTCGGCGAGTCGCAAATTAGCGGTGAAATATGGTAATAAGATAGATTCCAACACTTTCACTACTGGCGAGAGAAGGGATATCGGGCGATATGACTCCCCTACGGCAGCTGGCTTGCCAGGCTTTAATAGTGGGACCACCTTTGCCTGTCTCCATCTTTCAGGAATGACAAAGGTGGACAAGGAAAGGTTGAAAATGTGTGTTAAATATCTTATGCCTTCGTCGCCGAGGTGTTTTAGCATCAGCATGGAGATGCCATCGGGGCCTATGTACTTGGTGTTCTTAGATCTCCGTATTGCCTCTTGTACTTCGGTTGTGGAGATGGCAATGGGCGCATCGCTGTTTTTGGGTTTATGCGCTTCCCTGGTGGCTCGGCGAAATTCTTTGTCCAACGGAGGATGCATTACAAACTGTCGGCAGAAAGCGCTCGCGCATCATTTAGGTTTCGACTGAACCTTATCGCCGAAGGCGATGGATATTTTGTCGTTGGGTTTAGTCGGGTTGGACAAAGATTTCACCGTCGACCATAATTTGCCAACCCCAGCCGAGAGGTTACAAGACCTTAGGTGCTCTTCCTACTTAGCGCGTTTGTGTTTATCTACAAAGCGTCTGATTTCCGCATTAAGATCCCTAATTTGGGGATCCGTAGGGTCAAGGCGTCTAATATGGTCACGTTCATTTGCCAGGGCCGCTGCCTCTGCGGGGAAGAATGGACGTACTTCCTTTATTCTACCTGACGGAATGTGTTGACGGGAGGCTGAAACTAGGGCCATACGAAACGCCTTTTCCCCTTCTCGTACGTCAGACGGAGTGGGGAGAGCAGCGAAGGCGCTCTTTGTAGATGTTAAGAAACTTTCCCAGTCGGCTTTGTTAAAGTTAACAAAGGTGCGATTGTCAGAAGTGACAAAGTCGGTGGGGCGATCGATAGAGAGCACAATGGGAAGGTGATCCGAAGCAAGCGTCAGCATCGGTCGCCAGTCAACGCAGTTTATAAGACCTGCGCTGACTATGGTGATATCCGGCGAGCTAGAGCAGTTTACCGCCACTCTAGTGGGGGCATCCCCATTAACTGTGCAGAACGTCGAATCGTCTATTTGGTCAGCCAGCTCCTGCCCCCTACCATCGGCCTGTAAGCTGGAGTGCCACAGGTCGTGGTGTGCGTTAAAGTCACCAAGGATAACACGGTTCTCACCCCTGAGTAACGCACGAATGTCAGGGTGATAATCCCTGGGACAGCAGGTGACAGGAGGTATACATATATACGTTTATGATTTCCAAGTCGACATCGCCTGACCGGACAACCATACCTTGACGTTCTAAGGTGGTGTCCCTCGGGTCGATGTCAGGCTCAAATAGACGGTACTGCACAGTTTGATGCGTGATGAATGCAAGACCACCCCCAAGCCCTCTCGCACGATCACAACGGTGTACATTGTACCCGTTGCAGGTCAGAAGAGTTGACCTTCCACCGAGCTTTGTCTCCTGAATAGCGGCGATTTTGATATTGTGTCGCTTCATGAGGTTTGTAATCTCAGCTATTTTGCCGGTTAGGCCGTTGCAATTAAATTGCAGGATTGCGAAGTGCGAAGGGGGAGTAGAGTTGATGCTGGGGGTCAGGGACTGATGCGCATGCCTAGGTGGTAGTAGGCTGGGTCGCGCACTACGACGCATTCTTGAAGTAGAAGGAATCGCGTTACCAGAAGGTAGAGGCGATTAAGATGACGTTGAAGGTTGCGTAGCTCGACAGCATGGCGCAACGTACGTATCAGTCCATAAGTTCCTGTTTGCGAGTCCAGAGCATATAAGCAGATGACACAGGCGTGTATAATCTTAACCGACAAACAGTGCACGTAGTATAAGGGACCAGGAGCTGATGGTTGTGACTTATACTCGTGCTGATGCTGGAAGAAGAGGGGCTGACTGAGGGGGCGGGAGATAGCGGACGCTCGGCATTGCTCAATTCCACTTGGGAAGTGCTACGTAGGGAGTAGCTGTGAGCTGCTGTGTGAGATGTTGACGCCTGGGGGCGTGAGCGACCGCTACGAAGGTCAACTTGCTGAGGTGCATTTGTAATGCTAGTCGTGGGGACTGAGGTGACAGAGTCAGACATATGCGGCGGAGCGATACTTGATCGACGACGGCCACGGGACGTCGTGGGACGTGAACAGCAAGGGGCCACAAAAGTTCTATAAAAACTAGCGGGCCTATGGGTAGAGGGATTTAGTCCGGAGCAACTTGTTAGGTGCAACCACCTATTGCAATTGGAGCATTGTACCGAGTGTGAGCGTTTCACATAAATTTTCTTCCAGCATATACAGCAGATCCATTCTCTTGGTCCCGGGTTGGATTCAATACCAGCCCGGATCAGGAGTCTTGCGCAGTCCCGCTGCAAGGAGCTGCTCGGAGGATGACATTATTGGGGGGAAGATAACTGACGGTTTAGGCAGGGGGGTAGCGAAATAATGTATAAATAATGTTATTTTATATTTATCTATTAGTTTTAAGTTATATGACCGTGGTCGGTCTTAATCAGGTTGGCCGAGTTGTAAACACTTGTTTATGTAACAACTGTGTAATTTTTGTAAGATCAAATATCATTGATCTTTTTCTTTTTATGTTTGAAAAATAATATTTTAATTGTGTTTTTGAGTGCAATATAAAGATATCAAATAAAGAATAAAGAATAATTTGTACATTCGATTGAATACACTGGATCACAAATTCCAACTTTTTTTCTGCACCAGCGACGCCGTAGTGAAATTCCTATGAAAAATCACCTCCTAATTCCGAAAATCAAGGTTATTTTTACTTGAATGGTACCGTTTTTGAGATATTTCCAATTTACCGTTATTTCAAAAAACAAAAAAGATGGCTCCACTTAATCGCGTATATCTCAAGAACAAACTGAGCTCTTCCAAAACGGTTTGAAAAATTTGAAAGCTTATAAATTTTACTATAATCAGTACATACAACACTTTTTGCTAGGTCCTGCAGATTCAAACATATTGAACAATCATTACGGATTTTTAAAAATGTTTTTTGTAAAAATATAAAAAAA
Source organism: Sphenella marginata (assembly GCA_951509765.1). Classification (NCBI taxonomy): domain Eukaryota; kingdom Metazoa; phylum Arthropoda; class Insecta; order Diptera; family Tephritidae; genus Sphenella; species Sphenella marginata. The sequence goes on from OX608079.1 coordinate 69,705,997, forward strand.
TTTGTACTTTGCGAGGAAGCATCTCGAAAACTTTTTTTTTTTTTTGCAGATATTTTTTCCCCCCTCTAAGCTCTGTTTTATTACAAAAAAAATAAGCTATCAGTGAACAAAATCGATGAACTAATACAAAAGTTATAAGCATTCAAGTAAATATATCCATTTAATACTTAAGTACCCTACAAATAATAGCATATGTACATATGGTTCTGTCTTAACTCTATGATCTTATTTTATAATTGCAAAAGTTATGTGTCTTGTTTTTACGCTTATTTAGATTAGGATCGGTTTCTCTTATGAGAAACCAACAGTAGTCGCCCATCATAGCGACATCCCAGAATCCTTGATACCGACTTTCAATCACTTTCATTTGCTGGTGAAACCTTTCGCCATGCTCGTCACTTTCGTCGCCAAGATTTTGCGGGAAAAAATTTAAGTGGGAGTGTAAGAAATGAATTTTTAAAGACATATTTACTCCTGAAAGAAAATAAAAAAGTAAATTAGATAAATACATAAGTATATAATTTTCTTAGGCTGGATTTATCTTTCAATTCAGAACAAATTTTTTGTTTATATTTTTCTCGTTCTTGTTTGTTCGGAACTGGACGATGAATTCAGATTTATGGCTATATATTCTCATGTAAATTTATGTAATATATAATTTATTATAATATGTTTTTTTATTTACCCATTTCCGCATAGTTTTTGATTAAGTCGTTCACTATCATCTCGTAGTTAGGACTTTTGTGTTTGCCTAAAAAAGAAGTAACGACCTTTTCAAAAGAGTCCCACGCTGCTGCCTCCACTGGTGACAATAGTTCTTTGAAATGGTTATTGGTCATCATTTTCCTTATTTGCGGTCCCACAAAAATGCCTTCCTTTATTTTTGCTTCTGAAATCCCTGGGAAGATTGTCTTCAAATGCTGAAAAGCTTCGCCTTCTTTGTCCAAAGCCTTCACAAAGTTTTTGATAAGCACGAGCTTGATGTGGAGCGGAGGTAAAATTATTTGTTCCTTCTTTATAAGTGGAGAGTATTTTATGTTATCTACCCCAACTTGAAACTCGATTCGTTCTGGCCAATCCTTTATGATGTAGTGGTCTTGACGAGCTCGGCTATCCCATTTGCATAGAAAGCAACAGTATTTTGTGTATCCACTTTGTAGACCACATAGCATTCCAACGACTTTAAGATCGGCACATATTTTCCAATCATGTTCTTCGTATTTGATTAACTTGAGCAATTTTTGCATTATCTCTTTTGGTTGCCAATATGCAATAATACGGCCTTTAAACTTAATTTATTGCCGTCTATGAACAATCGCCACTCTTTTGAATCATATGGTTCACCAAATTGTTTGAATAGACCAGCAATGTCTTTGCAGTAACAAACACTGTCCTCCTTCGCATAGTACTTGGAAAATTCTTCGTGACGAGTTCTATAATATGTTACCTTAATATCGGATGAAACAAATTTAAATTGTTGCATTCGAGAGGCGTGTAGTTCGGCCTTTTCCTTTGACAATTCCAAATCCCTTATCCAATCATTGAGTTGTGCTTGTGACAAAGAATTTCTTTCGTTTTCCGTTTGAAATTCAGTACAACATGATGCCGCGTAATCAGATACTACTGTTGACAATGAAACTGGAGCCGGAACTATAGTTAAATTTGATTCTGGCAATGGCGCTTCTGTTGAAATTAGTTCTGGTAATGACACTGTAGATACGCTCGCATAGGTTACTTTTCTGGACTTACCAACCCCAAGTACTTTTGTAGTACAAATATAGCAGTCCGTTGAATGGCAGGTTGGTTCCCTCCACTTAATTGGTGTAATAAATTTCACACGTCGCCTAAATAGATAGTTTCAGAAATTAGTCAGCTTAATGCAGCTTAAAGGAAACAAATTCCTAATTTTTACAACGTACCTTTTTGTTCCGGTTTCCGAAGAAATCAATTCGACTCGGCATGTGGTGCACACAGTGTTCGGTGTCCATGGTTTTTAGGCTCAATTCCAAAACACTTATAGTATTGTCACGTCAAGACAGTGTCACGTCAAGACAGATTTTATTCAATAAAGTTCTTGTAATTATTTATTAAATAGAATCGAATTTAAGTTTTACAAAAGTGATGCAATCGATCTCGTTGATTTCAAAAGAATGAATAATGAATGTAGTGAATTATGAATACATACATTTTGAAACAGAACAAAGAAAAATGAAAAATGAATAGCTCAAATGAATGTTAAAATAATGTTGCAAGTGTAGAGATGACAGCTATCTAGTGATGACAGCTCGGCCTCTCCTGACCGAAACTCAAGCTGAATTTACTTCGGGTTGATCATCGTCTTTGGCCTCTACGTTGTCATCGACCTAAGGAAACAGAGCACACCAGGGTTTCATCTTGTCTGATGAAGCCACAGTACTGAAACGGCGCTGGGTGCGTTGGTTACCCTCCATGTCTTCAACAATATACCTATCGTGCTTCAAAACCTTCTTCACACAGTATGGACCCTTGTATTTCGGCTGGAGCTTTCTTGATTCGCCGGTACTTGGGGTTGGAGCTTCGAGCAGGACCAGGTCGCCTTCATTGTATGGGACGGGCTTACTGTGCTTCGCATCAAATCTAGCCTTCCATGCCTGTCGAGCCACTTCAATATTTTTTATAGCTTCCTCACGCCGTCCATTCATGTATAAATCGTCATTATCATTGTGCAGAGCTGCCAGTAGTCTGTTGCCACTTAAATCACGAAGGGGGAAATCATAGACGAGATCTATAGGGGCGAACTTGGTCGTGGCATTTACTTTCGTATTCAAGGTCCATTGAAGCATTCGGACGTGCGCATCCTAGTCATGTTGCTCTTTTGATGACGGTTTTAGATAAGCAAGAACAGCCTGATTGACACGCTCAGCCAACCCATTCGAACGAGGAGTGCGCACGGCAACCTTAATATGTTGTATGCCGTGAGATTCGCAAAACGAGGAAAATGCTGATGATGTAAATGCAGTGCCACGATCCGTGACAATACGCTGTGGTAGGCCAAAATAGAGTGTCAATTGATTCAACGTATCGATGACAGGCTTCGTCTTTGTTGACCTCATTGGCACGATAACGGAGTACGTTGTGAGGGCATCGACAACCACAAAGATATACTCATAGCCATGCCGGCTTTTAGGGAATGGACCCAGGTGATCCATGTGCAGTGTATGGAAAGGCAAGTTCGGAATCTCCATACCATATAGTTCGCATTGCTTCCGTGAGGGTTCCTTGTGAAAGCAACACTCGATACATGAGCTGATGAAGCCCTTAATAAAGTTCCTGAGGAACCAAAATGTTGCAATGTTCGCTTCACGGTGCCGTCAACTCCAGGGTGTCCCACATCATCGTGACACAACTTGACAATCCGCCAACGCATTCCCTTTGGCACGACCAGTAATAAGTTTCCACTTTCAGTTTTCCGAAACAACCGATGATTTTTCAGTACATAGTCAGCGTTCACTTGGTTGCGTTGATTAGAGTGCACTGTACCTTGCATTATCTGGACTACTTGAGGAGTGAATAAACAAAAGGGCTTATTTCCATTCGTCACTCTATTGGAGATTTTGATGAAATCGGCTTGTTTGGGCATAATTACACATGTTGTCTTCAATGGAAACCACTAAAATATGTTTTTACCATATAAAAAGATCTGTCAAAAAATAAGTTTCAACCAAAAGGGACATATTTCCATGGCATTTATTTGTGGTTTAAAATGTTTGCATTGTTTCAATCAAAACGTCTTATTTCCCATTATGTTTTGCTACCTTGTCGTAAAAAATCAGACAAAAGGGCATTTTTTATTTGCATATAAAATAGCGTTTTTAAAATAAACGACTTAACCACTGAAATATGTTCCACTTTTATAAAATCGATATAGCAACAGTTTCTTCAATTGTCAATAAAAAATTGTCTATGGTGTAACTGTCATTTTTATGTTTCTTTTAATGAAAAATTAAGGTGTGTACAGATTTTGCTTTCATAAACATTTATTTTAACATTTTATTTTAAAATGGAAGAAACCCTTGTGGCTATGTTAAATACCGGAGGAAGAAAACAAAAGGACAATTTAAAAGTGCGAAAGAAAAAAGAGAAAGTAAAGTTTTTGGTTGATTTAAAGACCTGTAATTTCCATATTTTCGTTTAAGTTAATGCTTTTGATTTCGTTTTCTTTACAGATATGTAGACAAGGATCCATTAGGGATTAACTTCATAAAACCATGCCTTCATAAAAGTAAAAACACTAAGTTTAGATGCGCCTTTTTAAAAATGAAGACTATTTTGAGAAATCGGAGTTATTTATACACGTATAAAAATATAAATCGTTATAATTAAAAATATTATTATAATACTTTGTACTACACGTTGCTTTTGTTACATATGCTCTTGTGAATAAAATTGTGTTCTTATCATTATTATGTATTTTAACTCTGATTATGGTTGTTATACGCGATATGTATTGTCATATCTGCCTGTCAAGTTTTCAATCCATATGTATTCATATTTTTATACCTGGTAGTGCTTCGCACACAAGGTATATTAACTTCATTCGCCTAACGGTTGTATGTAACGGCATAAACGAATCGAGATAGATATTGACTTATGTATATCAAAATGTTCAGGAGGTGAAGAGAAATTGATTGAGCCATGTCCGTCCGTCCGTCTGTGAACACGATAACTTGAGTAAATCTTGAGATATCTCAATAAAATTTGGTATGCAGGTTCCTTTTTACTTATCTCGGAGCGCTATTGAAAATAGGCAAAATCGGTGTTGTGGATTTTGGTGAAGTAAGCGTGGCGCCGCCCACTTTTCAGCACAAAAGGTCAGCTATTTTCAAAAGCGATTGCTTGAAATTTCAAGAAGGTATTTTCATGAAAGTTGGTGAGGTGCTTCCCAATAGTATGTAGTATACTCCTGCCAAAAATTACGCAAATCGGAAAGCAAACACGTAAAATATACGGACAAGTAGTTAACACCCTACTTTTTTTTTGTATTAATTTTTTTTATTTTCATACCTTTCATGAACCTGGGGAAAGCTATTTATATTTTGTTATTTAGTGATAGTTTAATTTACCACTTACAATAGAAATGTTTTTATCGAAACCAATCAGTTGCCTTTATAACAAATTTTCAGTTATTAAAATAGACCTGAGTAAATTAGGATACCAAAACAGATCACTACTAGGTATTTAATGTTCGGTTACACCCGAACTTAGACTTCCTTACTAGTTTTCTTTTGTGTTCACTCGGTGTTTCTGTATCCATACAAAAAACTGACATATACATATCGTGTATAATGCCTTTTAATAGGACAGAAGGATAAAATGACTTCTGTGAATGGCAGGGCTGGTCGTTATCGAAATAACAAGAGGAAAAAACCACGATACTGATGATTTTCGTTCGAAGATGAATTTTTCAAAAAGGCTTATTTCCAAAAGTATGTCAAGCAAAAGGGCATATTTCCAAAAATTCTTGCAAAAGGGCATATTTCCAAATTAAAAAGTTTAAAAAAAGATGTATTAGAGGCAAGAAAAAGAAAAGAAAATAACGATGGTGTCAGATTAGAGTAGCTATCTTGTGTTAATTAAACCATTTACAAACTTATAATTTTGCTTCTTTGACTTTTTCTCAGATTTTTGCGATTTTTGAATATAGCCTGAATATGGAAATACGACCTTTTGTTTATTCACTCCTCACTTGATTCAGCTTATCGTCTTGCCTCTGCATCGTTGCCACCCAGTCCTCCACTGACAACGACAACACCTTGCTTGCCACATCCTCTACGGTGCTGCCACCTCGACCGGTGCACGGCTCATCGCGTCTACATGACCCATGGAAATACCTGCGCGATGCATGAGGATGTAGTCGTATTCTAATAGCTTCAACAACCAACGTGCAATTCTGGGTACCATAGGACTACTTGTTTTTGCGCTTGTAATTGAGTGACAATCTGTGACAATGAGGAACTGTTTACCTAGTAGAAACATTCTGAACCTCTCACATGCTTCGATAACGGCTAAAACCTCTAATTCATACGCATGGTATTTTCTCTCTTGCGGAGTGCATGCGCGACTAAAATACGCTATAGGCTTTAGAATATTCTCAGACTCTTCTTGCAAAAGTATCGCTGCAAGACCAACGCTAGATGCATCCGTATGCAGCTGTTGTCTCTTAATGACATCGTATATAGCGAGCACCGGTGACTCCGTTATTGCTTTTATTAGTTCTTCAAACGCCTTTTCACACTCAGACCCCCAAACAAACTCTGCCCCCTTCTTCGTAAGCTGTGTAAGCGGTTTAGCGGTTAATGCGAAGCCAGGCACAAATTTACGGAAAATCCGGTTAAACCCAAAAAACGTCTAATCTCCAGCTGACTACTCGGCCGCGGATAACCCTTTATCGCCGACGACTTTCGAGCGCCCGGCCTGATGCCGTCTGCAGATACCTCATGCCCTAAAAACGTAACACTTCTTCTCATGAAAGTACATTTCGAAAGTCTCAAGGTCAACACCTCACCCCTAATAATTTTCAAAAACTCTTCCAAAAAAACAAGATTTTCCGCCTCGGTCTGCGTCGCGATTATAACCTCATCCACATAGCTCACTACGCTCTTACTCAATGGTGCTACAAGTTGGCTCATCATCCGCTGAAAGGTACATGGGGCGTTCCGTAACCCAAATGGCATCCTATTAAATTCAAAGTGACCATTGTGGGTTACAAACGCCGTGAAGGGTTTACCTTTTTCCTCTAACTCGATTTGGTAGTACCCTGACATAAGGTCCAATGTTGTGAAAAACTTCTTCCCTGAAAGTGTTGCCAAGACCCCATCCACGGTAGGCATCAAGCATGGTTCCTTTTCTGTCACCGCATTCAATTCGCGGAAGTCAACACACAACCTTTCCTCTCCATTCTGCTTGCGCAATAACAATAGGTGACGCGTACAATGAGTTTGACTTGCGAATTATCCCTAGTTCCAACAATTCCTTCACGATTCCCTCTACAGTCTTCTGCTTGGGTATGGGAATATTGTATGGCCTTTTTGAAATCGGTTTTGGCGAGGTGACTTTGATCTCCATTTGAAACCGTTTCGACTTGCCTAGCTCCGGCAACTTCTCACCAAAACAATCCGTATACGTATTTACCAAGTCAACGAGTCTTTCCGCCATACCCGCCTGCAACTCATCCCCCATATCTAAAGACTCCTTCCCAATCGACATAACACTACAAGACCCGCCAGAGATAATCACCTTCCCTTTTGATAGTACGTCGATTCCTACTATAGCATCATATGCCATCAGCGGATCACTTACCACCAACATTTCAGCCACCCTCGTAACTTCATCTATTTTTATTTTCGTTATCAACTTCTCATAACATATGGTTTCACCCCCGGCAAAGCCGACTAGCTTTTCCTCACATGCCATGAAATTTAGCCCGCACTGTGTTGCAATTGATCGTTTTATCAATGACTTCACACTGCCTGAATCAATTAGTGACTTGCATTTCACTGCCTTTTCCCCGATTATAGTGATGTCTTTGCATAACTCTCTACATGCGTTACCTGACGTCACTTTGTTAACCGGCGTAATTATATCTTCGTACTCAACTGGTGGTTCTGTTGTGACCTGATTAACGCGTTCGCTTTGTTTAGCTTCGCGCTTGTTTTGTGGCTTACTACAATGTCTCGAAATGTGCCCCCTTTCTCTGCAATTGAAGCAAATGGGACCAATTCCCTTACTATTTTGTTCACTCGGATTAGTTAATGGCACTGTAGGCTTGTCTGCCTTTTTTATAAAATCGCGACTTTTGTTTTGATTTGTATTCGTTGATATGTTAGAAATTGATTGCAATAAGTCGGCACACTTCGAGAATTTCATTGCGCTCAATGTTTTCGCTAGGCCCTCATCATCTAACCCATTTATTATGTATCGGATTATCGCCAAGTCATCGATACATTCTTTCCTACCTATTTCTAACATTTTGTAGTAAAATTCTACAACACTCTCACCCTTACCTATTTTTGCATTCATTAATCGCATATGAGCGTCAGCTGGATTTCGAATGTAAGGGAAATCTGTTAAAAACTGACTTACGAATTCGCTCCAATTACAAAATACCGGCTGCGCATCTGCCCACCGCTTTGCAACCCCTTTAAGCTTACTGAGATACAACGATACAAATTTCTCAATTGTTCAATTCTTTCCACAAACTGCATTGACGAGTATGAGCCGTCACATGGGTCAAACTCTGGCAGTACTGCTGCTACTTCGCTTGGTGTGTATCTCGCTCTACTACATTCTCCCTCGTGAAATAATGTTGGGTATGGAGTGTTTACTCTTACCTCGTTCGGCTGCTGTACAAATGTTTCTCTATGAGTTCGCTGTGGATTTCCCTGTAATGATGACGTGGCATTCATTTGTGTTGCGAATTGGTGCGTGGCAAATGGCACGGTCGATTCTGTTGAAATAAATGATGATGGGTTATGCTGCGTCGACGCTACCGCCATCCTTTGCGATGAATATGATTGCGGTGGATACATGTGCGTTGAGTACGGCTGAGACATGAACGATAAATTATTAAACGGCGGCCTCGCACACCATGTAGGCGTTCCTGGTGTATGCATAATCGGCAACGTATGCCCCACTGGCATATCCATCTGATTTTGCCCCGAAGCTGTTGACTGCGAGGTAAGCGAAACCACCGCTGCTATACGTACCCATCGTGGTCTCCGGAGCGTTCGGCATCGATGAACGAAGCGTCTGCACCTCTGTGGCCAACATTTCCACAACACTACACAGGTTGCTCATTCGTGCCTCTAAGTGCTTCGTGACTTCTGAATCGTTCCCCGCTGATGCATCACTCTTCTCTTGACCGGATTCCGCATTCACTAACGCGTTTCGTTCTGCTACTACTTTGTCAACAGCTGGCTTCACCATCTCCTCGTCCAATTCCTGCAATCTCCCAATTAATTCTGTCTTGTTGCCGCTCGTTTTCTGGTCTAGCTTTTGCAGCGCTTCTTTAAGCTGCACAACTGTTAGATCATTTAGGCTCATGACCACTTCTGATAATCTGTCACGTCAAGACAGATTTTATTCAATAAAGTTCTTGTAATTATTTATTAAATAGAATCGAATTTAAGTTTTACAAAAGTGATGCAATCGATCTCGTTGATTTCAAAAGAATGAATAATGAATGTAGTGAATTATGAATACATACATTTTGAAACAGAACAAAGAAAAATTAATAGCTCAAATGAATGTTAAAGAAGAATGTCAAAATAATGTTGCAAGTGTAGAGATGACAGTATGTAACTTTCAAAGGATTTGAAAACACACGTCTCATACTTTTAACAATAAATTGACCGCAGATGAAACAGAACATATCTGGATCATTTGTACACTCAAACTCTCACGCCCATTTATTCATTTTTTATTTTTAAGTAAATGACGGGTTATAAACTGCAATTATAAACTGAACAGTATCCGGCGAGCCTTGCAGATATTATGAAGGAACAAGGCGCATGTACTCTTATTTATACTTAGATCCAGTAAAAATTCAAGCCTACCTAAACAAAAAGGTTCCCTAGTTCTACAAAGAAAACACTACCTGCCTCAAATTTATGCTCTTGTTTAAAATGTACCTAGGTTTGAGAAAACGACACTAACAGCTTTTTGTATCTAAGAACTTTTCGAAAATCTACCTGCTAACTAACTGATATACGAATACTAACACATATGTACCAGTAGGGTACTTAAGCATTAAATGGATATATTTACTTGAATGCTTATAACTTTTGTATTAGTTCATCGATTTTGTTCACTGATAGCTTATTTTTTTTGTAATAGAACAGAGCTTAGAGGGGGGAAAAAATATCTGCAAGAAAACAAAAAGTTTTCAAGATGCTTCCTCGGAAAGCACAAATTTTTTTATATTTTTACAAAAAAAATTTAAAAAATCCGTAATGATTGTTCAATATGGTTGAATCTGCAGGACCTAGCAAAAAGTGTTGTATGTACTGATTATAGTAAATTTTATAAGCTTTCAAATTTTTCAAACCGTTTTGGAAGAGCTCAGTTTGTTCTTGAGATATACACGATTAAGTGGAGCCATCTTTTTTGTTTTTTGAAATAACGGTAAATCGTAAATATCTTAAAAACGGTACCATTCAAGTAAAAATAACCTTGATTTTCGGAATTAGGAGGTGATTTTACATAGGAATTTCACTATGGCGTCTCTGGTGCATTTTGGCTGTAAACCAGTGATATTATTTAATATAAAACGGACTTTACAAGTGCACCAAATTCGCAGACTTCTTACCAAAAGATAATTCAGATCGGCGGAGCGCAAGAATTTATATGTCACGTATGTATATAAACTACTTTGTTCAATGCAAACAAGTAGAGATTAAAGCAAAAACGTTTCAAAAAATAATTAAAATCAAGATATTCACCGCGCAAAGTTGTTTTCAAACACATCAAGGTGTTTATTGAAGTAAACAATTGTTTAACATACAAAAACAATGATAGCATTCAAATCCATTTTTTTTTTTTCAAATTTATGTATTAGGCAAAAAAAAGAAGTTAATTCAGTCTCAAAACTTCAAAATTTATCTATACATGACCTAAGCAGAGCGTTGTTTAAAGCACTTGATATATGTAAATAGGTATATTGCACTTGATACAGAAGGTATTAATCATTTTTAGCTGAATTATTGCGTCTAAAGAAATAAAGAAGGGAAAAAATGTTAAATGTGCACCGGTGATCACGCGGCACCAGTAAGCAATTTCACTTCCTGGGGCCGCGTGATCACTGGTGCACACACGGAAAATTGATGAAAAATCATGGAAAAAGTGAAAATTTTCCATTTCTGTTTTCAAATATACAATAAATGGACATAAACCGAATGTTTTCAGAAAAAAAAAAAAGATTTTGGCCCGAATGAGTAAATCGCGATTTTGGGGCTTGGCGCTAGATGTGTTAATGACGAATGCCCTTAATAATGTGTTCAATTTTGTTCAGGCCGTGTGAAGAATTTGAGCACTTCCCCTCATCGATGTGATATGATATCTCGTTTTTATACCCAGCGTACTAGTACTAGTACAAGGGTATTATAACTTTGTTGGGATAACGGTTGGTTGTACAGGTATAAAGGAATCGAGATAGATATAGACTTCCATATATCAATATGATCAGGATCGAAAAAAAATTTTATTGAGCCATGTCCGTCCGTCTGTCCGTTAACACGATAACTTGAGCAAATAATGAGATATCTTCACCAAATTCGGCATGCGTACTTATTTGGGTTCAGAATAGATTGGTATTGAAAATTAGAAAATTTCGAAAAACGGGTTAATTCAATATTAGAAGCAGATACAATCATAAAATTTGCAATATGTATTGATTTCAATGTTCTAAGGCCGATTTTATCAAATTTTTTGAAAAGAGGCGTGGCACCGCCCACATATGTTTGAAGAAATTTTCAAATTTTGACTCTCAATAACTTCAGAACAGTTTGTGCTAGTATAACGAAATTTTGAAGAGGGCATACTATTGTTGTGTTAAATTCAGATATAGAAAATAAACGAAATCGACCACGCCTACTTTTTCATAAAAGTTATATTGAAAGGAGGTGGAAATATTAAAAAGTAACTAACTGATACAGCTATAATAATATAATTTGCTACATACTACATCAATTTTCATATTCTTTACATTATTTGCGCAAAATTTTGGAAAGTGGGAGTGGCACCGCCCACTTATGAGCCACGCAATTTTCAAATTCGACTGCTAATAACTTCAGAACGATGTGAGATAGATTTACGAAACTAGGTACCAGGCATGTTATGTTTATGTAGAGTACTACCACAGAAAATAAGAAAAATGGGTGAACGACCACGCCCACTTTTGGACTAAAGTTCTCTAAACGAGAGTTAGGAAACCGGAATATGCAATATCTGTTTAACTGATAAAGATATTATGCTAAAATTTAGTACACTCATTCACCTGATGATGTTATTAGTGATGTTTAAAGGTTGTTTGGTAATATTTTGGAAAATGGGCATGGCACCGCCCACAAGTGAATAAACAAAATATCAACATTTCACTATTAACAAGCCACTGTGAAAGTATCATAAAGATCTGCAATGAAAACTGATCTTCAAATAGGGACAAACAACATAATAAAATCCGTGGGCGTGCCACCACCCACTTTTTTAAAATTATGTAAATATTAATTAGTGGACACATATATCCGTATATCAAAAATTTCACAAATTACGTTAAATGTTATGGGCATGGCACGCCTTCTTTTCCAAAGTTATATATAGGACATGGTATAACCCTTTAAAAGATCGATTGAGTACTTTTGGCTCATGTAAGCGGTCAATGCTTTATAAGCAAGGGGCGTGGCTATGAGACCACGATGAAAACCACGCCCCCTTTTTCTGGAAACTAACGCTGGGTATTTAATGTTCGGGTCACCCGAACTTAGACTTCCTTACTTGTTACTATTTGTCTTGTATTCAATGAAATCATATATCTCCTTTGCCACACACTATTCAATCAAATGCTTACAAATCACTTTGAAAAAATCAACCAAACTGCTCATTATTTACATCTTCAACACCTTAGAACTAAAATTCAATGTGCTGAAGAATAACCTTACAAACTGTTCATTCCTAATGTTCAAAGTACTTATATATGGCCTCACAAACTATTCACAGCAAGTGCTCAAACCAATTATATTTTGTCTTCAAACCACTCACATTATCTCTCCAAAGTACTTATAAGGAAGAACAAGATTCAAATTTTTGTTTTTTCTTACAAATGACATATGAAGAAATTTTATTTTGAAAAAACTACAAATTGTACTGTATTTTATAAAATATTTATATTCTTAATAGCTTTGTAGACAAAAACTATCTTAAAAATATATGTACATATTTTCATAAACAAATTCACGATTCTCTTGAAAAGCGAACCTAGATCCGTTCACGCAACTGTAGAGGTTTGTTTGCGGACTGTAGAAGGGTACTATTATTTTCAATTCACAATTCAGCCGGTAGCAGCATAGAATTCAATTTAATATATATTTTCACCGCACGAATTGTTTTTTCAATTTGAAAATTTTTATATTTTAATTTTTTTTTTTTCAGTTTGACGTTTTATTTTGCTGACATCTATCAAATTCTAAAAGTCAATAAAGCAGAAAACATGACATAAAATGATATGTACCTACATCTATGTCCTTCTATCTTAAGCATTTTTAAAAATAGATAGTTCCGTCGATATTATCTCTTTAGTACATTAGAAATTCCAAAAACAACACTTATTTTGGAAATGTGAATGTGTTGGAAAATAAGGGGGGATTGCACAAATGAGCTAAATTTTTTGCCCAAAGTACTCAGCATTGTCTAGTAGGGATAATTTAACTACAGGCAAACCCATTCGCGCTTTCTTTAAAACAGTTTCACCCACTCGGGAGCATGTATTGCGTCGTTTAATCAGCCTTCGGTTGGAAAACAATTGCACAGTGAATGAGAGTATTTTTCACTTTTTCCGAGAGTTAGTAAATATTTGGTCTCGATTCGGTATTGTTACTATGTCAAATACATCTGTCCACTTTGGTCCTCTACCTTCAATACAATCCAAAAGGAAGAACCTGTTAGTTGTGATTGACGCCTTTACAAAATTTGTAATAATAGTGTGGGAGTAAAAGAATATAAAGTAGGAGATTTTGTAGTTATAAGAAGTGTAGATACTGTTGTGGGAACAAATAAAAAATTATTACCAAGATTTAAAGGGCCCTATATAGTACATAAGGTATTGGGAAATGATAGGTATGTCGTGCGTGACATAGAAAATTGCCAACAAACTCAATTACCATATGATGGAGTTATTGAAGCTAACAAAATGAGAAAGTGGCTTATCAAAGATATTAGTAATACCGTTTTTGCTGAAGAGTTAAATGAATAACAAAATAAATAAAATATTGTCAATGTTATTTTATATTTATTTATTAGTTTTAAGTTATATGACCGTGGTCGGTCTTAATCAGGTTGGCCGAGTTGTAAACACTTGTTTATGTAACAACTGTGTAATTTTTGTAAGATCAAATATCATTGATCTTTTCCTTTTTATGTTTGAAAAATAATATTTTAATTGTGTTTTTGAGTGCAATATAAAGATATCAAATAAAGAATAATTTGTACATTCGATTGAATATTATTTAATATAAAACGGACTTTACAGGTGCACCAAATTCGCAGACTTCTTACCAAAAGATAATTCAGATCGGCGGAGCGCAAGATTTTATATGTCACGTATGTATATAAACTACTTTGTTCAATGCAAACAAGTAGAGATTAAATCAAAAACGTTTCAAAAAATAATTAAAATCAAGATATTCACCGCGCAAAGTTGTTTTCAAACACATCAAGGTGTTTATTGAAGTAAACAATTGTTTAACATACAAAAACAATGATAGCATTCAAATCCATTTTTTTTTTTTTCAAATTTATGTATTAGGCAAAAAAAAAGAAGTTAATTCAGTCTCAAAACTTCAAAATTTATCTATACATGACCTAAGCAGAGTGTTGTTTAAAGCACTTCATATATTCATATTGGAACGAATTTCCGTCGTCCCTTGTCAATTTTGGTTTTGTAGCAAACTTCTTCAAGAAACACAACATGAACATAGCGTTCAGAACATCAAACAACTTAGGGCGAAAACTAAGAACCAATACTAACTCGGAAGAGCCATTCAGCGAACATGGAATATATAAGCTTACCTGCGAATGCCAGCACAGCTACATAGGACAAACCGGACGGAAAATAAGTACACGTTTCAGCCAGAACACTGCACGTAGAAAGGAAGGGGCGACGCCTAAATGTGCTCGAAAACATGGAAATATACAAACTTAAGACATTTGACGGGAGGGTAATAAACGAACAAACTAACACCATTTCTGACGCAATATTTGAACCCCTGAAACTAATATACAGCAAACCAGACAACACCGCAGGTACTATAAAAAAACGACCAACAATAAACAAACAGACACACAAAACGAATCCGAAGACAAAAATAACCGACTTCTACATTACTAACGAGCGTCGAAACTAACCTGACCTAACACACACAAACTAATTACCTGACCTAACATATACAACTAATGAACGATCGTCAGAAACAAACCTCATTGCAGGTACCCATTCGGGTACGGTCGTGGGACACGACCCATGTACACGCAGACTAACACTACCTGATACAGTGTCCAGAATATAAATACATGACAACGGATAGACGAAAATCAGAACGAAATAAAGCATTGAAGATGTCGCATCGACAAAACCGGTTTGCTACAAAACCAAAATTGACAAGGGACGACGGAAATTCGTTCCAATATGAATCTAATATCCACCCTGTCGGAAAACACAACAACCAAACAAACGCACTTGATATATGTAAATAGGTATATTGCACTTGATACAGAAGGTATTAATCGGTGGCGCGAACTAAAGTCAGTGGAATTAAGGTCAGTGACGTTAATTCGCACCCCAAAAGCGAATTAATGTCAGTGACATTAAGACGCATGCCAAAAGCGAACTAAGGTCAATATTTTTAGCGAACTAACGTCATTGACATTAAGTCGCATTAAGAAAGCGAACTAAAGTCAGTACATTTTTTTCATATTCCAAATTTTCATTATCACCTTCGACTTATGATCATTATATCATGAATCTGGGATTTAAAAAATGAATCTGGGATTGACTTAGGTCAGATCCGCAATTCGGGGCGTGATCCATGGTATTAATGTGCAGAATTCCTTTCCGCATTGGCGGCCTTCGGCCGCGCTTCAAAAAATAACCCTGGGCTACGCCATTCCATCTCTGGGTGTGTGCCATAGCCGTGGCTACCGCCACGGTGATGTCCTTCAGCGTGCCACTCTTTTCTCACAGGGTAATGTGATTACAACAACCACATGAAAATTGCAGAAAATTCTGAACTTTAACTGCAAATATCTCGCAAACTACTAAAAATATTGGTTCAGCGGAGTTATATTCATGCTCCTGGGACCAAAGCGCGTCTCCTGATACATATCTCAACATTTTTGGTTGTGTATTAGCGCTCGGTACCCCACGTAAACGATTACCCACGTCTAGATTTAGAATCTGAAATGGGATTTTTTTCAACCGTTCAAAAGTTATTTGCAGTTAAAGTTCACAATTTTCTGTTATTTTCATGTGGTTGTTGTAATGGCACATTAGGCTGAGCCAAAAAAGTGGGAAATGTGCCACGCGGAAGGACATCACCGTGGCGGTAGCCACGGCTAAAGCACACACCCGGAGTTGGAATGGCGTAGCCCAGGGTTATTTTTTGAAGCGCGGCCGAAGGCCGCCAATGCGGAAAGGAGTTCTGCACATAAATACCATGGATCACGCCCCGAATTTTGGATCTGACCTAAGTCAAATTTTCGCCTGCGGCGCTACTTCGTCAAATCTCAAACGCAAATGCCTCAATGACATTAATTCGCATGTCCAAAGCGAACTAAAGTCAAAATATTATACGAATTAACGACACTGACTTTAATTCGTTTTTGGTCATGCGTCTTAATGTCACTGACATTAATTCGCTTTTTGGGTGCGAATTAACGTCACTGACGTTAATTCCACTGACGTTAGTTCGCGCCACCTATTAATCATTTTTAGCTGAATTATTGCGCCTAAAGAAATAAAGAAGGGAAAAAATGTTAAATGTGCACCGGTGATTACGCGGCACCAGTAAGCAATTTCACTTCCTGGGGCCGCGTGATCACTGGTGCACACACGGAAAATTGATGAAAAATCATGGAAAAAGTGAAAATTTTCCATTTCTGTTTTCAAATATACAATAAATGGACATAAACCGAATGTTTTCAGAAAGAAAAAAAAAGATTTTGGCCCGAATGAGTAAATCGCGATTTTGGGGCTTGGCGCTAGATGTGTTAATGACGAATGCCCTTAATAATGTGTTCAATTTTGTTCAGGCCGTGTGAAGAATTTGAGCACTTCCCCTCATCGATGTGATATGATATCTCGTTTTTATACCCAGCGTACTAGTACTAGTACAAGGGTATTATAACTTTGTTGGGATAACGGTTGGTTGTACAGGTATAAAGGAATCGAGATAGATATAGACTTCCATATATCAATATGATCAGGATCGAAAAAAAATTGTATTGAGCCATGTCCGTCCGTCTGTCCGTTAACACGATAACTTGAGCAAATAATGAGATATCTTCACCAAATTCGGCATGCGTACTTATTTGGGTTCAGAATAGATTGGTATTGAAAATTAGAAAATTTCGAAAAACGGGTTAATTCAATATTAGAAGCAGATACAATGATAAAATTTGCAATATGTATTGATTTCAATGTTCTAAGGCCGATTTTATCAAATTTTTTGAAAAGAGGCGTGGCACCGCCCACATATATTTGAAGAAATTTTCAAATTTTGACTCTCAATAACTTCAGAACAGTTTGTGCTAAATAGTATAACGAAATTTTGTAGAGGGCATACTATTGTTGTGTTAAATTCAGATATAGAAAATAAACGAAATCGCTTCGCGACCACGCCTACTTTTTCATAAAAGTTATATTGAAAGGAGGTGGAAATATTAAAAAGTAACTAACTGATACAGCTATAATAATATAATTTGGTACATACTACATCAATTTTCATATTCTTTACATTATTTGCGCAAAATTTTGGAAAGTGGGAGTGGCACCGCCCACTTATGAGTCACGCAATTTTCAAATTCGACTGCTAATAGCTTCAGAACGATGTGAGATAGATTTACGAAACTAGGTACCAGGCATGTTATGTTTATGTAGAGTACTACCACAGAAAATAAGAAAAATGGGTGAACGACCACGCCCACTTTTGGACTAAAGTTCTCTAAACGAGAGTTAGGAAACCGGAATATGCAATATCTGTTTAACTGATAAAGATATTATGCTAAAATTTAGTACACTCATTCACCTGATGATGTTATTAGTGATGTTTAAAGGTTTTTTGGTAATATTTTGGAAAATGGGCATGGCACCGCCCACAAGTGAATAAACAAAATATCAACATTTCACTATTAACAAGCCACTGTGAGAGTATCATAAAGATCTGCAATGAAAACTGATCTTCAAATAGGGACAAACAACATAATAAAATCCGTGGGCGTGCCACCACCCACTTTTTTAAAATTATGTAAATATTAATTAGTGGACACATATATCCGTATATCAAAAATTTCACAAATTACGTTAAAAGTTATGGGCATGGCACGCCTTCTTTTCCAAAGTTATATATAGGACATGGTATAACCCTTTAAAAGATCGATTAAGTACTTTTGGCTCATGTAAGCGGTTAATGCTTTATAAGCTAGGGGCGTGGCTGTGAAACCACGATGAAAACCACGCCCCCTTTTTCTGGAAACTAACGCTGGGTATTTAATGTTCGGTTCACCCGAACTTAGACTTCCTTACTTGTTACTATTTGTCTTGTATTCAATGAAATCATATATCTCCTTTGCCACGCACTATTCAATCAAATGCTTACAAATCACTTTGAAAAAATCAACCAAACTGCTCATTATTTACATCTTCAACACCTTAGAACTAAAATTCAATGTGCTGAAGAATAACCTTACAAACTGTTCATTCCTAATGTTCAAAGTACTTATATATGGCCTCACAAACTATTCACAGCAAGTGCTCAAACCAATTATATTTTGTCTCCAAACCACTCACATTATCTCTCCAAATATGTACATATTTTCATAAACAAATTCACGATTCTCTTGAAAAACGAACCTAGATCCGTTCACGCAACTGTAGAGGTTTGTTTGCGGACTGTAGAAGGGTACTATTATTTTCAATTCACAATTCAGCCGGTAGCAGCATACAATTCAATTTAATATATATTTTCACCGCACGAATTGTTTTTTCAATTTGAAAATTTTTATATTTTAATTTTTTTTTTCAGTTTGACGTTTTATTTTGCTGACATCTATCAAATTCTACAAGTCAATAAAGCAGAAAACATGACATAAAATGATATGTACCTACATCTATGTCCTTCTATCTTAAGCATTTTTAAAAATAGATAGTTCCGTCGATATTATCTCTTTAGTACATTAGAAATTCCAAAAACAAAACTTATTTTGGAAATGCGAATGTGTTGGAAAATAAGGGGGGATTGCACAAATGAGCTACATTTTTTGCCCAAAGTACTCAGCATTGTCTAGTAGGGATAATTTAACTACAGGCAAACCCATTCGCGCTTTCTTTAAAACAGTTTCACCTACTCGGGAGCATGTATTGCGTCGTTTAATCAGCCTTCGGTTGGAAAACAATTACACAGTGAATGAAAGTATTTTTCACTTTTTCCGAGAGTTAGTAAATATTTGGTCTCGATTCGGTATTGTTACTATGTCAAATACATCTGTCCACTTTGGTCCTCTACCTTCAATACAATCCAAAAGGAAGCACCTGTTAGTTGTGATTGAGGCCTTTACAAAATTTGTGAAACTTTATCCGACAAATTCAACAAGTACCCGAGAAGTAAATGCAGCATTAGATAAATATTTCAGCTACTATAGTAGACCAAGACCATTAGTAAGCGACAGAGCTTCATGCTTTACTTCATTAGAATTTGAAAATTTCTTATTAAAGATAAATATATTACATATAAAAGTGGCCACTGCTTCACCACAGGCAAAGGGGCAGGTGGAACGTGTAAATAGGGTTTTGAAAACGATGTTAGGTAAGCTTAGTAATCCACTTAACCATGCAGACTGGACAAGTAAACTTCTTGAAGTGGAATATGCTATTAATAATAATTCAATTCATAGTAGTACAGGAAACTCTCCCAGTAAGATTTTATTCGGTGTTGAACAGCGAGGGGAGATAATTGACGAGTTTACAGAATATATTGATAATAAAATAAACGTTAATACACAGCATAACCTTGACCAGATTAGAGTAAATGCTTCTGATGCAATCAAGAAAAAACAAGAATATAACTTTAATTATTTTTATAAAAATAGTGTGGGAGTAAAAGAATATAAAGTAGGAGATTTTGTTGTTGTTGTTGTAACGCCACGTAGCCCTGCCTAGGTAGTCCGTATCTACCCAATAATGTCATCAGGCTCTTCTAACGGAAGTCCTAGAAACCTAGCGGCTTCGACAGGGGCGGACCAGAGGGATATGGGTGTTAGAAGAGTAGGCTCAGCTGAGCAGACGAAAAGGTGGTTAGTATTATGGGGGGACAAGCCACATGCCGGACAAACATTAGGCAAGTCGGGGTTCAGTCTGGATAGGTAAGAGTTTAACCTATTACAATATCCAGACCGGAGTTGGGCCAGCATCACTCTAGTCTCCCTAGGCAGCCCGCGCTCCTCTTCGGCAACGGGTGGAGTTGTTGCCCGAAGAACGGCGTTCGCTGGAATAGAGCTGACATAGGAATTTACCGAATCGGTGTGGATAAGGGTGAGGGCCTGCCGGTGCACCTTAGGATCAAACGGCGTGGAAATCAGGTGCCGGATCTCATCGAAGTGTTTGCGTAGGTGGCTTCTTATCCTCCTGGGGGGCGGATTTTCGTTGACCAGGCGTCCGTTCGGGTGCTGCGGTTTGCAACAGTTGAATAGGAATTGCCTGGTCAGCATTTCGCTATGCTCTTTAACGGCGAGCATTTTCGCTTCATTGTGAAGGTGGTGCTCAGGAGACATAAGACACCCAGTGGCGGTTCGAAGGGCGGTATTCTGGCAGACCTGAAGCCTCGTCCAGTGTGTGTCAGCCAGCCCCGACGACCATATAGGCGGCATTCCCACAACAGCCGGTTCTACGTACCGGAATGACCCGGGTTTTACCCGGCCAAGGGCTGTTATTTCAGTGTAACCCTGTCCAATTTGTCCAATCCCAACGGGTTAGCTGGTAAGATCGCGGAGATAACAGACTTTATGAAGTCGAACAACATTAAACTGACCGCCATTCAGGAGACCAAACTGAATGCTAACTCGGACTTACGTACTCGTGATGGGTACAACGTACATAGGAAAGACCGTCCCAGCGGTTATGGGGGCGGTCTCGCATTCATTACACACCATACTGTACAATATAATCTGTTTGCCCCTGACGTTGACCCCAGGGACTCTACCCTTGAATGCCAGGGCATAGCAGTCCGGACAGGCGACGTCGACCTGCGAGTGTTAAATATATACATTCCCCCTGTTACGTGCTGTCCCCGTGATTATCGCCCTGATATTAGTGCGTTGCTAAGGGGCGATAACTGCCTCATCTTAGGTGATTTCAACGCACATCACGATCTCTGGCACTCCAACTTGCCAGCAGATAGCAGAGGGCACGCACTCGCAGAGCAAATAGATAATTCGGCATTCTGTACATTGAATGGAGATGCCCCCACTAGGGTGGCAGGTAACTGCCACAGTTCGCCAGACATCTCCATTTCAAGTGCGGGCCTTATCAACCACGTTAACTGGCAACCTATGCTTACACTGGCATCTGACCACCTACCCATCCTACTAGACATCGAACGACCGTCCGACTTCATAACGACAGAAAAACGAACGTACATCAACTTTAGTAAAGCGGACTGGGACCGCTTCACGGACTTTACAGAGCACTCCTTCGCTGACCTACCCACACCGACGGACGTATGCAAAGGTGAGAAAGAGTTTCGCAAAGTCATCGATTCAGCCTCTGGCCGCTTCATCCCTGCTGGCAGAATCCCGGAAATTCGGCCGAATTTCCCTGCGGAAGCAGCGGCAATGGCAAGAGAACGTGACCAAGTGAGACTCTTGAACCCCGCAGATCCAAGAATAAAGGATCTCAACGCAGAAATCCGTCGGACTGTCAATGATCATAAATTGAAGAAGTGGAAAGAACACCTAGAGTCATGCAACCTCTCCGGCGTGGTCGGCAAATTATGGTCGACAGTCAAGGCCCTATCCAACCCGACCAAATACAATGACAAGGTCGCCATTGCTTTCGGCGATAACGTCAAGTCGGACCCCAGGAAGTGCGCGAGCGCATTCTGCCGGCAATTTATACTGCATTCTCCTGCGGATAGGGCTAAGAGAAAAGCCATCCGACGCGCGCACAAACACAAACACACAGCCGCGCCCATTGTCGTCTCCGCTGCAGAGGTCAAGGAAGCTATAAAGAAGGCCAAACCTTCAAGATCACTCGGACCCGACGGAATTGTCATGAAGATGCTGAAACACCTAGGCCACGAGGGGCACAAGTACTTGGCTCTATTCAACCTCTCACTGTCCACCTTCGTTATACCAGATATCTGGAAACATGCGACTGTGGTCCCCCTCCTAAAACCTGGGAAGCCGGCAAATCAAGGAGACTCTTATCGTCCGATATCTCTCCTTTCGCCGGTAGTGAAGTTGTTAGAGGCTATTCTGCTCCCATATTATACTGCAAACCTGCAGCTGGCCAATCATCAACATGGCTTCCGTAAAAACCATAGCACAACATCAGCTTTGAACGCCATCACGACGCAGATTAACTTCGGTTTGAACCAACACCAACCAAACCACAGGACGGTTCTCGTGGCACTTGACCTGTCGAAAGCCTTCGACACGGTCAACCATGCCACACTCCTTGAAGACCTGGAGGAGACACCGCTTCCTGCCGGCCTAAAAAGGTGGACCGCCAACTACTTGAACGGTCGGCTGGCGTCAGTGCAGTTTCGAAACGAGAGATGTAGACCTAGAAGAATTAGACAAGGGGTTCCGCAGGGTGGTGTTCTTTCACCCCTTCTGTTTAACTTCTACATCTCGATCCTCCCTCCCCCACCAGAGGGGGTCTCCATCGTTTCGTACGCTGACGACTGCACTGTGATGGCCACGGGCAAAGGACCTTCGACAGACGAACTTTGTACGAGACTGAATGACTACCTGCGCGACCTTTCCTGCTTCTTCACAGAGCGGAACCTGACTCTTTCCCCGACTAAATCTACGGCGACGTTGTTCACCACGTGGACTGCGCAGATGGGGCAGGAGTTGAATGTCCACGTAGATGGTGTTCCACTACCTACTGTCAACCACCCCAAAATTCTAGGGGTTACATTCGACAATAGCCTCACCTTCGCTAATCATGCCACCGCAATAGCTTCAAAGGTACAAAGCCGCAACAAGATCCTCAAGTCACTCGCCGGCAGTACTTGGGGCAAAGACAAAGAAACGTTGCTGGTCACCTATAAGGCTATTGGCCGACCGGTTATTGATTATGCTGCGCCCATATGGTCGCCTAACCTTCACGACACCAACTGGAGGAAATTGCAGGTCTGCCAAAACACCGCCATCAGAACTGCGACGGGTTGTTTGCTTATGTCTCCTGAGTCACCTCTCTGAACTTGGCAAGACAACTTTTACGTAGCAATAAACAAACTATTGGGTAATTTGCCGTAAATTATCCGTAAATTACCCGTGAAACAAAAAAATTTGCCGCGGCCCTATTTTAGAAAACTAGTAAAGAGAACAGTTAGATAAATAATTCTTGCACTGGAATTTTCCGTAAATAATCCGTAACTGATTGGCATATTTCAAAATTTAAAAAAAAAAAAATTTGAATTTTTTTTCTGTTTGCCCCGCTAGCTTCATGTGAACCTACGCACATTTATATAGGCTCTTTTTAACTATCCACTGATGCAATTTCACTTATCGCTATAGCAACTGCGGCAGAGAAGCTGCTTAACGGATTCAATCTCAGCATTTCAAAGCAGTGCAGCCTGCGCCAATATTTCTTTTCATGTCCTCAACACTTTCGCTCAAAATTGTCCCTTTTTATACGCCACTTCATCGAAATTTACTATCTGTTTACAATTTCTTTATCTTATGTAAATAAACAAAAAAACAAAACGTTCGCTGCTTAACGGTTTCAATCTCAGCATTTCATTAGCAGTGTAGGTTGCGCCAATATCTCTTTAATATCCTTAACACTTTCGCTAAACATTGTCCCGTATTAACCCAGCAAACATTTAAGTTCGAGGACGATTAGAAAACGACTCGAATTCTAATGTTATTCTCTAAGGTAGAAGGTTGGAGAACGATTTGAGAGACTGTCGCGAATTATAGCGTTCTCTACAAAAGGGGACTTAGTTCCCGATATCGAGAAAAAGGTTAGTTTTCGAATCAAATTCTAATGCGAAATTCTAATTGGTTTCTAATGAGAAATTACTAACTGCAATGAAATGAAATCCAATTATTCCTGTTCAATTTTATTATAATGAAAATAAAATTCAAATAATCGATAACTGTGACAACAATAAATAATAAATGTAAAACTACAATATTTCTCTAACGTTTGAGGCTGTGTTTGCTGGGAAAGCCAAATATCACATTCGCATACTCGTACAGAACAATGCAGAAACGACTATGTGCGTTTATATTATTTGAACTTGTGCCACGAACTGTCCCGCTATGATCAGTTTGTTCGTAAATACCCTGCAAAAAATGCGATTAGTATCTACTCTCTTGTAGGTGTTTGCCTCCTAGGACACCACCATGTACTTAAAGTGGATCAGTGTCTTAACATGAAAGAGGTTATTTTTACGAATGTGAATGAATGCAATTATTTTGCTTGTCAGCAATGTTTCCACTGTGTATGATAAAACCGCGAATGTGTCAACTTGGAAAATGTGTGTTATAGTAGCGATTTTTATGATATGAAAAGAAACAGTGACGTTACGACTTTACGTCTACAATATTTCGTAAAAATATATGGTTGCTCCATCTCGGAGTACTCCATTTCTGCGTACTCCTGGCAATACCTACAAGAGAGTAGATGTATGATGACCTGTTAGAAAATGAAAAAAGATTAAAGCAAACTGTAATTATTAAACCCAAGTTGATATTTTACGTGAAAATAAAATAAAATGCGGTACAAATAACGGACTACTTCTATTCAGTTTTTTCTTTGTTTTTGACGTATGCCACTCATATTTCACATGAAGCTGGCGGGGCAAACAGAAAAAAAATTCAAATTTTTTTTTTTTTAATTTTGAATATGCCACTCAATTACGGATAATTTGCGGCAAATTCCAGTGCAAGAATTGTTTTTCTAACAGGTCTCTAAACTAGGTAGTGAAAAGTTGCCACTAATATTTCACATGAAGTTAGCGGGGCAAACAGAAAAAAAATTCAAATTTTTTTTTTTAAATTTTGAAATATGCCAATCAGTTACGGATAATTTACGGCAAATTCCAAAGAAAGAATTATTTTTCTAACTGGTCTCTAAACTAAGTAGTGAAAAGTTGCCACTAATATTTCACATAAAGCTAGCGGGGCAAACAGAAAAAAATTCAAATTTTTTTTTTTAAATTTTGAATATGCCACTCAATTACGGATAATTTACGGCAAATTCCAGTGCAAGAATTGTTTTTCTAACAGGTCCCTAAATTAGGTAGTGAAAAGTTGCCACTCATATTTCACATGAAGCTAGCGGGGCAAACAGAAAAAAAATTAAAATTTTATTTTTTTTTTAATTTTGAATATGCCACTCAATTACGGATAATTTACGGCAAATTCCAGTGCAGGAAATATTGTTCTAACAGGTCTCTAAATCAGTTTTCGAAAAGTTGCCCCGCTAAGTTCATATGAAGTTAGCGGGGCAAACAGAAAAAAAAGTCAAATTTTTTTTTTTTAAATTTTGAAATATGTCAATCAGTTACGGATAATTTACGGCAAATTCCAGTGCAAGAATTATTTATCTAACTGTTCTCTTTACTAGTTTTTTTGGAGTTTGCCCCGCTAAGTTCATGTGAAGTTAGCGGAGCAAACAAAAAAAAAAATATTTTTTTTTTTTTTAATTTTGAATATGCCACTCAATTACGGATAATTTACGGCAAATTCCAGTGCAAGAAATATTGTTCTAACAGGTCTCTAAATCCGTTTTCGAAAAGTTGCCCGCTAAGTTCATATGAAGTTAGCGGGGCAAACATAAAAAAAATTCTAATTTTTTTTTTTTAAATTTTGAAATATGCCAATCAGTTACGGATAATTTACGGCAAATTCCAGTGCAAGAATTATTTATCTAACTGTTCTCTTTACTAGTTTTTTGGAGTTTGCCCCGCTAACTTCACATGAACTTAGCGGGGCAAACGATATTTTCTAAAATAGGGCCGCGGCAAATTTTTTTGTTTCACGGATAATTTACGGATAATTTACGGCAAATTACCCAATAGTTTGTTTATTGCTACGTAAAAGTTGTCTTGCCAAGTTCAGAGAGGTTCCTGAGTCTCATCTCCACCAGGAGGCTCAAATGCTCAACGTTCGCGAGCATGCGGAACTTTTAAGTAGGCAGTTCCTTCTGAACTGCCACCGTCCCAGTCATCCAAATCGACAGCTATTGGATGAAACTCCGCCCCCTAGAGACATAAGAAAGCATCTCCGGAAGCATTATGATGAGATCCGGCATCACATCTCGTTGCCGTTTGATCTGCGGGACCATAGGCGGGCCCTAAAGGACCTCCACACTGAGTCGGTGGACAGATCCCTCAGATCCCGGCCTGTGAACCCCGTTATTGGTGCCCAACCACCCGTTCTTGCTGAGGAAGAACGTGTCCTTCCGAGGGAGACTAGAGTCATGCTGACTCAACTTCGGTCTGGATATTGCAATAGGCTGAACTCCTATTTGTCCAGACTGAACCCTACCATACCAAACACATGCCCTGCATGCGGTATGGCCCCCCACGACA
Organism: Sphenella marginata; assembly: GCA_951509765.1. NCBI lineage: Eukaryota > Metazoa > Arthropoda > Insecta > Diptera > Tephritidae > Sphenella > Sphenella marginata. Next base: position 69,732,786 of record OX608079.1, read on the forward strand.
CGCAACATCTCTTTTCGTGTTCTTCGGAACATACTCTTCTAACTCCCTTATCACTTTGGTCCAACCCTGTTGAAACAGCGCGTTTCCTTGGACTTCCGTTAGAAGAGCCCGATGACAACTAGGAGTGTTCTGGCCCTTTGGGCAGGGCGAAGCACTGCTAACAACATATATATAATACTTCTATATTGCTAGTATCGTATCTTCCCAATATGCTGAAAGCGTGTCAATCATTATTACACGAGATGCTTATAATGCAAGTTGTGCGCATGCGCGAGTTTTATTAGTGTTAGTGCATTGAAGCAGCGCGGAGAAAAAAACTTATGGAAGGGGTGAACAGGGGCCACTGACTTGTTTACACAAATTGTACTTTATAGTAGCATATAAAACCACGGTTGAGTAAATTAAATATGAAAATGCCAATATATTGAATATAAACCGTAATATATTTATTATTTGAGCTTATAGGGTTTCTATGGCTACGTGATCGTCCATAATATGGTTAGAAAATGCATTATTTAAATTTTGAAAAATTGTGAGAGCGAAGCTGACTTTTGTACATTACATTAGTGCAAGTAATAATAAGAAAAAGCAAATAAATTCAATCTTTGAAATATCCACATATTTCATTGACCCCCTTTTATTCAAAAAAATTTACGACGCCAACCGATATTTTGTCTTCTTCCCTCATTGTATGTCTGTACTGTAATGTTTGACACGCTTCACAGTTCTTTACTAGCAATATAGAAGTATTATATATATGGCTAACAACAACAACAACAGCCATATAGGCGTCGCGTAGCTCAGTACCGGCTGACCAATTGCTTTGTATGTAGCTAGAAACGTTACTTTGTCTTTGCCCCAAGTGCTGCCAGCTAGCGACTTGAGAATTTTGTTACGGCTTTGGACTTTATTGACAATTGCGGTAACATGAGCGCCGTATTTGAACATGTTATCAAACGTAAATAAGGTAGCCGAGGACTTATTCGGTGACAATGCCAGGTTTCTACCAGCGAAAAATTCCGACACGGCTGGGAGGTACGAGTTTATGCGAGAGCAGAGTTCTTCAACGGAGGGGCCCGTTGCCAGTATCGTACAATCATCGGCGTAAGAGACGATCGAGACACCCTCTGGTGGGGGGGGGGAAGTTTCGATATATAATAGTTAAATAGAAACGGGGATAGGACACCACCCTGTGGCATCCCTTGTTTAACTATTCTGGGTTTTGATCTGGCGCCTCTGAATTCTACCGACGATTGACGACCACTCAGATAATTGGCAGTCCAACGTTTAAGACAGGGGGGAAGGGACGAATCTTCCAGGTCTTTCAATAGTCGAGCATGATTGTCAAAGGCTTTGGCCAAATCAAGCGCAACTAGCACTGTCCTGTGGTTTGGACGCTTTTGGTTTAGTCCGTCCCCTATCTGAGTGGTAATGGCGTTCAGCGCGGTGGTAGTGCTGTGGTTTTTGCGGAAACCATGCTGATGTTCGGCGAGTCGCAAATTAGCGGTGAAATATGGTAATAAGATGGATTCCAACACTTTCACTACTGGCGAGAGAAGTGATATCGGGCGATATGACTCCCCTACGGCAGCTGGCTTGCCAGGCTTTAATAGTGGGACCACCTTTGCCTGTCTCCATCTTTCAGGAATGACAAAGGTGGACAAGGAAAGGTTGAAAATGTGTGTTAAATATCTTATGCCTTCGTCGCCGAGGTGTTTTAGCATCAGCATGGAGATGCCATCGGGGCCTATGTACTTGGTGTTCTTAGATCTCCGTATTGCCTCTTGTACTTCGGTTGTGGAGATGGCAATGGGCGCATCGCTGTTTTTGGGTTTATGCGCTTCCCTGGTGGCTCGGCGAATTTCTTTGTCCAATGGTCACGTTCATTTGCCAGGGCCGCTGCCTCTGCGGGGAAGAATGGGCGTACTTCCTTTATTTTACCTGACGGAATGTGTTGACGGGAGGCTGAAACTAGGGCCATACGAAACGCCTTTTCCCCTTCTTGTACGTCAGACGGAGTGGGGAGAGCAGCGAACGCGCTCTCTGTAGATGTTAAGAAACTTTCCCAGTCGGCTTTGTTAAAGTTAACAAAGGTGCGATTGTCAGAAGTGACAAAGTCGGTGGGGCGATCGATAGAGAGCGCAATGGGAAGGTGATCCGAAGCAAGCGTCAGCATCGGTCGCCAGTCAACGCAGTTTATAAGACCTGCGCTGACTATGGTGATATCCGGCGAGCTAGAGCAGTTTACCGCCACTCTAGTGGGGGCATCCCCATTAACTGTGCAGAACGTCGAATCGTCTATTTGGTCAGCCAGCTCCTGCCCCCTACCATCGGCCTGTAAGCTGGAGTGCCACAGGTCGTGGTGTGCGTTAAAGTCACCAAGGATAACACGGTTCTCACCCCTGAGTAACGCACGAATGTCAGGGTGATAATCCCTGGGACAGCAGGTGACAGGAGGTATATATACGTTTATGATTTCCAAGTCGACATCGCCACACCGGACAACCATACCTTGACGTTCTAAGGTGGTGTCCCTCGGGTCGATGTCAGGCTCAAATAGACGGTACTGCACAGTTTGATGCGTGATGAATGCAAGACCACCCCCAAGCCCTCTCGCACGGTTGACCTTCCACCGAGCTTTGTCTCCTGAATAGCAGCGATTTTGATATTGTGTCGCTTCATGAGGTTTGTAATCTCAGCTATTTTGCCGGTTAGGCCGTTGCAATTAAATTGCAGGATTGCGAAGTGCGAAGGGGGAGTAGAGTTGATGCTGGGGGTCAGGGACTGATGCGCATGCCTAGGTGGTAGTAGGCTGGGTCGCGCACTACGACGCATTCTTGAAGTCGAAGGAATCGCGTTACCAGAAGGTAGAGGCGATTCAGATGACGTTGAAGGTTGCGTAGCTCGACAGCATGGCGCAACGTACGTATCAGTCCATAAGTTCCTGTTTGCGAGTCCAGAGCATATAAGCAGATGACACAGGCCAAGGCAGTTATTGCACTTGACCGATGCCAAAGGCGTGTATAATCTTAACCGACAAACAGTGCACGTAGTATAAGGGACCAGGAGCTGATGGTTGTGACTTATACTCGTGCTGATGCTGGAAGAAGAGGGGCTGACTGAGGGGGCGGGAGATAGCGGACGCTCGGCATTGCTCAATTCCACTTGGGAAGTGCTACGTAGGGAGTAGCTGTGAGCTGCTGTGTGAGATGTTGACGCCTGGGGGCGTGAGCAACCGCTAGGAGGGTCAACTTGCTGAGGTGCATTTGCGATGCTAGTCGTGGAGACTGAGGTGACAGAGTCAGACATATGCGGCGGAGCGATACTTGATCGACGACGGCCACGGGACGTCGTAGGACGTGAACAGCAAGGGGCCACAAAAGTTCTATAAAAACTAGCGGGCCTATGGGTAGAGGGATTTAGTCCGGAGCAACTTGTTAGGTGCAACCACCTATTGCAATTGGAGCATTGTACTGAGTGTGAGCGTTTCACATAAATTTTCTTCCAGCATATACAGCAGATCCATTCTCTTGGTCCCGGGTTGGATTCAATACCAGCCCGGATCAGGAGAGTCTTGAGCAGTCCCGCTGCAAGGAGCTGCTCGGAGGATGACATTATTGGGGGGAAGATTACTGACGGTTTAGGCAGGGGGGTAGCGAAATAACAGCCCTTGGTCGGGGAAACCCCGAGTCATTCCGGTACGTAGAACCGGCTGTCGTGGGAATGTAGGAGATTTTGTAGTTATAAGAAGTGTAGATACTGTTGTGGGAACAAATAAAAAATTATTACCAAGTTTTAAAAGGCCCTATATAGTACATAAGGTATTGGGAAATGATAGGTATGTCGTGCGTGACATAGAAAATTGCCAACAAACTCAATTACCATATGATGGAGTTATTGAAGCTAACAAAATGAGAAAGTGGCTTATCAAAGATATTAGTAATACCGTTTTTGCTGAAGAGTTAAATGAATAACAAAATAAATAAAATATTGTGAATGTTGTTGTTGTTGTAACGCCACGTAGCCCTGCCTAGGTAGTCAGTATCTACCCAATATTGTCATCAGGCTCTTCTAACGGAAGTCCTAGAAACCTAGCGGCTTCGACAGGGGCGGACCAGAGGGATATGGGTGTTAGAAGAGTAGGCTCAGCTGAGCAGACGAAAAGGTGGTTAGTATTATGGGGGGACAAGCCACATGCCGGACAAACATTAGGCAAGTCGGGGTTCAGTCTGGATAGGTAAGAGTTTAACCTATTACAATATCCAGACCGGAGTTGGGCCAGCATCACTCTAGTTTCCCTAGGCAGCCCGCGCTCCTCTTCGGCAACGGGTGGAGTTGTTGCCTGAAGAACGGCGTTCGCTGGAATAGAGCTGACATAGGAATTTACCGAATCGGTGTGGATAAGGGTGAGGGCCTGCCGGTGCACCTTAGGATCAAACGGCGTGGAAATCAGGTGCCGGATCTCATCGAAGTGTTTGCGTAGGTGGCTTCTTATCCTCCTGGGGGGCGGATTTTCGTTGACCAGGCGTCCGTTCGGGTGCTGCGGTTTGCAACAGTTGAATAGGAATTGCCTGGTCAGCATTTCGCTATGCTCTTTAACGGCGAGCATTTTCGCTTCATTGTGAAGGTGGTGCTCAGGAGACATAAGAAGACACCCAGTGGCGGTTCGAAGGGCGGTATTCTGGCAGACCTGAAGCCTCGTCCAGTGTGTGTCAGCCAGCCCCGACGACCATATAGGCGTCGCGTAGCTCAGTACCGGCTGACCAATTGCTTTGTATGTAGCTAGTAACGTTTCTTTGTCTTTGCCCCAAGTGCTGCCAGCTAGCGACTTGAGGATTTTGTTACGGCTTTGGACTTTATTGACAATTGCGGTAACATGAGCGCCGTATTTGAACATGTTATCAAACGTTACCCCTAAGATTTTGGGGTGTGAGACAGTTGGTAGCTTAACACTATCAACGTAGACGTCTAATTCCATGTTCACTTGCGTTGTCCACGTCGTAAATAAGGTAGCCGAGGACTTATTCGGTGACAATGCCAGGTTTCTACCAGCGAAAAATTCCGACACGGCTGGGAGGTACGAGTTTATGCGAGAGCAGAGTTCTTCAACGGAGAGGCCCGTTGCCAGAATCGTACAATCATCGGCGTAAGAGACGATCGAGACACCCTCTGGTGGGGGGGGAAGTTTCGATATATAATAGTTAAATAGAAACGGGGATAGGACACCACCCTGTGGCCCCCCTTGTTTAACTATTCTGGGTTTTGATCGGGCGCCTCTGAATTCTACCGACGATTGACGACCACTCAGATAATTGGCAGTCCAACGTTTAAGACAGGGGGGAAGGGACGAATCTTCCAGGTCTTTCAATAGTCGAGCATGATTGACCGTGTCAAAGGCTTTGGCCAAATCAAGCGCAACTAGCACTGTCCTGTGGTTTGGACGCTTTTGGTTTAGTCCGTCCCCTATCTGAGTGGTAATGGCGTTCAGCGCGGTGGTAGTGCTGTGGTTTTTGCGGAAACCATGCTGATGTTCGGCGAGTCGCAAATTAGCGATGAAATATGGTAATAAGATGGATTCCAACACCTTCACTACTGGCGAGAGAAGTGATATCGGGCGATATGACTCCCCTACGGCAGCTGGCTTGCCAGGCTTTAATAGTGGGACCACCTTTGCCTGTCTCCATCTTTCAGGAATGACAAAGGTGGACAAGGAAAGGTTGAAAATGTGTGTTAAATATCTTATGCCTTCGTCGCCGAGGTGTTTTAGCATCAGCATGGAGATGCCATCGGGGCCTATGTACTTGGTGTTCTTAGATCTCCGTATTGCCTCTTGTACTTCGGTTGTGGAGATGGCAATGGGCGCATCGCTGTTTTTGGGTTTATGCGCTTCCCTGGTGGCTCGGCGAATTTCTTTGTCCAACGGAGGATGCATTACAAACTGTCGGCAGAAAGCGCTCGCGCATCGTTTAGGTTTCGACTGAACCTTATCGCCGAAGGCGATGGATATTTTGTCGTTGGGTTTAGTCGGGTTGGACAAAGATTTCACCGTCGACCATAATTTGCCACCCCCGGCCGAGAGGTTACAAGACCTTAGGTGCTCTTCCCACTTAGCGCGTTTGTGTTTATCTACTAAGCGTCTGATTTCCGCATTAAGATCCCTAATTTGGGGATCCGTAGGGTCAAGGCGTCTAATATGGTCACGTTCATTTGCCAGGGCCGCTGCCTCTGCGGGGAAGAATGGACGTACTTCCTTTATTCTACCTGACGGAATGTGTTGACGGGAGGCTGAAACTAGGGCCATACGAAACGCCTTTTCCCCTTCTCGTACGTCAGACGGAGTGGGGAGAGCAGCGAAGGCGCTCTCTGTAGATGTTAAGCAACTTTCCCAGTCGGCTTTGTTAAAGTTAACAAAGGTGCGATTGTCAGAGGTGACAAAGTCGGTGGGGCGATCGATAGAGAGCACAATGGGAAGGTGATCCGAAGCAAGCGTCAGCATCGGTCGCCAGTCAACGCAGTTTATAAGACCTGCGCTGACTATGGTGATATCCGGCGAGCTAGAGCAGTTTACCGCCACTCTAGTGGGGGCATCCCCATTAACTGTGCAGAACGTCGAATCGTCTATTTGGTCAGCCAGCTCCTGCCCCCTACCATCGGCCTGTAAGCTGGAGTGCCACAGGTCGTGGTGTGCGTTAAAGTCACCAAGGATAACACGGTTCTCACCCCTGAGTAACGCACGAATGTCAGGGTGATAATCCCTGGGACAGCAGGTGACAGGAGGTATATATACGTTTATGATTTCCAAGTCGACATCGCCTGACCGGACAACCATACCTTGACGTTCTAAGGTGGTGTCCCTCGGGTCGATGTCAGGCTCAAATAGACGGTACTGCACAGTTTGATGAGTGATGAATGCAAGACCACCCCCAAGCCCTCTCGCACGGTTGACCTTCCACCGAGCTTTGTCTCCTGAATAGCAGCGATTTTGATATTGTGTCGCTTCATGAGGTTTGTAATCTCAGCTATTTTGCCGGTTAGGCCGTTGCAATTAAATTGCAGGATTGCGAAGTGCGAAGGGGGAGTAGAGTTGATGCTGGGGGTCAGGGACTGATGCGCATGCCTAGGTGGTAGTAGGCTGGGTCGCGCACTACGACGCATTCTTGAAGTCGAAGGAATCGCGTTACCAGAAGGTAGAGGCGATTCAGATGACGTTGAAGGTTGCGTAGCTCGACAGCATGGCGCAACGTACGTATCAGTCCATAAGTTCCTGTTTGCGAGTTGTTGGATGTAAATGCAACCCTTCACGATGACATATATATAGGTAGAAATTAGAGTTTTGACAGATGATTGTCACTATTAGCTGAACACGTGAATTGAGATAGACTTAAATTAAATTGTAATAATCGCGACGAGTGGTGACGAGGTAAAGTAACTCTATCAACTATTCGTTTGCAAACAGAAACTAATTAAACTTTGCAATAACACGAGTATACACACACAATGGAGGCGGAGATGAAAACATTTTTCGCGCAAATGCAGAAACAGCGAGAGCAGGAAAGTGCGGCGATGCAAACCTTAATTAAACAACTTCTTGGAGCATCAACTACACCCAAGAAACCCGAGAACTCAATCGAATTTCGCATAGAGTCATTATCTACAAGTATACAGGAATTTTCCTTCAACCTTGAGGATAACCTCACATTTGACATGTGGTATGCAAGGTATGAAGACTTATTTGCAGTCGACGCAGCAAACCTCGATGATGCAGCAAAAGTTCGTCTCCTTCTACGCAAGCTCAGCACAATAGATCACACAAAATACGTAAATTTTATATTGCCAAAGCATCCGCGGGACGTAACGTTCAAAGAAACCGTGGATACACTCACAAAGCTGTTCGGGTCTCAAAAATCGCTTTTCAACACGCGGTTCAAATGCCTACAGCTAACTAAAGACACAAATATAGATTTTACTACGTATGCAGGTACGGTCAATAAGGAATGCGAAAAATTCCAGTTAAACAAATTAACCCTAGACCAGTTCAAATGCCTAATTTTTATCATGGGGCTAAAATCATCGAACGACTTTGAGGTTAGAACCAAACTGCTAACGCGCTTAGATAGCGACGAGACTCTTACACTCGAAAAGCTATCAGCGGAATGCAAACGGTTAATAAATCTAAAAGCTGACACAGCATTGATTGAAACAAAAACAGAAATGCGCACAGTTAACCGAGTGCAATCCAAGACAAATAGCAAACGAGTTCCAAAATCCCCGTGTTGGTTTTGTGGGGGTATGCATTACGCATCCGATTGCACATTCAGCAAACACAAATGTAAACAATGCAGCCGTGTGGGTCACAAGGAAGGTTATTGTGAATGTGGCAAATCCGGCAAGCAACAAAAACCAAAACCTCAAAACAACAAAACACACAGAAACACGGACATAGCAAGGAAAAAGAGTCAAGGCGAAGAAAAAAAAATAACCAGCATATTTGCTACAAACAAAATTCATGTAATACCACGCAAATATATACGCGTACACATTAACAATTTTCCGATCGATCTACAATTCGACACAGCTTCAGACATTACAATAATATCTGAAAGCACCTTTCAACAGCTTAACGTTAGCAATTCAACAAAGCCTGAAAATACAGCACGTAGAGCAACTGGCAAACTACCATTGTCAGCACAATTCACATGTAAAGCTCAATTCAAGGAGAAGCAAGCATTTGCAACATGCTACGTAACGCCCGTCACAGGCTTAAATGTTTTGGGCCCAGATTGGATAGCAGCGCTGGAACTTGACAAGGAGCCAATCAATACTTTGTGCAACAAAATCATCGATGAAAACATTGCGATCGACAATAGTATCGCGCAACTTAAAAACTTATTTCCAGATGTTTTCGATGATACTCTGGGGATATGTACTAAAGCAAAAGCTCACCTTTCAGTCAAGGCTAGTCAGCAGCCCATCTTTCGACCAAAGCGACCAGTCGCTTACGCAATACAAGGTCTAGTTGAAGCTGAACTACGTCGTCTTCAGGACATAAATGTCATTACGCCAGTCAACAATTCAGACTGGGCGGCGCCTATCGTAGTAACAAAGAAAGCGACGGGAGGTGTTCGAATATGCGGCGATTTTTCAACTGGGTTAAACAACGCATTGGAAGGGCATCAATATCCATTACCATTACCTGATGACCTCTTTTCACGGCTGGCGAGAGCAAAGTTCTTCAGCCACATCGATCTCGCAGATGCATTTCTCCAAGTAGAAGTCGATGACGACTCAAAACATCTACTCACTATCAATACGCACCTAGGACTTTTTCGGTACAATCGAATGGTGTTTGGCGTAAAAACTTTCCCCGCAATATTTCAGCAAATTATGGATAACATGTTGTCAGGGCTCAATGGAGTAGCTGCGTATATCGACGATATTTTCATATCAGGCACCAGTCAAGAGGATCATGATAGCAAATTAAACGCGGTATTGAAACGCATACAAGATTTTGGTTTCAAACTTAAATTTAATAAATGCACGTTCTATGCAAAACAAATAAAATATTTAGGGTTCATTATCAACCAAGAGGGTATACAGCCTGACCCTGCACGCGTAGCTGCAATTACACAAATGCCTGAACCAACGGATATATCTGAACTTCGATCATTTTTGGGAGCAATCACCTTCTATGGCAAATTTATCAAAGATCTACGTACTTACCGAGGACCGCTAGACGAGCTACTGAAAAAAAGCGTCAAATTTACATGGTCACATAAACATCGCGAATGTTTTAACAAACTTAAAAACATTTTATCTTCAGACTTAGTGCTAACGCACTTCGACCCTACATTAAAAATAATTGTTGCAGCTGACGCATCAAACTACGGTCTCGGGGCATGCATATTACACGAGTACAGCGACGGCTCGGTAAAAGCAATATGCCACGCATCACGCTCACTCACACCAGCAGAGAGGGCTTATAGCCAGATCGAAAAAGAAGGACTAGCAATTGTTATTGCGCTCACCAAATTCCATAAAATGGTATTCGGACGCAAATTTACATTACAAACGAATCACAAGCCCTTGCTTACTATATTTGGAAATGTAACCGAACATAATCGGGCCTTAAACAAATATGCAATTGTAATAGAATATTCTATAGAATAGTATAGAATATTCTATACAACCCTGCATATGAAGAAAAAACAGAAGATGTCGCTTACGGCAGTAAGCGACAACGACTTGAAGGCGTCTTTGGAAAAGAACGGGATTTAATTCCGTTCTTTCAACCAAACGCACCGGTCGTGATCTGCAATTAGACTTTGAAAAACTAATTGAAATAAGTGTGTAACCAATTTATATTGAATGGAACTTAGAGTGCGGTTTAATTTAACAAATAAAGAACCAAATTGTAAATAAACGCAAATAAAAGTTGTTTAAATTAAAAAACTAAGAACGAGACAGTTCGCTCACTTATCCGAACGTTTAAGATGACGCGCAACAGGTGCAAGCCACCATCCAGGGGATTAAACCCATTATATGGCGACCGTGGGCCGGAGCCCTATAAAAGTGTGGTACCACGTGGCGGTGCCAATTGCGATTTAAAGCCACAATTTTTCTAATATTTTTCAAAAAAATTTTTTTCACAAAAATATGAATTAAAATTTAATTTCTTTAAAAATATACAAAATATATGTAAGAAAAAATAAACGTGGACTCAAAAATCTACAAAAAAAAAATTTTGAAAATTACAAAATATACAAAAAAAAATTTAAAAATTACAAAATCTACAAAAAAATTACAAAATTTCAAAATCTACAAAAAAAATGTTTCTTATACATATGTACAAACTACAGAAAAGTGGTGAGTGATGGTGCAAAATAAAACTAAGTTAAAAGACTACTTAATATAATACAGTTAAACTAAATCATACGGAGATAATACTACATTTAACAAATAACAAATTTAACTAAAAGGCAACAGAAATAATTCTACGATACTACTAAATAATATAGCTGAACTAAAATATACGGAAATAATGCTTAATTTAACAAATAATAAATTTAACTAAAAAGCAACAGAAATAATTCTACGATACTACTAAATAATATAGCTGAACTAAAATATACGGAAATAATGCTTAATTTAACAAATAATAAAGTTAACTAAAAAGCAACAGAAATAAACCTACGATACTAAACATAAAACATTTAAACTAATTTAAACGGAAATAAAACGAATCAAAGAAATAATACAACTACCTAATGAATGCAGAAATAATACATATGTGCAACATGGCGGAAAAACTTTAAAATGTAATAAAATAACTCTAAATTTAAAAAACTGTACCACCATCACGCCACTATAATATATCCCGTTACATAACGGAAAAATACGAACCACCATCACGCCACCTTAATATTTATTTTACATAAAGCCGAGAGAATTTTTATTTTGTCACGCCAAGCCGGCGGCAGCGCATTGGATTGCAGGAGTGAGGGAGAAGGATCGCAACAACAACAGCAGCAGCAGTGTAGCGGTAGAAGCAGCACTATTAAGTATAATAGTATATAAGTACATATGTATATACACATATAGTTTTCCCTGTCACACTTTTGTAGATCCAACATTATATACCTTTTTATACACTTTTTATACACTTTCTTACATATTACTTATTTTCAAACACATACTCACACGTCTCGTCCGTAAAATACGGTTATATAAATTTTGTGAATTTCGGTAATAAAATAATATACTTAGTTTCTTACACATTTTGTTCGTAAAATACGGATATATAAATTTTGAGACGTTGATAATAAAATAATACACTTATTTTCATATACCTACATACACATTTTAGTCATAAAATACGGTTACATAAATTTTGATGAAATTATGAGATTTTTTTTTGGTAATAAAACAAAAAAAAAAAAAAAAAAAAAAAAAAAAATAATTCAAAAAAAAGAGCAAAATTATAAAATTTTTTCTTTAAATGAAAGATACTTTAGGTGAAACGGTGCGGCCGACACGTTAAATTAACGACGTTTTGAGTGAAACGGTGCGGCCGTCACATTAAATAAATTACAATTTTGAGTGAAACGGTGCGGCCGTCACATTAAATAATACATTTTTGAGTGAAACGGTGCGGCCGTCACGTTAAATAAAAGTACATTTTGAGTGAAACGGTGCGGCCGACACGTTAAATTAAAAACCAATAAATACATTTACACTTTCAATAAAGCGGTGCGTCCGTGAATACAATTTTTTCTTTACCAGCTAGTAATATGTCATAACGCAGATTTCCAATAACTTTCCAATATTCCGATTACATTTCCGAAAGCTCAAATACTCTATTTCCAATACTTTTTCGTACGATTTTCTCATTTGCAAGTAAATGGTTTATTAATTCAGAAAATCAATTTACAAATTCCTTTTAAATATTCATGTCCGATTACGAAAGTCTAGGTGATTCCTCCACTGATACAGTTCAAAGTTGTCCTAATAGAACATCCCTGAATGAAGATTTCAGAGGATTCGGAGATTCACCGACGGCAAACCAAACTTCAACTTTGTGTAATTTAAATTTAACTCTTAACAATTTACCTAGTGTCCCAAATTCTACTAGTTCAAATATTAATTCAGATCTTCACGATCACACCATGGCGACACTAGAGCAGAGAAAGTCCTTTATTAGCACATGCGCTACAATTATTAGAGAAAATTACAGCGGTGATCCTCTAGCACTTGAATCGTTTATAGATAAAATAACTTTAATTGAAGAGGTAACAGATACAAACTTAACTAGCACGTTTATAGCATTTTTGAAATCCAAACTTGAGGGTAAAGCTCGCGAAGCAATACCAACCGAGGTAAATTCCGTCAGTCAAATTATAGTCGCTTTACGAAACAGAATAAAACCCGATAATTCGAAAGTTGTCGCGGGTAAGATCGCTTCCTTACATGTCATAAATAATAATTATACGGAATTTGCTAAACGTGTTGAGGATTTATCAGACTCATTAGAACGCTCTTTGATCATTGAAGGTATGACCCAAGCGAAAGCCCATGAAATGGCAGTTGAACAAACTGTAAATGTATGTAGGCTTAATACTCGTTCAGAGTTGGTAAAATCCATTTTGGCGTCGACTACCTTCACTGATTCAAAGGACGTTGTTGCAAAAATGATAGTCGAACGTAATAACGAAGTTAAAGAACGTCAAGTGTTAGCGTTTCAGTCGCGTGTAAATAGGTCAAATAGTTTTCGAGGAGGATTTAGAGGAAATAATTTCGGTAATCGGTTCAACAATAATAATAGTCGTTTTAATAGCAATTACAATAGATACAACAATAATAATGGAAATAGTTATAGGTATAACAACAACAACAGAAGAGGCAACAATTTTAATAACAATAGTAATTCGAGTAACAATAATTCGAGCAATCGGTCTAGTAATAGAACAAATAATAGTAACAACACCAACAGACGTGGAAATTCGAGTAATACTGCTAATGTGCGTGCTTTAAACGCGGATGCCCCTCAGGAGCGAACGCTGAGGGAGCAACAGCTAGATTTTTAAATGAAACATTTACAAAGAAATCCGTCTACTGTCTGAGTCTAAACTATTCCGATTTCATCGAGTTAAAATGTAGTGATTCTTACAAGTCATGTACGTTCCTAGTAGACTCTCAAGCTGACATTTCTTTAATTAAATTTTCAAGTCTAAACGACAATATTCAAATAAACAGTACAGACATTATAAATATAACAGGTGTAACAACAGATACAGTTTCAACGTTAGGTACAGTAAATACTAATTTAATAGCTTCAGATTTTTACATTCCGCATAAATTACATATAGTTAACGATGACTTTAACATACCTTCAGACGGCATACTCGGCAAAGATTTTCTAAAAACATATAAGTGCATAATTGACTATGCAAACAATAGCATTACCATCAGCATAGGTACAAAAAACTATAGCATTAAAATTTTACATGGTACGACTACCGACACCTTAGTAATTCCTCCAAGATGCGAAGTTTATCGTTTATTTAATTTGAAAAATACCAAAAATCCAGTTTTTGTAGATTGCCAAGAAATTTGTGACGGTGTTTTCACAGCTAAAGGCATTGTTGACACAAATAACCCAATTTTAAAAGTTTTAAATATCACCGATGAGGTAAAATATGTCAACAATTGCAATATCATAACTGAAGATCTTAACAATTACAATGTCTACAATATTAACAAAGTAACAGAAAATTCAAAACGCTTGGAAGAATTAAAAAGTGTTTTGCAAAAACAAATGCCAAACCATGCTCAATGCCAGTTGCTTGATTTATGCTTAAAATATGCCGACGTATTTGCTTTAAACGATGACCGTATGACTATTAACAATTTTTATGAACAAAAACTTAGATTGACTGACAAAACACCGGTTTACATTAAAAATTATCGATTACCTTACTCACAACGTCAAGAAATAAATAGCCAGGTTGATAAGTTACTGCGAAATGATTTAATAGAACCAAGTTTTTCTAATTACAATAGCCCACTAATTTTAGTACCAAAGAAAGATCCGACAGGTCAAAAATCATATCGTATGTGCGTAGATTTCAGAGCTGTCAATAAAAAGCTCATTGCTGACAAATTTCCATTAGCACGTGTTGACGACATACTTGATAATCTTGGTAGAGCTAAATATTTTTCTACTTTAGATCTTTTTTCTGGTTTTCACCAAATTGCACTTAATGCAAAGTCTAGGGACATAACATCTTTCAGTACCGACAAAGGAGCTTTTCGTTGGAAAGTTTTGCCTTTTGGACTAAATGTAGCACCCAACTCTTTTTCACGTATGATGTCATTAGCATTTTCAGGCATCGCGCCTAATCAAGCATTCATGTATATTGATGACATTATTGTAGTTGGTTGTAGTGAGACACATCATTTAAAAAATTTAGAAAAAGTTTTCGAAACTTGCAGACAATTTAATTTAAAGCTGAATCCCAATAAATGTAATTTCCTTCGGTCAGAAGTAACTTTTCTAGGCCACAAATGTTCTTCGAAAGGTTTGTTGCCAGACGACTCTAAAATACATGCGATTAAAAAATATACAAAGCCCAACGACAAAGACGCTGTTCGTCGTTTCGTTGCTTTCGCGAATTACTATAGGCGATTTATACCCAATTTCGCATCGCTGGCAGCACCTCTCAACCGTTTAAGTAGAAAAAAAGTACAATTTATTTGGGATGAAGCGTGTGAAACAGCTTTCAACAAACTTAGATCTTCACTAATGTCTCCTCAACTTTTGCAATATCCGGATTTTAATAAAGAATTTATAGTAACAGTAGATGCTTCAAAGGTTGGATGTGGTGCTATTTTAAGCCAAAAGCATGGAGATTTTGATTTACCTATCTGCTTTGCGTCAAAATCTTTCAACAAAGCAGAACAGAAAAAGCCAATTATAGAACTAGAACTTTTAGCCATTTATTTTGCAATTAAGCAATTCCGTCCGTACGTTTACGGCACACATTTCACTGTAAAGTCTGATCATCGACCATTGGTTTATCTTTTTAATATGAAAGATCCAGCATCAAAATTAACAAGAATACGGCTAGAGTTATCTGAGTATAATTTCACAATTGAGTACGTTAAAGGCAAATCAAATGTTGTAGCTGACGCGCTCTCGCGAATAACTATAGACGAAATAAAAAACTCAACAAAACATATTTTAGCAGTGACAACAAGGTCAAAAACGAAACAGTTAGAACGACAAAAAGACGACAAAACCACTACAGACGAAATTATTGAAATACAACCTTTACAAGTTTATGATAAATTTTCATATGATTTTTCGAAAAAAATACCTCGTATAAAAACACAAATACAATGCCATGAATATAATACAATTTCAAATTTACTAGTATGTGCACATTTAAAACACAAAAGAATTAAATTACTTGATTTTGCGAATGCTAACGAAATAACAAATTTAGACGAGTTACTTTTGAAGCTTGAAAAAGCAGCTGACATTCACAAAATTAAGCAGTTAGAATGGCCAAAAAATGACATATTTTTCAAATATTTTTCAATCATTAATTTAAAAGAAAGAGGTAACAAAATTTTAAAAACATTGCAATTATTATTAACAGACCCGGTAGAAACGGTAACAGAGAACGACAAGAAACAGAAATTAATGACAATATATCATAATGACCCAATATCAGGCGGACATTGCGGAAACAAAAAACTATATACAAAAATACGTACAAAATATCATTGGAAAGGCATGACTCGTGACATCGCTACATATGTCAAAAATTGCGAAAAATGTTTGTTAAATAAAGTAAAGACAAAAACAAAAGAAAATTTGGTACTTACACCAACACCTTGCAAACCTTTTGATGTTGTAGTTATAGACACCATAGGACCTTTGCCTGAGTCGAATAATGGAAACAGGTTCGCAGTTACCATTATGTGCGATTTAAGTAAATATCTAGTCACAGTAGCTATTCCTGATAAATCTGCAAAAACAGTTGCAACAGCTATTTTCGAAACTTTTATTTTAACTCACGGCATAATGAAATCCATCAAATCCGATTTAGGTACAGAATTTAAAAATGAAATTTTCACTGATTTAACAAAACTTCTAAAGATAGAACATAATTTTTCCACAGCTTATCATCATGAAACTGTTGGAACGGTTGAAAGAAACCATCGCGTTTTTAATGAATATTTAAGAGCTTACCTTAATGATACCTACCCTGAGTGGGATGTATACTTAAAATACTTTACATTTTTGCATAACACCACCACAAGTACTGTTTTTGATAATTACTTTACACCTTTTGAATTAGTATACGGTAGAAAAGCTACACTACCAAATGAATTGAAAAAAGAATATATTGATCCAGTATACAACGTGGAAAGTTATGCAAAAGAAGTAAAATATAGGATGCAAAAATCGCATGAAATAGCCAAAAATCTTATAAATAAACATAAAATTAAAAATAAAAACATTTACGATAAGTCGGCAAGACCATTAACTATTAAAATAGGAGATAAAGTTATAATAAGCAAAGAACCTAGAAATAAGCATGAAAACATATATCAAGGACCATATACTGTAACCAATATTGACGGTTGTAATGTAACAGTTATCGATGAAATACTGAAGAAACCAAAAACTGTTCACAAAAATAGAATAAATAAGGTATGAAATTTTTACATTCTACACTAATCACTAATTTGTACTAAATAAATTAAAAACTTACTTACCTGAACTTAAAAACATATTCTTATAATTACTACTGTTATATACTTTAACTAGCAAACTTACATGCTAACTACAAACTAACTAAATAAAATTCAATATCTAGATGTAAATATATATTGTAAATTTCAAAAATGCTCTGAGTGAACGATTCAAAAGAAGGGAGGAATGCCCTAATTCTAAAACAATCGTTCACCCAAAACAATTTTTGCATAGAGCAAGAAGAATCTGACAAATCTGATCACTTTGTCATATTCTTCTTTTTCTAAGGAAGGATGGTGTAACCGAACATAATCGGGCCTTAAACAAATATGCAATTGTAATAGAATATTCTATAGAATAGTATAGAATATTCTATACAACCCTGCATATGAAGAAAAAACAGAAGATGTCGCTTACGGCAGTAAGCGACAACGACTTGAAGGCGTCTTTGGAAAAGAACGGGATTTAATTCCGTTCTTTCAACCAAACGCACCGGTCGTGATCTGCAATTAGACTTTGAAAAACTAATTGAAATAAGTGTGTAACCAATTTATATTGAATGGAACTTAGAGTGCGGTTTAATTTAACAAATAAAGAACCAAATTGTAAATAAACGCAAATAAAAGTTGTTTAAATTAAAAAACTAAGAACGAGACAGTTCGCTCACTTATCCGAACGTTTAAGATGACGCGCAACAGGTGCAAGCCACCATCCAGGGGATTAAACCCATTATAGAAACAAAAAGGGTATTGCCGTACATCAAGCAAACAGACTACAGCGTTGGGCACTTAAACTGCTAGCTTACGATTTTGAAATAAGCTACGTTTCAACCAACAATTTTGGTCACGCAGATTTTTTGTCACGTTTAATGAATAAAAACATCACACCATCAGAAGATTACATCATAGCATCAATACAACTCGAAGCGGAAGTTTCTAAAATAATTTCGGATATCATAGCCGAGTTACCCATTACTCACAAAATGGTTTCGTATGAATCGCTTCGGGATACAACTTTGCAACTAGTTATACAGTATGTGAATGGCGGATGGCCAAATACCATAACAGGCTCCGACGAAATAAAACAGTTTGCTAATCGAAAAGATGATCTCAGCGTCGTTGAAGGATGTCTTATGTTCGGAAATCGCATAGTCATTCCGACAAAACTCCGCAAAAGAGTGCTAAAGCAGGTACACAAGGGGCATCAAGGTATCGAGCGTACAAAATCGGTAGCACGAGGTTTTGTATAGTGGCCTAATATCGACGAAGATATTGGTTTCATGGTACGCAACTGCAACAGATGTGCATCAGCGGCAAAGTTACCCACAAAAACGCTTCTAAAGTCATGGCCTACTCCAACTGAAGCCTGGGAACGCCTTCATATCGATTACGCCGGCCCACTGGATAATACCTACTTTTTGATCATTGTAGACGCATACTCAAAGTGGCCCGATATAATCCCAACAACAAGTATTTCGAGCAGCAAAACAATCGAAATGCTAAACGACATTTTCTGTAGACTGGGTATACCGAAGTGCATAGTTTCCGACAACGGAACGCAGTTTGTGAGTGCACAATTCGAAACATTCCTGGCAGAAAATGGTATTGAACATCTTCGATCCAGCCCATATTACCCGATGTCAAACGGACAAGCCGAGCGATTCGTTGACACTTTTAAACGAGCGCTAAAGAAACTTAAAGGAGAGGGTACCACAGTTCAAAACCTGCAAACATTCCTACAATGTTACCGATCTACTCCAAACAAAAATACACCAAAATAAACATCACCGGCTGAGGCTCTGTTTGGACGCAACATCCGAATTCCGCTAAATCTCATATTACCACGAAATTCCAACAAAGTTGACACACATATACATCAGCAAAAACAAAATATGGAAAAACAATTCAACGAAAAACATGGCACTAAGAATTCCGAATTTGTAGCACAACAACCGGTTTACGTCACGATATACTCCAACAACAAGTTTGACTGGACACCGGCGAAAGTCATAGAAAGAGTTGGATCCGTTATGTACAACTTGAGATTGAGCAACGGAAGAGTCATAAGAGCACACGCAAACCAAATCCGCAAACGTGCCAAGGAAGACATTCAGATAGAAGATTCGAAAGATAAGTTCACACTAACCGAAGCATTTGGTCTCCATGAAGTCGGACCACATAAACAAGGTGGCGAAACTGAGGCTACCAGGAGTCCTGTGAGGGCACCTTCACCACAACCTCAACCAGCAAGAGTGGTCGATTCAGTACCATATGAAACACCTAGAAGGACGTCACGTCAACGTAAACCTGTAAAAAGATACTCACCGAATTGAAACGTTGAGGAGGGGATCATTATTCAACAGGGGAGGTGTTGGATGTAAATGCAACCCTTCACGATGACATATACAGTGTATCACAAAAGTCTTCGTACAGCACCCAATAAAAATTTCGAATGTTGAAAACAAAATAACGGAGCAGAAATTTTAAAAAAGATTGATCTAGGGTTCGTTCAATGGGGTTTTAGCTATAGACTGTGAAGAAATACCAAGTTTCCTTTAGGCACTTCATATGATGGACACCAAAATTCGAAAAAAGTCACAAAACAACCTCCACAAAAGTCTTCGTACTTTTGCACTTTCCTTACCTTTTTGCCAACTTTGAGTAATTTTTTTCCAAAATAAAACACAGTAGGTGACTGCAATACATAAGTGACACATTTTAAACGTAAAATTTTTAGGTTGTGTGAAAAAGTTCCATCGAAAAAACAAAAAATGCCGGGAAAATATTTGTCGATTAATGAACGCGAACTAATAATAAACTTGCACGGGAAGCAAGGTAAAACTTATGCCGAAATTGCTGAGATAACTTCGCGTAGCCGATCTACAATACAATATGTTATCGGACGTTTTAAATATGAAGGGCGCGTGGAAAATAAGCCTAAATCAGGACGACCAAAAATACTGACCGATAATGATCGGCTTAAAATCAAGCGACTGGTTGCCGCGGATCCGTTTATAAGTGCACCAAAAATAAGTGCAGACCTTCACGAATATAATCAAAAAAGAGTGCATCCCGAAACTGTGCGTAGGGCTATAAAAGATGCTGGGTTTAATTCTCGTACACCACGTCGAAAGCCATTAGTGAACGAAAAAAATCGAAAAAAAGCGCTTGACCTTTGCTCTTAAATACAAAAATGCAACTGCTGAGTTTTGGCGAAGCGTAATATTCTCTGACGAATCAAAATACAACATTTTTGGGTCAGATGGTAGAGTCAGAGTGTGGCGAAAACCCGGAGAAGAATACAACCCAATAAATACAATCAAAACAATAAAACACGGTGGCGGAGGAGTGATGGTTTGGGGTTGTATGGCTTCCAGTGGAGTGGGCAACCTCGAGGTAATTGAAGGGGTGATGGACCACCGATCATACATTGAAATTTTAAAAAGAAATTTAAGGCCAAGTGCAGAAAAACTGGGCTTGTCTGAAGGGTACTATTTCCAGCAAGACAATGACCCTAAACATAAGGCCCATAACACAACGATGTACTTAGCGTACAATGTACCCCACCTTCTAGAGACGCCACCGCAAAGTCCTGACCTCAATCCTATTGAGCATGTGTGGAATTTCCTTGAAAAACGTATAAGAACTCATCACATAAGCTCAAAATCGCGTCTAATCGAAATTCTTCAAGAGGAATGGGGGAAAATCGGATCAATTTATACCCGGAAGCTTGTGGAATCAATGCCAGATCGCCTAGATGCAGTTATTAAATATAGAGCTTACCCCACAAAGTATTAAAAAATCATTTCATGCATTTCATGCGAATGTACGAAGACTTTTGTGTTTGTTAATTTTCTTTCTTTTTTCTGATTTTTACCTATAACTTTTGAATTAGTTGTTGAATTTAATTGGTTTTTCTTTAATTGTAATGCAAGAAAACAAAGCAAATAAATCTGAATTAAAATTTTTTGAAAATATTCCCCTGTTTTGCTAATTTTTATAATTGCACTTTTTATTGGGTGCTGTACGAAGACTTTTGTGGTACACTGTATATAGGTAGAAATTAGAGTTTTGACAGATGATTGTCACTATTAGCTGAACACGTGAATTGAGATAGACTTAAATTAAATTGTAATAATCGCTTTTAGTATTTTGGATAAATAAATGAATTGATTTATTAGCAGCATATATAACACGAGTCCAGAGCATATAAGCAGATGACACAGGCCAAGGCAGTTATTGCACTTGACCGATGCCAAAGGCGTGTATAATCTTAACCGACAAACAGTGCACGTAGTATAAGGGACCAGGAGCTGATGGTTGTGACTTATACTCGTGCTGATGCTGGAAGAAGAGGGGCTGACTGAGGGGGCGGGAGATAGCGGACGCTCGGCATTGCTCAATTCCACTTGGGAAGTGCTACGTAGGGAGTAGCTGTGAGCTGCTGTGTGAGATGTTGACGCCTGGGGGCGTGAGCGACCGCTAGGAAGGTCAACTTGCTGAGGTGCATTTGTAATGCTAGTCGTGGGGACTCAGGTGACAGAGTCAGACATATGCGGCGGAGCGATACTTGATCGACGACGGCCACGGGACGTCGTGGGACGTGAACAGCAAGGGGCCACAAAAGTTCTATAAAAACTAGCGGGCCTATGGGTAGAGGGATTTAGTCCGGAGCAACTTGTTAGGTGCAACCACCCATTGCAATTGGAGCATTGTACCGAGTGTGAGCGTTTCACATAAATTTTCTTCCAGCATATACAGCAGATCCATTCTCTTGGTCCCGGGTTGGATTCAATACCAGCCCGGATCAGGAGAGTCTTGAGCAGTCCCGCTGCAAGGAGCTGCTCGGAGGATGACATTATTTGGGGGAATATAACTGATGGTTTAAGCAGGGGGGTAGCGAAATAATGTATAAATAATGTTATCTTATATTTATTTATTAGTTTTAAGTTATATGACCGTGGTCGGTCTTAATCAGGTTGGCCGAGTTGTAAACACTTGTTTATGTAACAACTGTGTAATTTTTGTAAGATCAAATATCATTGATCTTTTCCTTTTTATGTTTGAAAAATAATATTTTAATTGTGTTTTTGAGTGCAATATAAAGATATCAAATAAAGAATAATTTGTACATTCGATTGAATATTATTTAATATAAAACGGACTTTACAGGTGCACCAAATTCGCAGACTTCTTACCAAAAGATAATTCAGATCGGCGGAGCGCAAGATTTTATATGTCACGTATGTATATAAACTACTTTGTTCAATGCAAACAAGTAGAGATTAAATCAAAAACGTTTCAAAAAATAATTAAAATCAAGATATTCAAGCGGACTGCGCAAAGTTGTTTTCAAACACATCAAGTTGTTTATTGAAGTAAACAATTGTTTAACATGCAAAAATGATAGCATTCAAATCCATTTTTTTTTTTTTTTTCAAATTTATGTATTAGGCAAAAAAAAAGAAGTTAATTCAGTCTCAAAACTTCAAAATTTATCTATACATGACCTAAGCAGAGTGTTGTTTAAAGCACTTGATCATGGAAAAAGTGAAAATTTTCCATTTCTGTTTTCAAATATACAATAAATGGACATAAACCGAATGTTTTGGCCCGAATGAGTAAATCGCGATTTTGGGGCTTGGCGCTAGATGTGTTAATGACGAATGCCCTTAATAATGTGTTCAATTTTGTTCAGGCCGTGTGAAGAATTTGAGCACTTCCCCTCATCGATGTGATATGATATCTCGTTTTTATACCCAGCGTACTAGTACTAGTACAAGGGTATTATAACTTTGTTGGGATAACGGTTGGTTGTACAGGTATAAAGGAATCGAGATAGATATAGACTTCCATATATCAATATGATCAGGATCGAAAAAAAATTGTATTGAGCCATGTCCGCCCGTCTGTCCGTTAACACGATAACTTGAGCAAATAATGAGATATCTTCACCAAATTCGGCTTGCGTACTTATTTGGGTTCAGAATAGATTTGTATTGAAAATTAGAAAATTTCGGAAAACGGGTTAATTCAATATTAGAAGCAGATACAATGATAAAATTTGCAATATGTATTGATTTCAATGTTCTAAGGCCGATTTTATCAAATTTTTTGCCCAAAGTACTCAGCATTGTCTAGTAGGGATAATTTAACTACAGGCAAACAAATTCGCGCGTTCTTTAAAACAGTTTCACCTACTCGGGAGCATGTATTGCGTCGTTTAATCAGCCTTCGGTTGGAAAACAATTGCACAGTGAATGAAAGTATTTTTCACTTTTTCCGAGAGTTAGTAAATATTTGGTCTCGATTCGGTATTGTTACTATGTCAAATACATCTGTGAAATATACACCCCTGTCATGGAATCCAATAGTTGTCGGAATTGGATTTAAAACCGACAGAAAAGATGCTTTGGTGTCATGAAATCCAATGCTATCGGTTTCATGTTCGAATCGGAATTATGTCGGATTTAGGTGTCACAGAAACCGATAATATCGGTTTTGCTGTCGGAAATAAACCAAGCAGCTAGCAGCTATTGGATTTGCTTTTTTTTCAATTGCAGATAGAAAATTTAATAAAAATGTTAGTAAATGATGGTTTTAAATAAAAACTAGTAAGGAAGTCTAAGTTCGGGTGCAACCGAACATTAAATACCTAGTAGTGATCTGTTTTGGTATCCCAATTTACTCAGGTCTATTTTAATAACGGAAAAGTTGTTATAAAGACAACTGATTGTTTTCGATTAAAAACACTTCTTTTGTGAGTGGTAAATTCAATTATCACTAAATAACAAAATATAAATAGCTTTCCTCATGTTCATGAAAGGTATGAAAATAAAAAAAATTAATTTAAAAAAAGGCAGTAGGGTGTTAACTACTTGCCCGTAAATCTTGCTTGTTTCTTATTCGATTTGCGTAATTTTTGGCAGGAGTATACTACATACTATTGGGAAGTATCTCACAAAATTTCATTGAAATACATTCTTGAAATTCCAACCAATCGCTTTTGAAAATAGCAGAGCTTTTATGCTAAAAAGTGGGAGGCGCCACGCCTACTTCACCAAAATCCACAAAATTTTTTTACAGTTCAGTTTTGTTTAAAAAGGCTAATATGTGTGTAAAATCTTATTTATATAACTTATACAATTATGGAAATATCGCGATTTTAATTTTACGAAGAAATATTTTAGAACTATGTTCAAAAAGTGGGCGTGTCCGTTCACCGATTTTGTTTATTTTTTCAGCAAAGAGTTAGCTTTATATGTTGAACACTTTCTTCAAATATCGTTTTAATAAATCAATTTTTACCGGAGTTATGGCATGGAAAGTTTTGTGGAATAATCCCCCATAAAGGGGCGGGGCCACGCCCATTTTCCAAAAATTTTGTGCTTTCGACTTTCTTTGCCCACGAACACTTTAGAGGTGAAATAGAAATGATATACAGCTAGTTTAAGCAAAGTTATAGCATATTCAATATATCCATGATCCTTTTCAAAATCTTTCGTATAAAATTGGGCGTGGACCTAATCCGATTTTGCTAATTTTTTTTCGAAATATTGCCTGTATTAATATAAATATGTGTGCTGAATTTTATTTTGCTATCTTGAGCGGTTTTTGATTTATGATTAATAATATTTCCAAATTTGACTTAATCAAAAGTGGGCGGTGCCACGCCCTTTTTTTAAAATTTCTTCACAAATTTATTTTTTGCCTTAACGGTAAGGTACACACCAAATTTTATCCTTATAGGTGTATTATGTACTGAATAATCACTCTTTTTGTATTTTCGAAAATATTATATATATAGAAAGTGGGCGTGGCTTTTAACCGATTTTGCCTATTTTCAATACCGTTCAGAGATATGTAAAAAGGAAACTGCATACAAAGTTTCATTGAGATATCTCAAGATTTACTCAAGTTATCGTGTTCACAGACGGACGGACGGACGGACATGGCTCAATCAATTTCTCTTCTCCTCCTGAACATTTTGATATATATAAGTCAATATCTATCTCGATTCGTTTATGCCGTTACATACTACCGTTAGGCCAATGAAGTTAATATACCTTGTGTGCGAAGCACTACTAGGTATAATAAATATTAATGAGGCTCATATTTTTATTCGTACTTGGGGAAAATATAAAAATCGCAACTTAGCTGCTAGCTGCAGTATTGGTGGAAATTGAGATCGTGCCAAGTGTTCGCCAATAGTGTCAAGTACCATTTGGAAAGCTTCTTTATGTAGCCTATAACACACTATGAACTTGCAAATATCATATAAGTATTTACAAGCGCACCTTGCAATAAATCTATTTACGCTGTGTCCGGCAGCTCAAGCGGGTTGCTGCAATCCCTCAAAATTTTCATTTTGACCTTCCCGCAACTTCCTTTTTCCATCAACATGAACGCTACAGCTCAGCTAACTCATATACTTTTATTTCTATTCAATTTTTATGATTTATTGAAGAAAACAATGGAATTTCACAAATTTTTGTCAAAAAAGCGAAAATAAAATTTGGATCCACACAAAACAGCTGATTCGAACATCGGTTTTGTTTACATTCGAAAATAACAAAACCGACACGGTTTCATGACACCAAATGAAATCAATATTGATTTGCAATTCCGATAAAATGCAAAACCGACTTGGATTCCATGACAGCCCTGATAAGTTCTACAAACTTTTCGATCAATACGATAGCATTAAGAAACACCGGTTGGATAAAAAAGTCAAGAGGCAAGAGCTTAGGGAATCGAAATTTAAATCCGAGAAAGCCCAACTCTTCGACATATCTGCTAAAGATTAGTATTCGGTGTTTAGTTTTATAGGATACTATAAATTTTTTTGATATCAGATGCATTACAAAAAATTACAAATGCGAATGCAAGAGAGTTTTTAAAGAGCCATGCAGACATTCCCGGAAATATCAAAAAAATTGAGGCTTTGAATAAAAAATTACGCTTGGAGGCAGCTCACTTACCAAGCAATATGATTAAATCTACTCCCTTTGTAAGTATGACAGTTAATGTTGAGGATACTTGTTGTTGTTGTTGTTGTTGTTAGCAGTGCTTCGCCCTGCCCAAAGGGCCAGAACACTCCTAGTTGTCATCGGGCTCTTCTAACGGAAGTCCAAGGAAACGCGCTGTTTCAACAGGGTTGGACCAAAGGCGGTCCATCGTTTTAGGCCGGCAGGAAGCGGTGTCTCCTCCAGGTCTTCAAGGAGTGTGGCGTGGTTGACTGTGTCGAATTTATGATCATTGACAGTCCGACGGATTTCTGCGTTGAGATCCTTTATTCTTGGATCTGCGGGGTTCAAGAGCCTCACTTGGTCACGTTCTCTTGACATTGCCGCTGCTTCCGCAGGGAAATTCGGCTGAATTTCCGGGATTCTGCCAGCAGGGATGAAGCGGCCAGAGGCTGAATCGATGACTTTGCGAAACTCTTTCTCACCTTTGCATACGTCCGTCGGTGTGGGTAGGTCAGCGAAGGAGTGCTCTGTAAAGTCCGTGAAGCGGTCCCAGTCCGCTTTACTGAAGTTAATGTACGTTCGTTTTTCTGTCGTTATGAAGTCGGGCGGTCGTTCGATGTCTAGTAGGATGGGTAGGTGGTCAGATGCCAGTGTAAGCATAGGTTGCCAGTTAACGTGGTTGATAAGGCCCGCACTTGAAATGGAGATGTCTGGCGAACTGTGGCAGTTACCTGCCACCCTACTGGGCAGCCGGTTCTACATTCCCACGACAGCCGGTTCTACGTACCGGAATGACTCGGGGTTTCCCCGACCAAGGGCTGTTATTTCGCTACCCCCCTGCCTAAACCGTCAGTAATCTTCCCCCCAATAATGTCATCCTCCGAGCAGCTCCTTGCAGCGGGACTGCTCAAGACTCTCCTGATCCGGGCTGGTATTGAATCCAACCCGGGACCAAGAGAATGGATCTGCTGTATATGCTGGAAGAAAATTTATGTGAAACGCTCACACTCAGTAAAATGCTCCAATTGCAATAGGTGGTTGCACCTAACAAGTTGCTCCGGACTAAATCCCTCTACCCATAGGCCCGCTAGTTTTTATAGAACTTTTGTGGCCCCTGCTGTTCACGTCCTACGACGTCCCGTGGCCGTCGTCGATCAAGTATCGCTCCGTCGCATATGTCTGACTCTGTCACCTCAGTCTCCACGACTAGCATCACAAATGCACCTCAGCAAGTTGACCTTCCTAGCGGTCGCTCACGCCCTCAGGCGTCAACATCTCACACAGCAGCTCACAGCTACTCCCTACGTAGCACTTCCCAAGTGGAATTGAGCAATGCCGAGCGTCCGCTATCTCCCGCCCCCTCAGTCAGCCCCTCTTCTTCCAGCATCAGCACGAGTATAAGTCACAACCATCAGCTCCTGGTCCCTTATACTACGTGCACTGTTTGTCGGTTAAGATTATACACGCCTTTCGCATCGGTCAGGTGCAATAACTGCCTTGGCCTGTGTCATCTGCTTATATGCTCTGGACTCGCAAACAGGAACTTATGGACTGATACGTACGTTGTCGAGCTACGCAACCTTCAACGTCATCTGAATCGCCTCTACCTTCTGGTAACGCGATTCCTTCGACTTCAAGAATGCGTCGTAGTGCGCGACCCAGCCTACTGCCACCTAGGCATGCGCATCAGTCCCTGACCCCCAGCATCAACTCTACTCCCCCTTCGCACTTCGCAATCCTGCAATTTAATTGCAACGGCCTAACCGGCAAAATAGCTGAGATTACAAACCTCATGAAGCGACACAATATAAAAATCGCTGCTATTCAGGAGACAAAGCTCGGTGGAAGGTCAACTCTTCTGACCTGCAACGGGTACAATGTACACCGTTGTGATCGTGCGAGAGGGCTTGGGGGTGGTCTTGCATTCATCACGCATCAAACTGTGCAGTACCGTCTATTTGAGCCTGACATCGACCCGAGGGACACCACCTTAGAACGTCAAGGTATGGTTGTCCGGTCAGGCGATGTCGACTTGGAAATCATAAACGTATATATACCTCCTGTCACCTGCTGTCCCAGGGATTATCACCCTGACATTCGAGCGTTACTCAGGGGTGAGAACCGTGTTATCCTTGGTGACTTTAACGCACACCACGACCTGTGGCACTCCAGCTTACAGGCCGATGGTAGGGGGCAGGAGCTGGCTGACCAAATAGACGATTCGACGTTCTGCACAGTTAATGGGGATGCCCCCACTAGAGTGGCGGTAAACTGCCCTAGCTCGCCGGATATCACCATAGTCAGCGCAGGTCTTATAAACTGCGTTGACTGGCGACCGATGCTGACGCTTGCTTCGGATCACCTTCCCATTGCGCTCTCTATCGATCGCCCCACCGACTTTGTCACTTCTGACAATCGCACCTTTGTTAACTTTAACAAAGCTGGGAAAGTTTCTTAACATCTACAGAGAGCGCCTTCGCTGCTCTCCCCACTCCGTCTGACGTACGAGAAGGGGAAAAGGCGTTTCGTATGGCCCTAGTTTCAGCCTCCCGTCAACACATTCCGTCAGGTAGAATAAAGGAAGTACGCCCATTCTTCCCCGCAGAGGCAGCGGCCCTGGCAAATGAACGTGACCATATTAGACGCCTTGACCCTACGGATCCCCAAATTAGGGATCTTAATGCGGAAATCAGACGCCTAGTAGATAAACACAAACGCGCTAAGTGGGAAGAGCACCTAAGGTCTTGTAACCTCTCGGCTGGGGTTGGCAAATTATGGTCGACGGTGAAATCTTTGTCCAACCCGACTAAACCCAACGACAAAATATCCATCGCCTTCGGCGATAAGGTTCAGTCGAAACCTAAACGATGCGCGAGCGCTTTCTGCCGACAGTTTGTAATGCATCCTCCGTTGGACAAAGAAATTCGCCGAGCCACCAGGGAAGCGCATAAACCCAAAAACAGCGATGCGCCCATTGCCATCTCCACAACCGAAGTACAAGAGGCAATACGGAGATCTAAGAACACCAAGTACATAGGCCCCGATGGCATCTCCATGCTGATGCTAAAACACCTCGGCGACGAAGGCATAAGATATTTAACACACATTTTCAACCTTTCCTTGTCCACCTTTGTCATTCCTGAAAGATGGAGACAGGCAAAGGTGGTCCCACTATTAAAGCCTGGCAAGCCAGCTGCCGTAGGGGAGTCATATCGCCCGATATCACTTCTCTCGCCAGTAGTGAAAGTGTTGGAATCCATCTTATTACCATATTTCACCGCTAATTTGCGACTCGCCGAACATCAGCATGGTTTCCGCAAAAACCACAGCACTACCACCGTGCTGAACGCCATTACCACTCAGATAGGGGACGGACTAAACCAAAAGCGTCCAAACCACAGGACAATGCTAGTTGCGCTTGATTTGGCCAAAGCCTTTGACACGGTCAATCATGCTCGACTATTGAAAGACCTGGAAGATTCGTCCCTTCCCCCCTGTCTTAAACGTCGGACTGCCAATTATCTGAGTGGTCGTCAATCGTCGGTAGAATTCAGAGGCGCCCGATCAAAACCCAGAATAGTTAAACAAGGGGTGCCACAGGGTGGTGTCCTATCCCCGTTTCTATTCAACTATTATGTATCAAAACTTCCCCCCCCACCAGAGGGTGTCTCGATCGTCTCTTACGCCGATGATTGTACGATTCTGGCAACGGGCCCCTCCGTTGAAGAACTCTGCTCTCGCATAAACTCGTACCTCCCAGCCGTGTCGGAATTTTTCGCTGGTAGAAACCTGGCATTGTCACCGAATAAGTCCTCGGCTACCTTATTTACGACGTGGACAACGCAAGTGAACATGGAATTAGACGTCTACGTTGATAGTGTTAAGCTACCAACTGTCTCACGCCCCAAAATCTTAGGGGTAACGTTTGATAACATGTTCAAATACGGCGCTCATGTTACCGCAATTGTCAATAAAGTCCAAAGCCGTAACAAAATCCTCAAGTCGCTAGCTGGCAGCACTTGGGGCAAAGACAAAGAAACGTTACTAGCTACATACAAAGCAATTGGTCAGCCGGTACTGAGCTACGCGACGCCTATATGGTCGTCGGGGCTGGCTGACACACACTGGACGAGGCTTCAGGTCTGCCAGAATACCGCCCTTCGAACCGCCACTGGGTGTCTTCTTATGTCTCCTGAGCACCACCTTCACAATGAAGCGAAAATGCTCGCCGTTAAAGAGCATAGCGAAATGCTGACCAGGCAATTCCTATTCAACTGTTGCAAACCGCAGCACCCGAACGGACGCCTGGTCAACGAAAATCCGCCCCCCAGGAGGATAAGAAGCCACCTACGCAAACACTTCGATGAGATCCGGCACCTGATTTCCACGCCGTTTGATCCTAAGGTGCACCGGCAGGCCCTCACCCTTATCCACACCGATTCGGTAAATTCCTATGTCAGCTCTATTCCAGCGAACGCCGTTCTTCAGGCAACAACTCCACCCGTTGCCGAAGTGGAGCGCGGGCTGCCTAGGGAGACTAGAGTGATGCTGGCCCAACTCCGGTCTGGATATTGTAATAGGTTAAACTCTTACCTATCCAGACCTAATGTTTGTCCGGCATGTGGCTTGTCCCCCCATAATACTAACCACCTTTTCGTCTGCTCAGCTGAGCCTACTCTTCTAACACCCATATCCCTCTGGTCCGCCCCTATCGAAGCCGCTAGGTTTCTAGGACTTCCGTTAGAAGAGCCTGATGACATTATTGGGTAGATACGGACTACCTAGGCAGGGCTACGTGGCGTTACAACAACAACAACAACAACAACCCTAGTGGGGGCATCTCCATTCAATGTACAGAATGCCGAATTATCTATTTGCTCTGCGAGTGCGTGCCCTCTGCTATCTGCTGGCAAGTTGGAGTGCCAGAGATCGTGATGTGCGTTGAAATCACCTAAGATGAGGCAGTTATCGCCCTTAGCAACGCAGCACGTAACAGGGGGAATGTATATATTTAACACTCGCAGGTCGACGTCGCCTGTCCGGACTGCTATGCCCTGGCATTCAAGGGTAGAGTCCCTGGGGTCAACGTCAGGGGCAAACAGTTTACTGTACAGTATGGTGTGTAATGAATGCGAGGCCGCCCCCATGACCGCTGGGACGGTCTTTCCTATGTACATTGTATCCATCACGAGTACGTAAGTCCGAGTTAGCATTCAGTTTGGTCTCCTGAATGGCGGCCAGTTTAATGTTGTTCGACTTCATAAAGTCTGTTATCTCCGCGATCTTTCCAGCTAACCCGTTGCAGTTCAGCTGTAGGATTTTGAAGTGTGTCGGGAGGGAGGGTGGAGGCATGCTGGGGGTAAGGGACGGATGCGGTTGCCTAGGTGGAGGTGGGCATAGTCCCAAGCTGTGACGCAGTCTAGGGTTCAGCGCGTCTTGGCCGATGTTGTGTGGCGTGGAGGGCGGCTTAGTACTGCAGCAAGGGGCAATAAATGCATCCGTCCAAAGGTTCCTGTTTGCGAGCCCAGAGCACATATGGATGTGGCACAGGCCAAGGCAGTTATTGCACTTAACCGATGCCGCAGGCGTATATAGTCTTTGCCGACAAACAGTGCACGTGGTGAAAGGTACGAGGAGGTTATGTTCCTGACCCACGTGCATGCTGGAAGTAGGGGGGGACGAGAGTGGGAACTGAGGTGAGGCGGGAGCAGCAAGGCTGCAGGTCGTGAAGACCGGGCCACTGTTGTGGCCATTTGATGATGGTAGGTGCGGTGAGTGTGCGCCGGAGCGACGAGAACCGCGGGACGCGCGTGTGCGCGAACAACATGGTGCCTCAAAAGTACTGAAAAAAGTACGGGTTCTGGGGATGGCAGGGTTAAGCCCTGAGCATCCAGATCTATGCAACCATCTCTTGCATTTACTGCATTGAACGGAATGTGAACGTTTAACATATATTTTCTTCCAGCAGACGCAGCAGAGGATGCTTGCACTGTGTTTGATTCTAAACATAAAATGTTTAAAAAGAAGAAACTCGTTTAAACAAATAGTGAGCAGCGTAACGGTAGGTTGGGTGTCTTTGATGGGGGTGATTGCGCCTTGCACTTACCAGCGCCACCCCAAAGCGTCGACTCGTAGGTGCGCATGCACCCTCCCCTCCCATATGTGGGGGTGGAGCCTCCTCGTGGTGACACCTGGAAACGCTTCGGCGGCGAATTCGAGCGGCGACCTCTCTTTCCCCCCCCCCCAAAAACCTTGTATCCTCACTTTTCCACTTTCCCCTCTCTTTCCTCCTTCCTTTTGAAAGGGCTGGATCAAGGTGTCATACGACCCGTGCCGAGGATCAGCCTGGCTGGGGGCCCTCAAATAGCCCAGTCGCTAACGGAGTGCATCGAACACCGGGCGCCCTTCGATGCTATTTAGCCTTACCCGGGCATTGCGGATCTCTGCCCGGGCGGACCTTTCCCTTTCTCCGCAACTCGTGGGATTTGAAAGATGGAGAATAATGAAAACAAAAAAATTAATAATACGGAGAGCGGCTCTCCTAAAAAAATTGCCGACTGGAGCTTGCTCCTCGAAGGCCACGGCTCGTCCGGGTCTTCAAAGACAAGCTGAGCGAACTGCTCAGCGTTTCGCTGCCGCTGCGGCAGCTCGACAAAGAAGGGCTGAGAGAGCATCCAGCCCGATTTGTCCTATGGTCAGCACTTCTCATGGAGGGGGCGCTGATCGGGAGGCTCAAAGCGCAGCCGCCGTCCTTCCCTTGACCCCCATTGGTAGGCCTGTTACTCAGCGACTAGCGTCTGATGGGTCTGCTGATGCGGGTTCTGGGGATGTGGGGGCGGCTGGTGTTGCGGCCAAGGACATGCCTCAAGGTAGAGCCGAGAGATTATCCGGCACGAGCAGCCCAAAGGCCAGTACCTCTCGTCAGGGAGGCACTGACCGGGTGGCCTCTGGTGCAGTCACCGTCCATCCCGTAGCCTCCACCAGTAAGGCTGCCTCTCAGCGTAAAGCGTCGGGTAAGTCGTCTGGTGGCGGTTCCAGGGATGCGGGGGGAGCTAGCGCTAAGGCCACGGGGCAGGGGTTGAAGTCGGGAAGGAGGTCTACCCACCAGGACAAGCGTGCGGCGGCTCGGATCCTGCGCAGAAACGCCACCTCACCGATAAGGGAGGGGGAGGTCTCTGCGGAGGACTGGGCGAAGACGCAGCGTGAGCTTGAGTGGGCTAGGCGCACCCTTCCAAACTTCCGCGAAGACTGGGTCGAAGAGAGTGATGTAACCTCGAAGCGACAGCGGTCTATGGAGGAAACGAATCCGACGGTACCGAAAAGGGCCAAAACGCAAGGGGGCTGGACAAGGTCCTTTGCCGAGATTGCCAAGGATCGAAAGATCATTGGCGTCATTGATGAGAGCAGCGCAGATGGCAGGATCCCCAAACAGCAATGGAAGTGGATCGAGGCCGCGCTCGCTACGGTGGCCGTTAAGGTCATCAAAGAAAACCCCGGTCCACTGCCATCTTTCAAAGATGCTGGGTGGTTCCAGGGGAACGTCAAGCTTATTGCCTGTGATGATGCCAGGTCGGCGGTACTGTATAAGGCTGCTGTTGGTTTGATAGGGGAGGTGTACCCGGGTGCGCGGCTCAAGGCGGTTGATGCTCGGGATATTCCCTCGAGGCCGAGAGCCAGAGCCTGGGTTCCAGTGACGCCCACGGACCCAGCTGCTATACTGGAGATTCTCCAGGTATACAACCCGGGTGTAGTTACCCCTAATTGGAAAGTGGTTAATGTCGAAAAGACAGAGAAGGCCACGATGCAGATCGTCCTGCTGCTCGACAGTGCAAGCGTCGGTGCACTAGCGAGGCAAGATTATAAAGTCAGCTATGGCTTTAAAAGCATCAGCCTTAGGGTCTACAAGGCTGATGTTGAGTCACTTGTTAATCTTGAGGCTCTGGAGGCGGGTGAACCCCCCAGTGAAGATGAAATGGAGGTAGACGAGGCGAAGGCGTCGGAACCTTGTGGCTACGACTCATCAGGCTCGGACGGTAGTCTGGCTCTCAGGGGGATGTATTCCGAGAGTCAGCTTCTGAGCGACGGTGAGTCGGATGCAACGCTCACGGAGGAGAGCGCCAAAAATTTATGATGAGGGTCCTCCAAATAAACCTTCATCATTCCAAAGCAGCTTCAGCTGCGCTTCTACTACGCCTGTCCTCAGGTGTGGTAGATCTCGTCCTAGTCCAGGAGCCATGGATCACTGGTGAAAGGATCTGTGGGTTGCGGACGCCTGGCTACAAGCTTTTTTGCGCTCATAACAAGGGTAAGCCACGTACATGTATTCTAGCTAAGTCTACTCTTAATGTTTTTCTTCTTCCGCAATGTAGTGATGGAGATCTGACAGCGGTTAGCGTCGAGGGGCTGGGTAGGAGGTGCACGTTTGCGTCCTTCTATCTGGCTCATGATCACCAGGGCCCATTACCACCTAACAACTTCCGGGAACTCGTGAGGCAGTCAAACCCGCGGGATGAAATGCTGGTACTCGGAGGTGACGCAAATGCCCATCATGCGCAGTGGGGCAGCACTGATACAAATGACCGGGGTGAGTCTCTTTATGATTATCTTCTAGGCACTAATCTAGGTATATGTAATAGGGGAAGCGACCCCACTTTTATCACTAGAAATAGGGAGGAGGTCCTTGACATTACCCTAGTCACGGACTCCTTCAGTGATCAAGTTGAATCTTGGAAGGTTCTAACCGAACACTCCTTCTCGGACCATAGGTACATTAGTTTCAATGTACTGCAAACTCCCACTAGGCCTAAGGTTTTTAAAAATGTTAGAAGAACAAACTGGGGCTACTATAAAAAGATTATCGTTAGAAATCTGCCAGACAGGGTACAAACCCCGACTAACAATTCTGAGCTTGACGGGCTCGTAAACAATTTCAGTCAGCTTTGTAGGACTGCTTTAGATAGGGCCTGCCCAAACAGGAGGGCCGCGAAAACCCGCAAACCACCATGGTGGTCGTCTAATCTCGAGGAGCTTAGGAAGTCCAGTAGGACGGCTTTTAACAAAGCAAGGCATGACGGTCATGAGGAATCATGGGCGGATTATAAGGCGAAACTTAGCTTGTATAAGAAAGCGATTCGTAAGGAAAAGCGATCATCTTGGGAAGATTTCTGCAGCCAGATTGAAACCACATCTGCCGCCTCCCGTTTAAGGAAGGTGTTATCGAAATCCCCAACTCAGTTAAACTATGTCCAAAAGCCTGATGGGTCTTGGACGGAGACATGTACAGAGACCATAAATTTGCTTATGGATACGCATTTTCCGACATGCGAAGGCGCGTCTCAAAATTTCCCTAGCGGAGGGCTACCCTCTGATAAACTCTTAAAAGAAATCGTAGATGATAGAAAGCTAGACTGGGCCTTATCTACATTCAAGCCCTTTAAGTCACCGGGCCCAGATGGAATATTCCCGGCTCAGCTTCAACACACTGCCTCACTCATTAAACCCTGGTTAAAGATGATGTTTTTGAGCTGTCTGAGGCTCAAGTACGTACCGGAGTCGTGGAGGGAAGTCAGCGTGGTCTTTATCCCTAAAGCAGGGAAGCCCTCACACACAAAACCAAAGGACTACAGGCCAATAAGTCTGTCCTCCTTCCTGCTTAAAACGTTTGAAAGACTTCTGGAGGACTACATCCGGAGGCTGATTGACCCATCGTCTCTATCGCATGCCCAGCATGCCTATACAAAAGGCAGGTCAACCGACACTGCCTTGCACTCGCTGGTGTCTGTCATTGAAAGGTCGCTTGACCTCAGGGAGTACACACTGGTGACTTTCCTCGACATAGCGGGCGCCTTCAACAACGTCGTTCCAACTGCAATCACCTCGGCCCTAATGGGCCTACGGGTGGACACGTGCGTTGTGGAACTAATCTACAATCTGCTTACGGATAGGCGGATAAAAACTGAGCTAGGCGGGAGCGAAGTCCACAGACTCGCTAACCGAGGCACTCCGCAGGGTGGCGTTCTCTCCCCACTTTTGTGGCTGGTTACTGTAAACCAACTTTTACGTCTCATGGAATCAGAAGGTCATCAACTGATTGCGTATGCTGATGACATCTGCGTCATTGTAAGGGGAAAGTTCCCGCAAACCCTCTGCAATTTAATGGAAGGGGCACTATCCACAATATCATCCTGGGCCACGAGCTCTGGCCTGGAAGTGAACCCGGAAAAAACCGAGTTAGTTCTCTTTACGAGGAGGTACAAGATACCAAACATAATACCACCAAGAATCGGGGATACGTCTCTAGTTCTGAGTGATAAGGTCAAGTACTTGGGGGTTATTCTAGATAGAAAACTGCTCTGGAAGGACAACATAATGGATCGATCCAGGAAGGCAGCTGCGGCGCTTTTCTCCTGCAAGAAGGCAATTGGTGCCTCCTGGGGGTTCTCCCCTAAGGTGGTTCACTGGGTCTTTACGGCCATTGTACGCCCGATTCTCCTATATGGTGTTTTGGTCTGGTGGCCTGCACTGGCCAAAAGCACCTATCTTAAATTGCTGCAGAAAGTACAAAGAAGTTCGGAGCTATGTATAACAGGGGCTCTCTGTTCTACTCCCACCGAAGCACTTAACACAATACTTTACCTTCCACCCCTTGACCTTGTGGCGAGGGAGGCATCTGTTATCTCGGCGCTACGTATACGGGAAACGGGTATATGGTCAAATGGAACTTGCGGGCATGCCACCATCCTGGGTGCATGCGCCCCTGTCCCAATACCAGCTTTCACAGACTACTGCACATCAAGGAACGTATTCCTTAAGAACTACACAGTGTTAATACCAACGCGGCAAGACTGGGATAGTAGGCAGCATCTTGTCTCGAACGCTGTAAATATTTTTACCGATGGCTCTAAGCTTGACGGGAAGGTTGGAGCGGGCATCTTCTCACCGGATCTGGGTCTAGAAGTCTCTTTCCGCCTTCCGGATCACTGCAGTGTATACCAAGCGGAAATGCTGGCAATACACAGAGCCGTAAGCCATCTGGCTACTGTACCCAGTGATGGCAAACGGGTCTTCATTTTCTCAGACAGCCAGGCCGCACTTAAAGCCCTGGGCTCATTCGTCGACAACTCAAAGTCGCTCACTGAATGCCGCAGATCTCTTAACGAGATGGCTCAGCACTTCAGTATCAACCTTATATGGGTACCTGGACACAGGGATATTGAGGGTAACTGCAGAGCAGACGAGCTGGCCAGAAGAGGTACCACCGACCACATCCTTTCGGGAAATGACTCGGTAGGTATACCTATGGCCTCCTTCAAGCTCCGTGTGAGCACTAGCACCATAAGATCTGCAAACGAAAAATGGTCGGCAATCTCAACTTGCGAGACATCCAGGCTAACCTGGCCCTCATATGATAGAGGGCGCACTAAGGAGCTTCTTACCCTAAGCAAAGCTAGTGTAGCATCACTTATAAGGGTTCTAACGGGGCACTGCCTGATCGGCACTCACGGTATCAGATTGGGAGCGACAACCTTCGACTACTGTCGCAGCTGTAGATGTATCGAGGAGGAGGAGAGTGTCCAGCACCTCCTGTGCCAGTGTCCAGCACTTGGCAGGCGGCGGTTAGCCTTTTTGGGGCAACCATTTCTAGCAGACCTCTCTGAAGTCTCTAGATGTGAGGTCAAGGCTCTAGCTAAATTTATTGCATCCACGAAGTGGTTCGATCATCACGTATAGGCGAGGAAGGGATTCTCTTGTTTTCGAGTCCGTATAGGGTATCACAACGGGCCCACTGGTGGCCTAAGTGTCGGGCCGTAACCTTGTGTTTCGGTCCAACCCTCGTAACCTAACCTAACCTAACGGTAGTGCATTCATTTTGGAAAGAATGCTAGATAGAGAAGTTTTGTTCTTAGCATGTCGCCATCACATTTCAGAACTTTTGTTAAAAAAGGCATTCGAATTAACCTTGGAATGTTCTTCAAACGGACCAAATATTAATACATATCTTTCAAAGATTCCAAGATGCATGGAAAACTCTACAAACTGATCCCGTAAAAATTTATCAAAACTCGGCGCTACATGACACCTATATTAAGCATAATTTTCCTGAGCGAATTCGAAACGCCCTGGTCCAATTCGCCACCATGCAATTGAACACAAAGCACTCCAGAGCCGATTACAAAGTTTTATCTCACATGGTCTTATTATTTCTTGGAGAGATGCCATTAAACTCGAAGGGCTCATTTCTAAAAATAAAGGTACCGGGAGCAGTGTCGCGGGCACGGTTCATGGCAAAAGCCATCTACTGCCTTAAGATTTACCTATTTCGGGACCAATTCAATTTAACAGGTGACTTTATTCCCCACGACTTCTAGTTTTAACAGGTAATTTTAACACCATTTACTTATTTTGCAGCGAAAGAGCTAAAGGGCCTACGGGACTTGAACGTGTTTATTGCCACCATATACATGAACTACTGGTTTCGATGTCCTCCACCAAACCCCTGCGGGTTGGGGCTCAGAATATGCCCGCGGTAGGCATACCGGTCGTAAGAGGCGACCAATATGCACAAAGGTAATGATGTGCAACTCGATGGTTGATTTACGGATATGATGCCTCCCACCTCTCATTACCCATCTTCTCTTTCCTTTCGGAAGGAGGGATGACATGACCTAGAAGGTTGCACTGGTCATACCAAATCGCTCCCACGACAGTCGGGCAGTACCGCAAGGGAGTACCGGAGCGTACCGGATTCATATCCGGCCAAGGACTGTTATTTCGACAACACTCCCCAAAACCTTCGGGGAGTGATTTTGTTGCTAAAACAACAACAACAACAACATGTCCTCCACCAACTGCTTCTTAAAAATTTAGTCGAATATGGTAGCATTAATCATGTTATTTCAAGAGGAGTTTTGAGTGTATTCGTGTTTTTCGACAGGAATGTAAGTAATGAAACGAAAAGGCGAATGGTTGCTGCATTAAACTTAAGCGATAAAGGCGAATGTTCGAAGAGGTCGAAGATTCTTTTGGACCCAATAAATACATCCGAGTTAAACGTTGAGTGTTTTGTTACGACAAAAACGAATGCATTTTTTGATGCTTTATTTTTGGATCCAATGAATAAAACCAACTGTAAGCAGTTTCTGCAAAATGATCCCAGTTGCTGGATAAACGACGAAAATTACTTTCGCGTTGAAGCTGTAGTGAAAAAACTCGTAGTTGTTAACGATCCGGCAGAAATGGCGATCAATCTTGCAACAAATTTTTACGAGAAGGTTACAACATTGGAAAAAGAAAAGCAGATGGTTTTTCAGGTAGTAGAGGAGCATCAAAAACAGTTTCCCTACAAAGCATCAAAAAACAATATTACAAAAAATAAAAAATAAAAAACAATAATTTATATGTATATTTCAAATGAATGAATTTTATTGGGGTTTTAATCAAAACCACGTTTTCATAAACTAAACTTAACGGTCCACTTTTCCTCGTATTTAAAAAAAAAATTGGTTTCGAAATTTTGTTTAAACTTACATAAGTAACTCCATTAATTTTTGTTGGATTTACAATCAAAATACCTTTTTGAAAGCTTAATTTAACTGCCAATTTATCCTGGTATTTAAATTTTAACAATATTACCGATTTCGATAAAATCCTAAGGGATAAATCTGAAAATTAAAAAAAAAAACTGAATTTGTCACTTTCGGCATTTGCAACTTTCACATAGGTCGTACCAAAACAGGGATTGTGCCATTCGCTTCAGCGGTTAATTCTACATGGGAGTGGATAAAACCATTGTTGCTCTCGAAACCCCATAAATTTTTATGCTTACGGAACTATCCTATTTTCATAATCTGTGCTCGGAGGGAAGATCTGGATTACTTCGAAAAAAAAAGTCATCTAGTGTTCATAGTTTTATTGCCGGACACAATGCCAGCGAAAGAGAAAGGGCACGAAGTGACGGGCACTTGAGCAGAGTAAAGTTCTCTTGCTTGTTTCAACGTACATTTAGATTTGTGTTTCAATTTTAAGGATTTCTTTCTGCTGTAAGAATTTTGGACATTTGTTGAAGTTAGATGGATGGTCTTCACTACAATTTACGCACTTGATGCGAGGACACTCTAGGTTAGAGTGGGGGGGTAAGCTGAAGATCTGCCATAGTGGAGCGTTTTTACAATGCATGGTTGTGTGACCCAGAAGTTGGCATGATTTGCATCGCATAGGGTTTGGGAAGTACTCCCTCACCTTTACCTTATACCATGAAATATTGATGGATTCCGGGAGTTTGAAAGCGTCAAAAGTAAGAAGAATAACTCCGCTTGGAGTTCGTTTATTTTTATTAACTTGGTGAATTTAAAGACGTTCACTACACAGTTCAGCTGTAGAATTTCGAAGTGTGTCGGGAGGGAAGGTGAAGACATGCTGGGAGTAAGGGACGGATGTGGTTGCCTAGATGGAGGTAGGCTTAGTCCCAAGCAATGTCGCAGTCAAGGGTTCAGCGTGCCTTGTACGTGCCATTACAACAACCACATAAAGATGACAGAAAATTGTAAACTTTAAGTGCAAATATCTCTTCACAAAGCCA
The DNA here is from genome assembly GCA_951509765.1 of Sphenella marginata. Classification (NCBI taxonomy): domain Eukaryota; kingdom Metazoa; phylum Arthropoda; class Insecta; order Diptera; family Tephritidae; genus Sphenella; species Sphenella marginata. Next base: position 69,773,592 of record OX608079.1, read on the forward strand.
AAAAAATGAAAGGTAATTCTTTACGACCGTACGTAACTGCTAAAACACCTCCAGAGAGAGGTACCAAAAGATGCGGTTTGACCTCTGTAACAAGAATCCGAATCCGCAAAAGAAATATTTTAGTTCAGTGAAAAGTTATTAACAAAAAACCAAAAAATGACCCAGGTCAAATCCTGATATAGGGGTCCGATCCATGTTTTTTATGTGCAGACCACCTTTCCGCATTGGCAGCCTTCGGCCGCGCTTCAAAAAATAACCCTGGGCTACGCCATTCCAACTCCGGGTGGTTGTCATAGCCGTGGCTACCGCCACGGTGATGTCCTTCCGCGTGCCACTTTTTTCTCACAGGGTAATGTGATTACAAAAACCACATGAAAATGACAGAAAATTCTGAACTTTGATTGCAAATATCTCGCAAACTACTGAAAATATCTTTTGATACCTCTCTCGATATTTTTGGAGGTGTATTATCGGTAATCGTTTACGTGGGGTACCGAGCGCTAATACGCGTCCCCTGGCCCCTGCGGGTTGGGGCTTAGAATATGCCCGCGGTAGGCATACCGGTCGTAAGAGGCGACCAATATGCACAAAGGTAATGATGTGCAACTCGATGGTTGATCTACGGATATGATGCCTCCCACCTCTCATTACCCATCTTCTCTTTCCTTTCGGAAGGAGGGATGACATGACCTAGAAGGTTGCACTGGTTATACCAAAGGTAATCGTTTACATCCGCTACCGAGCGCTAATATTTACACAAGAATGTCGGGAGGGGTCTCAAAAGACGCGTCTCGGTCCCAGGATCACGAATATAACTCCGCTCAACCGATATTTTAGTATTTAGTAGTTTGCGAGATATTTGCAGTTAAAGTTCAGAATTTTCTGTCATTTTCATGTGGTTGTTGTAATCAGAATACCCTGTGAGAAAAAAGTGGCACGCGGAAGGACATCACCGTGGCGGTAGCCACGGCTATGGCACACACCCGGAGTTGGAATGGCGTAGCCCAGGCTTATTTTTTGAAGCGCGGCCGAAGGCCGCCTACGCGGAAGGGTTTTCTCCACATAAAAAACATGGATCGGGTCCCTAAACCCGGGTTATTTTTCGGTTTTTCGCAAATATTTTACAAAATAATGAAAATATCGGTTGAGCGGAGTTATATTCGTTATCCTGGGACCGAGACGCGTCTTTTGAGACCCCTCCCGACATTCTTGTGTAAATATTAGCGCTCGGTAGCGGATGTAAACGATTACCATACCAAATCGCTCCCACGACAGTCGGGCAGTACCGCAAGGGAGTACCGGAGCGTACCGGATTCATATCCGGCCAAGGACTGTTATTTCGACAACACTCCCCAAAACCTTCGGGTCGAAGGCCGCCTACTCGGAAAGGTGTTCTGCACATAAAAAACATGGATCGGGCCCCGAATTGGGGATCTGACCCGGGTCAATTTTCGGTTTATCACTAATAACTTTTCACTGGAACAAAAAAATTGAATTTCGACTTCGGATCATTGATCCTGAGGTCAAAACGCGTCTTTTGATACCCCTATCATATTTTTAGCTAATTTATTAGTAGTTGAGTGCCAAAGGAAACAAATACCACCTGTTCAAGTCCTTCGTATTCATGCAATAGATTAGCGACAATACAACTCACCTAAATACTTTAAACCAACGCTTCGCAAATTTTCCAGGGACGACTGTGCTCGCTCCTTTTTATTTACAAAATTTTTTCCTTTGGCGCTAGTTGAAAGTAACTCTCTCCTCAATCTACCTTGTCTTCGAATCATTACAAATTTAAAGTTCTGGTTTCGGAAAACAGATTTAATATTGTGACTACGGGTGTGTAACGCTGTGGGGCTTCACGGAATTGCGCTTATACCGCTGTTGGCGTCACTGACGCTATTCGCCACAGTTATACAGTAGGAAAACTCTGGTGAAATTACATCCTGGAGGTGATAAAGTTGTATACGCATATTTGGCGTGTTCTAGTTAAACACAAACCCAGACCTGTATAAAATTTTGCATGTAAATGCAACAACAACGCTGTGATCTTGATATTTTTCTGGGTCAGTTTCTGATCCGTAGTAGTAGATTTTTTTTGTAGTAGATTTTTTGACAGCCAACCCTTATTTGCTTAGTAGTACAAACATGCATATGCATACACACTTATTTACACAAACAACTCTCATGCAGCTGACCCACATCGTTCCTGTTAAATTATGACCGTGAGCCGACCCAGGTCAGCAAACTGGAACGCAACTATTGTCAATTGCGAAGCGAATAGATTTGGCGAGTCGAACAGATTGGCGCACTCACATAAGATTTGCATTGTGAGTGGCGAATGAACTTTTTCGCCTGCCATGTTATGTTGCCATTCAAAAAAATTAAAAAGTTCATCCGAATTTGACATTTCTGTCATTTTTGTGTCATTTGCATATGTTTTTGTTTATTTATTTGTACAAAAGAGCGCGATGTTTGTGTAATTGTAGTAGGTAGCGAGGATGATGTGCGTCAATTGGAAATGGCAGCTCATACCGAGATCATAAAAAGTGGTGCTAGTTCGGATACAGATGAGCTGGATGTGGGAAGTAGTGGTGCAAAGAAACGTAAAACCCACAGTGGCACCAATGGTGATTTAATGATAGTAGAAGACGTTTTGCAATCACATCCACTTGAATATAACAATTGGCAATAGCGCAAAAGATGCGCATGAATACATAGTGGTGCGCCTGCGTTACTTCAAACGTTTGTGTTTTGCCACTGCAGCAACATTACAAAAAATTATACCAGATCTTAGTAAATCCATTTAACAAATGTGGAACTCTCGCTTGAATTTAATGAAACAAATGCGGGCTTTGGTTCAAAAACAAATTGATTTACATATATTTGAAATAATAATGTTCATCCACTACTCGCCCCTCATGCAGTCTTGTACAATGGACTTCACTAACTTATGAGGAGTATGTTGCATCTGCACCCGGAGATTGTCAGTAGTAATCATTTTTTTTAACATGCCATCGCTTACCCACATTGACCTAGAGGAACTATTATTTAATTTCATTAAAAATCACACAAAAGTTGTTTACTCACTTCTATGTTGTTTTATTTTCGGTTAAAATTCTTTTTTCTATCAAAATATATGAATAAACACAAAATTTGTCGCTTCTTTTTCTCAAATGCGAATGAAATATGCATTCGCCAAATTTTGACACATTTGGCGAAGCGAATCTAAGTTTTTCGCTACTGGAAATTCGAGAAGTTCATTTTCGTCACTCATTCGCCACTTTTTGGCGAATTCGCCACAGATTCGCATGCCGCAATTCGAGACGGCGAAATTCGACAAAATTTTCATTCGCTTCGCATGTGACAATAGGCCTGTTTTTTTTACACGCATATACATACATCTGCGTCTGCGACTAAAAAAAACGGTCATCCGCAATTGCGGTTATTCCATTATCAACGCGCATACATACATACATTTCCTTTGTTGACATTCCGGTTATTATTAAGGGATGATAAACAGATTGCTGGAAGTTGGTAAGGCAGTTTGCAAAATGAATGGAAGATAAAGTTGTGCGCTTAGCAGTCCATACAAATATTAAGCGCAAATGCAGACGCCGATAAAAAAAAACACGGCTAATATGCGTAGTAATAAAATATGGTAATGGTGCAGTTTATGGGGCCCACCCAAAACTAGACCAAAAAAGTGGAAAACTAGACCAAAAAGTGGAAGACGCGTATTCACGTCTAGATTTAGAATCTGAAATGAGATTTTTGTCTGTTTTTTTCGAATGTTCAAAAGTTATGAGGGTAAAACTTTCCAACTCGGGGCGTGATCCATGTTTTTTATGTGCAGAACACCTTTAAACGTAGGCGGCCTTTGGCCGCACTTCAAAAAATAACCCTGGGCTACGCTATTCCACCTCCGGGTGTGTGCCATAGCCGTGGCTACTGCCACGGTGATGTCCTTCCGCCTGCCACGTTTTCCAACACTTTTTTGGCTCAGCCTACAGTGCCATTACAACAACCACATAAAAATTACAGAAAATTGTGAACTTTACCTGCAAATAACTTTTGAACGGTTGAAAAAAAAACAAAAATCTCATTTCAGATTCTAAATCTAGACGTGAATACGCGTCTTTTGATACCTCGACTTTTTTGGTCTAGTTTTGGGTAGGCCCCATAAACTGCACCAGTACCTAAAATATAAGAAGTTTTTGTTACAATTACTGTTGGAAGGTCTGGCAACATTTTTTTTATTAACTAGTTCAAATTAATCTCGTTGCAAGCTGCTTCGTTTTCAGCATTATATCTGTTCGTGGTTAATAAACGTGATAAATCTCCGAGTTTCTTAACAATTATAAAGAAAATCTATAAAATAACTCATTAAATGAAGAATAAACAAGCTATGTTGCAGTGAACGTGCCATAACATAGTTTGTTTATTCCTTCAGAGCCATCAGTACGCGATTCTGTAACTTTTTTAACGCCAAGTGTTAGCGTTAACTTCCCTTAACACCATTTTTAACACTTTTTGCGATTCTGTAACTTTTTTAACGCCAAGTGTTAGCGTTAGCTTCCCTTAACACCGAAAAGTGTTAGCTAACACCTTAGTTAACGCGAAAAAATTGTGTGGTGTTAAAAGTTATAGAAAATAAGTTCTCCGAACATGAAACCGAACTCGCGACGCGCACGTTGTAGTCCGAACGCTTATCACCTGCGCTACTGCGACATGAACGTCGGCGCTGTCAAATGCTGTACTTAAGATGAGTGCAGTTTTCCCCTCAATTTTAACAGATATACATACATAAAACAGCTAACACTAAAAAGTGTTAAGGAAAGTTACAGAATCGCACTTTCGTTAAGAGCAAACGCCAAAACTCGGCGACAAGCTTAACACTCGGCGAGGTGTTAAAAGTTACAGAATCGCACTACAGCAGTTGCTACTCGCTGTAACTGCAACTAATCCGAAGGCATTGTTTTTGCCAAGTGAAAAAACATGTCCGGCTTTCTGTGATAAAAAATTTCAATGTTTAAAGCGGTTATTCGCGCAAAACTCGGGCAAAAAACAGTGCGGGACTGTGTGGAAGGGGGCTTTTGTGTAATGTAATATAGTTTTGTGTGTATAGTGTTATCAAAGTGTTTTAAAATTTACACATTTTGGTTGGGAAAATTCGAATCTTCAAATTCGATTTTCTCTTAAAATATGAGTTGCCTCCAAGTTCGGGCTTTAGTTCTGTGATTTCTGGGACCCCTCTACCCCTCTAAAAAAAAGACATTCATAGGCACGGTGCACTCAATAAAACCCAACCCCATTACAGCACCAAAACAAAACAAAATGAGTAATTTTAGAAAAAAAGTATTTATTGCACATATTGTTCTATGGCAAGTATAAAAAATAAAAGTAAAATGGTAAAATTCCGCAAAAATACATATAACTAACGAGTTGCTGTTAGCGATGACCTTTAAAGCAGACTTTTAGTGCTTGTTGATTTCCAAAAAGTGGAAAAAATAATGGGGTTTCAGACTATAGATATTGAGTATGATTATAGCTATACATTGAGTTTTAGCTCTATACTATTTATTTGAGTAGACACTTCTGGGTAGCAAACCCCCCCCTTTGCAAAATAAAACCACATTTTCTATGGGGTCGATATGGGCGCCTCTATTAAAGCAATGGTTTTTTAATCATCTCTAAGCTGGACTAAATTTCATGTCTGGACTATATTTTTTATTTAAATCTATTAAAAACTTGAATCACACAGAAATTGCCATAGTTCAAAGTAAAACGTTCAACACCCTGTGACAAATGTGCTATTGAAAACATAATAAACCACTTTTATCATTCTTCGTTTGCTTTGCGGGACTTAATTCAAGTAAATCTGTGTACACACTCCACATTGTAATTAGCATTTAACACAAGTACTAACATAAGTATACTTTGACAACATCTTTGTCATAATTACAAAGCATTATGTTTCTTAACCAACAACCGAAAAATATCTAAATGTACTTTTAACAATTTTTCTTTTTTTATTCACCAAATTAATTTTGCAACACACAACCCTGAAATGTCAAAAAAGCGTTGACTGCCACACCATGTACAGCTTGGCGGTGAATATAATCAGCTGATTGGTACAGAGTTTTACTACTGTATAAACTGTGCTATTCGCAATCTTCTGGTAGTTGTCGCTCTGGCTCACGGTCAATTCGCACGGGAACAGTCCGGTTCATGGTTACGTGAGTTCGCACCACTGACAGAAAACGTCACTTTTTACAGCAAGAAGAAGAGTAATAAACAAACAGAGGGTGAAAATAATTTAAAATTAAATAAAACCATGGAAGAACAATTCTTTGAAGTAATAAACCATTTATACTGAACCAAAATGCGTGCTTTCAGAGCAGTAATGCGAATGTGTTTATATCACCCTTGTACGCATTTTGCCTGACAGTTATATTTGAAATATTTTTTGTTTTGACAATTTATCATAAACGAATTTTATTTATCAGTTTTTAGCAAAGTTAATCGCTTAAACGAATTGCGTGTAATGTTGGAAGCTCTAACGGCTTCAATAAGCTTTTACAAGCAAAAACGATGCCGTACTAGCTTTTGCGGTTATCGCTTAACTCACATATTTTTTCCCGTCACATCTTGTATACAAGTTCTTCAGAAGCCGCCGACCAGGCTATCTTCTTTTTTGTCTTCTCCATGTTTAATTAAAAAAAGAAAATTTATAAATATCAAACAATTTAACGACAAGTTTTGATTTAGCTCTGTTTCTATTTTTTTATAAGACGTCAAAAGAGAACAGTCACTTCAATGCGTTCGGTCCTTTTTTATGAAGTATCAATAAAGCAATTTTGACGCTTTCGAAAAAAATGTCATGAATTCATCGCATTTGCTCTGAGCATGCGATTTGCATGGGGAAATGCTACGCATTTGGACTTTTTGTCCGAAATGACGCATTTTGTGCAGTGTAAATGTAGTATAAGTTTATTAATATATTATTGTTGAATCACCTCATTATAATACTACATAAACTACTATATCTACTACTATTTAATAACATTGTACCAACACTGATTGATTATGTGCTACGTTCGATCACTGATGAATTATTAAATTCCGAAAATTGAGTAAAGAATTAATCTACTCACAAACACACATATTTGGATATAATTGTGCCGGCTTGTGTCACTTTGACAGAAACCGTTCTGCATATACTTTGCTAACCAAAGCCAACTACCGCTAAATCAGGTGATGGTACTGCTGAGGCGCTACACAACCGAACTTATATACATATTATTACTTGCAATAGGAATATGCAGTTTTTTGTTCTCTCTATGATAAATCAACCACCGCATATTCAATTGTACATACATACATGCTGGGTAATTTAATGGCAGAGCGAGCTTTTGCATATTAAATGGTTCAACTGTTTTGTCACTTCTATTTTCGGCCACTGTTGGAGTTGACGTCTCGCACCTGTACAAATTTCTCATAAATTAATTTTGTTATAAATAATAGTTAAATAAATATCATAATTTAAATTGGCATTTTTTCTAACATTGGATTAGAGGTTGGTGTCTAATTAATTGGAGTTTGGCGTCTAATTAATTGGAGTTTGGTGCCGCAACATTTTGGTCTTTTTATTTCACTCGGAAATATTTGGTGGCGTGCGTAGGCTGCGGCAAAGTACACAGCGCAAATCTTATTTATTTAATTTGAACTGGTGTGTGCAAAGGCTGCACCAACAAGCAAAATCCACAATACTCATAATTTTGAACTGGCTGCTAAAAAGGCTTAGCTGCCACGAAACATTTGGTGACCCCGACGTGATATCGTTCGTTGCGATCACGTTAAATTGCATACTTTACGTTCTTACAACTTAATATTTAATCTAATCACATTTAGATTTCGTTTATTATGATATTGAAGGCAAGAAGAGGAAGCGAGATTCCCTTCTGCAGCAAATCACTGCATTTAACAATTCACTAACAATGGATGTGCTACAGCAGATGGACGAACCCGCAGTTGAAGTGCGTATCGAGCAGGTGGACCGGCTGGAAAAGAAACTTGACCTCATTCAAACTCAGGTGGAAGGTGACGACGATTCCGAAGATGTAGGTTTTGAGTTTACTACGCATTATATAGAAGCAAAAACGAAGTTGAAGCGTCAAGTATATCCATGTCGTGCTACAGCATCTGAGCACTCAACCACCCAAATCGTAGAACAGCCTTCGATAATTGTAACGCCGCCCAAGCAAAAGCTACCAATACTTGAGATACCGAAATTTAATGGTAATTATAAAAATTGGCCTGACTTTTTTTCTATGTTTAACACAGTGGTACATCGTGATGTTGATTTGACTCGTGTCGAAAAATTCCAACATTTGCGTTCAAGTCTTCGCGACGTTGCTTTGGAAACCATACGTTCATTAGAAATTTCAGAGCAAAACTACAAAAAGGCAATTGAGTTATTAAAGGCTCGCTTTGATAACAAGCGATTGAATTTTCAAGCGCATATTAGAGACATCGTTCAATTCAAGGCAATGGACGGTGAATCAGTGACTAAGCTTCGTGAATTAAGTGATGGTATCAACGCTCATTTACGTGCATTGCATACAATTGGTACAAAGGAGCAGTTCGCGGATGGTATGTTGATTCAACTCGTATTCCAAAAAATGGACGTTGCAGCGAGGAAGAAATGGGAAGAAGAAACTCCGGTAAATGAACTGCCATCATGGGATTCGATGGCCAAATTCCTGGAAAAACGCTGTCAGCGCTTGGAAAACGTCGAAAACGCGGAAATCGCATTAAAGCAGGAAAAGCAGGTAGGAAAGCGATCTAATTATTGTAGTAGTCGAAAGGTATCGCTGGCATCGACTTCGGGTCAATGTTTATCGTGTAATTCTAGCCACCATACAATTTCTCAATGTGAAAATTTTCTTCGGCTTTCACCCTTGTTGCGATACAAGGAAGTGAAAAAATTACAACTTTGCTTAAATTGTCTTAGGACTGGTCATTCGGTAAAAAATTGTAGATCTGGCTGCTGCAAATATTGTTCATCGAAACATAACACGTTGCTTCATCAAGGTAGTGTCGCTGCTAACAACGCATTGGTACCCACTTCACACTCGATGCCCAACTATGGAATTACCGCTAACAATTTACATACATCACATTCGGCGTCAAATTCTCAGACATTGTCCTCAGGTTCTGCATTGGTGAGTTCTGAGTCTAATACAATTAATATTAATCAAGAATTCGTTATATTAGCTACCGCAGTCATATACGTAAAAAGTCGTACTGGGTCTCTGGTTCCTTGCAGGGCGTTGCTTGACTCTGCATCCCAGCTAAATTTTGTCACAAATCGATTAGTTAATCAGCTTCAATTGAAAACATTAAAATCTTCTTTGTCAATTTCTGGTATATGCCAAAATGGTTTCGTTGCCGATCATATCGTTGATCTGTAACTACATTCACGCACTAGTAATTATTGCAATAAATTGTCAGCCGTCGTCACACATACCATAACCGACGTGCAGCCAAGCCGTTCTTTAAAATCCCTGGACTGGGACATACCACCCAACATTCATTTAGCGGCTCCTTTGTTTTTCGAACCCCAGCGCATTGATATGCTGATTGGTGCTGGGTTATTTTTCGATCTCCTATGTATTGGACAAATACGTTTGGCAGAGGACCTACGGTGGGGTGCAATGAAGCCACACGCAATAAAGCCATATGGCTTTATTTCCAATAAGTTTAAGAAATAAAGCCATATGGCCCTATTTCCAATTGCTAATGGGAATAAAGCCAGTATGGCCTTATTGCCATTTTCAAAACATGGGCGGCGCGATATCATGAATCTGGGATTTAAAAAATGAATCTGGGATTGACTTAGGTCAGATCCCCAATTCGGGGCGTGATCCATAGTATTTATGTGCAGAACTCCTTTCCGCATTGGCGGCCTTCGGCCGCGCTTCAAAAAATAACCCTGGGCTACGCCATTCCAACTCCGGGTGTGTGCCATAGCCGTGGCTACCGCAACGGTGATGTCCTTCCGCGTGCTACTCTTTTCTCACAGGGTAATGTGCCATTACAACAACCACATGAAAATGACAGAAAATTCTGAACTTTAACTGCACGCGGAAGGACATCACAGTGGCGGTAGCCACGGCTATGGCACACACCCGGAGTTGGAATGGCGTAGCCCAGGGTTATTTTTTGAAGCGCGGCCGAAGGCCGCCAATTTGGAAAGGAGTTCTGCACATAAATATCATGGATCACGCCCCGAATTGGGGATCTGACCTAAGTCAAATTTTCGCCTGTGGCACTAATTCGTCGAATCTCAAACCCAAATGCCTCAATGACATTAATTCGCATGTCCAAAGCGAACTAAATTCAAAATATTATACGAATTAACGGCACTGACTTTAATTCGTTTTTGGTCATGCGTCTTAATGTCACTGACATTAATTCGCTTTTTGGGTGCGTTGCAGCCCGGCGCGATACCGCCTTGCTTGCCATTTATTTTAAGTTTTACCTCCGTAATTCCATATTATGGCTTTATTACCTATTTGAGAGAATTTTCGGTATGGCTTTATTTCGCTTTGCGATTTAACCGAATTGGAAATATCGCCATATGGCCTTATTTCCATTTGGTTTGAGAAATAAAGCCATATGGCGTTATTGCGTATGGCTTCATTGCACCCCACCGAGGACCTACCAGTTCTGCAAAAAACTAAATTAGGATGGGTTGTGTCTGGAGGCAGTACAATACGGTCATCGAAGCATGCATGTTTGTCAGCGCTAAAGGCTTCAGGTGAGATAGAAACAGATAGGGAATTAAATGATGTCGTAAAATCTTTCTGGGAAACGCATTGAATGGAAACTTATACCCCCCGCTCCCCTCATTTCGGCGGCCTCTGGGAGGCTGCAATCAAACTAACCAAATATCATTTTTATCGTGTTTCAGGTCTTTCAACTCTAAACTTTGAAGAACTGCGCACACTGGTTTGTCAAATTTCAGCAATGGTAAACTCACGACCACTTTGTCCTATTTCGGAGAATGTCGACGACTTGGAAGTACTTACTCCTGCTCATTTCTTAATTGGTGCATCATTTGCAGCTTTTGTGGAGCCAGACTTAACACAAATAGAAATAAACCGACTCAACAGATGGCAACGGGTGTGCTCCATGCAGCAGCACTTTTGGAACAAATGGCAGTCTGAGTACTTAACTCTCCTGCAGCAGCGTACAAAATGGACCTCACCTGAAACTAACCTTAAAGCTGGCGACATGGTTTTAATCAAGGAAGAGAACTACCCACCTCTTAAATGGCCTTTTGCCAGAGTTCTGGAAGCAATAAAGGGAAGTGATGGCATTGTTCGTGTGGTCGTGCTAAAAACCGCACATGGTACATACAAGCATGCAGTCGCAAAGCTATGTCTCTTACCCATTGATGACAACATTTTGAAAGCCTGAGCCTTTCAACGGGAGGAGGATGTTGAATCACCTCATTATAATACTACATAAACTACTATATCTACTACTATTTAATAACATTGTACCAACACTGATTGATTATGTGCTACGTCCGATCACTGATGAATTATTGAATTCCGAAAATTGAGTAAAGAATTAATCTACTCACAAACACACATATTTGGATATAATTGTGCCGGCTTGTGTCACTTTGAGAGAAACCGTTCTGCATATACTTTGCTAACCAAAGCCAACTACCGCTAAATCAGGTGATGGTACTGCTGAGGCGCTACACAACCGAACTTATATACATATTATTACTTGCAATAGGAATATGCAGTTTTTTGTTCTCTCTATGATAAATCAACCACCGCATATTCAATTGTACATACACACATGCTGGGTAATTTAATGGCAGAGCGAGCTTTTGCATATTAAATGGTTCAACTGTTTTGTCACTTCTATTTTCGGCCCATTGTAAAGCTCTACAAGTAAGTTATCAATCAGCTGTTCGACTAACAGCTGTGCTCACCTGACTGGGAGCTCCGAATTCAGAGGCGAAATACGCAGGGTCTCATTCATGTGGACTGAAAAAAAAGTACGACTACCTATTGAAAAATGTATGATAACTATGTAAATATAAGAGATTAGTTGGTGAAAACTATTTATTGTTGGAGGTAATTTAATTTAGAGTAGTTTGTACAAAAGTTTTCTCTGTTTAAAGACCATTTTATGATATCTTGTTAAACTTTGTAAAACTTTCTTGTGGTACTCGCAGAAGCAACCGTGTAGTTGATGTTGCCATGGGAATTCTCTTGTTCTTCCTTGTTTACACTAAAATACCATGTGCTAATATGGTAAATTTCAGCAAATACTTGAACAAAATAGTAACTTTTCTTATTTATTTCGTATCTAAATGAAGTTCCCCACCATTTTAAAGTGTTTACAAGCAAAACGCACGCTCAAATATCTTTTTGCATATATGCGCAAAAATGTTCAACTAAAGGTGCATTCACATAGTACTCGCAAGTTTCTTAGGCATCGCTTTATTACAAAGCACTTTAAATGTTTGCGTAATGTCAAAAGCCTGAAAACTCATTCATTGCTATCTATTTTTAGCAGGTGTTAAGCTCAATCATGTATTTACCCAATTATACCAGTAAAAGCAGTAACTATATAGTTTATAGTGTATAGTTTTAGCACATTGTGTATAGTTTTAGCACATTGTGTCACGAGGTACATATACATATAAATGTTTAGATATTACGTGCAAAATTCATATTAACAGCTGCTTGCACTTCGGTATCCTCACTAAAGCGGTAAAGCATTAATGTCTTATGTCGCTTGCAAACGCTTAGAAGATGGTGAAAAATAGTGGATGATGTGCCTCTGCTTATTTCAAACACGTCAATAGCTTAGTAAATTAGTTATTTTGTTGGTAAATTTGTATAAGAAAACATATTGGACTCGACAAAATCTGTTCAATTGGGGGAAAGTTAGTAGTATAATAATATTTGTTCGAACGGTTAACTCCTACCAAACGGTGAACTCCTACCGAACGGTTAACTCCTCCCGAGTTTATGTTCATATTGAAAAGAAAACTTAGTATTGAACGGCTGAAGGACTGAACGAAGTGAACGATCCACTTCACTTTCAAACAAATTTAGTCTGGAAAATGCCTAGCTCTAGCACAAACGATATTTTAAAAACAACAAATATGTGAATCATAAAAACTGCCTCAAAATTTTTTACGCGACTATTTATTTTAGCTTCAACATTCTACTAGAAACAAAGAAAACCAAAGCTTAATTGAGAAAAAGTGGTCTTGCCGTCGATATGTTTTTCTTCATTAAGTGGATTAGCTTCTCCATAAATTTTTCAGTACTTAAAGCAACATTTTATTCCATTATAAATGCCATATAGTATTATTTTCTGCAATGTTAAGTTAGAACTTGTCCTTTGACACATTTCGGCTCATATTTCCATACTAAATATGCTTCAAAAGTTAACCTACACAGCAACCCTTCTGTGGAATTTCGCTCCATTTTTGATTGAAAATTACATCCCTGCTGCGATAGGGGTTGCTGTACTAGCTTTTTTTTTGACATTTTTCTCAGTGTCAACCGCTGATTTGAGTTTTTTCTCAGTGTCAAAAGCCTGTGTGTTAGAAAGAGAAAGGAACAAAGATAACTTACTTGTAGGATTTTACAATGTTTCGGCCACTGTTGGAGTTGACGTCTCGCACCTGTACAAATTTCTCATAAATTAATTTTGTTATAAATAATAGTTAAATAAATATCATAATTTAAATTGGCATTTTTTCTAACATTGGATTAGAGGTTGGTGTCTAATTAATTGGAGTTTGGCGTCTAATTAATTGGAGTTTGGTGCCGCAACATTTTGGTCTTTTTATTTTACTCGGAAATATTTGGTGGCGTGCGTAGGCTGCGGCAAAGTACACAGCGCAAATCTTATTTATTTAATTTGAACTGGTGTGTGCAAAGGCTGCACCAACAAGCAAAATCCACAATACTCATAATTTTGAACTGGCTGCTAAAAAGGCTTAGCTGGCACGAAACATTTGGTGACCCCGACGTGATATCGTTCTTTGCGATCACGTTAAATTGCATACTTTACGTTCTTACAACTTAATATTTAATCTAATCACATTTAGATTTCGTTTATTATGATATTGAAGGCAAGAAGAGGAAGCGAGATTCCCTTCTGCAGCAAATCACTGCATTTAACAATTCACTAACAATGGATGTGCTACAGCAGATGGACGAACCTGCAGTTGAAGTGCGTATCGAGCAGGTGGACCGGCTGGAAAAGAAACTTGACCTCATTCAAACTCAGGTGGAAGGTGACGACGATTCCGAAGATGTAGGTTTTGAGTTTACTACGCATTATATAGAAGCAAAAACGAAGTTGAAGCGTCAACTATATCCATGTCGTGCTACAGCATCTGAGCACTCAACCACCCAAATCGTAGAACAGCCTTCGATAATTGTAACGCCGCCCAAGCAAAAGCTACCAATACTTGAGATACCGAAATTTAATGGTAATTATAAAAATTGGCCTGACTTTTTTTCTATGTTTAACACAGTGGTACATCGTGATGTTGATTTGACTCGTGTCGAAAAATTCCAACATTTGCGTTCAAGTCTTCGCGACGTTGCTTTGGAAACCATACGTTCATTAGAAATTTCAGAGCAAAACTACAAAAAGGCAATTGAGTTATTAAAGGCTCGCTTTGATAACAAGCGATTGAATTTTCAAGCGCATATTAGAGACATCGTTCAATTCAAGGCAATGGACGGTGAATCAGTGACTAAGCTTCGTGAATTAAGTGATGGTATCAACGCTCATTTACGTGCATTGCATACAATTGGTACAAAGGATCAGTTCGCGGATCGTATGTTGATTCAACTCGTATTCCAAAAAATGGACGTTGCAGCGAGGAAGAAATGGGAAGAAGAAACTCCGGTAAATGAACTGCCATCATGGGATTCGATGGCCAAATTCCTGGAAAAACGCTGTCAGCGCTTGGAAAACGTCGAAAACGCGGAAATCGCATTAAAGCAGGAAAAGCAGGTAGGAAAGCGATCTAATTATTGTAGTAGTCGAAAGGTATCGCTGGCATCGACTTCGGGTCAATGTTTATCGTGTAATTCTAGCCACCATACAATTTCTCAATGTGAAAATTTTCTTCGGCTTTCACCCTTGTTGCGATACAAGGAAGTGAAAAAATTACAACTTTGCTTAAATTGTCTTAGGACTGGTCATTCGGTAAAAAATTGTAGATCTGGCTGCTGCAAATATTGTTCATCGAAACATAACACGTTGCTTCATCAAGGTAGTGTCGCTGCTAACAACGCATTGGTACCCACTTCACACTCGATGCCCAACTATGGAATTACCGCTAACAATTTACATACATCACATTCGGCGTCAAATTCTCAGACATTGTCATCAGGTTCTGCATTGGTGAGTTCTGAGTCTAATACAATTAATATTAATCAAGAATTCGTTATATTAGCTACCGCAGTCATATACGTAAAAAGTCGTACTGGGTCTCTGGTTCCTTGCAGGGCGTTGCTTGACTCTGCATCCCAGCTAAATTTTGTCACAAATCGATTAGTTAATCAGCTTCAATTGAAAACATTAAAATCTTCTTTGTCAATTTCTGGTATATGCCAAAATGGTTTCGTTGCCGATCATATCGTTGATCTGTAACTACATTCACGCACTAGTAATTATTGCAATAAATTGTCAGCCGTCGTCACACATACCATAACCGACGTGCAGCCAAGCCGTTCTTTAAAATCCCTGGACTGGGACATACCACCCAACATTCATTTAGCGGCTCCTTTGTTTTTCGAACCCCAGCGCATTGATATGCTGATTGGTGCTGGGTTATTTTTCGATCTCCTATGTATTGGACAAATACGTTTGGCAGAGGACCTACGGTGGGGTGCAATGAAGCCATACGCAATAAAGCCATATGGCCCTATTTCCAATTGCTAATGGGAATAAAGCCAGTATGGCCTTATTGCCATTTTCAAAACATGGGCGGCGCGATATCATGAATCTGGGATTTAAAAAATGAATCTGGGATTGACTTAGGTCAGATCCCCAATTCGGGGCGTGATCCATAGTATTTATGTGCAGAACTCCTTTCCGCATTGGCGGCCTTCGGCCGCGCTTCAAAAAATAACCCTGGGCTACGCCATTCCAACTCCGGGTGTGTGCCATAGCCGTGGCTACCGCAAAGGTGATGTCCTTCCGCGTGCTACTCTTTTCTCACAGGGTAATGTGCCATTACAACAACCACATGAAAATGACAGAAAATTCTGAACTTTAACTGCACGCGGAAGGACATCACCGTGGCGGTAGCCACGGCTATGGCACACACCCGGAGTTGGAATGGCGTAGCCCAGGGTTATTTTTTGAAGCGCGGCCGAAGGCCGCCAATGTGGAAAGGAGTTCTGCACATAAATATCATGGATCACGCCCCGAATTGGGGATCTGACCTAAGTCAAATTTTCGCCTGTGCCTCTAATTCGTCGAATCTCAAACCCAAATGCCTCAATGACATTAATTCGCATGTCCAAAGCGAACTAAATTCAAAATATTATACGAATTAACGGCACTGACTTTAATTCGTTTTTGGTCATGCGTCTTAATGTCACTGACATTAATTCGCTTTTTGGGTGCGTTGCGGCCCGGCGCGATACCGCCTTGCTTGCCATTTATTTTAAGTTTTACCTCCGTAATTCCATATTATGGCTTTATTACCTATTTGAGAGAATTTTCGGTATGGCTTTATTTCGCTTTGCGATTTAACCGAATTGGAAATATCGCCATATGGCCTTATTTCCATTTGGTTTGAGAAATAAAGCCATATGGCGTTATTGCGTATGGCTTGATTGCACCCCACCGAGGACCTACCAGTTCTGCAAAAAACTAAATTAGGATGGGTTGTGTCTGGAGGCAGTACAATACGGTCATCGAAGCATGCATGTTTGTCAGCGCTAAAGGCTTCAGGTGAGATAGAAACAGATAGGGAATTAAATGATGTCGTAAAATCTTTCTGGGAAACGCATTGAATGGAAACTTATACCCCCCCGCTCCCCTCATTTCGGCGGCCTCTGGGAGGCTGCAATCAAACTAACCAAATATCATTTTTATCGTGTTGCAGGTCTTTCAACTCTAAACTTTGAAGAACTGCGCACACTGGTTTGTCAAATTTCAGCAATGGTAAACTCACGACCACTTTGTCCTATTTCGGAGAATGTCGACGACTTGGAAGTACTTACTCCTGCTCATTTCTTAATTGGTGCATCATTTGCAGCTTTTGTGTGTGCAACGGGTGTGCTCCATGCAGCAGCACTTTTGGAACAAATGGCAGTCTGAGTACTTACCTCTCCTGCAGCAGCGTACAAAATGGACCTCACCTTAAAGCTGGCGACATGGTTTTAATCAAGGAAGAGAACTACCCACCTCTTAAATGGCCTCTTGCCAGAGTTCTGGAAGCAATAAAGGGAAGTGATGGCATTGTTCGTGTGGTCGTGCTAAAAACCGCACATGGTACATACAAGCGTGCAGTCGCAAAGCTATGTCTCTTACCCATTGATGACAACATTTTGAAAGCCTGAGCCTTTCAACGGGCGGAGGATGTTGAATCACCTCATTATAATACTACATAAACTACTATATCTACTACTATTTAATAACATTGTACCAACACTGATTGATTATGTGCTACGTTCGATCACTGATGAATTATTGAATTCCGAAAATTGAGTAAAGAATTAATCTACTCACAAACACACATATTTGGATATAATTGTGCCGGCTTGTGTCACTTTGAGAGAAACCGTTCTGCATATACTTTGCTAACCAAAGCCAACTACCGCTAAATCAGGTGATGGTACTGCTGAGGCGCTACACAACCGAACTTATATACATATTATTACTTGCAATAGGAATATGCAGTTTTTTGTTCCCTCTATGATAAATCAACCACCGCATATTCAATTGTACATACATACATGCTGGGTAATTTAATGGCAGAGCGAGGCTTTGCATATTAAATGGTTCAACTGTTATGTCACTTCTATTTTCGGCCACTGTTGGAGTTGACGTCTCGCACCTGCACAAATTTCTCATAAATTAATTTTGTTATAAATAATAGTTAAATAAATATCATAATTTAAATTGGCATTTTTTCTAACATTGGATTCTAATTAATTGGAGTTTGGCGTCTAATTAATTGGAGTTTGGTGCCGCAACATTTTGGTCTTTTTATTTCACTCGGAAATATTTGGTGGCGTGCGTAGGCTGCGACAAAGTACACAGCGCAAATCTTATTTATTTAATTTGGACTGGTGTGTGCAAAGGCTGCACCAACAAGCAAAATCCACAATACTCATAATTTTGAACTGGCTGCTAAAAAGGCTTAGCTGCCACGAAACAATTATGTTTGCAACTTTTGATTAAGTTAATTAACTAATTTCTTTTAATTATTTGTATGTGTTTCACAGTTAATGGGTGAATCGTCATCAGAATTGGCAAACACAAGCGGTCTGACTGAAGATTTCTTAAATTCGTCTGCCAGCAGCGTAACCACGTCGGAAAATGAAGAACGCCATGTTCGCAATGGAAACTTTTTGGCCACCATTGAAAATTTCACCGAGCAAGAGTTCCGCAAACATTTTCGAATGAATCGCTCAACTGCACATATTTAATTGGTAAGAATATGCATACCAACAAACGTCTAAATATTTTACAGAAATATTCCCGTTTTTTACAATTTGTAGAGCGATAGAGTACAAGCGCATTCTATACCAACAAGAAAAATGGTGGAACTAGCAAAGTAGGAGCACCGAAGGAGATATATATGCTTCTATGGTATAAGGCAAATACCAACACGTTTCGCGAAATCGCGAATCTTTTCAACATGGCTCAGTCGTGTGCGTGGAGAGTGATAAGACGAGCCAATGAATGGGTGTTGTCAATTGGCCATGATTATGTGCAGTGGCAATCTTCAACGAAAGCAAGGGACAGCATGCGTAAATTTAAGAATTTGAAGAACATTTCCAATGTGATTGGTTGCAATCGACTGTTCGGATATAAAAATAAAAGCTCCAGTAGCAAACAAAGAGGCATATTTCAACAGGAAGCATTTCGCTAGTGAACCAGGTTCGTTACATGATAGTAGAGTTTTGAGACGCTCAAGTTTGTACCAACGAGTGTTAAGTGATCCGCCAACCACTTTTCCTTTGAACTCTTGCTTGCTTGGAGATTCAGCATATGCCAATACGGATTGGTTAATAAGCCCGTTTAGAGACAATGGACTTTTGACTTCAGCTCAGAGGCAGTTCAATTATTTACACTCTTCAACAAGAATTGTCGCGGAAAATGCACTTGGGCTATTGAAAGCCGGATTTAGACGATTGCTTCATTTCCCAGAAAATACGGATCTGAACTATATAGTTCAAATTATTATATGTGGATGTATTCTTCACAACATATGCTGTTTGGAACACTACAGCATCGAATATGAGACATTGATTGAAGAGGAAGGACATGCTGATAACACGCACCCCAAAACAACGAAGCTTCAAATGGAAGTAGACGTAATATTATTTTGCAAGACTTAATCAGTTCCACAGTGGTGTGGAGGTAGTGTTGCCGGCCTACCACACCGAAGGTCCGTGGTACAGGTTACATCAAAAAGTTTTTCAAAACAGGATCGCCCCTCGGCAGTGGTTTGGCAAACTCTCCGAGTGTATTTCTGCCATGAAAGGCTTCTCAGCATAAACTCATCTGCTTTGTAGATGCCGTTTGGAGTCGGCGAAAAACCGTAGGTCCGCAAATTTGTAGAAAAAATTTCAAAGCGGCACACCACAAATTGGAAGAGAAGCTCGGCGCAAAAATCTCCTAGGAGGTTAATGATAAAACTGTTGTATATCGCGTCATATATAGATATATATATATATAATCCGTTGAAACCATATCAATTCGTTCTAGTAGTACCTATGTATCGTGGCATACTCATACAGGTAATATCGGCATGGGGCTTATGAAAGGTATGAAAATGAAAAAAATTAATAAAAAAAAAAAGTCAATACGGTGTTAACTACTTTCCCGTAAAACTTGCTTGTTTGCTATTCGATTTGCATAATTTTTGGCAGGAGTATACTACATACTATTAGAAAGCATCTCACAAACTTTCATTGCAATCGCTTTTGAAAATAACAGACCTTTTTTGCTGAAAAGTGGGCGGCGCCACGCCTACTTCAACAAAATCCACAAAATTTGTTTACAGTTTAGTTTTGCTTAAAAAGCTTATTATGTGGGTAAAATATTATTTATATAACTTTTACAATTAGGAAAATATCGAGATTTTAATTTTACACTGAAATTTTTTAGAACTGTGTTCAAAAAGTGGGCGTTTCCGTTAACCAATTTTGTTTATTTTTACAGCAAAGAGTTAGTTTTATATGTTGAACACTTTCTCCAAATATCGTTTCAATAAATTAATTTTTACCGGAGTTATGGCATGGAAAGTTTTGTGGAATAATCCACCATAAAGGGGCGGGGCCACGCCCATTTTCCAAAAATTTTGTGCATTCGACTTTCTTTGCCCACGAACACTTTAGAGGTGAAACAGAAATGATATACAGGTAGTTTAAGCAAAGTTATTGCATATTCAATATATCTATGATCCTTTTCAAAATCTTTTGTATAAAATTGGACGTGGCCTTACCCGATTTCGGTAATTTTTTTTCGAAATATTGCCTGTATTAATATAAATATGTGTGCTCAATTTCGTTTTGCTATCTTGAGCGGTTTTTGATTTATGATTAATTATATTTCCAAAATTTACTCATTCAAAAGTGGGCGGAGCCACGCCCCTTTTTAAAAATTTCTTCAAAAATTTTCTTTTTGCCTTAACGCTAACGTACACACCGAATTTTATCCTTATTGGTGTATTATTTACTGAATAATCACTCTTTGTATTTTCGAAAGTATTATATATGTATATGGAAAGTGGGCGTGGCTTTCAACCGATTTTGCCCATTTTCAATAGCGCTCCGAGATAAGTGAAAAGGAACCTGCATACCAAATTTCATTGAGATATCTCAAATTTTACTCAAGTTATCGTGTTCACAAACGGACGGACGGACAGACGGACGGACGGACGGACATGGCTCAATCAATTTCTCTTTTCCTCCTGAGCATTTTGATATACATGAGTCAATATCTATCTCGATTCGTTTATGCCGTTACATACTACCGTTAGGCGAATGAAGTTAATATACCGTGTGTGCGAAGCACTACTAGGTATAAAAAATCTAATCAGCTGCTGAGTTTATATTACCTGTATACGTATGCCATGCTATGTATGCATTTATGTACATTCCTTAATATTTAAACTGCCTTGAAAATAAAAAGCTTATTTAGAGTTCACTTCATATAAATTCATTTGTTTTGATTTTGGAAAAGATAAAATATAGTAATTCAGGTAAGGGTAAAGCTATTCCAATATTTACCTAAAAAAAAATTTTTTAATTCAATATCTAAATTAGTTTACATATATTCACGTTTAAAATATCACAAAAAATAGTACTTCAGTATTGTTCGAAACAAAAAACTCAAGCTTTAATATTTCTTAAAGGTAATGTAGGAACTGAATAAATATTTACATAGTATATACAAAAGTGTAGTACATATATAACAAAAAAAAAAAAAACATCCCTTATCAAAAATTGTTTATATACACATTTAAAATATCACAAAAAATAGTACTTCAGTATTGTTCGAAACAAAAATTTAAAACTTTAATATTTCTTAAAACTAATGTAGGAACTGAATAAATATTTACATATACAAAAGTATAGTACATATATAAATAAAAATATCGCATATTTTAACAAAAAAAAAAAACATCCCGTATCAAAAATTGTCTATATACACATTTAAAATATCAAAAAAAAAAATAGTACTTCAGTTCATATTTCACTAAAAAAAAAAAGCCTTTTTTTACTGTAGAACTTTCACGTTTTTGCTTCCATAAAAACCTTCAGCATGCGCCTGCTCCATCTTTTAAATTTTTTTGGCAGCATACTCTTCGAAAACTTTTACTTTCTTCGCCGAAAGCTCTTTTTTGCACTGTGTTTTCCTTTTATTAATTTTTTTCTTTCAGTGGAGGTCTGTAGGTTCTTGATTTTTTGGTGGTGGATGTCAAGTTTGACTATCGTTGTTGGACGAATTTTCTTTTGTTTCTGGTTGTTGCTTACAAATTGACGGGGTGACGTTGGAAATTGTGAGACTATTCCCAAAACTGTCATCCATCAAATCTGCAAATGGGACATTGCATGGCGCTGCTCCTGTCCTTTTGTTGTCGGTACTCTGCTTATATACCCTAGTTAAGTTTTTAAACTTGGCTGTGAGCATCTCCACCGTCGTTTGTTGGCTCTGTTGATAGGAATAAATAGAACAAGAAAGATGGAAGGTATTCAAAATTTAACCACGTCTCCTATAGAAATATTTAACTCACCAAAACACCTTGGCTCTCCAAGTCCAGAATTACATTCTGCATAGCATATTTTTTTCTCCTCACATTGTTGAATTCTTCCTTCCTCGCAATGTATGCACTTAAAAAAGCCCTGGTCTCCTCTGTATCCCGAATTCTTCGATCACTAAAAGGTGCAGTAATATGTATTTTATAGAATTTATCCAGTGCATTGATTTTTATACCTAGTACACAAGGTATATTAACTTCATTCGCCTAACGGTAGTATGTAACGGCATAAACGAATCGAGATAGATATTGACTTATATATATCAAAATGCTCTGGAGGAAAAGCGAAATTGATTGAGCCATGTCCGTCCGTCCGTCCGTCCGTCTGTGAACACGATAACTTGAGTAAAATTTGAGATATCTCAATGAAATTTGGTCTCGGAGCGCTATTGAAAATGGGCAAAATCGGTTGAAAGCCACGCCCACTTTCCATATACATATATATTTTCGAAAATACAAAGAGTGATTATTCAGTAAATAATACACCAATAAGGATAAAATTCGGTGTGTACGTTAGCGTTGAGGCAAAAAGTAAATTCTTAAAGAAATTTTGGAAATATAATTAATCATAAATCAAAAACCGCTCAACATAGCAAAACGAAATTGAGCACACATATTTATATTAATACAGGCAATATTTCGAAAAAAAATACCGAAATCGGGTAAGGCCACGCCCAATTTTATACAAAAGATTTTGAAAAGGATCATAGATATATTGAATATGCAATAACTTTGCTTAAACTACCTGTATATCATTTCTATTTCACCTCTAAAGTGTTCGTGGGCAAAGAAAGTCGAATGCACAAAATTTTTGGAAAATGGGCGTGGCCCCGCCCCTTTATGGTGGATTATTCCACAAAACTTTCCATGCCATAACTCCGGTAAAAATTAATTTATTGAAACGATATTTGGAGAAAGTGTTCAACATATAAAACTAACTCTTTGCTTTAAAAATAAACAAAATTGGTTAACGGAAACGCCCACTTTTTGAACACAGGTCTAAAAAATTTCATTGTAAAATTAAAATCTCGATATTTTCCTAATTGTGAAAGTTATATAAATAATATTTTACCCACATAATAAGCTTTTGAAGCAAAACTAAACTGTAAACAAGTTTTGTGGATTTTGTTGAAGTAGGCGTGGCGCCGCCCACTTTTCAGCAAAAAAGGTCTGTTATTTTCAAAAGCGATTGCTTGAAATTTCAAGAAGGCATTTCAATGAAAGTTTGTGAGATTCTTTCTAATAGTATGTAGTATACTCCTGCCAAAAATTATGCAAATCGAATAGAAAACAAGCAAGTTTTGCGGGAAAGTAGTTAACACCGTATTGACATTTTTTTATTATTAATTTTTTTCATTTTCATACCTTTCATAAGCCCCATGCAAAATTATTTATATTTTGTTATTTAGTGATAATTTGATTCACCACTTACAAGTGTTTCTAATCGAAAACAATCAGTTGTTTTATAGCACCTTTTCAGGTATTAAAATAGACCTGAGTAAATTAGGATACTACAACAGATCACTACTAGGTATTTAATGTTTGGTTACACCCGAACTTAGACTTCCTTACTAGTTATACATACATTTTATTGAAGTTTTCCATTTTTCTTTATTTGGTTAATTGAGAAATCACTTTGAAATATGGCTGCCAAATTTTTTATGTATACTGTGAACTGTCAATTCTGACATTTAATGCGCAAGTGCTGCCAAGTTGACACAAAAAAGCCAATTAAACACAGCGTGAACCAGAGTTCTGTGTGGATTTATCTGGCTCAAGTTGTTATTGTTGCATTTGCATGTAAATTTTTTATCTATCTCCGGTTCACTACCAGAAGAATGCGCCTGCTGATGCCTTTATATGCCTGTAGCGCGATACTGTAACTTTTAACACCTCGCCGAGTGTTAAGCTTGTCGCCGAATTTTGGCGTTTGCTCTTAAAGGAAGTGCGATTCTGTAACTTTCCATAACACTTTTTAGTGTCAACTGTTTTATGTATGTATATCAGTTCCAATTTAGGGGAAAACTGCACTGGATTTATATTGGAACGAATTTCCGTCGTCCCTTGTCAATTTTGGTTTTGTAGCAAACCGGTTTCGTCGATGCGACATCTTCAATGCTTTATTTCGTTCTGAACCAAATTTGACAAGGGACGACGGAAATTCGTTCCAATATAAATCCAGTATCCACCCTGTCGGAAAACACAACAACCAAACAAACGAAAATTGCACTCATCTTAAGTACAGCATTTGACAGCGCCGACGTTCATGTCGCAGTAGCGCAGGTGATAAGCGGAGAACTTATTTTCTATAATTTTTAACACCACGAAATTAATTCGCGTTAGCAAACCAAAGTAAAAGTGTCAACAGTGGTTAAAAGTCACAGAATCGCAGAAAGTATGAAAAATGATGTTAGTCGAAGTTAACGATAACACTTGGCGTTAAAAAAGTTACAGAGTCCCGCGACAGGTCTGAAAATTAACTTTAAATTTATTAATAAACGAAAAAATCTTTTGATTTCGTTTTGTTTATCAATAATATTAACGTTCAACAAAAGGTAATACTTTGTTACGTGCTGGCCTTTGGGTGGGGCTACTGCGACCCCTGGCGTCCACTCACACTCGCGTCGCATACCCCGGGAAAACCGTGCAGGTATGCTTATATAAGCACGAGCTAGCTCGCCGGACTGTGGGGTGGATTGTTGGCTTCCCGTAGTATGTCAGCCGCACGATACGAAAAAACTTATACCTGACCGCATATCACTTGCACTTCGGGTCTCCAAGCGCTGCGACCCCGCTTGACTAACCCCCCCTCCCGGCCATAGATGTTATATTGGCCGGCCCACTCAAAACCCTAACAACCTTGGTCGACTGTGGCAGAATACTTTCGCCGACCCCGATAAATACCCCCTGCATCCCCCCTAGCGAATCCCCCTCTCCGTCCCTGTCTAGTCCGTCCGTCCCCACCACATCTGAAAAGAAGAACACTTAATTTCGATTAGCAAACTAGCAATACATTACTTATTGTTTTATTACGATAAATTCATAAAAGGCGAGAAATGAAAAGAATTGTATATGAGTTGATATTCATGCCCTTCATGGGCCTTGGCTTATGTCTAGACTACACTAGCATGAACAAAGTTGTGTTTAACTCTAACTAAACTATGCTTATGTACCCACTTTCTATGGGCATGCTATTTTGAAGTCGGAGTGTGCGCGTGTATGGGTGTGTGCTTACTCGACCTTGCCAGTAGCGCGATTCACTAACTTTTAACAATTTTGCAATAGAGATATTTATCATTAACGTATACTGTTTATTTCATTTCATTTCATTTATTATAATTAAGCATTAGTAAAATAAGACCTAATTGCAGTCTTTTTTAGTACAACCATTATCACATAAAGCTTTTGTAACAATATCTATATATGTAAACAAGGGCAATTACAATCGAACTTCTAAGTTAATATTAAAATAAGTAGCGCATAATACAATACTGTTCATGGAAAACTTTTTTAAAGTATATCACACATCAAAATCTAAGATAATAAATAGTAAAAAGATAACAGCAAAACAAGATAAAAACTAATTAATGGTTTATTAAATGGTTTAATAGGTGGCCAATTTAAGCAATTTACGTTGAAAAGTATTGGTAGATAATTTTTCTGTAGTTCTTTTCGTTTATGCAGTTTCTAATGTTAGCAGGTATGGAGTTCCATGTTCGTATGGTATTTACAAAAAACAGTCTTGTTGATGCCACAAAATTGAAATTTGGCACTATTAAGTCATTCACGCGACTAGATCTAGTAAAAATAAGCTTCTCATAAAGATAAGAGGGCGTTTTTGTGGCAATAAGTTGCACGAGGAAAAAACAACTTCTGGCTTTCAAGTAAGCATGGATTTCACAGCCAAGAAGTTGGGTTTTCCAAGCAGAAATGTGGTCAAATTTACTTAGGCCATACACATAACGCGTTATATGGTTATAAACAACATCAATTTTATGAGCGGAACAAGAGTCTAATTTATTATATACCAACTCAGAGTAAGTTATAATAGGCAACAATAGTTGAATTGCAAGTTTCTTACGAATGAAAACTGGCGTGAACATAGACGATTGTCTTAGATTTCGAAGTGTACAATACACTCTGCCTACCATGAAATTAATGTGATCAACACAAGTAAGACTAGAGTTCACCATGAATCCCAGGTTCTTAACTTTATTAACAATATTAATCTTACTGTTATCAATATGTACTTGTGGAAGATTGCCAATAACAACCTTTTTTCTAGAGATCGGTAACACAGAAGACTTACTTGCATTTAGACAAAGACCATTCTTGTCAGCCCACTGCGACACTTTCAGTAAATCTGAATTTAGTTTGGAGAAAAGGTCAATGGTTTTATCAAAATTATCAGAGATATACATTTGCACATCATCAGCATAGGCATGCATTTTAACGAAATCGCATTGTTTGAAAATATCATTTAGAAACAGGCTGAATAACAAGGGTCCCAGGATGGAACCCTGTGGAACTCCCAATGTTAAAAGCTTTGACTGCGATGTTTCATAGCCCGTGCTTACTCGCTGGCATCTACCGGTCAGATAGCTGTTCATAATCTTCACCGCATTTTCGCTAAAACCAAAGTATTTTTCAAGTTTCTTGCAAAGTAGGGGGTGATTAACGGAGTCAAAGGCTTTCGAGAAATCTAATAGACAGAGCAACGTAAGCTGATTTCTATCAAAGGGCACCCGAATATCATCTAATATCTTTAAAAGCGCAGTTGAACAACTGTGCTTGGCTCTAAATCCAGATTGAAAGGGCGAAAGTAAATTATTATATTGAATATGTAGTGTAATCTGCTCCGCTAGTAGTCTCTCAAAAACCTTTGACAGCGCAGGTAAAATACTTATAGGGCGAAAATCACTAGGTGAGCTTGCAGGGCGTTTTTTAGGCACAGGCTTTACAATTGCATCCTTCCACAAATCAGGGAAGCATGACGTTGTAATGCAATGATTGATAACGTGGGTAAGGCAACTTAATACATACGGTAAAATGATTTTAACGAACTTTAATGAAATTCCGTCTTCACCCACTGCGTTGGATCTTATTTTAAAAATACATCTTGCAACATCATTCTCAGACATGGTTGAAAACTCAAAAGGAGTAGTGCGCAGTTGAACAAGCCGAGATATGATCGATTGGTGCACGACTTTGTGGACTTCTAATGAAAGCATTATTTAGTTCATTGGCATTTAGTTTACAATCAGCTTTTTCCTTGCCATATACACGCAAATTTTTCAAATTACGCCACGATGTATTACAAGGAAGTGATGGATTGAGCTTGGACCTAAAATATTCACGTTTTTGTGTTTGACCAATTTTGGTGGCTGTGTTTCTGGCAATTTTAAACAAGCTCCAATAATATTCGGTCCTATACTTCTTCCATTCCCGGTATGCCTTGCTTCGCTTCATTATTGCTACAATTACATTACGGTTATACCATTCGCAGGATGGGGACTTAAACTTTGTGTTTACTACACGTTCGGGAACATGCTTATTGAAAGCTTTTAGTATTTCGCCATTCAAGAAACTAAGCTTTTCGTTAGCAGTAACCAGATTCCAACATTGGCACCAGTCTACACTAGATAGATCAGAGCTTAGAGCATTATGATCAATAGAGCGGTAGTCTCTAAATGTATATAAACTAGTTGTATGACAACGATCAAAAGGAAGGTCAAAGGTGCAGAACAACAAGTCATGGTCTGAGATGAAAGAAATTTGGTCAAATTTTAGAATAGCCGAGGGGTCTGATGCGATAAAATAATCAAGTAAACTCGGAGAACTGTTTTTGCAGTACCTTGTAGGCACACGCGTGTTGACAACATGTAAACCAGCACCAGATACCTCATCCAGCAAAGTAACCGTACGAATATCCCTTACTAGAAGATTCACGTTGAAATCACCACAAACAATGAGACTATCATAATTCACCAGGTAAGACGATAAAGTAACAAAGTATGGGTCCAGACTAATACTTCTATGAGGGTTGTACACACAGGAGATCAGACATCTAGCCGAATTATTGTACACTTCCGCCAACAAATACTCAGTGTTATTGCCTAAGCTTTCAGACATGCAGATTGGTCTAAAGTGAACATTATTTCTGAAGTAAATCGCCACTCCTCCCCCTTTTCTGGTAATTCTATCATTTCTAAGCAGCGTATAATTATTTATATTAAAATGTGAATCTTCCAAACTTTCTACAAACCACGTTTCTGTTACGCACATAACGTCAACCCCTGATGACTCAAACACATACCTAACGAAGTCCATCTTTTCAACATTTAAGCTCCTAGCATTAAAGTGCACAATTTTGAAACCTCTTGCCTGCTGGCACAAAACATTAAGCATAATCCGACTGTTATCGCCAGCCCCAATTAACCTGCCAATAGGTGGCATTTTGTAAAAACTGAAGTTAAAGGAAACTATAGAGATGAAGAAAAACTTAAATGGGCCATCTTTACATAAAAAGAAAGAGCATGTTGAGATATAAAAATGAATTTAAAAGTTATACATGTTGAAACTATAAATATAAAGTTATGTGCTGGGATTTATGTACTTTTGTAGATCGCTGAGCTCACTTACTCTTGTCGCCGGCGCGTCCTTACATACACAGATCCACGCAATGTAAAAGTTGCAACGAGAGAACCAGCACGTCTTAACCTTATCGCCTCTTGCAAAATTTTCCTGTTTGGAAGTGACAAACTCTCAAATATATTAAATGTTCCTTCCAGTCCGACTACTTCAAGAGATATTACGGCTCCAGTTCTCTTTTTGTACTCACGAAAGGCGCCCAGAGTTCTATTTCGGTCGATTGTGGAATGAAATTTAATTATAATTACGCCGTTAGAATGTTCTTCCGACCGCCGAACTCTAAAAATGTCACGTATCTGAGGCGACTGGAAGTCTATCGAGAGGCAGATCTGATTATAAACTTTTTTTAGGTTTTCACCTTCAACAAATGGTACTCCAAAAATCACAGCGTCTTCTGTAAATTCAGTTTGTTTTTTATCAGCTCTTAAGTTTTCCACCTGGCCTCTTAGATTTTCTACGTCACTCTTGTATTCGTCCAATTTGCTCTCTAAAGATGAAATACGCTTATCAGATTCGTCGGCCTTAACCACAAGCTGAGCAATCTCTTCGTTTAGCCTCTTTTCAGCTTTTTCTCAAGCTCATCTTTTCAAGCTTTTTCTCAAGCTCATCTATCTTGCCGGATAGTATCTCAAACAGCGAGTCAAGCTTTTCTGACTGCTTTTGGAGTTTTGCCTCAACGTCACGTAACGCTAAAACAACAGACGACACGACGGCACTCTCCTCAAGCTTGGCTGTTTTTGAAATTGGTGAGCCTTTGCTTGCCCGTCGCTTCAATGTGTTTGCAGTTTGAGCACCGGAAGACATTACTTGCCAGCAAATAAGTCTATGATGAGTTATTATTAAAACTGTTATTAAAACTCACAAGTAGATGGCGCTCGCAGCGGTAGGACAGGTGCAGGTGATGACAGATCAGCTGATGACCAAAACAGAGAACACATACGTACATGCACAAGTGAGCGGGAAACTTTTTACATAAATTTTACTTATTTATTGTTTATTTTGTTTGTTTGTATGTATGCACCCTTTGTGTTTTACAAATTTTTATTTATTTTAATTGAGTCAAAAACCAATAATGCACCAGGATGACTTCAAATTTTCACAAGCACTATGCGTTTGTTTTCTTTAGCAGTCTTTCGGTAGTGTTTTGGAAGTGTTAAACACAAAAAAATGGCAAGTATTGGCTTAATTAAAGTAGCAGCCGATCAAACACGTATAGACCGTACGAAAAATCACTCATCAGTAATTTAACAATTGTGCGATTCGCTAACTCGGATTTAACAATAACTTGCAGTTAATTGTTTAAAATGATGACATATGGCATCTTAGTCGAAATTGAATAGAACGTTGCTTAAATGTTAAGTGCAGCATTTGCCAGAGCCGCCGTTGGTGTCGCAGTAGCGTAGCTGACAAGCGTCTGGATAACAAAATAGACGTCGCAAGTTCGATACCACTAACTAGGAGACATTTTTTCTATAATATATATTTTTTTAAATAAATACTTTTTTTTTAAATATAGAAATACTTGCTCAAAAAATTTGTTTTTAATTTATTTTTATTTTAACCAATATTTCAACGATACCAACGGATAACGTGATAAAATATCAATTTACAAATCGACTACGATAAATTAACGATTGAAGAGTTGACAAAAAGTTAGTGAATAGCATAGATAGTTAAAATTATTGTTACGTTAATTTATCGTGGACAAGTTGTGTTAAAACAGTTAGTGAATCACAAAATTGTTCAAATTATTGTTAAGTTAATTTATCGTTGACAAATTACGTTAAAAAAGTTAGTGAATCGCGCTACAGGTCGTCCGCCGATGGACTATGATCCCCAAAGATTGGGATACCGGTATATGATACGCTCACACAGGCTGTTTATTTTTGTGAACTAAAAGAAATCGTAACAAATAATATCTACATACTTTTACTTTTTTATTTATATTAATAATTCCATATACATATACATTAAGGTGGATCGACAAAAAAAGTGTTTCCAGTCCACCCCTAGGATTAAAGATATTTTGAAGGCGATCCCGAAAAAATTTTTTTTTTTTTGCCACGCCCCCCCGATGGGCTATTTACTTTTTTTGACACTACGTCGCCATTTTAAGTCTGATTTTAAGGATCCGTACACCGTTGGATTTTTGAAACCTTTATAACTTTTTTAGTTATGAACAGAAGTAGTAATTGTTAAAGAAAAAGTTTCACAGAATTTAAAGGCCTTTTCGACAGACTAAAAAAAATGGAATTTAGGTATGATGTGAAACGAGATACCGACAGTCACTACTAGAATTTGAACTCGGAATAAAAAATGATTAAGGTAGGAATTGTGGCGGCTTCCAAGCCATGAACAACGGTGTACGGCTCATTAAAATCAGACTTAAAATGGGGACGTAGTGTCAAAAAAAGTAAATAGCCCATCGAGGGGGCGTGGCAAAAAAAAAAAAAAATTTTTTTGGGATCGCCTTCAAAATATCTTTAATCCTAGGGGTGGACTGGAAACACTTTTTTTTTTTTGTATGGGGACCAATCCGCACTAATATACATTCAAGTAAAATTGAATGGGCTACAAAATTGCGCATTAAAAAAAATTCTAAGAATTATTTATAAAAAACTGAAAATTTGGTGAAAAATTTTTGAAATTCATTAAATTTTATTTTAAGTACTGTACCCCGTTTCTGTAAGAAAATCGAAAAAACTCTCGATTTGAATGTCGTCACACTCGACTCAATGGAAAATTGAGACAAAATTTAATTTTTACAGAAACAAAATAAAATTTATGTGACGTCATTATGAGGTCAAATCGACTATTTCAGTCGGGACGATCGATCGAATTGAGGCCCGTATTATGAGCTGCATTCGATGTTGTTGTTGTTGTTAGCAGTGCTTCGCCCTGCCCAAAGGGCCAGAACACTCCTGGTTGTCATCGGGCTCTTCTAACGGAAGTCCAAGGAAACGCGCTGTTTCAACAGGGTTGGACCAAAGTGATAAGGGAGTTAGAAGAGTATGTTCCGAAGAACACGAAAAGAAATGTTGCGTGTCGTGGGGGGCCATACTGCATGCAGGGCATGTGTTTGGTATGGTAGGGTTCAGCCTGGACAAATAGGAGTTCAGCCTATTGCAATATCCAGACCGAAGTTGAGCCAGCATGACTCTAGTCTCCCTCGGAAGGACACGTTCTTCCTCAGCAAGAACAGGTGGTTGGGCACCAATAACGGGGTTCACAGGCCGGGATCTGAGGGATCTGTCCACCGACTCAGTGTGGAGGTTCTTTAGGGCCCGCCTATGGTCCCGCAGATCAAACGGACGCGAGATGTGATGCCGGATCTCATCATAATGCTTCCGGAGATGCTTCCTTATGTCTCTAGGGGGCGGAGTTTCATCCAATAGCTGTCGATTTGGATGACTGGGACGGTGGCAGTTCAGAAGGAACTGCCTACTTAAAAGTTCCGCATGCTCGCGAACGTTGAGCATTTGAGCATCCTGGTGGAGATGAGACTCAGGAGACATAAGCAAACAACCCGTCGCAGTTCTGATGGCGGTTTTTTGGCAGACCTGCAATTCCCTCCAGTTGGTGTCGTGAAGGTTAGGCGACCATATGGGCGCGGCATAATCAATAACCGGTCGGCCAATTTTCGACAGGTCAAGTGCCACGAGAACCGTCCTGTGGTTTGGTTGGTGTTGGTTCAAACCGAAGTTAATCTGCGTCGTGATGGCGTTCAAAGCTGATGTTGTGCTATGGTTTTTACGGAAGCCATGTTGATGATTGGCCAGCTGCAGGTTTGCAGTATAATATGGGAGCAGAATAGCCTCTAACGACTTCACTACCGGCGAAAGGAGAGATATCGGACGATAAGAGTCTCCTTGATTTGCCGGCTTCCCAGGTTTTAGGAGGGGGACCACAGTCGCATGTTTCCAGATATCTGGTATAACGAAGGTGGACAGTGAGAGGTTGAATAGAGCCGCCAAGTACTTGTGCCCCTCGTGGCCTAGGTGTTTCAGCATCTTCATGGCAATTCCGTCGGGTCCGAGTGATCTTGAAGGTTTGGCCTTCCTTATAGCTTCCTTGACCTCTGCAGCGGAGACGACAATGGGCGCGGCTGTGTGTTTGTGTTTGTGCGCGCGTCGGATGGCTTTTCTCATAGCCCTATCCGCAGGAGAATGCAGTATAAATTGCCGGCAGAATGCGCTCGCGCACTTCCTGGGGTCCGACTTGACGTTATCGCCGAAAGCAATGGCGACCTTGTCATTGTATTTGGTCGGATTGGATAGGGCCTTGACTGTCGACCATAATTTGCCGACCCCGCCGGAGAGGTTGCATGACTCTAGGTGTTCTTTCCACTTCTTCAATTTATGATCATTGACAGTCCGACGGATTTCTGCGTTGAGATCCTTTGTTCGTGGATCTGCGGGGTTCAAGAGTCTCACTTGGTCACGTTCTCTTGCCATTGCCGCTGCTTCCGCAGGGAAATTCGGCCGAATTTCCGGGATTCTGCCAGCAGGGATGAAGCGGCCAGAGGCTGAATCGATGACTTTGCGAAACTCTTTCTCACCTTTGCATACGTCCGTCGGTGTGGGTAGGTCAGCGAAGGAGTGCTCTGTAAAGTCAGTGAAGCGGTCCCAGTCCGCTTTACTAAAGTTGATGTACGTACGTTTTTCTGTCGTTATGAAGTCGGACGGTCGTTCGATGTCTAGTAAGATGGGTAGGTGGTCAGATGCCAGTGTAAGCATAGGTTGCCAGTTAACGTGGTTGATAAGGCCCGCACTAGAAATGGAGATGTCTGGCGAACTGTGGCAGTTACCTGCCACCCTAGTGGGGGCATCTCCATTCAATGTACAGAATGCCGAATTATCTATTTGCTCTGCGAGTGCGTGCCCTCTGCTATCTGCTGGCAAGTTGGAGTGCCAGAGATCGTGATGTGCGTTGAAATCACCTAAGATGAGGCAGTTATCGCCCCTTAGCAACGCACTAATATCAGGGCGATAATCACGGGGACAACACGTAACAGGGGGAATGTATATATTTAACACTCGCAGGTCGACGTCGCCTGTCCGGACTGCTATGCCCTGGCATTCAAGGGTAGAGTCCCTGGGGTCAACGTCAGGGGCAAACAGATTATATTGTACAGTGTGGTGTGTAATGAATGCGAGGCCGCCCCCATGCCCGCTGGGACGGTCTTTCCTATGTACATTGTACCCATCACGAGTACGTAAGTCCGAGTTAGCATTCAGTTTGGTCTCCTGAATGGCGGCCAGTTTAATGTTGTTCGACTTCATAAAGTCTGTTATCTCCGCGATCTTACCAGCTAACCCGTTGCAGTTCAGCTGTAGGATTTTGAAGTGTGTCGGGAGGGAGGGTGGAGGCATGCTGGGGGTAAGGGACGGATGCGGTTGCCTAGGTGGAGGTGGGCATAGTCCCAAGCTGTGTGGGCTGAGGTGAGGCGGGAGCAGCAAGGCTGCAGGTCGTGAAGACCGGGCCACTGTTGTGGCCATTTGATGATGGTAGGTGCGGTGAGTGTGCGCCGGAGCGACGAGAACCGCGGGACGCGCGTGTGCGCGAACAACATGGTGCATCAAAAGTACTGAAAAAAGTACGGGTTCTGGGGATGGCAGGGTTAAGCCCTGAGCATCCAGATATATGCAACCATCTCTTGCATTTACTGCATTGAACGGAATGTGAACGTTTAACATATATTTTCTTCCAGCAGACGCAGCAGATCCAGTCTCTCGGTCCGGGGTTGGATTCGATACCAGCCCGTAGCAAGAGACATTGGAGCAACCCTGCTGCAAGGGATTGCTCCGAGGATGACAATTTAGGAGTGGGATTGGACAAATTGGACAGGGTTACACTGAAATAACAGCCCTTGGCCGGGTAAAACCCGGGTCATTCCGGTACGTAGAACCGGCTGTTGTGGGAATGAGCTGCATTCGATCTTCGATCTTCGTTGGTTATCGAACATCGAAAATCGAATTTCAAATTCATATTATGGCTAGCGCATCGCTGACGAAATTTTCGTTGTGTATCCATTTTTTCAACGAATAGCATTTTGCTTTCGACGCTGTATCGAATTCTTTTAAAATTACTAAAAATGTAAGTTTTTTGTATTTATCTTCTACTTTTTTGATTTATGGTACTAATTTTAATCTATTTGCATTAATTTGATGTAGGTCTAAGGTCGTCAACACAAAACAACAGCTGGAAACGTTGGTTTCTCTAATGCACCAAAATCCGAGCTTAGCAAGAGGTGTTTATTCAAAATCCCAGGCTGCAAAAAATTTATTATAAATCTGTTTAAAAGCTTTTTTATTATCAAACATTAAATAACACGTTTCTAAAAGTACACTTACGCAGTGGAATTCATCTCCAAGGATTGGATGCATCGCTTAATCGCTTTCTGTTTCTTGCTAGTTCTAGTACGCTTTCTTCATCATCTGATGAATCTTCGAACCATAACTCTGTCGTAGTCATATTTTTCTTTTCTGTATCAATTTTGCTCATATATTTGATCGGTAATTTATTTTGTTTGTTTAGATGATTTATTTTTTTAATCACAGCTGATAAAAGATGTACTACTGTGAACAGTTGAAACGATCGAAATTCACAATAGCGCAAGTATTTACCGAATGCAGCTCATAATACCAAATGAGAATTTTTTCGTTGAGCATTTTCGACCACCGTCGAAGATCGAATTAAACTCATAATAGGCACCTGAGTTACAGAAACTGGGTACTGAGCTTTGATTCTTACGGCATGGGATAGAGAAAGCAGGATACTTTATTTTAAAAATAAAAATAAAGTAAAAGATAAAAGATTTTGTGAATACAGTGTAAAAATTAAACGTATATAATTATTTGGCAACCAGTGTATGCTTAACAAAGTTTAATCTTTGGATAAAAATATACTTATTCACAATAATTTGCGTCGAACCTTATTTTTTGCAAATTCTTCTATCAACTTATCACAATCAAGTTTTACACATAATGAAGATTCAATTGCAAGTAAAGCCGTTGCCGACGTTCGGTGTTCTGATGTCGTTGAACGTAAATAATTTTTTATTCTTCGCAAACATGAGAAAGATCTTTTGGCACTGCAGTTTGTTACTGCCCAACAATGTTACATCTCCTTCTTTTTTTCCATCAAACTGAGCTTTCCTAATTTTTTTTCTACTTTGACAAGTCTTATATTCTTTAATGACTGATACCTTAAGGGCTTTTTTTTTCAAAATGTCAAAATCATTACGCATCATTTTAATAGTACTAAGAAGTCCATCGTTCAATTGAATCACTTCGTCCAAGGTAGTAGAAACGGATTGCAATTTTTTGCTGACTGCTTCGAAACGTGAAAGAATAAAATGCCAAAAACCAACCATAAAGACTGTTTCAAGAGATTCTAATTTATACCGGATTCCTTTGGCTTCGCTTCGCACCAAAGATTTTTCTATTTCGTTATTCTCAATCTTTTGTAACGCAGAAATCACTTCCGGATAAAACTTATCGAGTATATTGACTGCGTCATTTCTCGCCGACCATCTAGTGGTTGATAAAGGTTTCAAACTTATTATTTTATTACTTTCTGGAACAGAAGATTGCAGAATTTCCCATCGTTTAGTGGATGCAGTGAAAAAATTATAGACCTTCTGCACAGTGTCAAAAAAATCAACCGCGATTTTGCAGCATTCTGCTGCGGAAGATCCTACCAAATTTAGAGAATGCGTAGAGCATGGAGTGTATTCTGCAAACCTATTCAACTTTTTAATTTGTGCCTGCAGGCCATGCTTAATGCCGGTCATGTTTCTGGCTGTATCATACGTTTGCCCACGACAATCAGCAATATCCAGCCCTACAAATTCTAACGTTGATACAACAGCTTCCCGCATATCATCACCTTTATGACCTGAGTTTTCAATAAATTTAATAAATCGTTCCACGGGACAACCATTATTTTCTACATATCTTACGACAAAAGACAATTGATCGATATGAGAAATGTCAGGCGTAGAATCGACAATGATGGAAAAATACTTTGAAGTTTTGATTTCATCGACAATAGTTTTAATTACAAGATCTGCCATCAGTTGGATAAATTCTTCGAGAATGGTTTTTGATAAATATGAAGTACTGACAGGGCCTTTGTTGCCAAACTTTTCTATATGGTTGGCTAGGAATTGATCAAATTGAGCAATGAGTTCTAAAGCCATCATGAAATTTCCATTATTCACGGAACCAAAAACCTCATTACTTCCCCTGAACGAAAGCCCGCGGGAAGCCAAACTTTTTATTGCTGCTACAACGCGTTTCAGTACATCTCGCCAATACTTCATTTCTTCATTAAGTTGAATTTCCAAAGCCTGGTCTACTCTGCCAGCCAAATTTCTCCGATGTTGGAATTGCCTGATACAATTCTGATGCTGAAGAGAATTCTCGTGTTGACTGACTCTTTGAATAGCGTTTTTCCAGTCATTAAATCCATTTTCATCTGCAAATGAAGATTGATTCCCGAAAAGCAGGGAACGCAGTAAACAGATCCCTTATTCACTAAATAAACCATCCAACTCCGAGAGCGTTTTTCACCGTTCATCATTTTTCGTTCAAACAGTGAAATGTTCAAAAATCTGTTATAGTCATTATAAGCTCTTTTCGAGAAACTGAAATCCCCATCGATGTTTTGTTCATAACCATTCGCAATAATGTATTCACGGGTTGATTCGTCAATAACCCATTGGGCTGGATCATGGCTGTGTGCAGATTGTTGGTGAACTGGTAGATTTTCAGTCAAATCCAATTGAAGATTATTTAGAGTAGCTAAAAAGGAAATGACAATTCGAAAATACAGGAAATTATTTTAACCAAACTTTGCCACATTGAACAGACACATGTGGAGAAGGTTTATAACTAAAAAGGGGGGTTATCAGAAAAGGGGGCGTGGCACCTCCCATACAAACTAAATTTTCAAACAGAATATCTGTGAAAGGGTTCAAGGTAGGGACCTGAAAATTAGTATGGGCCTATATGACTAAAGGTAATAAAAATAAAAGAGGAAATGTTATATCGAATTTTTATATGTACCTGTATTCTCGTTATCACCGCATTTTTCAGTTACAGAGTTGGGTTGCGTTATTATTTCGATCTCGCTCGACACTTCTTCGTCGTTACCTTTACCAGTTAGTAAATGGTCTTCCTCATGTTCATATGTTTCTATAACATAGTAAAGACAATTTTGAAATAAAAATTGGCTCTTTGAGAATTCTCTGTGAGCTCCATGGGAGACTCACGGAAACCCGCCGCCAATAGGGATCTTCGAAAAAAATTAGATACTCACTTTGTCTTTCTTTATCTGCATTTTCCTTGGTTTTGTCGTGATTCTCAGTTGGTAGGAAAAATGTTGTCAATTTGGGAGTTTTAGCGAGCAAAGCATTGTTTTTTTCTTGCTCTTGGACTAAACGTTTCCGATTAGCTGCACCGCTCAACTTTTTCCGCCCGTCATTCATATTTAAAATTGTCTCAGAAAAAAACCGCGTTCTAAAAATAATTCCCACTTCTAAGCTTCTGATATTAAGAGGAAATAAGCTTAAAACAAAACTCATCCTTTCTCACATTAAGAACATACTAAATAAAGTGCGATTTTGATAGTCCGCACACAAAATACAACAACAAAATACATGTAAAAATTATATATGCATGTGTGTTTGTCGACATGCGGCCACCTGTATTCTTGCGTTATGATGGTGAGTAATTGAGTACACGCTGTTGCTCGCTCTGCTGTACTAACATTCACGGATGCCACAAACAAAAAAATTGTGGACCAACAATTAAAAAAAAGGACCAAAACTGGGAAAAGTGGACCAAAGGGTTTTTTTCCAGACAAAAAACACTAATTTTCCATATACCTATAAAATCAACGCACAGTTTTTAAATAGCTAATATTTTCGAAAATACACGAACGTGATTATTGATTACATAATAACCCAGCCAGCAAGGAACCTTACATTTTACGAACATTGCGTTTTACGAGCTATTCTCGAATCAGAAAACAACAACAAAAAGAAGTTTTTTTATATTTTATCAAGAAAAATAAAAATTAAAATTTCAAACTCAACATTTTAAAAGTGTGAAGTACATTTACGATCAAAAAACGGACGTATAAAGATTCATATACGAGTACTTTTTCGATACATTTACGAAACTCGTAGGCACTGAACATTTTAAAGCGAAACAGTATTCGTAGGCGAATCGTAAACGGATATCATTAACGATATTTTATCAGAGTTTTCTTCGAGAATACATCAGCTTACGAACTCGTTAACGATGATTTTGCTGACTGGGAAGCCTATAAGAATCAAATTTGTACATTGAAATAAGGACGCCAAATTGATTTTTTATAATTTTTGAAAACTAATTTTAAATTTTTTTGTTGAACTTTGAAAATTTTGTGTATCTACTTTTGACCAGTCGAATAATTTTTATCAAATTATTGTTTTGAGTTTTTGGCGAATCAATGTTTATTGGGACTCATTAATTGTGGTTGTCAGTATTGGCTGTTTCAATGAAATGCTCAGTGCTCTCTAATAAAACATACTTTGCAAAATTAAACCCGAGAAAACGGATATTTGACAGCAAAGTAGACTGCGAGTGTTTGTGTGCGTAACAACAGATACGGCGGATACGGCAAAATAGAATTTGCTCTAAAATCGACGTACGTGACGAATTGGCGGACTGATTCTGTTCAAGCTATAAACGCTCTGTTGCACACACTTTATGCATTTTCGCGCCTTTATCTGAATGCTTGCGACTGATGATCCATTAAATGAATGAACAAATTCCTTATTTTAAATTATTTGAGACATAAATAATTATCCAATATAATTTTTTTCCTTACACATTTGATTTAAAAATCTGTCGTTAGGTTTTAAAAATTTTTCGCCTCCTAAATGGCGCCCTCCAAAAATTTGGCGCCCCCAAAATTTTGGCGCCCTAGGCTACAGCCTAGTCAGCCTATATGGTAAGTCCGGCCCTGCTCACACACCTATACAACCACCCTCCGCACTTTCGACTTGGTGAGCAGAAGAGTTTTAAAATCGAAAACTAAGCGAAAATTCAAAAATCAAATTAGTTGACAAAGTGTCAGACACAAAAAGAAATCAAGAAAACTGAAATTATCATAATATTGTTAAAATAATTATACAGCTTACATATATGCGTGTATGCTTATATATGTGTACGCGTGTATGTGAACCACCACGCTTGACTGGTATCCTTTTGCATCCGGTAACCGAACCAAAGGTCCCAAATCAGCATGCAATTAACGAATTAAAACATCGAATAATAAAAAAAAATCCAAACATTTACATCCTCTAGGTGGACTTATAAATTTAAATCGTTATTGAACCAGAGTTCAAATCAAATGGTACAAACAAAAATGCGCTTATATATGTATGAGCGTGTGTGTATAGATGTGTTTGTCCACCCTAGTGGTATGCTAGCTAGCTTAAGAGTGCGCGCATGTGTGTGTGTGTACCCTGGCAGGTCCCCTACCAACCATACGCAGATAAAAAAATGGATAAAACATAGGTCGCGCTATCCACAAATGAGGATAAAAAAGTGGATAGTTTTCTATGGGCCGCGTGCAGATATTATCCACATTCCCCATGTAAATTTCGTGTACGTGTGACCTTGCATCACCATCGCACTCATTAGGAAATTCCATAAGAAAAAACATAGCTGCGCCGTTCTAAATATAAAAATTTCCCAAAACAAAGGGTTGCATTTTCATAGAGTTGCCAGATCGGAAATCTGGTATCCCTAAAAAATACCCAAATATTAAGGGAAAATGCCCAAAAAAATACCCCAAAAATATGGAAACG
The DNA here is from genome assembly GCA_951509765.1 of Sphenella marginata. Lineage (NCBI taxonomy): Eukaryota > Metazoa > Arthropoda > Insecta > Diptera > Tephritidae > Sphenella > Sphenella marginata. Next base: position 69,814,688 of record OX608079.1, read on the forward strand.
GCCCAAAAAATCCAAATAATTTCAAAACGATTTATTGTTTATAAAATATGTTTTAATGAAAATATATACTTTAATTTTAGGAAATATAGTACAAAATTTACTTAAAGTTATAGACATACATATAATTAAATACATGCTGTTTTATTTGTTGCAAAAATTATTAAGCGATTTAAACGAAATTAGCACCAAAAGAAAGGTAATTTAATAACCTTTCTTTTGATTCTAAACAACTATACAATTGCAAATTAAATCTTTAAGAAAAATGTAACTTTGTTACAACTTGAAAAAAATCCATGGATTTTGTTCTATTACACATATGGGTTTACAAAATTGATAAAATTTACAATAAGTTATTTAGCGATTTAGACGCAATTAGCATCAAATGAAAGGCAATTTAATAACCTTTCTTTTGATTCTAAACAACTATACAATTGCAAATTAAATCTTTAAGAAAAATGTAACTTTGTTACAACTTGAAAAAAATCCATGGATTTTGTTCTATTACACATATGTGTTTACAAAATTGATAAAATTTACAATAAATTATTAAGCGATTTCAACAAAAATAGCATCAAATAAGAGGTAATTTAATAACCTTTCTTTTGATGCTAAACAACTATACAATTATAAACTAAACTTTTGAGAAAAATGTAACTTTGTTACAACTTGAAAAAAAATCCATGGATATGTGTTTACAAAATTGACAAAATTTACAATATATTATTAAAAGATACATTTTTGGATATATACATATGTATATTCGCAGGCTTCGCGTTTCCTAAAGATTGGATACCTGTAAAATATGAATAAATATTAATAAATATTATAAATAATAATAATAATGGTGTGTTTGTTGCTGTGTGATTAAATAAATGTTGTACTGTGTGTCCTTGAGTGCAATTGTCCCACAAATGAACTGTAAATAAAAATTTTAACAAAATTTTAGTTATGACAAATAATAACAGAACGTATAGTTTACGATAGTATACTCAATTTAATAACCGATTTGTCTTCCGTAGTTTAAGATAGTCTAATTGTTTAAGTCCGCTACCGAGTACTAATATTTATCCAAAATGTCGATATAGGTATCAAATGACACGTTTCGGTCCCAGTAACAAGAATATCCCTCCGGATAACAATTATTGTCAATTGTATACGACCGTATGTAACTGCTAATACACGTCCAATAATATCGGGAAAGGTATCAAAAGACGCGTTAGTTTCCGAGATATTTGCAAACAAAATTCACAATTTTCTGTATTTTTCATATGTTTTTTTGTAATCGCAGATTAAGCCGGCCGAAAAAAGTGAAAAAGTGTGTTCGACGCAAAAACACTGGCCATCGGCCAGCCGGTGTTGGACCGGCTGAGGGAGTTCTGCACATAAAAACAATGGATCACGTCCCCAGTTTGGGATTTGGCCTGGGTCACGCTGAAAGGTGTTCTACACATCCGTACATATATACCATGGATCACACCACCCCCGTTGGGAATTAACCAAGGTCATTTTTTTTCTTGCAAATATTTTCCAATATATTGACAATATTGGATCTCTAGATCACGTTGCCGACATATCCCGACATTTTTGAATAAATATTAGCACTCGGTTGTGAACGTCAATAATTACCTAAAATAACGCCGGAATAACCATAACAAACAAATGCGTAAGCGCATGTCCATTTGAATGTTTTCATGACACCCTAACATACACCTGATCTTGGTCAGTTAAACTACACTTAACTCACTTTTGCCACAAACATAACAAACAAATGTACAAGCGCTGGTACAATTGCATATTATGGTGACTCCACAATTTACCCCTGATCTTGGCCAGGTACACTAAACTGAAATCACTTGGGCGCAAACCATTGTATACAAATGGACATGCGCATGTACATTTGTTAATATACAACGCCATAACATGTTACGACGAACACATGAAAAGTCACAACTTTGCTTACAAATATCAGAATAATTTATTGTCGCTTTCGGATTTGGGATCTTGAGGTCAAGACGCGTCTTTTGGTACCCCGCTCGGCAAATTCCAATGAATATTAGGCATAAAACCGTCTTCTAGAACGGCAACGTAAACACTCACTTTGGCTACAACCATAGTATACAAATGCACAAGCGCATGAACATTTGTATATTATAGTGACGTCAATACCATGTCCTGATCTTGGTCAGGCACACTACACTAAATTCACTTTACGTACCTCAAAGTTCGACGGCTTAATTTGCGTTCTTGTGGGCCGACCGCAAAGAGCCCCAAAATCTTTCACTTATTCGCTGAACAGCAGTCCATACCGCAGATGCGCCTGTGAAAACATACAAGGCATTATAAATATTACTCCTTTTTATCAAAAATGCTTAAAGTTATTGTACTTACCTTGCTTTTCAATGAAATATAAATTTTTGTCCAAGCACCAAAAAATTTTTAATTGATTTTGACAGAAAATTTAATTTATGGAATCAGCTGTTAAAATTCCTTTTGTTCGCAATTATTAAAATGTTTCTATTTCATTCGCTCTCATGGGAATTGCAATAGCGAAAAAAGAGAACGATTTTTGTTTGGGAAATATATCCCAAAAATATGCGTTGGTATTGGTAAGGAGAAGCAAAAAATAGAGATGGTTTTGGAAATCGATTAGAAATTCATAAAAAGTGGATAGCCATGGTTGGTAGGGTCGTGACTGGTCACCCAGTATGACTCCCAAAATCTGGGATTTTGATTGTTTGTGTGCACACACACTCACATACCCACACTCTGTCGATTGGAGATGCAGCCTCTCCACTGTATTGACCTGCAAACAAAATTTTAAGAGTACGTAAGTATCTCAGATGCGGGTGGAAACAAGGCCTTTCAACCGCCTGATCCACGTGACTCAAACCAGAAGGAGCAGATTGGGGACGCGGCCTCCCCACTGCATTACCTTGTAACTGAATACGTTGTGAGTATAATTGATTACTTATAAACGTACTGAATTATTATAGATGCGGGCCGGAAACACGGCCACTCCAACCGGCTAGATGCAGAAGAGCTAGTGAGACAGAATAAGCGAGTAGATGTAGTGTAAGTATGTACATGCCTATATAGCTATATCTATATACATATCTTTGGTAGTAGGACAAGAACGACTTTCTTTGATCAATATGATCAATACTCCAGACTAGATGAATGAAAAATCTAACAAAAGATCCCCAGCTAAGAACTGAAATAGTACAGTAACGCTGACCAACTGACGTTGAGACTTGCGCTCAAACCACCTCCCGACGGAATACTTAACGGTTTAGTGTGTTAAAGTCATACACTGACTGTGAGGCTTTCGATGCTTCCTCCTCTGAAAAAAAAAAAACACTCTGTCGACTATATTGCGTACTTATCGATAAAGTGTAAAATATAAGAAAAATTAATGAATGAAATGGAAATTAGCAACAGACCCGTCGTCTATGCTATCAAGACATCGATGGCTTCGTCTAAATGCCCACTTCAGGACACATGTGTATATTACAATCCCGCCCGGGAATACAAGACGTCTTGAGACAGGGGTCAGGGTGAATGCACAGATGGTTACTAAAAAAAGGTATAAAGAAATGAAAAGAATATGTTCCCGAATGTGGGGTGTATGAGACGACGCCGTCGATCCTCGCTCTCGCTTCATACGCCCGCTTTCAAAACTTACACGGTCGTCGTGCTTGACCCTATCTTTCACAGCCGCACTGGCTTACAATACTTTTATGTTGCACTCTTGTGCTGCCCCCCCCTCATGGGCGTTACAATATGCAAAGAATTTTCAACTAAGTGGTCGGCGCTTACGGCCCCACCACTTTTCCTACCCCTGACTACACAAACTACACTTAAACCTAAAAACCTGTTGCAGCCTGGTTCAGTTGCTGGGATGTAGCTGCTGTGATTGTTTGCCAGTGTTGGTATGTTGTTGCTGTGGCCCGATGCTGGTATGTTTTGTTGCTGTGGCCCGATGGCTGAGGCGATGACTGTGCGGCTGAGCTGCAGTGACGCCGCGTTCGACTGATGATGCTGCTCGCGTCGGTGCATCGATGCGCTGCCGCGCTGTTATACCTAGTGATACTGTTGTTTTACGCAGTAATAATGCCAATAAACGTTGGCCGTGCTGTCCCCCTACTTGTAGGTGGTATACTCCGCGATATGATTCACTGATGACAGAAGGGTATAGCTGACTACACAAACTACACTTAAACCTAAAAACCTGTTGCATCCTGGTATTGTATTTATTTTTTTGTATTTATTTTTGAATATTTTCCTGGCACAACAATTTTTACAAAATTATTTTACAGTACCAGTCATGAATAAAATTAAGTACATAATAACAATTATAAAAAGAAAAAACAATATTAAAATAAAACTTAGTCTAAAAGAGCTTAATCTAATAATCTAATAAGAAGAGTTCGAAGAGTTGTTAAAGAGTTAAGGACAAGTTGAGGAGATGATTTAAGAGAAAATAATAATAGAAAAAAGAAAAAAAGATAGAAAAAGAGTAAAAACTAGGAGCGGTTATAAAAACATATTAAACTTTTCTTGAAAAGCAGTGCATTGCTTATAGTCCTAAATCGGTTTGGTAGAGAGCTCCAATGACGTACCGAGGTGATGAAAAATTGGCGTTCAGACGTTCGCAAACGATATATAACGTGTGTGAGAGCCACAGACCGAGTCGAATGCAGAAAGTTAAGCCTTTGATATAAGTAGGAGGGTTTCTTCGTGTATATTATTTTGTGTAGTGTGGTCAGCGTTCTGACTTTTAAAAGATTGTCGAGAGAGATGTTTAGCAACTTTTCAGCGTAGTAAGAGACGTGGTCAAGTCTGTTTAAACCGTATACATATCTAGCAATGTTGTTGTAAACAACATTTAGTTTCTTTTTGCTCACATAGTCACAGTTAGAATAAATCTCACAACCATAGAGCAGCGTAGGTATTAAGTACGCTTTAGATAAAAGTAGTCGAATATGTAAGGGAGTGAAATACTGTGTTAACCATAGTGTACGAAGCATTCCGTACACTTTTCCTACCGTACTAAAAATGTGGTCTTTCCATGTCAATGTTTTGTTAAAAATTACTCCTAGGTTTTTTGCTGTGTCGACATACTCAATCACAGAGTTATCAAAAATAATATTGTCTAGGCCATTAGTTTCGAGCGCCTTCCTATGAATGACAATACATTTAGACTTTTTAGGGTTTAGACATAGGCCATTCATGGAAGCCCATAAGCCAATTTGAGTCAAGTCATTATTTATATTATTTAGACACAAACTAAGGTGATCACAAGGACAACATGCATACAACTGGACGTCATCAGCATAAATGTGAACATCACAATGCTGAAGTACGCCAGGCAAGTCATTAATATATAGAACAAATAACAACGGACCGAGGATTGAGCCCTGTGGAACACCTCTTAAGACCTTTAGGAAGTCAGACTTTCTGTCACCAACACTTATTGCCTGAGTTCTGTCGCTAAGATATGATTTGATAAGCGCGGTAGCGTGACTGGAGAAGGTAAAAAAATTACCCAGCTTTTTACATAGTAAAGTGTGGTCGACAGAATCAAAAGCTTTAGAGTGGTCTAGGAGAGTTAGGAAAGCAGCGCAGTTCTCATCAATTCGCTCACGGATATCTTCTACTACAGATATAAGAGCGGTAGTACAGCTTCGCTTTGCTCTGAACCCAGACTGATGGTCTGTTAGAAGCTTATTGATATTAATGTACGAAGCAATCTGCCCATGCAAGATGCGTTCAACAACTTTGGAAAGGAAAGGCAGGATTGCTATTGGCCTAAACTCGTTATTTTGTTTACGTATTGGAAGAATCTTGGCAGCTTTCCAGCATTTTGGAAATACGCTAGTCGTCAAAATCGAGTTGACTAAGTGGGTTATGTGGGGAAGAATTCTTGGAAGAATAACTTTGACGAATTTTGCGCATATACCATCAATCGACTTAATAGAAAGTATGGCTTCCACAACGTCGCAATCCTCGATGCAAACAAACTCAAGAGGACTAGCGTTGACATTAACACGAACACAGTAACTATCACTACGTATATTATCAGACGGAATTGGCAGTGTAACAAAATTTTGATTAATGACGTTAATATCGACATCGGGAGGGACAGATAGATCTCCTTTGGACTTGCCAATGCCGATTTGCTTAATTTTTTTCCATGTATCCCTCGAATCCAAAGCAAAACTAAATTTGTTTTTGTAATAACCTTCTTTGGTTGATCTTGTGGCTTTATTGACAGCACGCCGTGCTGATTTAAAGCTATTATGCATCTCTTCTGTCTTGTATCTTTTCCACCGCGAGTAGGCAAGATTACGGAGGTTAATAAGGTGTTTCAGCCTATTATTAAACCACGGGTTATTTTTGTTATTTACTAATTTATGTTTGAGTGGAACGTGGTTATCTAAAAGCTGATTTATATGGTTTTGCAAAAATAATGCTTGGTCGTCAACCGATGCCAAAGTACGAATCATACTCCAATCAACCGAATCCACTGCCACGGCAAGAGATTCATAATCTATGTTACCAAAGTCGCGATACGTGAAAGAGCATGGTCTGCACGACGTATGAAAGTCATATATTAGGCATATGAGGTCATGCTTTGAAAAACAGGACGCAGACAGTTGATTTCAGTAGAGCAGTTTACGAGGTTCATTTACAAAAAATAAGTCTAGCAACGTCGAGCTAGTACTGGTAAAATGAGTTGGTAGTGTAGAATTGGTGGGATAGAGACCTAAAGATCCCATGCATAGCTTTAAGCTGTCATCAACCAGCAGGTTACAGTTGAAATCGCCAGCCATTATAATATTCTCATAACCTAAAAGTAGCGGTTGTAAAAATTCAACGAACCCAGAAAAATTTACTTGACGATTAGGTCTATATACACAGCCAATGAGGAGCTTATTATTACTATCAGAAAACAACTCAACAAACACATATTCTACAGAATCACCGGAACTAGAACTACAACACAATTTACAATGTAAACTACTTTTAACATATATTGCAACACCACCACCATGACCACCTCTGTCGGCCCTGAAAAGTTGGTATCCATCTAATTTCACCAATTCGTTTGTATGACATGAAGAAAACCAGGTTTCAGAGATGCATATCACATCAATATCAGTACCTTCGCAAATAAACCGTAGCTCGTCTAGTTTTTTATATAGACTTTGCGCGTTTATATGGATTACGTTCAGCCCTTTAGCTCGTTTGCTGACTATCCGCAACAATGTACGTAGGCAATCACTGGAACTCGAAAAACTATGATCTGGGACCATCATCATGAGGTGGATAAGATGAATGCATTGCACTAAAATTCAAGAATGACACACTTGGTAGTTCATTAAATGTTTTTATGGTGTTAGAAATAGAAAAGAGATATACTATTAAGAATAGAAAAGGTAATATACTAAGCCTAACTGAGCAATCATTGGCATTCCGGGTGGTCGCCCGTGGGGGTACTCGCAGGTTCAACAACGTCATCACTCGCAGCTTCCGCAACGTAATCGGGAAAGGATTTGTCTAGACTTTCGAGAAATTCCAGACTGGATATGGCTATGGGCTCATCATTGGCTTTTTGTTTGACGTGGACCACGCCACGTATTGAAAAAACTGATGAAACTTTTTTTTCGCTTTTTAAGGCGTATTGCTGCTTTGAAAATCGTGTAGTTATCCTTGGTAAGTGAAGCATTTATAAAGATCGGGGCATCGGAGTTCATGCCCGCATGAACTAGTCGCAGTCCTTTGTTATTTTTATCTTTGTTGAAGGTGGCAGTATTTTTTAGCAATGAGTTCCTGTCTTTTGCTGAATAAAATTTTATAATTATTGCTGGATCAGTCGTGCTTACTTGCATTTTACGCGCTCTGAAAATGCCCTTCAGGGGAGGCGGTTGCATATTCAGTGAGAAGCAAATTTGGTGGAATATTTGCTTTAGATTCTCATCCTCCTCACAGGGTACTCCATGGACACGGACGTCACAAGCTGCATTTTGGCTGTCTTGCCTTGCCAAGTTCTGCTTTAAGGCGCTTATTTCGTTTTCAAGGCGCCCAATGCGATCAAACTCATTCTCAAGCCGAGCAACCCTTCCACTTATTTCGTCGATATCGCGCTTGACACTATCGTATTTGTCCTCAAGCTTTTTGCATACAAAGTCTATTAATCTCTGTTCGGTGTCCAACATTTGCTTTGATAGCTTAGCTAAAATCTCGTTGATTTTCGCAAAACGCTGATCCAAACTACGTGCAGAAAATGGTGATGATTCGCTTATGCGTGCAGCTTTTTTAACTGTTTGGCAATCGTTACTCATAGCTTCACCACGACGCTTTGCAGAACCCGTAGACATATAATACAAAATACACCAAAAGATATCTGAGAAAAACTGGGTGGCAGCACGAAACAAATGAGTTGTTAGCACTACTGAAAAAATAGCCAAGACACAAACCAATCCAACTAGGTTGTTACTGCTGTAGTTATTGTTGGTAAATTATAGACAGCTAATTGCCCGCAACAGGAACACTGGAGCACCAATTTTTGTAGATACAAACTTGTTGAAAAATAACAATTTCAGATCACCGATAGACTTAATTTCATAAGCTACTGGATTTTAGCACTTTATTTAACTGTTTTGTGCGAGATTAATGATTTATTTATCACAAGAACTTTAAAAAATTCAGAATATTTTAAATTGACCGCAAATATGCCTGTATACACGCCGGAGTTGCCAGATTGTCTAATGTTGCAGTTGCTGCTGTGATTGTTTGCCAGTGTTGGTATGTTGTTGCTGTGGCCCGATGGCTGAGGTGATGACTGTGCGGCTGAGCTGCAGTGACGCAGCGTTCGACTGATGATGCTGCTCGCGTCGGTGCATCGATGCCCTGCCGCGCTGTTATACCCAGTGATACTGCTGTTTTACGCAGTAATAATGCCGGTGGTATACTCCCCGATATGATTCACTGATGACAGAAGGGTATAGCTGTGTGTTTGGCCGCTTGCCTTGATGGTGACGATACTGCTGCACTGAGATGTCGTTGGTGATCGCCCACTTGGTGGTGACGACAAATTGGGCGCTTCTACGACCCTTTGTGTTATGCGCTATTTCTGCTGATGAGGCCCGTATAATGACTGCAGACCGTGCTGCCGATGGCACTACTGGTGGTGCCCTTATTGTTGAATTAGTTGACGTCGCGTTAGGCTATGCTTGTGGTGGCTGCGCTTGCTCCGTGGCGTGGTCCCCTCCTGCTCACGTTCTCGGTGGCGTTGCACCCGAATTGTCGGAGAATATCTCCTAAAATGGAAATGGCCTCCCGTTAGCACATTTCCATTTACAAGATGGTTTTAACTTACCCGTAGCGCTGCTTTTCGGCCAGAACGTGGTGACTTGCACTTTTCCCGATTTCTATCGGAGTTGCCCCTTTGCAAACCGTAATTTCTTTAGGCTTCCAAATTTAGTGCTGCGGATTTGTTGTACCCACTTCCCAGGATGCCTGGGACACAAAACTGTGGCAAGTGATGGCCTACCTGTCACGGATTACACTTTTTTACTTGCTGCCGCCTCCGCTGTCAATGATGAAAAGACGGAAACCGGAAAACCGCCATTTTAGCTGCGACTTGACGTTTGCTGACGTGGCATGACGTTTTGTGACGTGTAAGGAAGTATCTTGAAATTGGTGCTGCCAGATCGCTCGGGTTGCTTCTGGGCACAGGGCGAACGCAACAACTTTCCATCGAACGTCAAGTGTTAATACACAAGGATGTACGCAGGGGAGGGCAGTGGGGGCTGTTGCCCCACCCTTTCGAGGCAGAGGGGGTGTGTCCCCCCTTTCGAATGAAACCGATTTTTAAAAATCTACAACAAGCTTCTTTTAGAATTCCTACTGAATTCGCCTTGATTTGTTTCCAAAAACGCTTTTCTCGAATTATGAGTAACTATAAATAACTAGCAGCAAACGAACGAACCTTGCACTAGCAAGTGCATAAACGCACCTATTGCTGTACACCTCTGACAATATCGATGACCATCGATTACACGTAAATAGCTGAAACAGCTGACAATTGAGATCACTCTTTGTAATTTATTTGTCAAGTGAAACATAAAATATTAGTCACAGTATAATACAGTAGTAAAACTGTGGTAAGATCCGCGGTTATATTCACCTTTTTCGTGTACTTGGGGTTTCAGTCAACTCTTTTTGAGCATTTTAGGGTGTTGTGTTGCAAATTGAATGAGGTGTATACATTATTTTGAGAAAGGAGAAATTGCTAAAAATACATTACGATATTTTTTATTTAAAGGTTAAAAATCATAAAGCTATACCTTAAGGTCAAAATGTTGCACAAATATATTTATGTTGGATGACGTGTCTTATTTATACATAGATTTAGTTGAAATAAACTTTTAAACATATTTAAAAAACAGTTAAACTATTACTTTCTAGATCTCTGATCATAATGCCACGATTTTTGCAAACATTTCAGGTTTTGAAATCACATTTTCCAAAGGTGTTAGAACATTTTACCTGGAAATATGTATGCCGATTTCTATGTAATTTTAGTTTAATAGGTTTATAAATTAAAAATACATATGCTTGTAGTCTAACTACTTCGTAAATGAGTGAAAAGTATTCCTGGCAACCGCATTTAATCTTTTACTTGTGTATTTATCTCTGTATAAATCCCTAAAAAGTAAGAAGGTGTAACGTAACATCGCCCTTAGGCGATATTTTGTAATAGAGCAAAATACAGCCCTGTCGGTAATTGGCACTACGGTCAGCTTTTGCTGAACCGCAGTCAACTGTCGACAGGGACACGAACGGTTAAAGCGTGGGCGCGAACATTAAGTTCGTTGCCTATACTCAAACGCGCCGGTTCTATTTTACTTACACCTAAAACAATTGTAACACTCAACTAAATAGAAAAGTGTAAATTACGAGCAGATAGAACATATTAATGTTATAAAATAAGTATAAGCGAACTAAATAAAATAAATTAAACTTAAACAAACAATTAAGTGCGAAGTTTTTAATTTGAGTGAACTAATTGTTGTAGATGCACCTGCGTGCAAGCGTTGGTACACGCCGCGCCATCATGGCCGGCAACACAATGCTACATGGCGACCGTGACCGTGGTACGGAGTCCTGCGTAAATGCATAAAAATTTCATAAATTATAAGTCGTACAAATTACAAAATAATACAAAGAGAAAAAAACCAAAAAAATGCAAAAAAAAATGTATAAAAGTTTTCAAAAAAATACAAAAAAATTTATAAAAGTTTTCAAACAAATACAAAAAAAATCATAAAATCCACAAAATCCAAAAAAAAAAATATTTATAAAAGTTCCCAAACATCAAACCAAAATTCCAAAAAATGATTAAATGTTAACAAAATTAACTTACAAAAAAAAATTTGAATGAAGTACAACAAATTATAAAACCTTTCAAAATACAAAAAAAAAATTATAAAATCTACAAAAATACACAAAAAAAATATAAAATCAAGTTATATACAAAAAAGGTATAAAACCAACAAAAATACAAAAAAAATTATAAATTTTACAAAAATACCAAAAAAAATTTTTTCACAAAATTATCAAATATGCAAAAATACAAAAATATGCAAATTCAAAATACAACAAAATTATCAATTTTGCAAAAATACAAAAAAAATTATAAAATTTACTAAAATACAAAAAAATTATAAAATCTTATTAAAATACACAAACAAAAACGTACAATATTTAAACAAACAGAGACAAGAGAAAAAATTATCAAAAAACTATACAAAATAAAATTAAAGTTTTTGAAAATGCGGAAAAACAGTTCAACATAAAACTACTATAATTTACAAAAAAAAATGAGCTTAACTTAAAATAAATATAACTAGTGGTACAGTTGCTAACCAAACCTCATTAATACAACAAAAAAATGGACTTAAAATAAAATAGATATACATACATATATGTGTGAAGTGGTGGTACAGTGGTACAGTTGACAAAGGTACAGTAAATAATAAAAACGGAGATAATAAGAATATGCAAATAATTAAAACGGAGATAAACGAACTAAATTTAATAAAGAGACATTAGCGGATATTAATAAATTACAGAGATAATAAGTTAAACTTAATAGAAACAAACTATATATATATATAAATAAAACGGAGATAACTTTAAAAAAAAAGAAACGAAAAAAAGCAAAACTGTACCGAGACCACACCACCTGAATAAATACATATGGACCGCGGCATAACGCCACGAAATCACGGCACACATTTTAGTCACGCCAAGCCGGCGGCAGCGCAGTGGAGAAGAAGAGAAAAAACAGCATCAAAACCACAACCAACAACGGCAGAGCGGGACAGCAAGACTACAATCAAATTGCAGCAATGGCGGTAACATGGACTGGTGAGGCGAGTTAGGTATATAAATGTACGGTTATGTATTAGGTATATGGGCAAATCCTGCGTTACGAACGCCACATTCGTACGTGTTTTCGGATTGAAATATAACAATTTATTGGTCTTTCAAAAGACATACCTTCAAGTTATACACAGTGTTTAGTGGGATTTGAGTGTACTTTCGAATGTCATCAAAATATTTTTTGTAACAGGTTTAAGCTGCGAAAAATTTGATCTCAAAGTATTGTTACGCACGCTACAAAAAATGGAAGTAGCTTTGAAGGTTGAGGTATATTTTCTTAATTTTTAGCAAATTTTGTATAATAAAGCACACCAAATCAAATACCTTAAAGAAAGATGAATATAAGAGAATTCTAAAATAACTTACTTGTAAATAGTGCAAAAATTCACAAGCAGCTCTGTGCTAAGAAAATGAAAGCGGAAGATAGTGTCCAGGAATATTTTTTGTCTATGAAGGAACTGGCAATGAGGGGTAATATTGAAGAAAATGCTTTGATGCAATATGTGATTGAGGGTATTAATGACTTAAATGTAGACAAGACAGTGTTGTATGGTGCACATAATTTAAAAGAGTTTAAAGAAAAAAATAAAATTTATGAAACGATGCGGAAAAGTGTTAAGAAGAGCAGTGAAGTTAAATTGGAAGAGAAAGTGGGGGTTAAAACAGAAAAAGATAAACTTACTTGCTACAACTCCGGTATGAAGGGGCAAAAAAGTGTAGATTGTAAAGACAAAAGCAAGGGAACGAAATGTTTTCAGTGTAAACAGTTCGGTCACATATCGAAAAATTGCCCGAAAAATGAAAATAAAACCGAAAAAAGTAATTCCCGATGCCTTTACCCAAAGAATAATTTGATGAACAAGTGCGTTGTTATTAAAAATATAAAATATATGGCTTTGTTTGATACAGGCAGCAAATTTAATATAATAACAGATAATGTGTATGAATCGATAAATAAACCATTGTTGCAACAAACAAACGTATCTTTGGTGGGTTTTGGTGAGCGAAATGCTCAAAATAACATTAAACCGATTGGAAAATTCAATACTGAAATAAATATTGACGATAATATATTTAAAGTAAATTTTTTGGTGGTATCTGCAAAATGTATGGACATTGATGTTGTGTTAGGAGAAGAATTTTGTTTACAAGCTGACATTCATATAAATCGTGATGCACTTTTAATTAAAATGAGATTCCTAGAGATCATCTCTCTTGCTCTATGCTTGTCAAAAAAGATGTCCCTCTTGAGAATTTACGTAGCATTAATTTTAAGTTAGGCGTCTCTGAGGATTATCTGAGTAAACTCTTAGATGAGAGTCTGTGGCCGGCGGGAATTATTGTTAGTAGATTTCGTTTACGATAAAATTAATAGCTGTCATTCTAATAACTCTGTCAATGCGATAAATATAAATAACTATTCCTCATCCAGTGCGGTGAATAAATTAAATGTATACTTCCAAAATATTTCTGGCATGCGTACAAAAAGTAAGGACATTTTTCCAGCAACATCACGGTGTGAGTTTGATGTCTTTGTACTTGTGGAAACATGGCTTAATAATGATTTTTTTGATAGTGAATTTTTTGATCCACCTTTGTTTGAGACTTATCGTAAGGATCGTGATTCCGATAAGACAGGTTTATTCAGAGGTGGTGGTGTTTTAATAGCAATAAGACGCACTTTGCGTTCTTCTATGATTCAACTTCTTAACATTGATTCCCTTCTCGATCAATTATTGGTCTGCATTTTTTGGCGATTTCGGTAAATTATTTTTCTGTGTTTCTTACATACCACCTAATAGTGATGATTCTTTATACAGTTCACATGTTAATAATATTGTTAATATCTGCGAAAGGAATTTAGAAAGCCATTTCTGTATTCTCGGTGATTTTAACCTTAACAAAATTATTTGGTCTAACTTCTTAGAAAAAAACATACTCACTCCTACTAATATTAATTATTCGCATGAGATCAATTTTCTGGATAGCTTATCTAGTGTCAATCTTATCCAAATTAATTACCTGCCTAATAGGCTGAATAATATTTTGGACCTTGTCTTTGTAGATGAGTTTCTAAGTTTCAAATTGGATGAGTGTGAATTTCCACTCTGCAGTTCGGACATGCACCATGTTCCTCTCTCAATAACTCTTGAAGTGCTAAATTTCTGCCCTGTTTCTCTCAATGAGCCGTGTATTTATGACTTTAGAGGTGTTAACTTTGATGACTTGAATGCTAGGCTTTTGGAAATAAATTGGGAAAGTCTCTTCAATTCGAAATCAGTCTCTGAATGTTTTGATATTTTTCTTGTGAACGTTTTCGAAGTAGTTCGCAACATCGTACCTGTACGCCCCGCCCGTATACACAAACTTCCCTGGTATACAAGAAATCTAAGAAGGCTTAAAAATAAGCGAAATAAATATTTTAACCTGTACAAGTCTACTGGTACTAGTAATTTTAAAGAATAGTATATTCGACTTTCTAGGGAGTTTAATGCTCTTGATAAACAGTTATATAATCAATACATAGCTCGGTATGAAGTTGAACTTAAATCCAACCCGAAATCTTTCTGGAATTTCATACGTTCAAAAAAAGGTTGCACAAACATTCCCACCTGTATGTCCTTCGATGATAAGTTTTCCCAGTGTTTATCTGATACCGCCAATTTATTTGCCGATTTCTTTAGTTCGAATTTTGTCCATGACAGTGGAAGCGCCTCAATTACCAGCTGTCCTTCAAGTTCCCTGGACCTTGGTACATTGTCGGTATCTAAGCTTGATATTTTGCATAGCATTTCTTCTTTACAGTCCTCAACAAAAACAGATTTGGATGGTTTCTCCCCGTTTTTACTGAAAAAGTGCAGTTTCTCTCTTAGTGTGCCATTACAACATATTTTTAATCTTTCCCTTGCAAGAGGTGATTTTATCTATAGGTGGAAAGTTGCATCAATTTCTCCGATGTTCAAATCTGGCAACAAAAACGATGTTCGTAACTAACTATAGGCCTATTTCTAAACTCACCACCTGCTCAAAACTTTTTGAAAAGGTGGTGAAAGATAAATTGTATTTATTTGTAAAAGAAATAATTGATCCACATCAGCATGGGTTTGTGCATGTTACAAACCTTGCTGAATTTTCCCAATGTTTCATCTCAGCCTTCAAATCTGGTCATCAAGTTGATGTTGTGTATACAGACTTTTCGAAAGCCTTCGATACTGTTGTGCATAGCATTTTGTTGTTAAAGTTAGAAGAGCTTGGTTTCCATTCATCCCTTCTTTCTTGGTTAAACTCTTATCCGTCTAACCGAGTCTCATACGTTGAAGTTAGCCATACTAAATCGTACCCCTTCGTGCCCACTTCTGGTGTAACTCAGGGTAGTATTCTTGGCCCGTTGCTATTCCTACTTTTTATTAATGATATTAAATCTTGTATTAATACTTCCAAATTTTTACTGTATGCGGATGATCTAAAAATCTTCAATGAAATAACCTGTTTGTCAGATACATTATCATTACAAAGTGATCTAAATAAGCTCTCTGATTGGAGTATGAGTAATAAACTGTCGTTGAATATAAGAAAGTGCTTTCAAATGACTTTCGCTAAAACTGTTAATCCGATTTTCACTATTTACACTATTTCTAACACTGGCCTATCTAAAGTACATGAGTATCGTGATTTAGGTGTGGTTTTTGACTCAGGCTTCACCTTTGTCAATCACATCAACCATATTATACCCAAGGCAAATTCTAATTTGTGCTTCTTGCGTCGTTATGCGCGTGACTTTAAGGACCCATATACGAGAAAATCACTCTATAATTGCCTAGTAAGATCTAAGTTAGAGTACGCCTCAGTAATATGGAACCCTATTTACTCTTTACAGTCTGACAGGATCGAAAGGATTCAACGCCGATTTACTCGGTTTTCTCTGAAACCTCTTCATTTTGATGAGCCATTCCCATCATATGAGGCCCGTTGCCTTTTAATAAACCTGAAATCGCTTAAGTCAAGGCGCATAATTCACTCTCTTATGTTTGTTTACGACATCATTTCTGGCTTCATAAATTGTCCTAACCTTTTTGTGCAAATTGGTTTTAATATACCCCAAAGGGTCCTTCGTTTTCAACTTCCGTTTCATGTTAAAACGCTTAGAGCTAACTATTTTTTGTTCGCACCCATTACGAGGGCGCTTATTGAATAAGAATATTGGTATTACTAGTCCTATAATAAAAGACCGTTTTCCATTGCCGTTAATCGGAGATCAACTTGATCAGCTCGAAAATGCTATAATTTTTAGTACTATCGATTTAAAAAATGGTTTTTTTCATGTGTCGGTTTCTGAATCTAGTCGTAAATATACAGCGTTTGTTACGAATAAAGGACAGTATCAATTTTGTAAGGTGCCATTTGGTTTGTCGAACTCTCCGGGTGTTTTCCAAAGGCACGTCAATGCAATATTTCGTGATTTGACTAGGCGGGGAATTGCGCTCCCATACATAGACGATATTATTATTCCCGCTCAAAGTGAAAATGAGGCCTTGTGTAATTTAGAAGAGGTATTTAATCAGTGTGGAGACTATGGACTTATAATTAATTTTAAAAAGTGTCATTTTTTGAAAAAACGTGTAGAGTTTCTTGGCCATGTAATCGAGTGCCAAAAAATTTCGCCGTCTCCGTGTAAGGTTGATGCTTTGCTTAAGTTTCCTGTCCCGAAAAATATCAAGCAGTTACAAAGTTTCTTGGGTCTGGCGGGATATTTTAGAAAGTTTGTCCCTGGTTTTTCTACCATCGCTAAACCGCTGACAGATATTACCAAGCAAGGCAATAAATTCGAAATAGGAGAGAAACAAGTTTCAGCGATTAACATATTAAAGAAAGTTTTAAGCGAAAACCCTGTTTTAGGTATATTTAATCAGGCGTATGAAACTGAAGTTCACACCGACGCATCCATTGACGGCTATGGTGCTGTACTGCTTCAAAAATTTCCTGACGATAAGCAATTACATCCAATATATTACATGAGTAAGAAAACATCGAACGCAGAACGCAAATACACAACCTATGAGCTGGAAATATTAGCCGTAATAGAAGCCTTGAAAAAGATTCGGGTGTACTTGCTGGGTTTACATTTTAAACTGGTTACTGATTGTAACGCTTTTACGAAAACTTTAGAGAAAAAAGATTTATGCACCAGAGTAGCCCGTTGGATTCTATTCCTTCAAGAATATGATTATAAGGTAGAACATCGCAATGGTCAATTAATGAGACATGTAGATGCCTTAAGTCGCATATGACATGATGATAAACGATGAAGATTTTTTTGACTTCTTTACGACGCGCACAACAGCAAGATGAAGAGATAAGAGCTATTACTAAAGTTTTACACGAGAAAAAGACGTATAAAGATTATTTAGAAAAGGGCGGTATTCTTCACAAACTAGTCGACGATATTGAGTTGGTGGTAGTACCGAAGTGCATGCAGCGAGATGTGATTAGGCGTGCACATGAAAAGGGCCATTTTGCCGTGCGAAAAACCAAGGAGCTTATTAGTCGCGAATTTTTTATTCCAAAGATAGATGATAAAATACAAATGCATATTGCCAACTGCGTTGCATGTATTGTTGCTAATCGTAAGTTGGGTAAGCAAGAGGGAAAGCTGCATCCGTTAAACAAGGGTGAAATGCCACTTCATACGTACCACGTAGATTTTCTTGGTCCTTTGGAGTCTACAAGGAAGTCATATAAACACATTTTCGCCGTTATCGATTCGTTTACAAAATTTTCGTGGTTGTATAGGCCGTTTAAGATTACAAAGTATTACGTTTGGTAATCCCGTTCAGATTATCTCTGGCCGTGGATCTGCGTTTACATCTGACGATTTTCGACGCTACTGCGAGGAACAAAACATTCAACATTTCACAATAACCACTGGCCTTCCGCGTGCTAACGGTCAAGTGGAAAGATTAAATGGAGTTATATCAAGCGTTTTATCAAAATTAAGTAAAGAAGATCCAACTAAATGGTACAAGTATGTCGACAAAGTACAGCAAGTTGTTAACTCCACGTATAATCGAAGCATCGACATGACACCATTCGAGCTGCTGACAGGGGTTAAAATGCGCACAACTGACGACCTTAACATCAAAAGCTTGATAGAAGAAGAGATTCGACAACAATTTATAGAAATTAGAGATGACATCAGGCAACAAGCCAAAAAACAAATTTTGAATATGCAAAACGAAAACAAAAGAACCTACAACCTTCGACGCAAAGAGGCTAAAAAATATGCAATTGACGATTTGGTGGCAATAAAACGTACACAGTTTGGTGTTGGACTCAAATTGAAACCAAAATATTTGGGTCCCTATAGTGTGGTGAAGGTGAAGCTGAAAGATACGTACGATGTTGTAAAAGCTGGCCAAGGTGAAGGTCCAAAACAAACGACAACTTGCGCAGAATATATGAAGCCATGGGTAAGCTTCTCCGAAGGCGACGGCACATTTGAGGGAAATGTGCAGCAGGATGGCCGAATTGTGGGATTGGGGAATCCCAGAAGTTGGCGGTAACCCTAATGTAAAGCAACAAACCCAAAGCGACAACTACAACGAAGGCAAAGATGAGAACTACAACTCGAACACAATAATGCGGAAGTTAGTCTAGAACAGCCCCAGGCATTTAGTGGGACAATTGTCCGTATAATTGAGAACCAAATTCACACAGATTAATACGCTCTTTGCTTGCTTCGCTTATGTGAGCGCACTGATAAACGAAGTGCTGTTGTTTATTTCTGTTCAGTGTCTTACTATCAAGCAACAAAGCAACAGCTTATGCGGAAGTATTTCACTAATGCGCAACAAAAAATTTATTCAAAATGAATGAATGTAATTATTTCATGATAACAAATGCGTTTGAACAAATGCAATGCATATTATGCTACAAATGTTTCTCAGAAAATGTACGTGCCATTAAAAGGCATTATGAAATGTTTCATAAAAATATAAAACTATTAGAATTGACTAAAAAAACGGGCATATTTGAGAAAAAAAACATTTATTTTTGACAAAAATTAAAAACTTCACTTGTGTAAAGTTGTTATCTTTTAATTATTTTGTAAACTTTCTATGGGAACAACTACGTGTTTTGTTAACTATTTTCTTTCAACGGCTCGTACATCAAATGAAAAAACATAAAAGTTTGCTTTTGCTAAAAGCATTGATCAACATACATGAAATAATTATATTCATACACATTGTGTAATAATATTTATTTCTTGCGCGATAACAAAAATGATGCGCACCCCCTTGCTTCTTTCTTAGCACTGAACACAAACAAACGACAGCATTTCAGTGGTGCGCTCTCACTAACACTACCTCAATTGCAAAATTGCCTAGGCCTGGTCTAGAAGTATCTATTGAGATAGACGCGCAGCCGTATAAACGTTTGAAGACGAATTCCATTTATAAAGACGATTTCATATTAATATCATTTATATAATTTCTTAAACTTGAATTTAAAACATTTAATACTAAATTTCTTTTATTTGTAAGACTATTTCATAAATAAATCGTGTTTAATAGTGAAACATATAAAAGGTCCCACATGAATACCTAGATAGAAGCATATAATAAAATTTTAGTACAGGCCAATGTGCATTTTGAGAATCGGGTTAAGCCAGTTGTTGTAAATCTAATCCTATCACGTTGTAGAGAACAATTAGCTAAATGTTTTGCAAAACTGAGATGTACAGTTAAAGTACCAAATAATTGCAGCGATTTAGTGGAAGATAATATTTTTACATCTGATAGCGAGTGGTTAGAAGAAGAATCCTACGACGATTCCGAAGAAGAAGAAGAATTTTCTGACTCGTCACAGCTAGGCACATCCGAAAAGCATAGCGTCAATCAAAGCTGTTCATTGCCAACAGTCAAAAATATTTCATTGCAGGAAAACCTGTTAGGTTTCGACAACTCAGTTTGTACATTAGACCGTTCCACAGACAATTGAATTCATTTTCAAAAACCATCAATTTTTTCAAATTTAAACAATAAAGATAGTAATTCAGTAAAATCCATAGAAATGGCTACCACAGAGCAAAAGAAAAGTTTTATCTCGGTGTGCGCTCCTATAATTAGGGAAAACTACAATGGTGATCCATTAGCGCTAGACTCCTTCATAGATAAAATAGACCTAGTTGAAAGCTTAACAGATTCGAATCTCATGCCAACTCTCAGGCAATTCCGACTAACATAACATCCATTTCGTTCCAGATTTAATAATCCAAATAATTTTCGAAACAACAATAGAGGTAATAGTTCGTACAACAATAGCGGCAGATATAATAACAATAGTAACTTTAATAGGTACAACAACAATAATAATTTCAATAGGTACAATAGCAGCAATAATTTCAATAGGTACAGCAACAATACCAATAGATACAATAATAACAACCAGAGTAGACAAAGCAACAATTATAGGCAAAATAACGACAATCGAGGTAACGCTAATGCACGTAATAACAACAGCAATCAGTACAGGTCAGAAAACAGGTCGAATAATAGCAGCGGTAGTTCAAATTCGCGAAATAACGCAAACGTACGAGCTTTAAACTCCGAAGCCCCGCAGGCGCGAACACTGAGGGACGGGGAGTTAAGCGAATAAATATTAAAAACGTTTTTTGTCTAAACCTAAATCATTCAGATTTTGTCAAAATTAACATAACCGGATCTAAGAAACTATGCACATTTTTATTAGACACACAGGCTGATATTTCACTGATTAAAATTTCAAGTTTAAGTAACCAAATTCCCATTTGTAGCGATGATATTGTTAATATCACTGGCGTAACTTCAAACTCTGTTTCTACTTTAGGTAAAATTAATATAGACTTACATTTTTCAAACATTCTAGTTGAACATAACTTACATGTGGTAACTGACGATTTTAATATACCATCACTCATAAAGAAAAACTCTATTCGGACAGAGAAACTTTCAGATTACCACGTATATGAGATTAACAAAACTAAATCAGACGATAAACGTATTAACGAAGTAGCTTCGATTTTAAAAAATCAAATTCCAAAAAATGCTCCATCTGAACTTTAGTACTTTGCATACAATATGCCGACATATTCGCGCTTGATAACGACAAAATGACATTAAATAATTTTTATGACCAAACATTACGAATAACAGACAATGAGCCAGTGTATATTAAAAATTATCGTTTACCATATTCTCAGCGGGAAGAAATAAACAAACAAGTTACGAAATTATTAGAAAACGATTTAATCGAAGGAAGTTATTCAAACTACAACAGACCACTTATTTTAGTGCCTAAAAAGAAAAGTAATGGTGGAAAAGCTTACAGAATGTGTGTTGATTTTCGCGTGGTTAATAAAAAACTAATAGCTGATAAATTTCCATTAGCACGAATCGACGATATATTAGATAATCTCGGCAGAGCCAAAATTTTCTCACCGTTAGACCTTTTTTCTGCATTTCACCAAATACCCTTACATATTGATTCACGCGATATAACCTCGTTTTCTACTGATCGCGGAGCGTACAGATGGAAAGTATTGCCGTTTGGCTTAAGTATTGCACCAAACTCATTCTCAAGAATGATGACAATTGCGTTTTCAGGGATTGCGCCTAACGTAGCCTTTTTGTATGTAGATGACATAATCGTCATTGGCTGTAACGAATCACACCACATTAAAAATGTATCCAAAGTATTCGACACTTGTAGATCGTTCAATCTTAAACTCAATCCAAACAAATGTAATTTTCCCAGACCCGAAGTGACATTCCTAGGCCATAAATGTTCATCCGAGGGTTTAGCGCCAGACGATTCAAAAATAGATGCAATTAGAAAATATACCAAACCAACAGATAAAGACGCGGTAAGACGCTTCGTTGCTTTTGCAAACTACTACAGACGTTTCATTCCAAATTACGCATCTCTGGCAGCACCTCTTAATATATTGAGTAGGAAAAAAGTCGAATTTACATGGGATAAAACATGTGATGAAGCTTTTGATGCATTGAAAGCATCACTAATGTCACCAAAGATTCTGCAATATCCGGATTTTTCCTAACAGTTTATCATTAGAGTAGACGCTTCCAAAACCGTTTGTGGAGCCATACTCAGCCAGGAACAACAAGGCAACGATTTACCAATATGTTATGCTTCATATATTTTGCGATAAAACAGTTCAGACCATACGTTTATGGAAATCATTTCATTGTAAAATCAGATCACAGGCCTTTAGTTTATTTGTTCAATATGAAAGACCCGTCTTCAAAACTTTCGAGAATTAGACTTGAGTTGGCAGAATACAACTTTACAATAGAATACATAAAGGGAAAATCAAACGTAGGCGCTGATGCACTTTCGCGCATAACTATTAACGAATTAAAAGAAAAATCCAAAAATATATTTACAGTTCAAACGCGTGCCATGAGTAGTAAGAAAGAAATACGCGGTTCTAGCGAAAATATACATTCACGCGAAAATTTACAAGCTTTACACGTTTATGACAAATATTCACACAATTTTTCAAAAACAATTCCCCGTATCAGATCCGAAATATTTAATGATGAAAACAGTAAACAATTTCTAAGAATACGCGCGCACATAAAGCATAAAAGAATAATTTTACTAGATTTTGAATTTTCAAACGAAATAAAGAACTTCGATACTTTACTTTCGAGCCTAGAAATAGAAACCGGAAAACTGAAAATTAAGCAAGTGAAATGGCCAAAGGATGATTTAATTTTCAAATATTATACAATTACAAACTTTAAAGAGAGAGGAAATAAGATTTTGAAAGATTTAACTATTATTTTACTGGATCCAATTATAACAATTAATGATGAGGAACAAAAATTAAAATTATTAACAATATATCACAATGATCCTATCTCAGGAGGTCACGGTGGAATGCAACAACTATATGCGAAATTAAGAAAATTTTTTTTTGGAAAAACATGACAAAAGACATAGAAAGTTACGTTAAAAAATGCGAAAAATGCCTTTTAAATCAAGTAAAAGTCAAGAATAAAGAAGAGCTAGTTTTAACGGTGACAGGTAATAGTGTCAATTGACACAATTTCCAGGGTAACCAATTCAGAAAGGTATTCTGCACAAAAATACCATGGACCCCGCCCATGAGAGGGCAACCACCCGGAGTTGGAATGGCGTAGCCCAGGGTTATTTTTTGAAGCGCGGCCGAAGGCCGCCAATGCGGAAAGGAGTTCTGCACATAAATACCATGGATCACGCCCCGAATCGGGGATCTGGCCTAAGTCAATTTTCGGTTTTTTGTTAATAACTTTTCACTAAAACAAAAAAATTCAATTTCGACTTCGGAACGTTGATACCAAGGTCAAAACGCGTATTTTGACACCCCTATTAGCGCGTTCATATCACTCAAAAACGCATAATAGCAATAGAAATCACACTCATAACAAAATGAAAAACACCTAACGTTAATGAAAGAAAGCCTAACAATCAAAAATGAATAAATACCTAATTAGGCGTTTCTTCATTTCTGATTGTTAGGCTTTCTTTCATTATGAAGAATCACCTAACAATTTTAATGAAGAAATGCCTAAAATGTTAGATGTTCTTTTATTATGAACAACCGCCTAATTCCTATATGAAATATTTAGGCAATATTTAATTTTTTTTTCTTAGGCGCTAGTTCGTTAGGCCTTTATTCGATGGGCCGTAAAACTCCCGTGTTGCCACGGTTCAGGCAACCACCCGGAGTTGGCATGGCGTAGCCCAGGGTTATATATAATAAGCGCGGCCGAAGGCCGCCTACGCAGAATGGTGTACTACGCAGAAGCACTTGGCATAATGTAGCCCAGGGTTGTTTTTAAAATTAAATTTAAAATTTTGCACATACGCGGTTTTGCACCCACAACAGTGGTACCTCAAATGAAAGGTAGTATAATTACCTATCCAATAAATGAATTTATTTCACACATAAAATGAGGATTTCGTGCTGGGATTCTGATTTTAGGGATTTTTCCTTTGGGGATTTTGATTTTTAGCACTTTTGACACTATTTCCATTTCAGTTTGGAAATAGTGTCAATGACTTATTTTCCATTTTCTTGTTGACACTAATTCCATTTCGAAAGCGCAATAGTGTCAATTGACACTATTTCCAATTTATCACGGAAATAGTGTCAATTGACACTATTACCAGTGACAGTATTACCTGTCACCGTTTTAACACCCACTCCTAGCAAACCTTTTGACATTGTCGTAATCGACACGATAGGTCCTTTACCAGAATCCACACACGGTAACAAGTGTGCAGTTACCATGATCTGTGATATGTTAAAATGTAACAGTTGCAGTACCAGACAAGTCAGCAAAAACAGTAGCTTCAGCAGTTTTTGAGAGTTTTATTTTAACCTACGGTGTTATGAATAGCATAAAATCGGATTTAGGAACCGAATACAAAATTGAATTATTTGCAGAGCTATTCCAACTTCTTAAAATAAAACATAATTTCTCAACTGCGTACCACCACGAAGCCGTCGGTACAATAGAGCGTAACCATAGAGTATTTAACGAATATCTAAGATCATATCTAAACGAGACAATCTCAGATTGGGACGTTTATTTAAAGTACTTTACATTCTTGCACAATACAACAACAAATAACGTTTTTGACAATAAATTCACCCCATTTGAATTAGTATTTGGTAAAAAGGCAATTCTGCAAAATGAATTGACAAAAGAAACAATTGATCCAATTTACAACATAGAAAACTATGCAAAAGAAATAAAGTATAGAATGCAAAAAAGTCATGAATTAGCAAAAATATCAATAAACAAACACAAAATAAAAAATAAAAAATTTACGATAAACAGCAAAATCACTAATTATAATAAAATATGGTTTGTTAATCGTCGAGATCTAAAACTGCTCAGCTACAGAGAAAACCTCATCAGCTAAGTAAGGTAGATAAAAAATAGATGACACAATTAATAAATAGTTAGTTGACAGCGAATAGTTATTGTAAAGAATAAAGATAAGAATCAAAGGACCAAAATGTTGCTATGTATTTAGGATAGAAAGAATTGACTTTTTTATGCTGCATAGTGAGTCTGAAATATCAAACGTACCAGAATGAGAGTTATAATCTTGACACAAACAACGAAAAGGCTCATTTAATTCAAAATTAGTTCGGCACTGTTTCAAGATAAGGGGTTTAAAATGTCTTGATGGACGAGAAGGTTAATTGAAGTTCACTTCGCTCAAAAGAAACGGGCTTGTGATTGAACCATTTAGTAATTTAATCATGAAAACAAATCCAAGCATTTCCCTCCGACTAGAAAGGCTGTGAAGATTAATAAGTTTTAAGCGACTCGTATAGGATGGCAAATTATACAACGGATCCCAGTGAAGATCTCTTAAGGCAAATAGTAAAAATTGTTTTTGAACTGATTCTAAGCGATCCACGTGGACCTGGTAACGCGGGCTCCAAATTATAGAACCGTATTCAAGTATCGATCTGACTAATGTAGTAAAGAGAGTTTTAGTTACATAAGGGTCGCTAAATTCTTTAATGACATGAAAAGCTTTACATCGTCGGCATACATTAACATTTTAGAAAATTCTATTACTGTAGAAATGTCATTTATATACAACAAGAACAGAATCGGGACCAGGTGGCTTCCTTGAGGAACTCCAGAGGAGACATAAATAACATCGGATTCACAGTTTTTAAACACCACTTTTTGTGTTCTGTCGCTAAGGTAAGAAGAGATCCAGCGATTGAGACCCGGCTGGAAACCCAGCTGATCTAGTTTATGAATAAGTAACGAGTGACACACTTTATCGAAAGCTTTGCTGAAATCAGTATAAATAACGTCGGTGTGCAGATTTTTTCTAAAGCCATTTGAGACATGATTTGTAAATTCAAGTTTGTAACGGTGGACTTTCCCTTACAGAACCCGTGTTGACAGTCAGAAATCAAGGTAGAGATGGGATTAGTAAGCTGATTGGTAACAATAGCTTCAAACACTTTTGGGATGGCAGAAAGCTTTGCTATGCCACGATAGTTCTCTATAGAAGCCTTGCATCCGCTTTTATGAAGCGGTATAAGAAACGACTCTTTCCATGCTTTTGGAAAAACACCACACTTTAGTGACAGATTGAACAAATTGATAAGGAGTTGGTAAATATTGTTAGCACACTTCTTCAAGAAGCATGTAGGAATCCTATCAGGACCGCATTTAAAAGATTCCTTCAAGGTTTTCAGATAAATAAGAACATCATTGGCGCATATAGCTGGACAATTAATTAAATTGTTCCCATGTAGCTCATAGGGATAATTTAGAAAGTCAGAATTAGTGACTGCAGAATAGTTAGAATTGAAAAATTGCGCAAAGAAATTTGCGATATCTTGATTATCGCTAGATGAAATGTCTTTATATTTCATGGCTGAGGGAAATCCCACAACTTTTCGTTTAGAATTTACGAAATCATAAAATGACTTCGGATTGCGAATAATACTCTTTTTGTTTTAGAGATATAGGCTTTATAGCACTTTTTATTCAAGTAGATGTACCTCTTACGTAGAACAGAATACAACAAGTAATGTTTGTTTAACCCCGATTTCTTAAATAATTTGAAAAAAGGCGTTTTTCTATTTTTCAGCATCATAAGCTCTTTAGTAAACCAAGCTTGCGTTGGATGATCATATGTTAATTTACGTTTAGGAACAAACTTCTCAAATAAGTAGTAAATAGTTTGATAAAAATGTAAAACGTTTGAATCGATATCGCCACAAAGCTCAGGCCAAGTTAATTAGAAAGTTCTCTATTTAATTTCTTATAGTTGGCTTTTGAGAAGTTAAAATCAAAGCTACTACTTGAGCAGCATTGTGTATATTGGCCATTACTTATGGTTTCTTGAAATATTTCCATAGAAGGGTGGTAGACGTCTTCTGGTAAAGCGATTTACAGAAAATTTGTTTTTATCATCAACATAAATTAAATCTAAGATTTTGCCAAACTTGTTAGCGGTAACATTTATTTGACTAAGGCAGAGATTAGAAATTCCAACCAAAAAGTCATTGAAGCCCAGTTTGGATGGATTTGGAATAATGTTTCCGTCAGATATGTTCCACGATATATGCGGTAGGTTGAAATCACCTAAAACAATCATCGAGTCAGAAGCTTTAGTCAATAAGTTAACAGTTCTGAGCAGAGAGACATGCTGCATATAGGTTGAAAGATCAGATGCTGGAGGGATGTAGCAAACAGATAAGTACATGTACACGTTCTCTAGCTGGATGCGGATGCATTTAAACTCAATGGAATCCGTGTTAGGTACATTTACCTCCTCTGAAGGAATAGAGGAATGAACGGCAAGTAGAACACCACCTCCGACTTTGTTCAAGCGATCATGTCTATAAACTTGATATTCGTTACATAAAAACTCGGAATTGAAAACATGCGGTTTTAGCCAAGTTTCGGTAAAAGCAATTACGTTATAGTTACAATGGAAAGATTTCAAATACAGGTCATTTAATTTGGTATTTAAACCTCTGACATTTTGGTAGAAGATATTCACGGACTTAGTACTTAGTTTTTTGACTCAACATTATTACGAGTGATTTTAGCTACGTTTTGAACATTTCTATTCGGTCTGAACTCAAACTCCCGCCTAAGAGCCCCGGGAGGCCAAAAAGAACTGTCCAAAAGAGAGTTAAAATCTTTTCTGGATACATCAATTTTAAACGAGGACATATTTCGTTGGTAAGCGAAATTAAATTTTCTAACGGTTAAGGTTTGATCTTTAACCTTTGAAGAAATATGGTACCTCAAATCATCTTCAGTAGTGTCTTGTGATCAAACAAATTAAAACAGGAAAATTAGTTCCATACCAAACTGAAGACTAATTCAACAAATTTATATAGTTACTGCTTTTATTGGTATAGTTGGTTAAATACATGTCTGAGCCTAACACAAGCTAAAACTATATAACATTGAACGAGTTTTCTGGCTTTTGACATTATGCAAATATTTAAAGAACGTTGTAATAAAGCGGCGCCTAAGAAACTTGCGAGTGCTATGTGAATGCACCTTTAGCATATATGACAAAAAGATATTTGGGTAATTGCAGGGCCGTGCGCAGGAATTAGCCTTGGGGGGGGCCTTTAATTTAGATTTGCATTCGCATACATTTTTCACTAAGAGAAACATATTTGCTGAAACAGATATCTAGACCCATACATCATAAATTTAAATGCTCTTTAACTTTTCTGAAACTGCATACACTGATGCCTAAAACTATACCACAGAAAATTTGTTTGGTTGTACACATTTTTCTGTATTTGATAGAGAATTGGTAATATGGTGGCATATCCCAGCTAACCAAAAGTGCAAAAAAAGGCTCCTTTCGGAGCCATAAAACGCTCATTTGTTAGAGCTTTACTCTCCAAAATGAGCTTCTTTCGAAGCCTAAATCGCTCTACGCGACAACTCCAACGGAGTCATAAAAAAGAGTCCGAAATGAGTCCGATTTCGATGAATTTGAAGCGTTTTATGACTCTTTTTAAATGAACTGCGGAGCCTTTTATTGGTGCTTTTCTGAACCTTTTACGGAGCCTTTTATTCCTCCATTCTGAGGGCTTTTGGAGCCTTTTTGGGCTTATTTCGGAGCCTTTTATTGGTGTTTTTCTGAAGCTTATTTGGGGTCGTTTTTTATTAAATTTTAGTCATCTCTACATATAATAAAATTGTAACAGGTCAATGTCTGTACATGGCAGATATCAACAAAAAATTGATTGGGGGAAGCATTATTAAACGAGTAGAATCCAAATCAACCATTTTTTTAATTTTTGTGTGTCTGTCTGTCTGTCTGTCCGTATGTTTGTGGCCGTATCACTCTGAAAGTACTGAATGGAAATGAATGAAACTTTTTTCGTTGGATTGCTAG
The DNA here is from genome assembly GCA_951509765.1 of Sphenella marginata. Lineage (NCBI taxonomy): Eukaryota > Metazoa > Arthropoda > Insecta > Diptera > Tephritidae > Sphenella > Sphenella marginata. Next base: position 69,844,109 of record OX608079.1, read on the forward strand.
ATACTCAACTTAAAATTTAGGATATTACTTTTTTCGATATCTCAACCGGTTTTGGAGTTATCGCCCAATATGTGGCCCATGTCTGTATGTATGTTTGTGGTCGTATCAATAAAAGTACTGAATGGAATTGAATGAAACTTCTCCGTTGGATTGTCAGACGCTCAACCTAAGGTTTGAGATATTAGTTTTTGCGATATCTCAACCGGTTTTGGAGTTATCGCCCAATATGTGGACCAGGGGTGACCAAAAATGTCTTAGTACAATATGGATGTCAAACGAAAGGTGTCAATGAGTGCTGTAATATGCGATGTGATCAATTGAAATATCCCAAATGGTTTCGGAGATATCTTGAAGTTATCGACGAATATGTATTTGCAAAAAAATGTGTTAGTACAATATGGGTATCAAACGAATGTTATATGCGATATGCTTAATTTAAATATCTCAAATGGTTTCAATTATATATCTTCAAAAATTTCGGACGGAAAATGTACAGACATCGACCTGTTACAATTTTATTATATGTAGAGATATGTATGTATTTCAAATTTCGAAAACTGGCCCAAATGTATTTTTTAATTGTTGTTGTGAACTATACAATCAAGTTATAGAAAGAAAGTCGAACTTCGAAAAAGTGCGTATAGGCTATAATGATTAAAATCGGACTCCGTCTGTTATAAGTTCTGATACGCAGCGAAGCAAGCGGGCCTTACTATCTCTTACATATAACAAAATTGTAACATGCCGATGTCTGTACATGGCAGATATCAACAAAAAATTAACTGTTGTAGCTGTTAAATTAACAATTGAAGTGAATTTTTGAGTTACCAAGCAGTTGTATCTAAACAAAAAGTATAGCTTTAAAAAAAAGATATATGTCTAAGTTCCCAACAAACACAGACAATTTTTTTCACCAACTTGAGGTTAAGCTTTGTTCTCCAACGTTATTTCTCAACTTGCGCAATTTTTGAGATGAAGTTGAGAAATTGCCTGGCCCCTGCGGGTTGGGGCTTTAGAATATGCCCGCGGTAGGCATACCGGTCGTAAGAGGCGACCAATATGCACAAAGGTAATGATGTGCAACTCGATGGTTGATCTACGGATATGATGCCTCCCACCTCTCATTACCCATCTTCTCCTTCCTTTCGGAAGGAGGGATGACATGACCTAGAAGGTTGCACTGGTCATACCAAATCGCTCCCACGACAGTCGGGCAGTACCGCAAGGGAGTACCGGAGCGTACCGGATTCATATCCGGCCAAGGACTGTTATTTCGACAACACTCCCCAAAACCTTCGGGGAGTGATTTTGTTGTTAAAACAACAACAACAACATGCGCTTAATTTAAATATCTCAAATGGTTTCAATTATACATCTTCAAAAATTTCGTACGGAAAAAGAGAAGGGTGGGTAGATGCCATGTACAGACATCGACCTGTTACAATTTTATTATATGTAGAGATATGTATGTACATATGTATTTCAAATTTCGAAAACTGGCCCAAATGTATTTTTTAATTGTTATTGTTAACTATGCAATCACGTTATAGAAAGAAAGTCGAACTTCCAAAAAGTGCGTATAGGCTATAATGATTAAAATCGGACTCAGTCTGTTATAAGTTCTGATACGCAGCGAAGCAAGCGGGCCTTACTAGTAAATAATAAAAAATAAGGTTTATGAAGTTTTATTGACACAATTCGGAAAATATGAAATGTGCTATGTTTATTTTCTACAGACTATTAATAAACGTCCATGAAAAATGCGATCTTTATCTTCTGTTAGGTGAAGTAAATAAAAACCTCAGAAAATGTTTGAAAACATTCAAATAATTGAACGTTTCGCTCATCTGCTCTCCAACGTTCATTTTCTCACAATTCTCTTTGCAGTTCAATTTCGTAAAAACCGAAATAGGTGGTAACGTCTCGTAACCACGAAAAATTGCACGCGTTTTGTTAATATTTTTGTGGACAGAAAATACCACAAATTTTGTACACATACTAGTTTACAAGAATTAATAAACAATATAAGCACTTTTTTACGCGAAGTTTCGTGCGCGTTTGCATTTTATTCTCTTTTGTACATTGTTTGTTTTTGACATCGTTACCATGCGCCCTAGAACCGCGGGTACAGAAACCGCGTTGCCAACGGTTACGATTTTCGGTTAGATAATCTTCCGAGTAAAAAATTTCCGGTTACGCTCAGAATCGACACGTTAGTGTAATCAAGTATATATTTTAGGACACTGCACTTCACTCACAACCGAAATTCAGCAAGATAGGCATTTTTAATGCTTTAAAATAATTGTTTATTCGTTTTGGCTCAGGCGATATGCGACCGTTTTGCACAGGAATTTAAAAATTATCATATTTGTTTACAATGTGTGTGTATTTGATGTTGACAATTAGTTGGGGCGTGACTGGTTAAGCGTGTGTGTTGAATGCTGGCGGCAGGGTTGTACCCGCCAGTGTTGTGGCTAATCTAACCATCCCACCCCCCTAGGCGAGTGATCAGCCTAGCAGTCTTTGCAGCTGCTGCAGGGTCTCCACCACGTTGCTAAGCCCGGTTGGGCGACGTCGGCCTAGACTTGCTGGCTGTCTCTGGTGAGCGGATGTGGCTGGACGGCGATAAAGGGCGGCAGGATGAGTCCATATGCTACGTGGTGGTGCTACGCGAGCTGACTGCGATCTTTTTCGAGTGTTGTTGAGTGACGGCTGGGCCACGGGGGCGCTGCTCCTGGATGTCCGGTGTAAGAGTGTATGATGGGGCCTGTCGCACAGGTGGCACATGACCATCGAGGTGCAATCTATTGTGGCATGCCACAATGCCAAGCAGTTTAGGCAGTACACCTGGGCCTGCGCTACGACGTTGCTGCGGCTGTATGCTTTTAAAAATGGCGCATAGGCGGAGCGCTGTGGACGGCAGCAGAGCGGGCAACGCACGCCATGTGCTACCACGAGATCCCTTGGGGCTGCTTCCGGCCATGCATCGGCCCTGGTGGCTTGTGGTCCTTCAGGTGGTACGGTGGGCGCCGTTGCTGCCCTTGGAGTGGAGGTGCGTGGTACTGCAGTGGGGGCTGCTCGTGCTCGTGGCACGGTAACCGCAGAGCGTATTGTTGGTGTCGGGGTGACTTCCTCAATTTCCATATTCATGATAATCTGTATGGATAGAAATTATGGACTTTAGTGTCTTATAAAGCATAGGGGATGCTTGATTTAAGCACTTGATCAACATGTGGTTCTTACATGTGATATGATTATTGTATCTTTTATGCGGGTTTTTATTTGCGGTATAATTTCACGTGTAGATCGAGGAAACGAAAGTCCTTCGAGCTACCTCTTTAGGAGTGAGGTATTTGTTTCGGATAGCAACATCGCTTCGTTGGATGAATTGCTCCGTATTTGAGTTTATATTGATTTTAGGTATTTGCGCCATCGATATTAACGGTATTAGACTCGGTTGGTAGAAAACAAAGTTTTACGAGCGGTCGAGTTAATTTGCCGTTCTGTGTACGTAGGTCAACTACTCGGATGTGACCGTCGGAACCGTCATGTACCTGTTCGATGCGGCCTAGCCACCATTCGGTAGGAGGCAGACATTCGACATGAATTAAGACGCAAGCTCCCATTCTAGGTGCTGTTTGAGTATTTTTCCACCGATATATTTGTGAAGGTCTTTAAGATATTCTTCCATCCATCGGCGACTAAACTCATGATGGAGAATTTTGATCCGTTCCCATCGATTTATGAGGGAGAGTGAGTCCACGTTTTGTTCTGGTATGGCCAGAAGTGGCGCTCCTCTAAAAAAAATTCCCCGGGGTGAGGGCTGTAAAGTCGGAGGGATCTTGCGAGAGTGATGATAGTGGCCGTGAGTTTAAAACGGCTTCAACTCGAATGAGTAACGTAGTGAATTCTTCAAGTGTAAATTTATTATTGCCGGCGGTTTTTTCAAATGCGATTTAAAGCTTTTAACCGCTGATTCCCATAGTCCACCCATATGTGGGGCACTTGGAGGGATAAATTGCCAATTGCCAAGGCTTTGCCGTTGTCGCTCATGATTTTCGAGGGAACCCCTCGCCGTCCGACAAAGCGTGCAAATGCCGCGAGAAAAGCTGCCGTTGTCAGATCTGAACATAATTTTAAATGTACGGCTTTTGTCGTGAAGCATACAAAAACAGCCACGTAACCTTTCATTGTGGTAGAAGAAATAAACATCGAGGCCTTTAACTGGAAAGGTCCGTCAAAATCGACACCAGTAATAGCATAGAAAAATTGCAGCGTTCGGGTGGTAGAGCTGCCATGATCTGCCATGATCTGCGTGCGCATCTTTTGCTTGTGTAGTGTACAGACTTTACACATAAATATGGATTTTTTTATCAGAGGCTTTAATCGAGGAATATAAAACTCTTGTCGGATCATTTGTTGCATTAGCCTGTGCTCGGCGTGTAACATTAAGAGGTGCAGATAATTTATAAAGATTGTGGCAAATGCGGATTTCCGGTATTATTATTGGATGCCGCTCATTGTAGCTCAGACTGGATTTCGCAAGCCTGCCATTGGCACGAAGCAGTCCCTTAGAGTCTACAAAGGGGCTAAGTACTAAGAGTGTGCCCTTTTTGTCGGTGGGCTTCGACGCCCTTAAAAGTGTTTGTTCACTACTCTAATAGCGAGTCTCAATGGACTCGATTAGGGCTGTTTTTGCTCCTTGCAAGTCTTGATGCGTGAGTGCATAGCTGGCGGTATTGGCTATCGTTGTTGTTGTTTTAGCGCTACTTAGCCCTACCTAGGTAGTCAGTATCTTACCCAGTATTGTCATCAAACTCTTCTAACGGAAGTCCTAGAAACCTAGCGGCTTCGACAGGGGTGGACCAGAGGGATATGGGTGTTAGAAGAGTAGGCCCGGTTGAGCAGATAAAAAGATGATTTGTATTATGGGGGGACAAGCTGCATGCCGGACAAACATTAGGCAAGTCGGGGTTCAGTCTGGATAGGTAAGTGTTTAACCTATTACAATATCCAGACCGGAGTTGAGCTAGCATCGCCCTAGTCTCCCTAGGCAGCTCGCGCTCCTCTTCGGCAACGGATGGCTTTTTGCCTGAAGAACGGCGTTCACCGGGAGAGAGCCGACAAGGGAATTTACCGAATTCGTATAGATGAGGGTGAGGGCCTGCTGGTGCACCTTAGGATCAAACGGCGTGGAAATCAGGTGCCGGATCTCATCGAAGAGTTTACGCAGATGGCTCCTTATGCTCCTGGGGGGCGGATTCTCGTTGAACGGGCGTCTGTTCGGTAGCTGCGGTTTGCAACAGTTGAACAGGAATTGCATAGCGAGGCTCTTTAACGGCGAGCATTTTCGCTTCATTATGAAGGTGGTGCTCAGGGGACATAAGAAGACACCCAGTGGCGGTTCCAAGGGCGTTGTTCTGGCAGACTTGAAGCCTCTTCCAGTGTGTGTCAAATAGCCTTGGCGACCATATTGGCGTCGCGTAGCTCAGTACCGGCTGACCAATTGCTTTATATGTAGCTAGCAACGTTTCTTTGTCTTTACCAAAAGTGCTGCCAGCTAGCGACTTGAGCATTTTGTTACGGCTTTGGACTTTATTGGCAATTGCGGTTACATGAGCGCCGTATTTGGACATGTTATCAAACGTCACCCCTAAGATTTTCGGGTGTGAGACAGTTGGTAGCTTGACACTATCAACGTAGACGTCTAATTCCATGTTCACTTGCGTTGTCCACGTCGTGAATAGGGTGGCCGAGGACTTATTCGGTGACAATGCCAGTTTCTCCCGGCGAAGAATTCGGACACGGCTGGGAGGTATGAATTTATGCGAGAGCAGAGTTCTTCAACGGAGGGGCCTGTTGCCAGAATCGTACAATCGTCGGCGTAAGAGACGATCGAGACACCCTCTGGTGGGGGGGGGTTTCCATACATAATAGGTAAACAGAAACGGAGATAGGACACCACCCTGTGGCACTCCTTGTTTAACTATTCTGGGTTTTGATCTGGCGCCTCTGAATTCAACCGACGATTGACGGCCACTCAGGTAGTTGGCAGTCCAACGTTTACGACAGGGGGGAAGGGACGAGTCTTCAAGGTCTTTCATTAGCTGTGCATGGTTGACCGTGTCAAAAGCTTTGGCCAGGTCAAGCGCAACTAGCACTGTCAACTAGCACTGCTTGGACGCTTTTGGTTTAATCCGCTGAGGTTTGCGGTGAAATACGGTAACAAGATAGATTTCAACACCTTCACTATTGCCGAGAGGAGTGATATCGGGCGATAAGTCTCCTACGGCAGCTGGCTTGCCAGGCTTTAGTAGTGGGACCACCTTTGCCTGTCTCCATCTTTCAGGAATGACAAAGGTGGACAGGGAAAGGTTGAAAATGTGTGTAAGGCAAGCATCGGCAGATTTGTAAATGCATGCGTATTAGTGAGAGCGCTTTGATCACTCAAACCAATTGATTTTCGCGTCATTCACTTGTTAGACAGCAACATGCAAGCACATATGCGCAATATGGCAAGCACATATTTCATGATGATGAATCCCTTTGCAATTTTTATTTAATGCTTTATTAAGTTTTTTTTTTATTTACATACTACCCCTTTAATTTTTACTACTCCCGCCAATTATAGGTACGTACATACATATTTTTCACATTCGCAGCGCAAATATGCGATAACCATGCGCGATGTTGTTTTGCCACTTGTTCAGCGACGACTAAATCGTTTGGTAGGCAAAGAGCGCAACGGCGGGGTGCAATAGCGCCTTGTGAAATAAGCCCTTTAAGGCCTTATTACACTATTGAAAGTGAAATAAGGCCTTTATTTCAAAAAAGGCTTTATTACACTTCGAAAGAGAAATAAAGCCTTTATAAAAATTTACCCAATTGTGCAATAAAGCCTTATTTTTTTTTTTTATTAAACATAAGTGACAACCAACTACTGATATGATTGGGGTTATCACGAAGATTTGATTTCCGGCTGTGCGTCCGTCCCCGCTCCCATCCGCGTCCGCCGGTTGGTGCGTCCGCGCACATCCGCGCCATCCATCCAACGTCAAGTGTTAATACACGTCCAAAAATCTAGGTAGAGGTATCAGTAGACGCGTCTTCACCTCCGTAACAGTAATCTGGAGGGGGAAATCCGATATTTTTAGAATTTTGCAAGATATTTGCAGTTAAAGTTCACAATTTTTCTGTCTTTTTCATGTGGTTGTTGTAATCACAAATTACCCTGTGAAAAAAGAGTGGGAAACGTGGCACGCGGAAGGACATCACCGTGGCGGTAGCCACGGCTATGGCACACACCCGGAGTTGGAATGGCGTAGCCCAGGGTTGGGGCCCCGAATTGGGGATCTGACCCGGGTCAATTTTCGGTTTTTCACTAATAACTTTTCACAGAAACAAAATATTGCTTTTCCCCCTTCGGATTATTGTTACGGAGGCCCGATCCACGTTTTTTATGTGCAGAACACCTTTCCGCGTAGGCGGCCTTCGGCCGCGCTTTAAAAAATGACCCTGGGCTACGCCATTCCAACTCCGGGTGTGTGCCATAGCCGTGGCTACCGCCACGGTGATGTCCTTCCGCGTGCCACGTTTCCCACTTTGGTTAACGTGAAATTTGTGCGTAACTATTCAATAAAATACAAAAAGAATTAGAATATTATTGTTTCGTTAAAAAAAATGAAAGAGCAATAAGGCCTTTAAGACTTTATTTCTCTTTCGAAGCGTAATAAACCCTTTTTTGAAATAAAGGCCTTATTTCACTTTCAATAGTGTAATAAGGCCTTAAAGGGCTTATTTCACAAGGCGCTATTGCACCCCGCCGAGCGCAACCTGTCTGTGTGAAGAGCGTAACATGTTTGTCTGATCTTAAGATCTATGAAGCGCCGATACTTGGTGTATGGTATCTTATGCCTTCGTCGCCGAGGTGTTTCAGCATCAGCATGGAAATGCCATCGGGGCCAATATACTTGGTGTTTTTAGATTTCCGAATTGCCTCATGAACTTCTGTTGTGGAGATGGCAATGGGCGCATCGCTGTTTGTGTTTATGCGCTTCCCTGGTGGCTCGGCGAATCTCTTTGTTCAAAGGAGGATGCATTGCAAATTGTCGGCAGAAGGCGCTCGCGAATCTTTTAGGCTTCGACTGAACCTTATCACCGAAGGCGATGGATATTTTGTCGTTAGGTTTAGTCGGGTTGGACAAAGATTTCACCGTCGACCATAATTCGCCAACTCCAGCCGAGAGGTTGCAAGACCTTAGGTGCTCCTCCCACTTAGCACGTTTGTGTTTATCTACTAAGGGTCTGATTTCCGCATTAAGATCCTTTTTTGAGGATCCGTAGGGTCCAGGCGTCTAATATGGTCACGTTCATTTGCCAGGGCAGCTGCATCTGCGGGGAAAAATGGACGCACTTCCTTTATTCTACCTGACGGGATGTGTTGGTGGGAGGCTGAAATTAGGGCCTTACGAAACGCCTTTTCTCCTTCTCGTACGTCAGACGGGGTGGGAGAGCAGCGAAGGCGCTCCCTGTGGCGGCTTTATTGAAGTTGGTGTACGTGCGTTTCTCAGCGGTGACAAAGTCCGTGGGGCGATCGATAGAGAGCACTATGGGTAGGAGATCTGAAGCAAGCGTCAGCATCGGTCGCCATTCAACGCAGTTTATAAGGCCTGCGCTGACTATGGTGATATCAGGCGAGCTAGAGCAGTTTACCGCCACTCTAGTGGGGGCATCCCCATTTACCGTGCAGAACGTCGAATCATCTATTTGGTCAGCCAGCTCCTGTCCCCTACAATCGGCCTGCAATCTGGAGTGCCACAGGTCATGGTGTGCGTTGAAGTCACCAAGGATGACGCGATTCTCGCCCCTGAGTAACGCACGAGTGTAGGGGTGGTAATCCCTGGGACAGCAGTTGACAGGAGGTATGTAAATGTTTATGATTTCAAGGTCGACATCGCCTGACCGGACAACCATACCTTGACGTTCTAAGGTGGTGTCCCTCGGGTCGATGTCAGGCTCAAATAGACGATACTGCAGAGATTGATGCGTGATGAATGCCAGACCACCCCAAAGCCCTCTCGCACGGTCACAACGGTGTACATTGTACCCGTTACAGGTCTCCGAGCTTTGTCTCCTGAATCGCCGCGATCTTGTTGTTGAGTCGCTTCATTAAGTTTATCACTTCAACAATTTTACCGGTTAGGCCGTTGCAATTAAATTGCAGGATACCGAAATGCGAAGGGGGAGCAGAGTTGATGCTGGGGGTCAAGGACTGGTGCATATGCCTAGGTGGTAATAGGCTGGGTCGCGCACTACGGCGCATTCTTGAAGTCGAAGGAATCGCGTTACCAGAAGGTAGAGGCGAGTCAGACGACGTTGAAGGTTGCGTAGCTCGAAAGCATGGCGCAACGTACGTATCAGTCCATAGGTTCCTGTTCGCGAGTCCCGAGCATATAAGGCCAAGGCAGTTATTGCACTTGACTGATGCCAAAGGCGCGTATAATCTTAACCGACAAACAGTGCATTTAGTATAAGTTACCAGGAGCTGATGGTTGTGGCTTATACTCGTGCTGATGGTGGAAAAAGAGGGGCTGACCGAGGGGGTGGGAGAGAGCGGACACTCAGCATTGCTCAAATCCACTTGGGTAGTGCTACGTAGGGAGTAGCTGTGAGCTGCTGTGTGAGATGTTGACGCCTGGGGGCGTGAGCGGCCGCTCGGAAAGTCTACTTGTGATGTGCATTGGTAATGCTAGTCGTGGAGACTGATGTGACAGAGTCAGACATATGTGGCGGAGCGATACTTGATCGACGACGGCCACAGGACGTCGTAGGACGTGAACAGCAAAGGACCACAAAAGTTCTATAAAAACTAGCGGGTCTATGAGTAGAGGGATTTAGTCCGGAACAACTAGTTAGATGCAACCATCTGCTACAATTAGAGCATTTTACTGAATGTGAACGTTTCACATAGATTTTCTTCCAGCATATACAGCAGATCCATTCTCTCGGTCCCGGGTTGGATTCAATACCAGCCCGGAGCAGGAGAGTCTTGAGCAGTCCCGCTGCAAGGAGCTGCTCGGAGGATGACATTATTGGGGGGGGGATAACTGACGGTTTAGGCAGGGGGGTAGCGAAATAACAGCCCTTGGTCGGGGAAACCCCGAGTCATTCCGGTACGTAGAATCGCCTGTCGTGGGAATGTGGCTATCCCTTTCACCTTATTCTTTAAGCGATTTACAAATTCAAACATATACGCTATTACTCTTAAGGCTCTAGGATGTCTGTGTCCTCCAAGGTTGTATGAAAGCCTTCTATTCTTCTACTTTCTGGGGCTATTATATTGCGCGCAGGCGACTTTGGCCATGTGTCAGGTGATTTGACCAGCCAGTTGGGGCCATTCCACCGTAGTGTGGTGGTTGTAAGGTGCAGGAGTTTGAAGCCTCTTGTTCCAAGATCCGCAGGGTTTACAGCACTGGCTACGTGTCGCCAAGTTACTGGCCCAACCAAGTCAATGATTTGAGCTGTGCTGTTAGAAACGTATGTTTTCCACGTATGTGATGGCTTTTCTAGCCATGCGAGCGCGATTTCTGAATCGGACCATAGATACAACTTCCGATCGCTCAGGTTTAAATGTGCTTGCACGGTCGAGGCTAGTTTTGCGAGCAGGAGTGCGCCGCATAGCTCGAGCCGTGGGAGACTTACGGTCTTAAGAGGTGCGAGCTTGGCCTTTGCCACTAATAGGTGGCTTGTAGTTTTGCACGTAAATGGCTGCACAATATGCTTTCTCAGAAGCATCGGAAAAGCCGTGGATTTCGACTTCATGATCGGGTGAGAAATTCACCCACCAAGGTATCTGTATCTCGGATATAGTGTGCAAGTTATTTGCAAATTGGGATGATTTTAATAAGCGGAGTGGTTTCACCACTTCGTCCCAATCGGTTCCATCTAGCCATAATACTTGAATGAGGATTTTTGCTTGTATCATGATTGGTACAAGCCATCCTGCGGGGTTAAAAAGTTTTGCCACAGATGACAAAGTTTGTCTTTTCTTTTTTTGCGGATTTTGCAGATATCGACTCAAGAGTGTAAGAAAATTGGTCTGATGTTGCATTCCATTGTATGCCCAGAGTTTTAGTGATGCTCTCTTTTTCAAACTTTAAAAGATTGGTATCTAGCAAGTTTTCTTTATTGATTTTTGCCAGTATTTCTGGATGGTTGGAAGTTATCTTTTTTAATGGGAGCCCTGCTGAATCGAGGGCTTCGATAACTTGCGCTAGTGACTCTCACGCTAGAGGAAGGCTGCGGCTTCCAGACAGTATATCGTCTACGTATGTTTCAGCACTTAGCACCGGGGCGGCTAGTGGTAGTTTTGCTTTTGTATCTTTAGTCGGTTCGTGTAATGTTCGAATGGCTAGAAACGTTCACATTTTTTCGACGTCACCATTGAAAACGTACTTATACATCGGCCACTGTAAGATAAGTAGCATTAGGTCGGGTTGTAATGTTGGACCCGTATATAAAATGTCATTTAATGAATTGCCTGAGCTCGTGCATTTAGATGCATTGAACACCATTCTTACTTTTGTTGTAAGTTTTTCTGGTTTGATAACCGCGTGGTGTGGTGGATAAAAGGAGGCGTGTTTGCCTTTTGTTATTTTTTCATAGGATTTTACTGATTCCATATGATCTAATTTTATGTATTCCTCAAGGACGTTGTCATATGAGGTTTTTAGCTCGCCTTTTTTAAGAGGTTCATGAGTGACCTAAGGCGAGTGTGTCTGGAAATTGTTGTTTAAATGGTAGTCGAACGACGAACCGCCCATTTTCTGATCTCGTAGTTGTGGCCTCGTAGAAGTCTTCACAATACTTGTCGTCAGCTGTAGTAGTTCTTCTACCTCCCGGAACTTTCTCAATTGTGAGTTAAGATAGTCATTCGAAATATCTTCCACTTGCGTTGTGAAGCTGGATATATTCTCTTTGACTTGACCGCTTAAAATCCACCCAAAGATGGTATTTTGGGCTAGGATGTTGTTGGAGATTTTCTCAACACCATTAAGTATTATTTGGGGGATTAGATCGCTTCCCAATAATATGTCGATTTGATCGGGTGTATGGTAGTTGGGAACGGCTAGTTTCAGATGTGAAAATTTTTGCAGTGTTTGCTATCTATGTTATAGCTTGGTAGCATATTTGTAAGTAGCGGCAGAACAATAGCTGGTCCGCGCTTGTTGAAACCATGGTCATGAAACAGATTTTGTACGAGTTTTGAACAACTCTTCCGCCTATTCCTGAAATTTCAAAGTTGGCTTGTTTGGTTGGCAGATTTAAACTTTTTTGGACCTTAGATGCTATGAATGATCGCTGTGATCCTTGATCTATTAAGGCCCTTAGCTTAAATAGTTCTCCTCTGTGCTCGATAGAGACTATTGCTGTCGGTAACAGTGTTTTGCTTTCATTTTCTGCATGAAGCGTTTGTACTCTCGCTGCATTTGAGCAGCATGGTTGTTCTTGACAAGTTTCGGTATTGTATTTTTCGGGATTTTCCGATGTAGCAGTTGCAGCTAGTCCCGTGGTTCTTTTGGCGTTTGAGCTATTTTGGGGATGGTTATAATTATTATTACGGAGCATCGAATGATGTCTCCTACGGCAATATGCGCAAGTGTATTTACTCGCACATGTCTGGGCAGTGTGGCTAGGCGGCAGGCAATTGTTGCAAAGTTTCTTAGTTCTGACTAAGTTATTTCTTCCTTCGCTGAGGGTAGATACCTTGCCGTGGTGCGAAGGCTTAGTCGCTGAAACAGGATGCGGTTATCCTCGGGACACCGCCCCGTAAGGAGCTCTGTCACGGGGCTAGCTGCACTTCCTCTGGATAGCGATGACTAAGGTCTACCCCCTCCCAATCCAGGGTGTTATGCGATACCGTGCCCATTGGACGTTTGCAGCCGGGAGGTAAATCGTGGCTGTATTTCTACGGAGCCTCTCTGACACCGGACCACCTCAGAGAGTAACCTTGGTCTTACCGCGGTATGGGGCACTGCCGCGGCGGACGATACCCTTCCCCTTTACTATACTTTGACCACAAGTTGGCCCTGTCCAACGAGTGGTCGTACGAACAAGATGAACAAAAACAAATATAAAGCAACAAATTCGTCCTCTTCCTCACGGGGGAGGACAACCACGGCGCAAGCGCCGAAAACACTTTCACGCCCAAGCGGCTCTTCGGGTAAGGGGGCAACCCCACACCCACAACACTCAAGCGACCTGATGGGGGTCGGCACCAGCAAGGTGGCAAGTGTAGTTACGCTGGCAACGGCGAACGACGCTGCACCTGCTGATGCCGAACGTCCATCACGGACAGCTACGGCAACCGCTCTCCCCACAGCTGTGGCAGGGGTCTCACGACCCGGCCACAATGGGCCAAAGGAGAAGGTGGCCGGCTACAACTTTAACTTCACCGGGGGAGCGACCGCGATGGCAACTACGGGTCGGCTCCCTCTGGACACTTCGAGGGCAACCTCGCAAATGACAGGCAAAAGCGACCTGGAGGGGGTCAGCACCAGTGCGGTAGCGAACGCAGTTACGCTGGCAACGGCGAACGGCGCCGCATCCACTGATGCTGAACGCCCTTCAGGAAGCGGCACGGCAGCCATTCTCCCCACAGCTCTGGCAGGGGTCTCACGACCTAGCCACAAAGAGCCAAAGGAGAAGGAGGCCGCAACCAATCCACCAACCGGGAGAATGACCGCGAGGGCAACTACGGGTCAGATCCCCTTAAATATCCCTCCCAATCGCCATACGCATCGGGAGAAAAGGAAGGCCTCTAAGGTACTGAAAAAATACGTGGGGGTTCCGCTGGATACGTTGTCCCAAAATGCCAGGAACGCGGTGACGAGGGCGCGAGCTCTGCTACCGGAGTTCCAAAGCACTGCGGTGGCAACTGGGGAAAGCGCAACCCCCTTCAAACGCCAGAGGTCGGATGAGGACATAAAACCTCCCTCCAAAAGGCACCAGAATCACCCTGGGGTGGGCAAACCGAGCTTTGCCGAGGTGGCAAAGGACCGGATCCTTATAGGGATCCTGGACCGGGGAAACGACCGTGGGGCCATCCCGAAAGATCAGTGGCCGTATGTCCGGAACGCCATCGGCGACGCCGTTCTCGACGTGTTGATGGAGGCTCCGGGCAGTCCGCCGCGTGGTGCTGATGCGGGCTGGTACCAGGGTCAAATAAAGATCCTCGCTTGCGAAGACGCAAGAACTGTTGCGCTGTACAAGGCAGCAGCGGCAAGGCTAGGCCCGGTCTACCCTGGGGCGAAGATAGAGGTCGTCGACTGGAAGGACATTCCAGCTCGGCCTAGGGCGAGGGCCTGGGTTCCAGCAATCCCTGCAGAGCCGGAGAGAATCCTGGCTATGCTTCGAGTCATGAACCCAACTCTCCCCGCCCAGGACTGGAAGATCATTCAAGTCGGCGACGCTGAAGGGCACAGAAGGGAGGTAGTTCTGGCCCTAAATAAGGAGGCGCTCGAGCCTTTGAATAGATCAAATGGACGTGTGCATTACGGCATTGGCGAAGTCGTAATCCACGTTTACCGTGGCGACGCGCAGCGCGCATCCTTTTCGGGTGCTCCGGTGGACATGGACATCGAAACACCCGAAGAGGAAGCGGAACTCTCTGACGCTGGCAGTATGGTGTCCGCCACGTCAAATTGCGCAGGCGCCCTGCACAGTTTGTCGATGGAGGATGCCCTGCTGGACAGCGACGGGGAAGACCTCGACGTCACGGTGTTGGTAGGGGAGTCTGGGCACACTCATGTTGAGGGTGCTTCAGATAAACCTACATAAATCGAAGGCAGCTTCGGCTGCTTTAATTGGTCGCCTTTCTAAAGGCGACGTTGATGTGGTCCTCATCCAAGAGCCGTGGGTCAACAAAGCACGGATTTGCGGACTGGGGACTAAGGAATTCAAGCTCATCAGAGCTGATGGAGAAGGTAAAGTTAGAACCTGCATTATGGTTAGGTCTGAGCTAATAACTTTTCTTTTACCTAACTACAGCAATGGCGACGTCACAGCGGCCAATCTCACAGTTGGCAACATTAAGTTAATTATTGCCTCGGTCTACATGCCTTACGACGCGGAGGATCCTCCACCGCAAGACAAGGTGAAAACACTGGTGGCCGACTGCAGCAGGGACCACTTGCTTATTGGAACGGACGCAAATGCCCACCACGTCCAGTGGGGAAGTTCCGACATAAACGCTCGAGGTGAGTCTCTTTTTGATTTTCTTTTAACGACTAACCTCGTAGTTTGTAACGTAGGTAATGAACCAACATTTATTACTAAAAATCGAAGAGAGGTCATTGACCTTACTATTTGTAGCGAAAGCGCTTACGAGTTAATTAGGAGCTGGCGGGTTCTTGATGACCACTCTTTCTCTGACCACCGCTATATTGAGGTGGTTTTAAACCTTGCCGTCGAAACGGCCATTATGAGACGGAACCCACGTAGCACAAACTGGGAACTGCATAACGAGCTGTTTGATAGAGGTCTGCCAGAACTACCCTCTCAATGCCCCTCTTCTGTAGCGGAGCTAGAGGACATGGTTACGACCTTCACAACGGCACTCTCAAACGCCTTAGAAAAGGCCTGCCCAGTACCAAAACCGCGAGGTAAGCATAAACCTTACTGGTGGTCCCGGGATCTGGACTCATTACGGAAATCCTGCAGGAAACAGTTTAATATAGCCAAAAACCTCGATTGTGAGAGTCAATGGCTTGAATATAAAAACAAACTGAGGGCCTATAAAAAAGCCCTGAGACAAGCGAAGAGAACTTCGTGGAGAAACTTCTGCACTGGAGTCGAAAGTGTCGACGACACAGCAAGACTTAGGTGCGTGCTATCAAAGTCGCAAACGGCCATGAGCTTTTTGCGGCGACACGACGGTACCTGGACCAGCTCAGAAGAGGAGACTCTAGAACTGCTCTTGGATACTCACTTTCCGGGAAACATGCATTGTGCTCCAATTGCACCTGCAACCAACCTGGCCGTAAATATACCCATAACTGTGGAGGGAGTTAAATGGGCGGTCAAGAGCTTCAAGCCGTTCAAGTCCGCTGGACCGGACGGGATTATTCCCGCACAGCTAATCAATACTTTGGAGACATCAGCTAACTGGCTGTATCACATCTTCACGGCCTGTCTGTCTCTCAACCATATTCCGTGCTTATGGAGAAGCGCAACGGTCATCTTTATTCCGAAGGCAGGTAAGGCCTCTCACTATGAGCCGAAAGACTACAGACCGATAAGTCTAACGTCTTTTGCTCTCAAAACCCTAGAGAGGATAATAAATAACTACCTCACTACCACAATTGACAGCAACCATATATCAAGCTGTCAACACGCTTACCTCAAAGGTAAATCTACGGAGACTGCGCTCCACACCCTAGTCTCTACCATAGAGGCATCCATGGACGAGAAAGACTACTGTCTGGTTGCCTTCCTCGATATCGAAGGAGCCTTCAATAACATTAGCCCAGCTGCTGTTAACACCGCACTAACAGATCTGGGGGTAAACAGGTCCCTGGTGGGACTGATCGACCAACTACTCAAAGGGAGAAAAATTCTCTCATCTCTGGGGTCTGTTGATATAACACGATACGCCACAAGAGGCACTCCTCAAGGCGGCGTTCTCTCGCCTCTCCTGTGGAACTTAACAGTTAACTCGCTGCTAAGAGACACATGTTGGGGCAGCGGCAAGGTGGTGGCATATGCCGACGACCTGGCCGTGGCATACAGAGGCAAATTCCCACAAACCCTGTGCGATCTGATGCAGGCGGCGTTGCGAGAGATCTCAGTATGGTCCTCTCGCTGCGGGCTTAGCGTCAACTCCGAGAAGGTGGAACTTGTCTTATTCACTAAGCGATACAAAATACCACCGTTAATACTACCAGAACTAAACGGCGTGCGCCTTAATCTGGCCGATAAGGCCAAATTTCTAGGTGTAGTTCTGGACAAAAGGCTGAATTGGAAAGAAAACGTCATTCAGCGCCAAAAGAAAGCGTATATTGCATTATATACGTGCAAGAGGGCCATAGGCAGGAAATGGGGTCTTAGCCCCAAGATATGCAAATGGATTTACACGACTATTATAAAACCCATATTGCTATACGGGGTCGTCGTGTGGTGGCCTGCCCTGTGCAAGGCCTCAAACCTGAACCTATTAGGGAAGGTTCACAGGTCTAGCATGATCAGCATAGGCGGAGCTCTGAGAACTACTCCGAGCGAAGCTCTACAGGTCATTCTAGACCTCATCCCTCTAGACATAGAGGGTTACCGAGCAGCGGCGACATCAGCCCTGCGTCTACGGGAATCGTCTATCTGGATTACTCGGACCAAAGGACATTCCACCATACTAAATAATTTCAATTTTATTCCCGGAAGTACGGATCGCTGCGTGACTACCACAGTCACGGAGTGCGACTTTACGGTAAACATCCCCAGCAGGGAAGACTGGGTTGAGCCGGACTGGTGCTATGGCGCAGAAGACAGTATCTGCATATACACCGACGGCTCCAAACTAAACGGGAGAGTCGGTGGAGGGGTCTACTCAATAGATTGCGACTTAGAGCTCTCCTTCAGACTACCTGATCACTGTAGTGTCTTCCAGGCCGAAGTCTGTGCAATCATGGAGGCCACAGCCCGGATCGAACGGGACACTATCGGCAAGGAAATATTCATTTTCAGCGATAGCCAAGCCGCCATCAAAGCACTTGGCTCCAACTCGTTCAATTCTGAACTAACGCTAAACTGTCGCCGATCTCTTCAGGAGATGGCCAAGCAGAACTGTGTTAACCTCACGTGGGTACCGGGCCACAGGGACATTGAGGGTAACTGTAGGGCAGACGAGCTTGCCAGGCAGGGTACTACCAAGCAAGTTCTTCCTGATAAAGAACGCTTGGGTATACCCTTTGCAACGTGCAGGCTAATGCTAAACGAATTCACCTATCGACAAGCCAACGAAAGATGGCTTCAAACCCCAGGTTGTTTGATATCCAAACAAACCTGGCCAAAAAGGGATCCAAAGAGATCCCGACAGATCTACACCCTAAGAAGGGCTGATATTTCCAAGATAATAGGAGTGCTAACTGGCCACTGTCTTATTGGGAGGCACGCAGAGAGACTGGGCGTGCCTTACCGCCGTTGCTGCAGGAGCTGCAAAGACGACGAAATGGAAGAAACTGTAGAACACCTCATCTGCAACTGCCCCGCACTTAGCGGCGCTAGACGTCGCTGCCTGGGTGCTCCCTTCCTGGACAACATTCGCCAAATTGCGAAGTATGACATCAAGGACGTGATGGCTTTCATCAAGTCTTCCAAGTGGTTCGAAGAGGAGGAGGTATAAAGGTGTCTCTATGTGGTATCACAACGGGCCTAATGCTACTGGCCTAAGTGTGCCTCTTTGGCAGCCACTTCAACCTAACCTAAGTTATTTCTTTCCTGGCAGTGTCTTCCGAATCTAACCTCGCTTGGTGCATGTGTACCGCATACATCGGCAGGAAAACTAAGTAATTGAGTTTTGTGCAACGCACAATGTTACAACATTTAATGACAGGGTGTTATTCTGTGGGCCATTCCGTCACAACCCCATCCCGTGGAACGCTCAGTTTCACCACAATTCACGTCTAAGATCGCCATCTTGGATGCAGGACGTCGTAGTACACCGCTGCCTTGGTATACCTGACCACCCTACCACGACACCAGCCCCGCTTTGGCACATTCGTGGTGCAATCGAAAACTAAGTCTCCGATACGCAAGGCCTTTTCTCTGCGACACCAAAGCGTGCCACAGCGCGCTTGACGCACTGCACCATTCGCTCCCGTACTCCACCTTCAGATGGGTTACTCGGCTAGTTGAACGCCCACTCGACTCCCTTAGACGACAGCTCGTTTTGAACCTTTTTGCAGTCAACAATTTCCGTCAATCTCTTCGCTTCTCTGTCGACTCCAACAAAATTGGTTCCGTTATCGGAACCCAGCAAATTTTTTGACAAGGGCTTCTCCTAACATCGATTACAAAACGAGTTCCTATGTAATCAAGAAATACTTCCCGATGATTATTTCCATTACCAGTTACGATGGCAGTATTGCATTACAGAATCGATTCTGAGTAATGCGTAAGAGAAGCGAGTAATATCAAAAAAGAGATTCTAAATATGCATTCCAAAAATCCTTCTGAGTAAGGCAAAGAGGAAGCGCTTTCGCTTAATGACATGCCTGGGTTAAAATAATCGGTGGTTTCATATGGTTGGTAATGTGTTCCACAATAAGGAACTCGTTTTGTAATCGATGTAAGGAGCAGCGCTTGTCAAAAATTTTGCTGGGAACGTATACGTAGGTACTCCCCGCCTGTTGATAAAGTTACTAATGCACAGTATACAGGAGTCGGTGGATAAGTCCTGTGCTAATTCTAAATGGATTTCCCTCACTGTCAGGCACGTGAATACCGCAACCCATCGCTTCTCCGTACGTCGGCCAATGGAAACGTTGATCGGATCAAAATAGTCTAGGCCAGTGAAGGTGAAAGGGCGAATGTATGGTGTCAGACGGTCGGAAGTGAGCCCATCAACAGGACAACCGGCTTTGCATTCAAAATTTTGCAAACAAAACAGCTGGAAATGACTGTGCCCAGAACTTGACGAAGACGCGGAATCCAAAACGTACGCCGGATTTCCGTGATGGTCGCTTCAATATTTTGATGCATCATCTTGGAGTGTTTATCAGCAACTACCAACTTAGTTACGATGCGATCGGCTGGGAGAATAATTGGACATATCCCGCAACTCTTCCGCGTATTTTTAGTCTTGGACCAGACGGAATAATGTTAGCTGAGATCTTTCGAGATCCTCTGCTGTTAAGCCATACATTTGATCGGGCGTCTTCTGATTTTTGCATGCCGAAATGAATCTAAGGGTCCAAGCGACAGTGCGTCTAAGTTTGGTAAAAGAGGAAAAACGACTAAAATCAATAAAAACCTTACGTGCTACCAGTAGCGCAAATGTTTGTTTAATTTCTTATCCATCAGCCAATTCATGCTGAATTGTTCCAACAGTTTCTCCATTATCCCAGTTTCCTTGTAGAGTTTGAAGGAAACTCGGGCCATTGATGGCGAGAAATCTGTGGGATACTTAGCACGAGTGCCTTCGTCTGCTACATTGTCTGTCGTAGACACCCACCGCCAATAGCTTGTCTTTGATCCGTCCAAAATTTCAGCGATCCTGTGCCCAACGAAGGGTTTATATCGGCGATTTTTGCTATCAATCCAATGTAACACGGTACTCGAGTCGCTCCATATAAAAAATTCGTTAATCTCGAAAGAGTGTTAATTTAAGATAGTGTTCATCAACCTTGTTCCCAGAACTGCTGCCTGTAGCTCAAGGCGTGGCATCGTAAGAGGCTTCAGCGGAGCGGTTCTGGTCTTCGCACAAACAAATGAGACACCAATCACATCGTTGACTGTGACGAATCTCCAGTAGGCTACTGTTGCGAACGCGTCCTCACTCGCGTCGACAAATACATGTAACTGCAGTTGCTTCATAGTTGTGCTGTTAAAATAATGGCGCGGGATATGGCATTGTGTGACGTTGGTAAGTTGCGCACCGTAATTAATCTAGGACAATTTTATCAGTATAATTAAAATTTATTTCGAAATTAAAGTCATCAGTGCAAGGCTGCCAATACATCCCCAACACCTTTTCGGATGCGAATGTTTCCTTGCGTTTAATGTCCAGCGCAACACTTTTACCACCCAGCGATTTAAATACTTCAGGCGAGTTCACACTTGCCTTGAGACCTTAATGGCTTCATCAAAGGAATGAAAACTATCAACAAAATCATCCACATAGTGGTACTCTTCACGGTGTCTCAAAGCGTTCACCGTCTTCACATGATGAGCCAAACATGCCGAGCAAGCTGCTCCAAAGGTCATTACTACCATTTCGTATACGTCGGGTGGTTTTGTCGCATGGCCGCCTCGCCAAATAAATCGTTGAGCGCATCGAACCCTAGGTTGAGCCACCACCTGGTGAAACATTTCCCTTACGTCGGCGCATACTGCGACTTTAAACTCGCGAAAGTTAAATAATTTTGCGGCCAGCGGTCGATACTGCGGAGGCCCTTTTAGCAAATGCGAATTGAGTTAAGTCCCATTCGAACACGCTGCTGCATCAAAGACTAGTCGCAATTTCATTGGCTTATTTGGGTTCACCACGGCGAAGTGCAGCAAGTACCAAGTCCTTGGATGGTAAGAGGCTATTTCATCATCCCGCTTCCACAGCAAGCTTACTTGGAACCTCCCATTGATCTCTATAGTATTGGCTTCCAACATTGCGTTAGATCGTTTATCATCGTCGCTTAGTACAGGTGCCACCGTTTTCACTCCAAAGTTTTCTGTTTTAAAATAGTCAGATACGATGTCGTGAATCTCAGAAATATTCTGTAAACGTGTTAATAAACATGTAGCGCTTGGCTTATGCGCCCTATTAGTCTGCCCGAAAATCACCCAACCAAGTTTATTATGTGCCGCATACGGGCCGTAACCCCAGATGGCAGTTATCTAATCCAATAAGCATCTTTGGTGTAGCGTTGGAATATAGCGACGGTGTGAATTGTTTACCAAATTTCAAATTCTCCAAGTTTGCGTGGGTAAATTAAGATTATTTACACCATAAATATTGCGCAGATTGTGCCTCTTTTTCATCCCGCGACCATTTATGTAGAGATCAACCGATACCGTCGGC
The DNA here is from genome assembly GCA_951509765.1 of Sphenella marginata. Classification (NCBI taxonomy): domain Eukaryota; kingdom Metazoa; phylum Arthropoda; class Insecta; order Diptera; family Tephritidae; genus Sphenella; species Sphenella marginata. The sequence continues at coordinate 69,865,896 of OX608079.1, forward strand.
TCCTGAATAGCTCTGCCTCCAAACCATTGGATATCGAGTCGTTTCCGTTGACCACTAACACTTAGCTCCTCCAATAGGTCTCTGTCGACCATTGTTACCGACGATCCCTCATCCAGTAATGCGTAGATATCCACGCTTCTGGTTGGAACATGAAGGGTCACGGGAACTACCCTAAAAAACAACTTGTTGCTTGAATTTATATTAGCATTGCAGCTTAGGACAGCATCATTGGTTGATTTCGAAAGCTGGTTCAAGGGTTTTGTGGTAGGACTACCTCCACTTCGCTGCTTGGCATTCCGGTTTTCATGTAAAAGTGTATTATGCTTATTTCCACAATTATTTATAACACATGCCTTCCGTCTATGACAACCTCGAGTAGAATGTCCATAGTTAAGACAGCTGAAACAAAGCTTATGTTGTTTTACCATAGTCCAACGATCAGTTACATTTGCATCTAAGAATTGCTTACATACATATATTGTATGCCCTCCCTTACACTTTATGGCGTTTGTGGCGTTACCTTGAACCTCGGAAACATGAAAGATTCGTCGTTGTAGATTTCCACGTGGTTCGTTGTCTAACACCGTTGAAAAACGGGAATCTCTGAGAGCCACTCACTAAAATGTTTAATATTTGGATACGGCAAAATTGTTGAGGCACGCCGGGCCCACTCTACTTGCTTACTCATAGGTAGCTTCCGTACCAATTCTTCTAATAAAGTTGGATTTGCTATATGGTGCTCCTAATTAATATATTGTAAAAATACAAATGCACAAGTTTACCTATTATGTTTTCTGAAATCGGCGAAACTTCTCGTAATTGCTTCAACTGGCTACGAATCGAAAACTCAGGTCGACCAAAACGTATACGTAGATAATAATAATAATAATAGGATTGAGGAAGTGTACTGCGACCTTAAAGGTCTATTGTACCCTCATAACCTCATAGCACCTTGTCCAGCCCGATCCGCCTCAGAAAGTCCAGTGTAGGTGCGCCTAAGTACTTATGTCTACTCCTCGACACAGCATCACAACTACACAGTATGTGCTCCGCTGTTTCATCCTCGGTATCGCAGAACCGACATAGGCTAGAGGATTTAATGCCGAGTTTGTGCAGATGGGCGTTTAGCCTGCAGTGTCCTGTCAGTATTCCTGTGATGATCCTTAGGTTGTTCTTGGACAGGGTTATTAATTCTTTATAACGCTTAGAATTATAGTCCCCCATCATGGCCTTTGCCTGGCGCAGCCCGGCCGTCTGCTCCCAGTACCCTTCCCTCATTCTGCACTCTTCATTTCTCAGCCATTCTTTGATAGAGTGGGACCCTATTACCAGAAACGGCTCTGGGCCAATGGGTCTCGTTGCTGCCGCTTCCCTTGCCACTCGATCCGCCCGTTCGTTGCCATCCACCCCTATGCGGCCTGTCTACACATATGGTTATAGCTGCTACCTCAGCCTGGAATATGCTGGGATCTGCTCCTAGTGGTACAGCGAGTTCCGTGCGTGGGCCAAATATTCCCGCGCCGATTCCTTCAGGGGGTTTCGAGCCGTCCGTGTACCATTCGATAGCTCGATTTTGGTGGAATTTCTCAATCTTCGTGGGATTCCACGTGGCTTTATCCCCTGTTCTCTTAACTTCTCCGCTCCCACAGACGAGATGACCTTGCCTTTTCCAAATCCGTCCTTTGCTATGTTTAGCAAAGTTCGCTTGGCTACTTATTCTACCACAACGTGCAGTGGACTCAGGTCTAGTAGCACCTCCAGTGCCGCCGTAGGGCAGGTGCGCATTGCTCCCGTAATGCATATGCATGCAAGGCGTTGGGTTTTTGCTAATGCCTTTTGCACCGTTCCCAGACCTGATCTGGAGCCCCAGGCTACTGCCCCGTACACTATTATTGGCCTGACGATCATTAAGTACATCCATCTCAGGAACGCTGGGTTACATCCCCATGATTTGCCTGCGAGTCTTCTGCACACCATTATCGACTTTGTTGCTTTCATTGTCATGTTTGCCACCTGGAGTTTGGAGTCGAACGTTACTCCCAAACATTTCACCTCGGAGGCTAGCTCTATTTGCTCTCCCCCTAGGGTGATTGTCTGCAGTCCCGCAGGGATCTTCTTTGTGTGAATGGGATGATGGCGGTTTGGCCAGGGTTAATGCTCAGACCAGCCCCGGCACACCATCTACTTGTCAGGTTTAACACTCTTTGGATAATGTCACAGAGCGTGTGCTCGAACTTCCCTCTGGCGATGATCACAATGCCATCCGCTTACCCCTGACAACGAATGCCATCGTCCGTCAGAAGCTGTAGAAGTTCGTCCACCACTATGCTCCACAGAAGGGGTGACAGTACTCCTCCTTGTGGGCATCCTTTTGTCGTTCTTACCCGAACCGTGTCTGCTCCGATTTCGGTCTCTGCTATTTTAGTTCGAAGCAGTGCATCTATCCATCTTATGATGGTATTCGGGACTCCTTTGCTTTCCAGAGCTCGGCTCACACTCGCATTCGAAGTGTTATCGAAAGCTCCCTCATTGTCCATGAATGCACATATTATTGTATCTCCTTGCCCGAACGCACTCCTTATTTCCGTGGTCAGCTGGTACAAGGCCATGTCTGTTGACCTTCCTGCCCTGTAAGCGTGTTGGCCCACGTGTAGAGGCCTCTGCCTCAGGGCGTTCGATCTTACCTCCTGATCTATTATCTTCTCCATCGTCTTCAGTACTTAGGAGGTTGAGCTGATGAGCCTAAACGACTAGGCCACCGAGTAGTCCTTTTTCCCTGCCTTTGGTATGAATACAACCTTTGCCCGCCGCCATATGTTTGGAATATAGGCCAGGGCTAAGCTGTCTTTCATTATTCCTGTCAGGTGTGGTATGAGTTGCTCCCCGTGCTGAGGAAAGGCTGGCTTATCCCATCTGCCCCCGGCGACTTGAACTGCTCAAAGGATGCTAATGCCCATTTGACTGCATTTTTGCTGAAAAGAGCCTTCGGAAGGTGCCAGTCCTGGGCCGATGGTCTTGCCTGCCTGACTTCGACTTCGGCAAGGTCTGGCGATGCATCCGGAAAGTGAGCAGCTAGTAATGCCATAGCTCTTTCCTCCTCGGTCATTGTGAAGTTCCCATTTGGGAGCTTCAGTGACATCCTAGTTTCCCTTTGCTCCATGGCCGCTTCCGGGGTGGAGCTTATCTTTTCACAGAAGGTCCTGAAGCTTGTTCTTTTTGACCTCCTTATTCCTTCATTGTACTCAGTGAGGAGACTTTTGTACTCTTCCCACTGGCCGGTGCGCCTTGCCTGCTAAAGCTATCCCAGTCAGTTTTCCTGGGGTTTCTCCGCAAATTTGCCTCCCGTGCAGCAGCATTGACATCAAACCTTATGATGCGATGATCCGAGAGGGAGCGTTCCTCCGAAACTCTCCAGTTCGAGATCATGGCATCAGCCAGGTTGTTGCCAATTGTGATGTCTAGGAATTCCTCTCGTACCCTTGTTGCAAAGGTGGGTGCATTACCCACATTATATACGTTAAGGTCGCTACTTATTAAAAACTTTAAAAGGTACTCACCAACCAAAGGGGGTCTGAACTACCCCACATCTCATTGTGGGCGTTTGCGTCGCATCCAATGATCAGTGGGAGTTTTGCCCTTCTGCAGTGGTTTGCCAAGCTTCTGACGCTCTCTGGCGTAAAGTTGTTGTCATCGCTCGCCAGGTATGCCGCAGCAAAGACTACACTAGTCCTGCGGCACTCAACCTCCAGCATCGTTTGTACCGCTACTAGGTCCTTACTCATGTGCTCTGTAAGACAGAAATAGTCAATAGAATTTCTTAGTGAGAGAGATCCCAAATTACCTTATTCTTGTTTCCTTTCAATCCTCTTATCTGGCCGTTTACCACCCACGGCTCTTGTAATAGAGCGATGCCCAGATTGTCCTCCTCGAAACTCAACGCAAGCTTAGGTGATGCTGCTTTAGCGTGGTGGAGGTTTATCTGGGCCACCGCTGTTCCTCTTAGATCGGTCATTGGACCGGCCCCATCGGCTCGTCCAGGTCAGCCGAACATCCTCATCTTCATCTTCCCTGATGTCCAGGTTGCGGAAGTCCATGCCCTCCAGCAATTCCTGGGTGTTGGGGCCCACAGCGGTCTCCCCCGGAATGCTGCCGGCCACGGCCACTGATCTGGTTGAGCTCCTCATCCACCTGTACTGTGGCTCGTCCTGTGGGCGAGTTTCCTCGGTCGCTTTGCTCCTCCATTTTGGAACTTTCGGCGGGATGGTCTACCTTCTGCTTCCAAGGCCTCATTAGCAAGAAGCTGAATCGGTAGTTTAGCCTGAATGATTCCCTTTTGATGGCATTGAAGGAGGCCTCATCGATGGCCATGTTCAGCCGAAGCCCCCCCATCCTCAACATTGGTGCTGAATATTCGCCATAGCTCGGTGTGCAGACCCGAGTTCTGTGCCCTGATTAGCTTTAGCACAAAGTCCGTCGACTAATCCGCACTTCTGGGCAGGAATATGGTGACCGTATGCGTGGGGGGTATGTCGTCCCCACTCTTCGTTGTGAGGGCTGGGCCTGTCCATCCCTGCAGCGTCGGTATCGTTCTGTTTAGCCACATCGCGGTACCCTCATCTCTACAATCCACCAAGAGTAGCCCTGGGCGGAAGTAGACCCCGCAGAAGGATATCGGGCTTGTCCAGCCCTCCGCGACCTCCATCATGATGGCGACCTGTAGAGCAGATAGCTCCTCCTGGATCAGGCTTTCCGCTGGGTAGTACCTAGGCAGCACCGCCATCCTTATACCTCTGGTGGCTTCAGAATAGCTTTGCTGCTCATGAGCTTCCCTCGCAGTTCCCGGTCCAGACAATCCTGACGCCCTAGAGGTCCCCGCCGTGGTGGCGGTCGAGGTGGTAGCTGGTCGTTTTGCCCACTGTCCCCTCTGGTCCTTTGTGTCCTCATGTGCGCTGGTGCCGCAGCTCCGCTTTGAAGCGCTGTCGGAGGCCTATGCGCGGTTGTGAGTCCCGATACTGCTAACGGGGGCGCGTGCACGCTGGTCTTTGCTGCTCCGTCCCTGACCGATTCCCTTCGCTTGGTTGGGTTCGGTCCTGTCTTTATTCGCAATATTTGGAATACTCCGAGTTTTTAAAGTTTTCGGGCAATTCTGAATCATCTGTTTCAATGATTGCGTCATATGCCGATTGGAGCCGTGTCCAAAATCTATCAAGTGATTTTTATTTCACTTCAAGAACCTGATTCTGTATTTTCCTCTATAGCAATTGAGGAAAATCTTGTGCAGTATCTTATGATACTGTCACTTTCTGCAATGAATTTTGCAGTTGAAAATCTTTGCCCTTTTTTTGCTTTGCACCCTGTTTGGAACGGGTGCTTTCAGCTGGGCTGCCTTGAGGCTTTTCTTCTTCACCCATTTTGGGTATATCTAATAATAGATGAGGTCCGTTGACATTTTGAGTCGAAGCTGAACCTATTTTACTATAGAATAGTGATAAGTTTCTATTTATATAGATATTTTTTGTTTGTCGGTGCTTAATCAATATAATACTGTGTATGTTTATTTATGTATATATAATAATTTTTAGTTTGCCCCGATTTAATAGGTATCACTGCTTTCATTTTACTCTCGACTCTAATTTCCAAGTCGGGTTTAATTATCTATACATATATGAATAGGCTAACATTTTTTCCTTACAATCAATTGCCAGAGTGTATCTCATAAAAAAATGCAAAATTCAAATTATTATATATTTTGATATCTTTTCATGGGCCAGGAGCTTTGCATAGGCAATCAAAAAATTATTCATTAATTTGTAATAATTCATAAAAGTTTTCACCAAAACCCAAAACTGTTAACTACAGTATCTGACTGTTTCATTGTACATACAGCAGTGGCGCAGGTGGTGAGCGTGCCGGCTATGATGCGTGCGTTTGTAAGTTCAAGCACGTGTTCAGGGCAGGTTAAGTTTTTTTCTTTTTTTACTAAATTGAATTTGTCATAATATATTTTTTCCTTATCATATATATTATTTCTGCAAGGTCTTCTAGTGTTTGCTCCTAATTTTCTGCTTTCTTTTCGAACCAATATTAATAAGTAAGGTATCGTATTAAAGGTGTGGATTACCTTTACATGCGAAACTATATATTAATTACAGCAGTGCTTTTGTTAAAGCGTATTTTATAAAAATTAATTTGTTTAAATAAACCATTGGAATGCACAAAAAAATCAATTTGAACTGCAACGCCATTGTGAATCAGAGACTTTATCTACTGCGGTGTAGATGTCGCTGATGGTATTGGTGAACATAGGATTTAATAAGTTATACTAATTTAAGGTGGTCGATTTTCGACCACGGGATATACGAGTACTTATTAAGTTGGAGATAAATATGTATGTTTTTTATATTTGTAATTTATTTTATGCTTTCGTACACGAAAAGTGTGTTGGGTAATCCCTTGACTTCGGTCAGTTATTAAATTTTTACGTATATATAAGTACGTTTGAATATGCTGTATTTTTGGTGAGCGTGGCTAAACACAAGTTTGTGTGTTTGTCTATATGTATAGCAGTGACAATAGCCGCGGTGGACAAAAGCAAAGCAGGTAACCAATATAATAAATGTGTTCTGCTCTAATTATGCCAATGCAATTCTAAGTTCAATGCAATTGACTGCAAGGAACTTTGTTGTTTGTTTACCCTTTTTTTGGTATACTTTGTCGCTTAACACACGTTTGTGCGTTTGTCTATATTTTCCCGTGAATATAACTAGAATATGTAAGTAATTATGATGGGATGTCAGCTTTCAATTAAATGTTATTTTATTATTTTTGTTTCCTTTTTCTTTCTAGTTTCTGCTTATTTCCGGTCCACAATCCTGACTTTTTTTTACTTATGTATGTAAGGGAATGCAAGCAATGGGGGTATTGCGGGATAAATTTGCAAGTGAAAACTTGAATATATGTATTTTGTTTTTGTTAATTTTTTTTTGTGCTTGAGGACATGAAATTTAGTTAAGTATATTGTTTCTATACTTTTGTGCGGTACTTAATGTGGAAAAATATTTATGTACATAAATATGTTTTAGTTTATGTAAGTGGGGATCGGAACTTCGATAAAATCGGGAAGACTGTATATATATAATTTTTTGCGGCTTTTTTACCGACTACAGTTTATTTTAAAATATTCCGTTTTTGGTGGAAAATTTTTGTATTAAAATTGGTACTTATGGTATGTACAATTTAATATCAGATTGTTGGTTGCTATTGACAATATTTTTCGAATGTTAGGAATATGCTGGAAAATATTGATTTTAAATAAATTTTCAAGATACAACTTACTTGGGTACCGCTTCTAAGGGTATGGGTAGGTATGCTATATAGAAACAATAAAATGCATTTTTACATCTAAATCGCCTAGCTCGTGTATATTTTGTGGTTGATTTTTGGTATATGAATTTCAATTATTAGCTGAGAGCTGATATGCGACGCACGGAAGGCCACAGACGTACCAACGCAACGTTTGTTGATGGCGAGGATAAGGAAAAAGGACACAAATAAAAAAATTAACCGCTAAGGGGATGTGCCCGTTCGATGTTAATCGACAATTACCGACATTCATGAACACATTTAAAATTTCTCAGCCTAAATACAGTGAGGTCAATGAAAATGAGACAGATTCGCTGTTCATAATAATTTCCTTTTGTTGTTGTCTTGTTTTTGTGCAGTTGTGCTGTTTAAGTTTTTTATTTATTTGTTCGCGCCCGAATTTTGTGGACTGTATAGTTTTGTTGTTATATATTGTTTTTTTTTTTATTGTGGTTTGTATTTATTAAACTTTTGGTTTAATGTATTTTTATGTAAACTGCACTTTAAATATTCTTGTTTTGCCACCCTAGTATATGTTTGCTTTTTTTGTTCACAATTTAATTTTTATATTTTGTTTAGGTAAGGCCCTCTTTTTTTCAATTTTTTTTATTCTTCTTTTCCACTGTCCATAGGTACCTGTCTTTGAGGCGATGTAGGACCATATATATTTTAGGGCACTGGACTTCACTCACCTTTGCACTCACAACCGAAATTCAATAAGATAGGCGTTTTTAATGGTGTTGACAATTAGTTGGTGCGTGACTGGTTAAGTGTGTGTGTGTGGTGTGGTGAATTCTGGCGGCAGGGTTGTACCTACCAGTGTTGTGGCTAATCTAGCCAACAAGGAAGAACAAGAGAATTCCAATGGCAATATCAACTACATGGTTTCTTTTGCGAGTATCACAGGAAAGTTTTACAATATTTACGAAGATATTATAAAATGGTATTTAAACAGAGAAAACTTTTGTACAAACTACTCTAAATTCAGTTACTTGCAACAATAAATATTTTTCAACAACTACTTTCCCAATAGCTATGTAGTCGTACTTTTTTTTCAGTCAGCATGAATGAGACATTGCGTATTTCGCCTCTGAATTCGGAACTCCCAGTCAGGTGAGCTCAGCTGTTAGTCGAACAGCTGATTGATAACTTACTTGAAGACCTTTACAATGGGCGCCACTATCAATATTATTGAAAGTAGCAGACATGGCACAATTCACAGATAGAAGCATCCGAGTTGCATTTTTTTATTTTTTTTTCATTCGAACGCAGCTATCATTTTGAGCAAAAATTATTCAAATGGGATTCTACAGATGAATGAACGATCAAATTGAAAAACATTTTCACTCGTATATCAATATATCGTCGGTTGAAAAGTGCACCCTAACGTGTTGATTCTGACGGGTCGGCGTAACCGGAAATTTCGTTCCTAGAAGTTATCTAACCGATAATCGTAACCGTCGGCAATGCGGTTCATGTACCCTCGTTTCTAGCTTGCATGGCAACGCTGTCAAAAACAAACAATATTCAAAAGGGAATAAAATGCAAACGCGCACGAAACTTAGCGTAAAAAAGTGTTTGTATTGTTAATTAATAGTGAACTAGTAGGTGTAAAAATTTTGTGGTATTTTCTGCCCACAAAAATGTTTACAAAACACATGCAGTTTAAAGCGGTTACGTGGCGTTACCTCCTATGTTGGTGGTTACGAAATTGAACTGCAACTTAAGCCGGCAGAATACCAAAAGGGTGTAAAAGATTCCAAGTTGTTTATTTGCCGGTGAAACGAACCACTCTAGAATTGACCCGTAAATGTGAATATCCATGAACAATTATAATCATAAATAATTATTATTTTCGAAAACGTCTTAAACATTTTCTCGGCATTTTTGATACAACAATTAGAGCTTTCGCTATCCTTCAATTGAGTTAAGTAGTCGGAGATCTAAAAACACCAAGTATATAGGCCCCGACGGCATTTCAATGTTGATGCTGAAACACCTCGGCGACGAAGGTATAAGATACCTACCCCACAATAACACACATTTCCAACCTTTCCCTGTCCACCTTTGTCATTCCGGAAAGATGGAGACAGGCAAAAGTGGTCCCACTACTAAAGCCTAGCAAGCCAGCTGCCGTGGGGGAGTCATATCGCCCGATATCTCTCCTCTCGCCAGTAGTGAAGGTGTTGGAGTCTGTCTTACTACCGTATTTCACCGCAAACTTGAAGCTCGCCGAACATCAGCATGGTTTTCGCAAAAACCACAGCACCACTTCGCTGAACGCCATCACCACTCAGATAGGAGACGGACTAAACCAAAAGCGCCCAAACCACAGGGCAGTGCTAATTGCGCTTGACTTGGCCAAAGCTTTTGACACGGTCAACCATGCGCAACTATTGAAAGACCTGGAAGATTCTTAAACGTTGGACTGCAAACTACCTGAGTGACCGTCAATCGTCGGTTGAATTCAGAGGCGCCAGATCAAAACCCAGAATAGTTAAACCAGGGGTGCCACAGGGTGGTGTCCTATCCCCGTTTCTGTTTAACTATTAGATTCAGCCTGTGCTGAGCTACGCGGCAATATGATCGCCGGGGCTTGCTGATGCCCACTGGACGAGGCTACAGGTCTGCCAGAATACCGCCCTTCGAAATGCTCGGCGTCAAAGAGCACAGTAAGATGTTGACCAGGCAATTCCTGTTCAACTGCTGTAAACCACAGCATCCGAACGGACGCCTGGTCAGCAAAAAATCCAAAAAAAATCCCCCCAGGAGTATAAGAAGCCATCTACGCAAACATTTCGATGAGATCCGGTACCTGATTTCCACGCCGATTGATCCTAAGGTGCACCGGCAGGTCCTCACCCTCATCCACACCGATTAGGTAAATTCTTTTGTAAGCTCTCTCCCAGCGAACGCCGTCCTTCCGGCAACAACACCACCCGTTGCCGACGAGGAGCGCCAACTGCCTAGGGAGACAAGGGTGATGCTGGCCCAACTCCGGTCTGGATACTGTAATATGTTAAATTCTTACTTATCCAAACTGCTTTTCCCCCCATAATACTAACCATCTTTGTGTCTGCTCAACCGAGCGTACTCTTCGAACACCCATATCCCTCTGGTCCACCCCTGTGGAAGCAGCTAGGTTTTTAGGACATTCTTTAGAAGAGTTTGATGATACTACTGGGTAAGATACCGACTACCTAGGTAGGGCTAAGTAGCGCTACAACAACAACAACAAGTGTTTTGCCGTGTTTCATGGTGTAGTGTGTACTCAGTCGTAGCTGAAGTGTCTACGTAGTCTAATGCCTGGTTCTCACTTGGTCATATATGACGTGAAATGTTGTCAAATTAATGAAAACCGGCTGGCATACAGTATCAATTGCGTTTGCAGTCAGTTTTGACTACTCACTATCAAATAAAATGACAGCCATGTGAAAACGATTAAATTTCAGTTGCGTTGGCAACGTTTGACACAAAAAACCATTTGACAACATGTTGGCAAATTTGTTTTATTTGACGTGCGCACAGCTGACCTTCACAACACAGTAAATGGTAAATATAATACAATTTTTGCAAAAGTTTACTTCTTAATTTTTTACATTCTGATTTTTAGTATAAAGTATTAAAAATGGAAGACCTAATGGACAAGACCACTAACAATTCTCCAGTTTCCGCACACCCAGTCAGCGGTGGAGTAGAAAAGAAAAAGAAGGTGCAGAAACTAAAGGAAACCTGGACTGCTAACCAAACAGAAAGGCTGGTGCAGGAAGTAGAGGCTAGGGAGGGTACGTGCAATTTCCTCTCTCCTCAATAGAGGGAACGGAATTTGAGGGAGGTTCAATGGCAATATGTGACGGATATTTTGAAGATGCCAAGGGCGGAAGTGTCTGCTAAATGGAACAGCTTGCGCTGCTAAGTTCGCGGGTAAGTTCGTTTTTGGTTTATGAAAATATAAATGCTAAGCCAAACATTTGTTATAGGCGGCGTTCAACCGAAAACACCGGAGCAAGGGTGGTCAAGGTACGCTCAATTGCAATGAATCCGTTGTATAACTCTCTCAAATTTCTTAAGCCGTCGCTGCCAATTGAGGCAAATAGGGTAAAACCGGGATAGATGCCCCACTTTTTGGAAAAGCTGCCTAAATTTGAAAATATTAGTTTTATTTCAATAATTTTTTTTACTATAGCTAGTTCAATATATTAACTTTAATTATTTAAATTTTGGTTTACCTATCTTACACAGTTTTTCCAGAAATTAGTTTTTCCTGAAACCTTCTTTTTGAGGGATAGATGCCTACCTTATGGATAGTTGCCCCACCATGAAAATATTGTAAAGGATAGATGCCCTTTATGGCATGTAAGCGAAAAACACAAATCGAACGCTAAGTAGTTCTACCCCTACTCAAAACCATAATAAATTAAACATGTTGGGTTTTTAATCTTTTAATTACTATCATTAGAAGATACCTAAATCTAGTATTAGGTACATCAATGGCCATACCTACCTTATTACATTGAAGCGTTTGCTTTCAAGAATTGACATGCATATATATATGTTTATTAAATTAAATTTTATAGGTACGTGTTTATTTAAAAAAAAAAATAAAAATTATATATTTATAAAAATACATTTTACATAAAATCTTACGCTAAAATAAAAACTACTTAGTAAATCTATAGGAAACTAGAGGCAGCCAATAGTTAGATAAACGTTTATTATATCCCGTAGGTACTACAAGATCTTGAATACATACCCAGTGTCGCCTTTGCTGTTTTTTTAGCAGCATATCGTCGAATTAATGTCCTTCGTTTATCCCCATGGTATTTTTGTTCATCAAAAACATCTATTTTTAGTTAGATGCAGTCTCAATGAATGAGTTTATTAAGGGACTAAAAAATATAATGAAATTTATTACTAGTTATAAAGTTATACAAAGCACACTACTTACCTTTAAAACTTTTACGGGTATTTTAATTTCGTCGCAAACAAAATGTTTTATACTAACAAAGCGCGTGTTCACTGCTCGAAGCCCTTAGATAACTAAAATGCGTTGTGGTTGCGGCTGCTAATTATTAAATTAATTGTTAGTCACGAGCTCGGGAAGTTAGATTTTTTGAATATGGGGCATCTATCCCGGTTTTACCCCACAACCTCAAATTTACCAGATGTATCTAAGTATATTTTAATAAAAAGTGTGGTGGTGCTAAGTTTACAAGCATGACTGCATGTAGTGTCATATGGTAATTTTTGTTGTGGTCCTTGCTACATACTAGCGCGACATTTTCGTTGTTTCATGCTATCTATGTTTATTTTTCGGTGATGTAGCGTTTGTAGCGAAAAATGCTCACCACCAGATGGCGGTGTTGGTCATGAATTGGTGCAAAGTTAATTTGAAGGAAAATTCTATATTTCAAAGCTTTTCACGGTACAAAATGCGATTTTTTGGAATTTTCCATTGTCAACTGAAGTTTTGCTTTGATGTTACTCTTCGTGTTGCAATCGAGCATGCAAAATTTAATGCGCCTTGGTTCATTGATATACATATCTTACTAATATACAAAAACGAAAGTGCGTGAGTGACTGCAAATTTTTGTGACTCTTTCACGTTTAAACTAATGCCTCGAACTTTACGAAATTTTGCACACTAATTCTTTGGAGTACAGAACAGAACCACGCATAATTATATTTCGGTATATTTATCGATAACAGTGTTATCGGTCAAAATGTAGTTTTACGTAAACTTTGGATTATTCGCAGAAAATTGGTATCAAACGAAAGTGGAAAAACACCGTTTTCATTTGGACGTTGGTTCACTTCGATATATTTATCGATAACAGTGTTATCGGTCAAAATGTGGTTTCGGGTAAACTTTGGAATATCCGTACACAATTGATATCAAACGAAAGGGAAAGACGACAGCTTTCATTCGGACTTTGGTTCATTTCGACATATTAATATTCGCACAAAATTGGTATAAAAAGAAAGGGGAAGGCCACAGGTTTCATTTGGACTTTGCTTCATTTATGGAAACATCTATTTTGAGAACGGCTGGACCTAATACACATAACTAAATTTGGAAGGTAGATTTTGTATCCGCTCGAGATGGTTATACGCTAAAAAAATAAAGGCATTTGGAAAGGTTTTGGAGATGTCCCTAAAAATGTTGACCAGGGTAACCTTATAAAGTGTTCTTTCAATATGAGCCCGTTTTCGAGATATTGGTCAAAATGTCAACCACAAGGGGGCCCTGTTGTTGTTGTTGTTGTTGCTGTTTTAACAACGAAGGTTTTGGGGAGTGTTGTCGAAATAACAGTCCTTGGCCGGATATGAATCCGGGGGCCCTCGATGGTATTGGTATGATATGGGTATCAAATGAAAGGTGTTGACAAATGATTTAACATGTTTTAGCTATTTTCCCATATAACTCGAAGGTTTTTAGATATTACCCAAAACGTGGACCAAAATTGGAGCTAGAAGGTTTCTGTGAAAAAATGGGTCTAAAATGAAAGGTTTTGATGAGAGTTTTAAAATGGAGTCATTTTAAGTATTTTTGGGATTAGGATTGAGAAAGGGATTGGTATATGGATGACAATTTAAAAGCAATATGAAAAGACAAAAGCATATGAAGAGGATGGACGGAGAGAAGGATGTGGAGCTGAAGTTAGGAGGGCGACTCACATATTTTAAATGCAAACAAGTTAATGTTTGGGCAGGACAACGTCGTATTTACTAATTTTCTATAAAATAATGGGTCAAAATAAAATACAGAAACTATTATACTTCGCCCAATTACTTTATAGAAAATTAGTAAATATAATTGTACCAACGCAAAACTGGGTGAAAATGCGAAAATATACCTGTTCACAGACTAACTCTGGCTGGTGTGTACCGTCACTAGGACGAATAAGTCTGCATAGTATATGAAAGTTAACCAAAGATAAAGTGGGACAAAATAGAATGAGGTAATACACGTATAGACACTCACATAAATAAGTAAACAGCAAGAAACTACAAAGCTGCATACTCAAAAAAAATCTAAAAACTCTGAGACATTTTTTTTAAATTTTCATCAAAATTTCTCGAGTTTTCCATACATTTTTTAAATATAGTTATTATTTTATGTATAAGTACAAAGTTTCGTGCTGTATACTTATTTATATGAGTGTCTATACCAGGGCTGCCTCTAAAAAATTTGTTTGGTAACCAAATTTTTAAAAGAAAAGTAACCAAAAGTAGATAAAGGTAACCAAATTAATAAAACTTACACTGACGAGCAAAACTGTACCAAAATATTGCAACTAATATGATATATACTTGCAAAGATATAACAAACAATAATTTTTAGAATTTTTGTTTCGATTTTATTAGCTTGTTTTTTCAACTAGGTATATAAAATCATAAAAAAAAATAACAAGAAATCCTCGGACTTTGCATAAAAACAACAACAATTTATAAAATGCCAAATGTTACACTTTGTACAAATCTCTTTTCAAAAAATCAAAATTCAGCACTAACATACTTTTCCAATTTGTTCCAATTGTTTCTACCTAAAAACTTCTTCTTTAAATGGCCATCTAACCGCCTCAGCGAGTATATTTTAAGTTAATTTTTGAAAAGTGCACAAACTTTATGTCAGTGTAAAATTTTATTTTTTATTTTTATTAAGGATTGCCTAGCTTTAAAATTTCACTTGCAATGGAATTTGGTACTCTGGACGGTCGCCGACCATGCCATATTCACACTTTTTGTCGTCATTTGTGTTAAACCTATTTAAATAAGGAAAACGCAGAGTATATTGTACTGATCCCATTTTGGGTCACCTTGGTCCACACTTCGGCCGATATCTCCGAAACCTGCTAAGCTATCAGAACAATTTATATTTTAAATCTTAAGTTTAATATCTAAGTACTAATAGATCAGTTAAAGCTTCATTCAGATCCATCCAGCAGTTTTTAAGTTAGACATACAGACAGACGGACTTACAAACAAAAATTCTAAAAACAGTTGATTTCGCTTCTATTGGCTGGCTTAGTAATGATCCCTGCTTTCGATTTTTTCTCAAATATCAGCAATGTACAGGCGTTGACCTATTACAACTTCGTTATATGTATATAGAGACCTGTTTATATAAATAATATTCTTTACCAAGAAACTTTTTGTATTATTGGGAAATTTTTAAATTTATTTTAATTATTTAGCAATGCGTGCCAAAATTTCTCTGATGAGTGAAGTTAGCAACTTCCGAAATGGATCTATAAGAAAAGCTATGGCGGTTGTCTCTAAATTTTTCCTGTTCAATTCAACAAAAACTTTTAATAATTAATAAAAAAATTATTAAGAAACCCAAAAACAACAATAATTTTTCGCTGCAGAAAAAATTATTAATAGGTCTATAGCTCGTACCGAACCAGGATAGTTCAAATATAAAGACCGGAAACACAAGCTTGTTGTTTGTGTAAAATCTCAATAATTTATCCAAAAATTTTTTTTCTGATATATTGACTTCAAAGCTAGACAACAGGGCTGCCACTAAACATTTGTTTGGTAACTCAATTAAAAAAAAAATAACCAAAAGTAGAAACAATTAACTAAATTAATAAAACTTGTGTTTCCACTAAGCATTGTTAATGTAATGTTAAAAATATGTACTTACTTATCAATAGTTATCAAATCCACATCTGAATTTTTTGTAAAATGTACGTATACCATGGCATACTCATACAGGTAACATCCGCGCTCTCAACTAAAAATCGATTTCGCTAAAACGTCAAAACAGGCATTCGCAAATACAAAATCTGGAAGCGCATACTTTACAAAGTTTGACAGTTTAGAGAAAATGAAAATGAAAAAAATGTAATCAGCTGCTGAGTTTATATTACCTATGCCATCTATGTATACTATGAAAAGTCAGTGATGGAAAAATTTGACAATTCGATTCGTCTTGCAATTACAATTATTATCGATATCATAACATTACATAGAGCCTACACTATCAAATTTTAATGTTGTCGAAAACACAATGTGAAAGTAAGAAAGTGCAAAAAGCTTAGAAGTAACCAAAATGGGTAAGCGGGAACCACGTTACCAAATGACAAATTTGGTAACCCTTTTGGTGGAAAGTAATGAAAAACGGCAGCCATGGTCTATACGTGTATTACAACATTCTATTTGGTCCCACTTTATCTTTTTTATCTCAGCTTGTTTCGGAGATATCCCTAAAAATGTGAAACGGAAAAACGGAAGGGTGTAAGGCTCAAGTGGGTGTACTTTGGCACTTCATTTTATATAAATAATATAAATTACTAGAATGCCTTTTGCATTTCAATGAACTACCTTTTATACACCTTTTCGAATTCCTCGATAACTCAAAAACTAGCGGACATTTCTCAGGAGAACAAAATAACATTTATTGTCTGTACAAATATTTTTGTTTAACTACATTTTTTAGGAAATGTATAAAGAACTAAATTTGTAAGTCCAGCTTGCTGTCCATGCGTGGTATTTTCTTTCCACTTACATCAGTCACAGCCATGACACTTATACGGGTTTTCTCCGATACACGCCGAGAAACACTGGTTAACAATTGCACATATCGTACAGTTCCTTGTATGTGGCATGGGACTTGTGGGTCAGCAAGTGGTGGGTCTTCAAATTCTAAATATTCCTTCAAATGGTTGTAAGGAATGTTTATAGTAATCGGTGGCTCTTTTAAAATGTTATCATCATTCAAATCAATCATATTAATATATTCGGAGCAGTCAAAATTAATTATATATTTTTTATACTCTCTAAGTTTTGTTGTATCGCAAGTGTCACGGTGGTACAAAATTTTTTTTATTGCCTTATCACGTACTGATTTACGATCATCGTAAAGCATAGAGAGCATAACAGTAATTATCTAGTAATATATTATTTATATAAATTAAGTGCCAAAGTAGACCCACGCGAGCCTTACACCCTTCCGTTTTACATTTTTAGGGATATCTCCGAAACAAGCTGAGATATTGAAATTTATCACATTGATGATGAAATCACTCGTAAGCACCTTTCGTTTTATACCCATATTGTACTTACACATTTTTGGTCACCCCTGGCCCACTTATTGGTCGATAACTCGGAAACCGGTCGAGTTATTGAAATAAGGGATACCTTAAATTTTAAGTTGAACGTCTACTAATAAATGACGACAGATTCATTTAATTCCATGCAGCAGTGTTTGAGTGATGCCACCACAAACACTTAGACAGACAGACGGACAAACATTTTTAAAAATGGTTGATTTGGATTCTATTGGCTTAATAATGATTGACCGTATCAATTTTTTTGGAATATCTGCAACTTACAAACATCGACCTGTTAAAGTTTCAGATATATCCTTGAAACAATTAAAAAGGGGTTTTGACCCCTATTTCCAGATGTTGACCATTTTATTTAAATTCCCGCTGTGTAGTTTTTGTGTGCTTGACTAGAACTACAACTTAAGGTATGTTCCGTAAGAAGTTAATGCTCGCTGTCACACAGTGTGACTTCAACGCGATTTCGGGGGGTTTCAAGCCAACTTTAGACCTAAAGTTTCTTCAGCAAAGTTGCTTATAATGACCCCTAGAATAGTTTCCGCTATGGCGATTTTTCACTTTTTAAATCAACCCACTCTACTGTATATATTACTTTTTTACGTATATTAACAGCGGGTCAAATGAAATGTGCCTTTTTATTTTTGTTGACCTCAAGCCAAATGAAATGTGCCTTATTTTTGTTATTGTATATTTTTAAACAAATTTTACAAATACAGAGTATTGAAATGAATTTAAAAAAAACAAAGACTGAAATTTATGCATTCCCACGACAGCCGGTTCTACGTACCGGAATGACTCGGGGTTTCCCCGACCAAGGGCTGTTATTTCACTACCCCCCTGCCTAAACCGTCAGTTATCCCCCCCCCCCCCAAATAATGTCATCCTCCGAGCAGCTCCTTGCAGCGGGACTGCTCAAGACTCTCCTGCTCCGGGCTGGTATTGAATCCAACCCCGGACCTAGAGAATGGATCTGCTGTATATGCTGGAAGAAAATTTATGTGAAACGTTCACATTCTGTACAATGCTCTAATTGTAGCAGATGGTTGCATCTAACTAGTTGCTCCGGACTAAATCCCTCTACTCATAGACCCGCTAGTTTTTATAGAACTTTTGTGGCCCCTTGCTGTTCACGTCGTATGACGTCCTGTGGCCGTCGTCGCTCAAGTATCGCTCCGCCACATATGTCTGAATCTGTCACATCAGTCTCCACGACTAGCACTAACAATGCACATCAGCAAGTAGACCTTCCGAGCGGCTCACAGCTACTCCCTACGTAGCACTTCCCAAGTGGATTTGAGCAATGCTGAGTGTCCGCTCTCTCCCATCCCCTCGGTCAGCCCCTCTTTTTCCACCACCAGCACGAGTATAAGCCACAACCATCAGCTACAGGTAACTTATACTAAATGCACTGTTTGTCGGTTAAGATTATATACGCCGTTGGCATCAGTCAAGTGCAATAACTGCCTTGGCCTGTGTCACCTGCTCATATGCTCTGGACTCGCGAACAGGAACCTATGGACTGATACGTACGTTGCGCCATGCTGTCGTCCGACTCGCCTCTACCTTCTGGTAACGCGATTCCTTCGACTTCAAGAATGCGCCGTAGTGCGCGACCCAGCCTATTACCACCTAGGCATACGCACCAGTCAATGACCCCCAGCATCAACTCTGCTCCCCCTGCACATTTCGGTATCCTGCAATTTAATTGCAACGGCCTAACCGGCAAAATTGTTGAAGTGACAAATTTAATGAAGCGACAGAACATCAAGATCGCGGCGATTCAGGAGACAAAGTTAGGTGGAAGGTCGTCTCTTCAGACCTGCAACGGGTACAATGTACACCGTTGTGACCGTGCGAGAGGGCTTGGGGGTGGTCTGGCATTCATCACGCATCAATCTGTGCAGTATCGTCTATTTGAGCCTGACATCGACCCGAGGGACACCACCTTAGGACGTCAAGGTATGGTTGTCCGGTCAGGCGATGTCGACCTTGAAATCATAAATATTTACGTACCTCCTGTCACCTGTTGTCCCAGGGATTACCACCCTGACATTCGTGCGTTACTCAGGGGCGAGAACCGCGTCATCCTTGGTGACTTCAACGCACACCACGACCTGTGGCACTCCAGCTTGCAGGCCGATGGTAGGGGACAGGAGCTGGCTGACCAAATAGATGATTCGACGTTCTGCACGGTAAATGGGGATGCCCCCACTAGAGTGGCGAAAAACTGCTCTAGCTCGCCAGACATCACCATAGTCAGCGCTGGCCTAATAAACTGCGTTGAATGGCGACCGATGCTGACGCTTGCTTCAGACCACCTACCTATAGTGCTCTCTATCGATCGCCCCACCGACTTTGTCACCGCTGAGAAACGCACATACACTAACTTCAATAAAGCCGACTGGGAGGGTTTTCTCAACACCACAGAGAGCGCCTTCGCTGCTCTTCCTACCCCGTCTGACGTACGAGAAGGGGAAAAGGCGTTTCGTATGGCCCTAATTTCAGCCTCCCATCAACACATTCCGTCAGGTAGAATAAAGGAAGTGCGTCCATTCTTCCCCGCAGAGGCAGCGGCCCTGGCAAATGAACGTGACCCTACGGATCCTCAAATAAGGGATCTTAATGCGGAAATCAGACGCTTAGCAGATCAACACAAACGCGCTAAGTGGGAGGAGCACCTAAGGTCTTGCAACCTCTCGGCAGGAGTTGGCAAATTATGGTCGACGGTGAAATCTTTGTCCAACCCGACTAAACCTAACGACAAAATATCCATCGCCTTCGGTGATAAGGTTCAGTCGAAGCCAAAAAGATGCGCGAGCGCATTCTGCCGACAATTTGTAATGCATCCTCCGTTGAACAAAGAGATTCGCCGAGCCACCAGGGAAGCGCACAAACACAAAAACAGCGATGCGCCCATTGCCATCTCCACAACAGAAGTTCATGAGGCTATTCGGAGATCTAAGAACACCAAATATATTGGCCCCGATGGCATTTCCATGCTGATGCTGAAACACCTCGGCGACGAAGGCATAAGATACCTTACACAAATTTTCAACCTTTCCCTTTCCACCTTTGTTATTCCTGAAAGATGGAGACAAGCAAAGGTGGTCCCACTACTAAAGCCTGGCAAGCCAGCTGCCGTAGGGGAGTCCTATCGCCCGATATCTCTCCTCTCGCCAGTAGTGAAGGTGTTGGAATCTATCTTGTTGCCGTACTTCACCGCAAACCTGCGGCTCGCCGAACATCAGCATGGATTTCGCAAAAATCACAGCACCACCACCGCGCTGAACGCCATAACCACTCAGATAGGGGACGGATTAAACTAAAAGCGTCAAAACCACAGGACAGTTGCGCTTGACCTGGCCAAAGCTTTTGACACGGTCAACCATGCGCAACTAATGAAAGACCTTGAAGACTCGTCCCTTCCTCCCTGTCTTAAACGTTGGACTGCCAACTACCTGAGTGGTCGTCAATCGTCGGTTGAGTTTAGAGGCGCAAGATCAAAACCCAGAATAGTTAAACAAATGGTGCCACAGGGTGGTGTCCTATCCCCGTTTCTGTTTAACTATTATGTATCGAAACTCCCACCAGAGGGTGTCTCGATCGTCTCTTACCCCGACGATTGTACGATTCTGGCAACAGGCCCCTCCGTTGAAGAACTCTGCTCTCGAATTAACTCATACCTCCCAGCCGTGTCCGATTTCTTCGCCGGGAGAAACCTGGCATTGTCACCGAATAAGTCCTCGGCCACGCTATTCACGACGTGGACAACGCAAGTGAACATGGAATTAGACGTCTACGTTGATAGTGTCAAGCTACCAACTGTCTCACACCCCAAAATCTTAGGCGTGACGTTTGATAACATGTTCAAATACGGCGCTCATGTAACCGCAATTGCCAATAAAGTCCAAAGCCGTAACAAAATCCTCAAGTCCCTAGCTGGCAGCACTTGGGGTAAAGACAAAGAAACGTTACTAGCTACATATAAAGCAATTGGCCAGCCGGTACTGAGATACGCGACGCCAATATGGTCGCCGGGGCTAGCTGACACACACTGGACGAGCCTACAGGTCTGCCAAAACACCGCCTTTCGCACCGCCACTGGGTGTCTTCTTATGTCTCCTGAGCATCACCTACATAACGAAGCGAAAATGCTCGCCGTTAAAGAGCATAGCGAGATGTTGACCAGGCAATTCCTGTTCAACTGTTGCAAACCGCAGCATCCGAACGGACGCCTGATCAACGAGGATCCGCCCCCCAGGAGCATAAGGAGCCATCTACGCAAACACTACGATGAGATCCGGCACCTGATTTCCACGCCGTTTGATCCTAAGGTGCACCGGCAGGCCCTCACCCTCATCCACACGAATTCGGTAAATTCCTATGTTGGCTCTCTCCCGGTGAACGCCGTTCTTCAGGCAACAACACCACCCGTTGCCGAAAAGGAGCGCGAGCTGCCTAGGGAGACTAGGGTGATGCTGGCTCAACTCCGGTCTGGATATTCTAATAGGTTAAACTCTTACCTATCCAGGCTGAACCCCGACTTGCCTAATGTTTGTCCGGCATGCGACTTGCCCCCCCATACTACTAATCATCTTTTTGTCTGCTCATCCGATTATACTCTTCTAACACCCATATCCCTCTGGTCCTCCCCTGTTGAAGCCGCTAGGTTTCTAGGACTTCCGTTAGAAGAGTTCGATGACAATATTGGGTAAGGTTGATACTGACTACCTAGGAAGGGCAACGTAGTGTTAAAACAACAACAACAACTGAAATTTATGACACTGATGTTCATTGTTCTCAAAAGAATAGAAGCGAAATCAATTGCTAAGTTGTTACATCTTAAATTCTTTTTATATACAGTGGTGCACATTAGTATTGGCACAGCAATTTTATGCGATTTTCACAAATTTAAGCCTTAATTAAATTATGTTAACAAAAACTATATAAATGGCCGGGAGTGAAAAGTAAACGTATTTTAAATGTAAGTAAAAGTTAATATATCAAATGGTTAATAAAAATGCGCACAGAAAAAGTTGTACTTTTTACTGGCAACCTCTGTCCATTTTTCACTACTGGTAGGAACCTTGCGGAAATATCACCAACCCCAATATATTTTTATTTCTGATGCAAAAAGTTACATGAATACTCCACTTTAGAAAGCCGTCTTTTAAAGCCTCAAATATAGCACGGCATGTCGCATGTATTGCAATTCAAATCGTAGTTTTACCCTACAGGAAAACAGTCATCAGGCTGGAAAAGTTATCTCCAGTTGCCAAGTAAAGTATAGTTATTGCCACCTTTTCCCCTACCGAAATCGCTTCCCGAGACCTGGAGCTTTATTTGTATAAGTAAGGCGTTAGGCGGTCCACAAGAAAGCCAAAGTCCTAGAGAGTCATCCTCAAAAAGTTGTTAAGCCACTTTGGATCTTGCAAGAACAGCTTAGAACGCAGTGTTGTTCCTCTTTCCCTAAGACCTGGCCTATCCCACCATTGCTTCCGGTTACTTAACTGGTTCCTCTTCCATGTCCATGCCCTGAAACTTGTCTCAATACAAATTGAGGCAGCAGCTATGGCGATTTGCTGATTTTTACGCATTTTTTTTTTAATTATTATATCATTTACTTTTCACTGTTTGTGTTTTGTTTACAAAAATTTACCAGCTGATCGGTTGTCAATTCACGTTTGACATTGATAGTGAAAATGGGATGCCAATCGACTGACCCCACAATTTGACGTAAGTCTTTGACAAGCTCTGCTTTATGGACATCATGTCAGTTTTTAAGTCGTAATGAAAACACATTTTACACGAAATCGCAATAGTGTCGGTTAAGTCAGTTTTTGTAGTCAATCATTTTGACTTAATGAAAACTAAGCATAAGGTACAAAACACATTGTTATAAGTTTTTGATCATCCAAGGTGAGCATGTTTGAATATCCACTTATGGCGCCACAAGTATTTAGTCACCAGAAGTGATCAAAAGTAAATCGAAAAGGGGACAAAAAAATGTTTGTCAGTTTTTTATCTTTAAAAGTGTACGTATTTGGTTATTCCACCTGAAGCGAGAGTTGGAAAAATCGTTTATCTTTGAGGCTTCCGATTTTAACTAAAAAATATCTGATTTTGGTTTAGGCAGGGGGGTAACGAAATAACAGCCCTTGGTTGGCTGTTGTGGCGATGGTCTGGGAATTTGATTTTGGTGAAACATTTTATCTATCCCATCTTTTTTTTTTAATTCATATATCACCGCTACAGTTCTAAAAAAAACATTAAACGCTCAAAATTCTGAAAGTTTTGCTGAAAAACGTTAATTTCTTATATGAAAGCTGTGGATAGAGTTTGATAGTTCTGTTCTGAACTTGTTCAATTCACTGGATCTTTAAAGTGATTAAGTGAACTAAGTCTTCAGTTTCTGTTCTTTTGGTTTTTGTGTTTGAGGTTGCATACTTCGTTCTTCTTGTTCGTGTACACAAGACGAGTTAATTTATATAAGCTGAGATCTGGGAATCAGCTGATTAACTATTCTTCCTGCTGATTTGATTGTAGTACCTATTTTCTTCTGGGCTTTTGACAGGGTTGATCTCCTTTTATTTGGTGCAAAGCGCACCTATTGCAAAGTCACATTGATCATTTCAGGAGACTCGCCAAGCAATCTCTCTAAACATTTGAGGACGGAACATACAACAGTAAGTTTATCCGTCATACAACAAGAAACATCTTCGGGGATGCACAGCGGGTAACATCAACTTGTGGTTTGGTATCTATCACAGGCCAACAAATTATTAGTAATTTTATTCGCCGTTTACCTCCAGCACGCAAGATAGCACGATTTTGTTCTCTAATATCTCCCTGAGATGCGGTTTCATTAGCCGCTCCAGAACCTTGAGTTGGAAGGACGCCAGACAGATTGGTCTGCAGTCTTTTATGCCAACGTGAGGAATTGTACCCGCCTTAGGTATAAAGATTACGCCTTAACTTTTCCAGGTGTTAGGAATGTAACAAAAGGTGAGCCACGGTATACTCTGTTCCATGGATTGCTGAAGCTATACCTGCTATCCCTAATGGCCCATTCTATTCTTTCATTTGTGAGGTACTGCCGTAGGTCATATACTCCCTGACCGCATCTGGAAAGTGAGTATCAAGGAGAAGTTGCAACGTTTCCTCCCCCGTGCTCGTCCAAAACCCATCTAGCCTTTTCAAACACCCCGGCCTACAGCGCGGTCCTTTTGATTGGATGTTTCGTAACCTAGAACGCTCTGAAACAGATTCTATACCTCTACAGAAGTCTCTCCAGGAGGTTCTCCCTTTGTACTTTCTATTAAAAGCTTGTCTACAAAGCTTCCTCTACCTGTCTAACTAGGGGTTCCACCAGGATGGTTTTTGCTTACCCCTAGCCCTCTTAATAAGGCAGGCTTTGTCCAAAGCCACCTGCATGCGTTGGTGAACTTATCTTCCATATCATCTATGTCTACAATATCCCTGGGTTCATGGTGATGATGGTCGGAAAGGTACCTCTCTATACGTTTGCCAATGGGTATTCTGAAGATTTCTATACGGGGAGGATGTGGACGGTACACCTTCCAAATCGAAGCGGATATAGCGATGGTCGGGAAGGAGTGCTCATCGTAAACCATCCAATGACGCCAGAACCTCCCTTCTACTTTTGGTAACAAACATAGGCTCCTGGCCTCTATTACATATAAAGATACTATGCTGTAGTATACGCCGGACTCCAACGATGACGTACCCCTTTACTTGCTCCACGACCGTACGCACCGCCTGTGTAGGAGCTGGCTTGTCGTGCGCCATATACGTCGAGGTCAATGTACATGTCGTTCCATGGACCTCAATCTGCACGGATGTCGTATCTTTGTCGCTAAATTGGTTCTAGGTTCCCCTACCGTGGCTCCACTTACCAGTATAAACCCTGCAGCCTTCAGCAAGCAAATCTTTTGCCCGACCACCAGGCGCGTAGCCAGAAAAAAATTTCGGGGGGGTTTTGGCCAAAGTGTCAGTAAATAAGAATTACCTGTAAATACACACATATTTATATTTTTACATATTACATATATATACTTTTATTTATTTGAAATTCTTCTCTTTCTACCCGGCTAAAAATTTGAGCCTAAATTTTAAAGCATTCATTGGTTTACACAGTTTTTAAAACTTTTTGGTAATAAACTCCAAACCTTTCAATTCTCAATTTTTTGCGGTTTAGATTTAAGACTTAACTGGGATAAACAAAAATACAACAAAAGTCGTATACACAGCGAATATGTGTACTTTTTGCACAAAATTCATGAGTGCGCCGTAGCTCGATAGGTAGAGCATTGCGTACTGATTTGGGGCACGTCGGTTCGAGTCCAAACATTTAAAAAAAAAAACATAAAAAATTGGTCACATTTTCGGTTTAAAATTTAAATAATTTTTACTACGACTAATTTCATTATTTTTGAATGAAAGTATGTGTAAATTCACAATAAAAATACTGCAACTCAAAGTTAAGAACTTTGTTGAAAATTCAAGAAATATATATGTAGCCCCAAAAAGTTTTAAATCTAGGCTAAAAATTTTAGCCGTGTACAAAACAATATTTATTTTTCTTGTTTGTTTTGAAATTTTGTTCAGAAGTTACTTCAAAAGTATAGTGGATGTTGAGTAGAGCCAGCCTCTCCTGCCCCATTGTACTTCTTAGATAAGTTTTTAACCTTCGAAGGGAAGAGAAAGACTGTACGGAAGGAGCAACGGAAACTGGAAGATTTGCAGCATTTTTTATATATCGATGTACCATAGGGAAAAAAGACACGGAACAATTATTTAATGCATCAATGAACGTGCTTGGTCGTTCCTCCTTTGGGATTGGAAAATATTTTTCTTTTTTAGGGCTTTACGCTGTTCAAAAGAAATCCAAAAGCTCTATATAAAATGACACATGAAACGCTTAAGAAAAATTTCTTGTGTCAGAATCTCTTCTACTTTTCTACTGCTAATTTCTGGAAAATTTTTACAAAAAAGCGACCTGCGCAAATCTGGCTTTGGCAAGAAATAAATAGTTGTCGCTTTATTTCATGGAGTAAAATTGAAGTTTCGGAAAAAAAACAAAGAATATAATAAAATAACATTGAAATTCATATAATGTTGCGGTTATTCAACATGCAGAACGGAACGTTTAAAATTTCTTGGCTATTCATGACAATTTCATGGTCAAGAAATAATTGACAATATTTCTTCAGCATTTTCTTTTTAACAGCATACCAGACTTTTACTTTTAAACTTTTATCTCCTGACAAGTATAAGTAGAATTTAATTGTTACTTTCTTTGATAATTCAATACGACTGCGTTGTGTACTGCTTGGTAATTTTTGGTATTTTTGTTTTAACTTCGTGGTCATTTTTTTGGCAACGATTTTTGCCCGCTGTATCCATAACTCGAAAAGCAGTTAATTTGAATTTCAACAGACTTGAGTTCGAATCACTATTGCTATTGTTAACATGCTATGTAGTTGAGGTGCTAAGTTGATCTTATGCAGAGCAAGTGTGATAGTTTTGCGCGAATTTCTTAAAGCGCCAAATGAGTGAACCGTTGCAGGAGTTTAGTTGTGACCTCTCAGACTTGCTCTGATAATTGATTAGGGACTACCAATAACTTCTCTCAGTGTGAAATATTATTTATGTAATTTTATTCTTTCGTATTTTCATTATTTCTATTAATGCTATTTTCTTAACAGAAGTTTTAAAAGTGAATAGAGTAATTATTCTAGTACAGACATTTAATTTTTAATTTTCGGAAATTTGGGGGGGGGAGGGGTTTGAACCCCCGAAACCCCCCCCCCCCCCTGAATACGCGCCTGCCGACCACCCATGGCTCCTGGATGGGAGCTATCTCCGCTACTCCATTTGATCCCAAAAGGAGCAGTAACGCAGCCGCCGCTGCTTTACTGTGGTGGAGATTAATCTGTAGCACCCGCACCATCAGGGTCGCTACACCTCTCCACCACCGTGAAAGATCCGGATTAAAGGCCCTGAAAACTTTCAGGACCTTTTCTGGCTCCTTTGGTTTGGCTGGTATCCAAACCCTAGCCCTCGGTCTAATGGGATCTCACTGAGATCCACCGCCCTGATCGTCACACCAGGGTAGACCGCCTCCATCATGCTCACTGCCCTCTTATACATGGCAGCCGACCTTGAATACCCTCAGGCCACCACCTTCACCGAACCCTGGAACCATCCACTTCTTTACAGAATGGGATGAGACCAGGAAATTCGGCCCAGACGCTGACCGAGTGGGTAGCCATCTCAGCCCGCACCCAAACACAGAGAGACCGGAAACGCCTCTCCCCATTGGGGTTCGAGTCAAAGACCCCCAGAAGTTTTCTACCTTGAGCAACCTCTGCAAACCTGGGGCCCAGGACTCTAGCCCTTTTTGGATTAGAGGTGCTCAACCCAGCCTCCATGGAACTGTTGCGTTTCTCGGTCCCCTTTTCTTCTACCGGACGACTACCGTCGAAGTCCGGAACTACCAATTTGGCCCACTCTTATTCGGCCTTCAACTCTGCCACGTCACCCGACAGCACCTTGGTGAGTAGATCTGGCGTGTACCAGGACCCCCTCAGAATACTAAGCGCAGTACGTCTGTGCTTAGAACGCACGTTATCTAACTTTGGCCTATCATAGGCCTTGCTGAACGCCGTGGGCGTAGGAAGGGGGTTCCTCGAGGCGAGCGCCTCGACGTTGGCTCCAGTATCGAGCCGCTTACTGGGAACGCCTTCGCCGGCGGTCTCAGCTTTCTTGGGCGCCCCTCCCTCACCCGCAACTACCACACTACTCCTAGACTCCGGCATCGCCTGGAGGCTGCGTGCTTTCTCCCTATCAGCCGCAGCATGGCTATGTGGGTTCTCCCCTCCGACTTTGTTGGAGTGTCGGCCTCCTTATTTTTTTGTTTTATTTGTGGTTTTTATTATTGTTCTTGTATGTGGGTTCTCCCCTCCGACTTTGTTGGAGTGTCGGCCTCCTTATTTTTTTTGGTGTGGTTTGGTTTTTATATTTGTTCTTGTACATATTAAAGTCCCACGAACAGCGGAGAAAGGGGGTCGTCCGCCCCGAGCAGAGACCGGTAATACCCGGGGTAAGGCCAAAGATTACAACTTTGATTGGCCATGATCCCAGAGGGCTATTTAAAGGGGCCCCCCGCTACGCTGATCCTCGGCACAGTTCATGACGCATGATACCTTGATCCAGCCTCTTACCTGGCGACCATTGTCAGAAAACACCTCAATGCGCCAGACCTATTTAACGAGCCAAGAAGTAAAGCCGTGATCCCGTACCTTCCGTACGGGAGAGTACTGACGTACCAAACTTTTCAGAACACTGTAGTATCCATTATCAGTCGGCACCCTCTTGGATGGTTCAGTCTGAGGGTTTTTGCCAACGATGACTGTTACTTATGATGTGTCGATTGGCGTGGTGTTAATGTTAAAATAATGATATATCCCAACGCTCAATCCGCTAAGAGACCTTTACCACATTCAGAGAAAGCACCTGTTCCAACATTTTATTCTACCTGTGAATCATCGAATAGTGAAGTGCCTAGTGATATCAAAGAAATAGCGTCCCAAGTAGAATTAAACGATCTAATAAGAGTTTTTGAATTATCCAAGGAATCTGCAGAAGTGATGGCTTATAGATTAAAAGAAAAAAAATTGTTGGCTGTAGGTACGAAAGTGACTCTCCATCGTACAAGAGAGCAAGACTTTCTGCAATTTTTTAATTCGGAAAATGATATAGTTTTTTGTTCAGATGTGAATGGCGTCTCTTCATAGACAGCTCTAAGCGAAGCCTTAAGTTTGTTCTGTTACACAATGGCAACTAATATGGTTAAACTCCAATTGCTCACTTAGCCAATTTAAAGGAAGAATATCAAAATATTGCACTTGTTTTAGACATAATTAAGTATGACGAACGTAATTGGAGTATTTGTGTAGATCTAAAGTTGGTTAACTTTTTGTTAGGACAACAAAGTGGATACACCAAATACCCACGTTTTTATTCAATGTGGGATAGTTGTGTCAAGCACCAAACCAGAAAGGGACTGGCCTGTACGTGAGATGTTGCAAATGGGAAAGCAGAGTATGATAACCCCACTTTTAGTTGCAAGAGGTTCAATTATATTGAAAACCTTGTTATGTAGCTGCTTGTGCATTTGGTGAGGAGTGGTGGCAAGCAGGTGTGCGTGTTTCCCACCACCCTCACCTGCAACTACAAGAACAATAAGGTCCATACCTGCATGTAAGGGAACTAAACGGGCGGGACAGAAGAGGGAAAAGAAGAAGAAAGGATAAGGCCTGTCCTGTCAGGTGGAGCCTTCCGGCCCACTTACGCGCAACTGGTGCGAAACCATGGGCACTGTGCTGACTCCTTAATTTCTTACAGGGCCCCCAAACCTGACTTAGTCTGTCTGTTCGTCTGTCAGTCCATTTTCCTATTACTCACCTTCACTTTACCAGGCGCGCACAAGTGCAGCACCTTACACCAAAACAAAAAAACTTAGCCCCTGCATCTTTACCAGAAATATACCAAGTAATTTCATCCGAACATTTGAATTTAATTTCAGGAATCATGTATCTAACTAACTATAATTACATAATGACTAAAACTAGCTGTATAAAAACTAACAATTCAACAGAAAGAATTTAAAAAAAAATTTTGTACTAAGTGTTTGATTGTTTTTTTTTCTGTTTTTTCAATTCAAAAAAAAAACAGAAATACAATAAAATTCAAAAAAAGGTAATGATAGAAGTATATGCTAATAAAAAGGATATGCAATAAAAAAATATGTAAAAATCCAAATAAAAAAATACTTCATATAAATATCGTACCAAGAAAAAACTTATAAACCCAATACAAATATTGAGGACAAATTCATTTATTTCTTTGCATGGCCTAATGTGCAGTAATCTTAAGATCAGCCAAACAGCTGTTCGTCCTACTGACCTAGTTTAAAAATATATAAAATATGTATGCAAGTATGTGCGAAAAGATTAAAAAGAGCAAAAAAACAAGAAAAAAAGGGAAAGAGATTCGCTCACAAAAAAAAGAAAAAAAATGTGCAAAGAAGCTACCTTTGCAATTGTATAGGTATGTAGGTATGTGGGCGGGTTTTTACAGATGTACCAACTCTTTTCTTCGCTCTACTTATCGGCTGAGCGCTAATGCGGGTACATATGTCAACACACACATCATATATACAATTGTATAATTTACTATCTTACTCACCTGGTTGCTCTCCAAAGGCGCCGATGTCGAGAGCCTGTGCTGTAAAAAAACAAGAAAAAGCAAAAAAGACAAACTCACGAATACATGCTCTCTAATACCTATGCGCATTTATCTATGAGCGCCAAGGTCGCTCTGAGCCGCTCTTCCAAATCCCTCGCTTGTGATGGTATTGGGCAGATTGAAGTGACAAACGCAATTATCTTAAAAAGCCATGCGGTCACGGCTGTGCGTAGACAAAAAAAGTTTATATTGTCTTCTACCTTTTTTTGTTTAAAATTTGCGAACTTGCAACACCATCTAACAAGAATAAAAGTTAAGGTAAAATTGTATACTCAAATAAAAAAAACGTTATTGTAAAAAGAAATCCCTTAAGTCAAGGGAAAAAAGACGGAAATTAGTGCTTCCCACGAAGTGATAAAAAAGAGAAACTAGTGGCGCGAACAAAATCAGCTAAAAAAGGGGATACAAATTTTGTAAAAAAGGCAATGAAAATTAAGACACGACTTTTAAATTAAAAAATTAAAAAATCGTATGCAAGGTATGCAAATGATAAAACGAAGGGTTGTGCCTTCTTGGGAGTTCAAGTATTAGTTCTCTTTATTCAAATAATTTTCTCTTATTTATATAAGCTATTCTAAGCATTTGCTTATACACATTTACTCTAATACTTGCATAGATTTCTCTAACACTATGCACATATGCTCAGTGTACATATACTGCAAACATATTTATAGTGAAACTGAGAAACTCAACGTAATTAGAAATACGTTGACACAGCGGAATGTTTGGAAGTCGGCATGTGTCTTTGCTGTTGTGGGCGACTTGCTTTGATATACTACACCTCCTCTCTTAAAAAGAATCGTGAATAATATTAACGATTTTATAGCTGTGATGTGCTTAAGTGGTTTTTTTTCCTTTGTACATTTCTACAATTAGTTTATGAGCATAAATTTCATTTGACACTTTAAAGATTTTTATTGTTTGCCGTTTGTTTACAAAATTTGTATGTTCTGTCTGGTTATTACTTATGTTACAATGTTTTAGATTTGTTTATATTATTTTCAAGGAGGTAATACAATTATTAATTTTTTTTGTTTGTTTGTTTATTCGTGCGACAACTTTTCTTACTTTGTCTTTTAGAATTTCTTTCTTAGCATTTTTGATAAATGCTGGTTCATGTTTATGAAATAGTTTTACTTTAATAACTTGAGCCTTTTTCGGTACAATAAATTTTTGTTTGTCTTACAATGTTGAATCTGAGATTACATAAGTGTGTTTTTTATTTTATTTTTGAGTTTTTCTTTTGTACACAATGACATTTAATTTTGCATATACATTTCTTTTCCAAAGTTTTTTTATTTGCTTCGAAAAAAAACGCCAAGTTCTTATTCTATTAGTTTAAGTCTATTTTTATGTACTATGATTTTCTTATTTTCAAAACGGATACGGAAAATTGCGCTTCTGCCTACAGAAACTTAATATGCAACAACAAACATATGTTATGCTAGACAACAACAGTGCACCTGTAACATACATATGTATTTATGCATGCTGAAAACTCTCTTTTTAAGCTCACCTATTGTTGTATGTACCTAATTTTGTTTACAATTGCCGTACTTTGTTTGCTTATGTTTAGTTTGTTTGCTTATTTTATTTATTAAGATCAAAGTAAAATTAGTTGATCAGGCACAGCCAAGAGTGTAAGTGTTTACGCATAAGAGTGAAATAGATTAATTTAATTTATTTAAAAGTTTTATGTATATTTTCTTGTTATGCTCTAGTCCTGAAGATGACTTCAGATTGAAGTCGAAAT
The DNA here is from genome assembly GCA_951509765.1 of Sphenella marginata. Classification (NCBI taxonomy): domain Eukaryota; kingdom Metazoa; phylum Arthropoda; class Insecta; order Diptera; family Tephritidae; genus Sphenella; species Sphenella marginata. The sequence goes on from OX608079.1 coordinate 69,898,419, forward strand.
ATCGACCAACTCACAAATAAACGTGTCAACAATAATAAAGTGTATTTACTTTTATTTGACCTTTGGCCTTGAGCTCGATAAAATAATACAAATAGTAAGTAAAATATAAAATTGTAATCTTTTGTAAGCAACCTGGAAAAGAACGCCCAACTCGCATATATTTACATTATTACTTACAACACTGGTTCTATCTGCCAAAATAAATAATCCATCCATCTCCTTCTTTTATTCCCTTCCGTGCTGAAAAATTTCATTTGTTTATAGAATTTTATAAAATTCAAAACAAAAATTATTTTTTGATTTTTTTGCTCCTGCTGCTGAATTTTCAAATTTACTTTGTTTTTGTTATTTTCTCCTTTCTCATTCACAACGGTTCACCAAACTTCTAATTGAGTCGCTTATTGTTTAAGCGATTTCAACTCAAACCGCTTATTTCAACTTGGAAGCTTATTTTTTGTTGTTGTGTCCCATGTTTTTTCATAACCCACTCCGCGTTCTTTTGTAGGTTGCTTACATTAGATTACAGCTATTATAAATGTGAATGGTTGGATGTCCAGACGTTTGCTTTTGTTCCCCTATAATAAAACGGATTTAGTTGAAATATCGTATGCAGACACCCAATAGTCTGAAAGGAGATATATTGATTTGGGGGTTCCGGGTCTGCTAGGGACCCTTATTTTTTGATTTCTTTTCATTTCATAAAACTCTGGGTGCATTTGAGCTAATGATATTTGGTATACAGGTATACAATATGGATATCGAACTAAACGGGGGCGGACATGGGTTTTGTTTGGAAAGTTCGATATATTTAGCGATAAAAGAGTTATCGGCCGAAATGTGGTTCCCATACAACCTTGAGATATGCTTTCAATATGGGTATTAAATGAAAGGGCATGGCCACGGCATTTATTTTAACTTTTGGATATTTCGATATATTTATAGATAAAGGAGTTATCAGTAAGAATGGTGTTTCAATAAAACCTTTAAATTTATGCGCGATAGGAGTGGCAAACTAAAGTATAAGGCCAGAGCTTTATTTTAACATTACCATATCAGTTTAGAACTAAGTATTAAAAAACTTCATTTTTATGACCTAAAACTTCATAGTAGTATGAAACGTTAGCAGAATAACTTTTCAATACTTAAAACCAAAGCAATATTTAAAAGTAAAACATCAGAAAAATGCTTAAATTAAAACGAAGAAAGTACGCAACTGAAAAGTTTTTGGAGCTCTATTTTGAATAATTTGTTTACAAACCTTACTAACATCATAACACTGTTACATAGTTTAATAGTTTATCTTTCCAACAATTTTTATTTTATTTTAACTTTAACCGGTCAAGTGGAACTCTTACAATGTTTCGTAATGCTACCAAGAAACACCTTATTGATATATTTGAAACCCGTTTTTCCAAACTCTGTGTTAAAACTTTTAGAATATTTGCAAATGATTGATTGAACTATGTAACAGTGTTGTGATGTTAGTAAGGTTTGTAAACAAATTATTGAAAACAGAGCTTCGAAAAATATTCAGTTGCGTACTTTCTTCGGTTTAATTTAAACATTTTTCTGATGTTTTACTTTTAAATATTGCTTTGGTTTTTCCTGTCCAGGAAAGGTATGAAAATAAAAAAAAAATTAATAAAAAAAGGGGGAGTGCCACAAAATAAACAAAAAAAAAATCCTAAATCACATAATCCACATTTAAAAAAAATCCACAAAATCAAAATCCACAAAATTAAAATCCCCAAAATCAAAATCCCCAAATACGAAATCCACACGTTTTCTTAAAAGCAGTATCACAAAATCCACAAACACAAAATCCACAACTATTTACATTTGTGCACATATAAGGCAATATAAACATATAGACATGAATTAATAATGGATTTAAAGAAGCAATATATGTATGTATGTAGGTATGTACATATATTGTAGCAAAAACAAATACTTTAGCGCTGAAGGAGTTTTATGTACGCGACAAAAAAATTCAACATTGTATTGTTTACCACAGTGTGGGGCAAAGCACAGGTTTTAAGTTTGTTAGTTTTATCAAGTTATGCACAGAAATCATTCATTCATTAACAACTTCCCCGTCCAATGAGTCATATGTGACTCACGAGAGCGTATTCAAATAAGCTCATGAGTCACATGTGACTCATTTCCCTATACAACTTTAAGAAGCTTTCTTGCTATGAACGTGTCGTTATTTATTTGTGAATTCTATGTGAGCGTATAGCAAAAGTCCCAAACTTTAGGCAATTGAAAGAAAATTTCGCAATTTTTTTCTGAAATTGTAAAAATTGTCCATATATACATATATGTATAAAAATGTATGATTTAAAATGCAAATATTACCGTTACCTTTTTACAATCACTTTACCAGCGTTCGAACTTAACAAATTGGTTTGCTCAGTACTAGATATGAGAAAAACTATAGTAGAGTGGACAAATGTGCAGTAGATTTTATAAAATTGCACTTAAATGATTTGTAATATTTGTAAATTAAAAAACTTATTTTGTGAAATTATATGAAAAACAACGAAGTTTGTATTTATTTATGTTGCTCAAATATGTAATAATTATTAACGTTATTGTGAGTACTGCATTTTCCTTTATTTCTCTATAAAATACTCATTAAATCCTTATACCTTAAATATCTGGAGTTTTAATTTTGATATAAAAAGTACAGAATTGATATAAAAAATCGAAATCCACAAAATCAAAATCCACATCACAAAATCCACATTTCCTGTGTGAAATAACTTCAAATTAGGTTTAAAACCGCCGCGATTTTAAACCTAATTTGAATTTATTTCACACAGGAAATGTGGATTTTGTGATGTGGATTTTGATTTTGTGGATTTCGATTTTGTGGATTTTGATTTTGTGGATTTTGTTTCGTGGATTTTGATTTGTGGATTTTGATTTTGTTGATTTTGTGGTACACCCAAAAAAAGGCAGTAGGGTGTTAACTTCTTGCCCGTAAATCTTGCTTGTTTGTTATTTGAATTTTTGGCAGGAGTATACTACATACTATTGGGAAGCATCTCACTTACTTTCATTGAAATACCTTCTTGAAATTTCAAGCAATCGCTTTTGAAAATAGCTGATCTTTTTTGCTGAAAAGTGGGCGGCGCCACGCCTACTTCACCAAAATCCACAATATTTTTACACCGTTTAGTTTTGCTTAAAAATCGTATTATGTGTGTAAAATCTTATTTATATAACTTATACAATTATGAAAATATCGCGATTTAATTTTACAAAGAAATTTTTCGGAACTATGTTCAAAAGTGGGCGTATCTGTTAACCAATTTTGTTTATTTTTACAGCTTTATATGTTGAACACTTTCTCCAAATATCTTTTCATTAAATCAACTTTTACCGGAGTTATGGCATGGAAAGTTTTGTGAATAATCCACCTAAAGGGGTGGGGTCACGCCAATTTTCCAAAAATTTTGTGCATTCGACTTTCTTTGCCCACGAACACTTAAGAGGTATTAAATATATTTCGAAATTCGACCAACTTAAGTATATGCATGTAAAATGAATATGTATATAAAATGAATAAGTTTTAAAATCTTTAAGCTTACAGGGTTGTTCATATGCGTGAACGTGTAAGTAAAAGGAATGAGGGCAAAAAATTTGAAAATTTGAGCATGTGTTTTCGTAAATTACTTCACGCATATTAGTAAGTCAAATAAATGAATGCTGAGGGGTGGGTGTGGTTTTCGTAGTTTTTAAAAAGTGCGAAATTTTGCGAGGCGGTGATAATAATAATAATAATAATAATTCCCAACGGATTACCCACCATATCCCGCCCGACCGGCGCGAGGGGCGCATCCGCATGACGCACGGATTGTTCTTTCGTGCCGAGTCTTTGAAAGGCTTTGGTTTGTTAATCGTCGAGATCTAAAACTGCTCACCTACAGAGAAAACCTCATCAGCTAAGTAAGGTAGATAAAAAATAGATGACACAATTAATAAATAGTTAGTTGACAGCGAATAGTTATTGTAAAGAATTAAGATAAGAATCAAAGGAGCAAAATGTTGCTATGTATTTAGGATAGAAAGAATTGACTTTTTTATGCTGCAAAGTGAGTCTGAAATATCAAACGTACCAGAATGAGAGTTATAATCTTGACACAAACAACGAAAAGGCTCATTTAATTCAAAATTAGTTCGGCACTGTTTCAAGATAAGTGGTTTAAAATGTCTTGATGGACGAGAAGTTCACTTCGCTCAAAAGAAACGGGCTTGTGATTGAACCATTTAGTAACTTAATCATGAAACAATTCCAAGCATTTCCCTCTGACTAGAAAGGCTGTGAAGATTAATTAGTTTAAAGGGACTCGTATACGATGGCAAATTATAAAACGGATCCCAGTGAAGATCTCTTAAGGCAAATAGTAAAAATTGTGTTTAAGCGACATACATACATACATAAGCTACGCTTTTTCATTCGTGTATTTTATTTGCATTGCATGCTATTTTAATTCGCAATAAGCTTAGAAAATATTTCGATGATATAGTTTATGGTTTGGAAAGCCAAAGTGTGGTTTTTCCAAGCGAAAATGGGGAAGCCAATCGCGCCATGCTTCAGAGCCAACAGTGCTCGCCACCAATAATACATACATACACTCTCGTTCTCCAAAAACATTTTTAGGCAAACATGGTCGTCAGAACCTGAGCCACATGAATACATACAATTTGAGCAAAACGGTCACATAGCACCTGAGCCAAATAATAAAATAAAATAAAAAATAATAATAACTTCAAAAAACAACTCGCCTTCTCTAAAGCTTAGACATGGTCCTTCGAGCCGGATTCGAACCGGCGACTTATGCATTTCACTAGACGACTAAGCCGTCTAGGGGGGCGAGGATGTTTAAGCGACATACATACATACATAAGCTACGCTTTTTCATTCGTTTATTTTATTTGCATTGCATGCTATTGTAATTCGCAATAAGCTTATAAAATATTTCGATGATATAGTTTATGGTTTGGAAAGCCAAGGTGTGGTTTTTCCAAGCGAAAATGGGGAAGCCAATCGCGCCATGCCTCAGAGCCAACAGTGCTCGCCACCAATAATACATACATACACTCTCGTTCTCCAAAGAACATTTTTAGGCAAACATGGTCGTCAGAACCTGAGCCACATGAATAATACATACAATTTGAGCAAAACGGTCACATAGCACCTGAGCCAAATAATAAAATAAAATAAAAAATAATAATAACTTCAAAAAACAACTCGCCTTCTCTAAAGCTTAGACAAATTGTTTTTGAACTGATTCTAAGCGATCCACGTGGACCTGGTAACGCGGGCTCCAAATTATAGAACCGTATTCAAGTATGGATCTGACTAATGTAGTAAAGAGAGTTTTAGTTACATAGCGGTCGCTAAATTCTTTAGACCATCGTTTAACAAATGCTAGAACGCCTCTAGCTTTATTGACTGTTACGTTAATGTGGCAGTTAAAACTGAGTTTGTAGTCCATAGATCAACAAAATCATACATTTGCTCAAGACTATAATTGTTAATTGTATAGGAAGCTGGCTGTGAAATTCCTCTCGACAAACGCATGTATTTACATTTCTTTTGATCAAGCGGCATATAATTTAAATAGCACCAAGTAACTAGTGTATTTAGATCTGATTGAAGCTTATTGCTATTTTCGAATGATGCGAATGACATGAAAAGCTTTACATCGTCGGCATACATTAACATTTTCGAAAATTCTATTACTGTAGAAATATCATTTATAAACAACAAGAACAGAATCGGGCCAAGATGGCTTTCTTGAGGAACTCCTGAGGAGACATAAATAACATCGGATTCACAATTTTTAAACACTACTTTTTGTATTCTGTCACTAAGGTAAGAAGAGATCCAGCGATTGAGACCCGGCTGGAAACTCAACTGATCCAGTTTATGAATAAGTAAAGAGTGGCACACCTTATCGAAAGCTTTGCTGAAATCAGTATAAATAACGTCGGTGTGCAGATTTTTTCTAAAGCCATTTGAGACATGATTAGTAAATTCAAGTAAGTTTGTAACGGTGGACTTTCCCTTACAGAACCCGTGTTGACAGTCAGAAATCAAGGTAGAGATAGGATTCGTAAGCTGATTGGTTACAATAGCTTCAAACACTTTTGGGATGGCAGAAAGCTTTGCTATGCCACGATAGTTCTCTATAGAAGTCTTGCTTCCGCTTTTATGAAGCGGTATAAGAAACGACTCTTTCCATGCCTTTGGAAAAACACCACACTTTAGTGACAGATTGAACAAATTGGTAACGGGTTGGTAAATATTGTTAGCACACTTCTTCAAGAAGCATGTATGTAGGAATCCTATCAGGACCGAATTTAAAAGATTCCTTCAAGGTTTTCAGATAAATAAGAACATCATTGGCGCATATAGTTGGACAATTAATTAAATTGTTCCCATGTAGCTCATAGGGATAATTTGGAAAGTCAGCATTAGTGACTGCAGAATAGTTAGAATTGAAAAATAGCGCAAAGAAATTTGCGATATCTTGATTATCGCTAGATAAAATGTCTTTATATTTCATGGCTGAGGGAAATCTCACAACTTTTCGTTTAGAATTTACGAAGTCATGAAATGACTTCGGATTGCGAATAATGTCTCTTTTTGTTTTAGAGATATAGGCTTTATAGCATTTTTTATTCAAGTCGATGTACCTCTTACGTAGAACAGAATACAACAGGTAATGTTTGTTTAACCCCGATTTCTTAAATAATTTGAAAGAACGCGTTTTTCTATTTTTCAGCATCATAAGCTCTTTAGTAAACCAAGCTTGCGTTGGATGATCATATGTTAATTTACGTTTAGGAACAAACTTCTCAAATAAGTAGTAAATAGTTTGATTAAAATGTAAAACGTTTGAATCGATATCGCCACAAAGCTCGGGCCAAGTTAATTTAGACAGTTCTCTATATAAATTGGCTTTTGAGAAGTTAAAATCAAAGCTACTACTTGAGCAGCATTGTGTATATTGGCCATTACTTATGGTTTCTTGAAATATTTCCATAGAAGGGAGGTAGACGTCTTCTGGTAAAGCGATTTACAGAAAATTTGTTTTTATCATCAACATAAATTAAATCTAAGATTTTGCCAAACTTGTTAGCGGTAATATTTATTTGACTAAGGCAGAGATCAGAAATTCCATCCAAAAAGTTATTGAAGCCCAGTTTGGATGGATTTGGAATAATGTTTCCGTCAAATATGTTCCACGATATATGCGGTAGGTTGAAATCACCTTAAACAATCATCTGAGGAGAGAGACATGCTGCATGTAGATTGAAAGATTAGATGCTGGAGGGATGTAGCAAACAGATAAGTACATGTACACGTTCTCAAGCTGGATGCGGATGCATTTAAACTCAATGGAATCCGTGTTAGGTACATTTACCTCCTCTGAAGGAATAGAGGAATGAACGGCAAGTAGAACACCACGAGTGATCTTAGCTACGTTTTGAACATTTCTATTCGGTCTGAACTCAAACTCCAGCACAAGAGCACCGGGAGGCCAGAAAGAACTGTCCAAAAGAGAGTTAAAATCTTTTCCGGATACATCAATTTTAAACGATGACATATTACGTTGGTAAGCGAAATTAAATTTTCTAACGGTTAAGGTTTGATCTTTAACCTTCGAAGATATATGGTACCTCAAATCATCTTCAGTAGTGTCTGGATGGAACCTAGACACAAAAATTGATTTTTTTTGAGGGACCACAACCAGCTTCCTAGTAATTGGTTCGGGCTCCATCGTTGGAGGTTCCAAAGTTTTTTTATTTGTTGACTTTGGGGGGCGTTTTTGGACGTTGCCCGAACAACCGCGTCAGGTATTGGAGATACCAAATCAATAAGTTCAATGGCTGGAGGCAGGTTCGGCGCCATTGAAGTAGAAGGCAGATCATCCGTACGTCTGCGCTTGTTTTCGCGATACTCTTCGCGATTGTCAGGGCATTCCAAATTAGGCGAACTATCTAGAGGTTTTAAAGTTTTGAAAATATTTGCCACTCAAAGTTTTCACACATTAGGGTGGTGCAGTAAAGTAGTACAACAGAGTTAGGGTATTAATATATATATTGCTGAAATTTTTCCTAAGGTAATGAAAACATGCACCAACTGAAGTTATTATGATTCGGCTTGTAGTAAGGCTAAAGATTATTTTCAACAACATTTGAAAGCTAGTAACTCCTGCTTTACATTTCTTTGCATGGATTTTGATATTTTTCTTTTCTATTTTTGAAAATCCCTCTTCTGGTGTTGCGATCAAAATTTTTTATTCTATATAACTCACTTCATTCTTAGTATGAAAAACACATTTTCTGCTTTGAAAATATAATTTTCCAATATTTTATGCTAGTAGACTACTACTTTTGTAGTCTCTTTTAGATGGAATAAATTGGTCACATTTGTTCGAGCATGTCCTATGAAGACACTAATTGTACCCTCTTTATACCAAAATGGGTATAAATGTATACTACTCGGGATTCTCGGTGAAGACAAAAATGAAAATTGTTTGTGTCTTAATTCTTTTAAAGCAAGGAAACTTATTTAAAACTACGCCAGCAACTACTTATACTTTCCAGCGTCTATCTACAGCTTTGCTCTAAATGAGACAATTGGCAATATTTTTCTGGCCAATCTTCAACTGTGTTATTCCGTTTAAGTGCAGTGCAAGACTATTTTGTTTATTTCAATTAAAGTGACAGTGATGTCAACGTAAAGTAATTGTTACATGTATGTGTGTAGGGGATGCCATACTTTACATATATATAACATCTCCCTCCTTAATTCATATACTAAGTAAATTCATTAATAATTTATAATTCAATGATAAAAAAGTTCAAATATTCTTATATACCAATAACTATAATCGTTTTCGCAGCCATTTCGAATTTCGCTGGTAAATGGTTTGGTCTTCTAGTTCGATCCAGTATGATCTAGGTGAATCGTGTGTGTCGATGATTGTAGCTTTTACCCATCCCTTATTGTTGTTCTTATACCATATCTTGTCACCCTTCACAAAGGATTTTTTTTTGAGATGCAGAACGATCGTAGTATTTTTTTGACTTGTAATTTTTTTGCATTTATGTTGTTAGATATATTCGGAATGATTCTTGGTTGAAACAAAGTTGTTTTTGTTGGCAAAAGGGTGCGGGTTTTTCTACTCATTAAAAGTTCCACTGGTGAAGCATCAATATCTTTAAGCGGTGTATTGCGATATTCGAGTAAGGCCAGCCATAACTCTTTTTTACTCTCATTTGTTTTCTTTATTACGTTTTTTGCTATCCCAACGAAACGCTCAGCAAAACCGTAGGATTGCGAATAAACAGGGCTTGTTGTGGTTAATTTAACTCCAATTTGATCACAAAATCGTTTAAACTCGTATGAATTGAAGGGCATATTGTCTGAAATTATTTCTACAGGTAATCCGTGAACGGCGAAACATGTTCTAAGTGCATTGACACACTCAGTTGCTGTTTTCGATTTCAACGGCGCTATGTCCAAATATCGCGAGTAATAATCCGCTATTATTAAATAGTTTCGTGATGCAAATTCACAAATGTCTACGCCTATTTTATTAAAGGGTAGATTGGGAATGCTGTGTGGTATCATCGGTTCCTTAACATTAGCGGATCGACTTCGCTGGCATATGGGTGTTTCCATGAGAAGGTCAACCACGACTGAAAAAATTATATGACCAGAAAATGGGTTTTAAAACGAATTATTAAGGGAAAAGTAATTGAATTTTTATAAAATGGAAGTATTTACAGCTTGTTGGTATCTTAAAACTCATAAACGGAAGAGTAAAACTGAGGTTTTCTTCAACTCAGTTTTCGCAAATTGAATCAACTATTTTCTCTTCCGAATTACCTAAATTAAGAGATTTGAAGTAGTGCAAATACATTTTAAAATTAAATTAACAATACCAACTACTTACAAAAATGAGAAAAAGAGAAGTTTGAACTCGAATAACGGTATTTTTTTAAATTTACTTTTGATAGTATACCTTTGTCGCGTACGTTATGCAAAAATATTATTTGTCTATATCATTTGTGTATTGACAGTCGCAAGTAATAGAGATTACAACTCCAAATCAAGAGATCTTCTAGTTAAATATATTCGCTGAAATTTTCTTTTCAATCGAGGTAATAAAAATTGTATTACCCTTTAAAGTTTGTCGCATACGTTATTTTAAGTATGAATATTTTATTGTAATACATTAAAATCGACGTTAAAAGCAATTTTTTCAATAACATTATCCTGAATACATAGGTGCAGTTTAAAAATAAGTTTATTTTAACAAGCATCCCTTATTTTGTAAATAAAATTAGCTGCAATTATTTTGAATGGAATTTCTTTGCCACCTCGCTAATAATATAATTTTACCAGATGCTTTTTCATTTTATAAATGCGCTTGTGAATATATCGATATATTCGTCGACAGTCAACGTATAAATACTGCTCGAACGGCATACTCCTTACGAGAAAATATTAGAGTTTATGTAAATATATAAAGAATGTATATCAACAAATACATATGTTATGAATTCGATTTTATTTTCATTATCATATAGTTTTTATAATAAGAATACATTTTTATTTTGTTTCCTAATTAAAGTGTAAATTTCAAACAAAAAGCATTTTATCAGGGACCGAAAATAATTGTTATTTTTTTCTTTCAGAATTCTCATTATCATCAGATTTATTTTATTTTAGTCATCGTAACCAATATAAATGAGAGATTTATTTTTTTGGTTACGAATAACCCTTATCGCAAGTAATAAATTTTTTGGTTACGCCAGCAACTACTTATACTTTCCAGCGTCTATCTAATTTGCTCTAAATGAGACAATTGGTAATATTTTTCTGGCCAATCTTCAACTATGTTATTCCGTTTAAGTGCAGTGCAAGACTATTTTGTTTATTTCAATTAAAGTGACATTGATGTCAACGTAAAGTAATTGTTACATGTATGTGTGTAGGGGATGCCATACTTTACATATATATAACATCTCCCTCCTTAATTCATATACTAAGTAAATTCATTAATAATTTATAATTCAATGATAAAAAAGTTCAAATATTCTTATATACCAATAACTATAATCGTTTTCGCAGCCATTTCGAATTTCGCCGGTAAATGGTTTGGTCTTCTAGTTCGATCCAGTATGATCTAGGTGAATCGTGTGTGTCGATGATTGTAGCTTTTACCCATCCCTTATTGTTGTTCTTATACCATATCTTGTCACCCTTCACAAAGGATTTTTTTTGAGATGCAGAACGATCGTAGTATTTTTTTGACTTGTAATTTTTTTGCATTTATGTTGTTAGATATATTCGGAATGATTCTTGGTTGAAACAAAGTTGTTTTTGTTGGCAAAAGGGTGCGGGTTTTTCTACTCATTAAAAGTTCCACTGGTGAAGCATCAATATCTTTAAGCGGTGTATTGCGATATTCGAGTAAGGCCAGCCATAACTCTTTTTTACTCTCATTTGTTTTCTTTATTACGTTTTTTGCTATCCCAACGAAACGCTCAGCAAAACCGTAGGATTGCGAATAAACAGGGCTTGTTGTGGTTAATTTAGCTCCAATTTGATCACAAAATCGTTTAAACTCGTATGAATTGAAGGGCATATTGTCTGAAATTATTTCTACAGGTAATCCGTGAACGGCGAAACATGTTCTAAGTGCATTGACACACTCAGTTGCTGTTTTCGATTTCAACGGCGCTATGTCCAAATATCGCGAGTAATAATCCGCTATTATTAAATAGTTTCGTGATGCAAATTCACAAATGTCTACGCCTATTTTATTAAAGGGTAGATTGGGAATGCTGTGTGGTATAATCGGTTCCTTAACATTAGCGGATCGACTTCGCTGGCATATGGGTGTTAGTGCAAATACATTTTAAAATTAAATTAACAATACCAACTACAGTAGCGCTCACAAATTAGAACTCTCAGTAATTAGAATTTCCAGAAATTAGAATCAACTTTTTGAATACATTACACGCTCTGAAATTAGAATCGAAAATTCTAATTTGCGAGCGTATTTTGTTTTTTGTTGCGATATAAAAAGAGGAATCCCCAATTTATTCATGTTACCTTCGGTAGTCGTTGGATTTTTGTCGCTATCTGTACAGTTTTTGTTTGAATTCGATACGCGTGCACTTGTTTCGGCATTGTTTGCTTGATATTTGACGATGATGTGCCACTAGCACAGCTACTGCAAAATGATCAATATATTTACTGTAACTGTAATGAGAAATTTCTAACTGAAATGAAATCCAATTGTTCTTGTTTAATTTTATTTCGATAAATTGACGATAAATTGATTGCTTTAAATATGTTTGACATGTTTTAAGCTTAAATATCTAATGGGAATAAAATTCAAAGTTTTTATACCTTAGTTTATAAATACAATACTTGACAATACACGCATCTTCGCTATTCGAGTGTTTCTCTAATCGTCCTCTAGCCTAGTTCTCTAACGTGATTTTCGATTAGAGATACATTAGAGAACTAAATTAGAAATCTAATGTAAAACTACAGTATTTCTCTAACGTTAGAGGTTGTGTTTGCTGGGTAATGTTTAATGGAATATTTCCCAAAAATTTCTTAATTTTTAAACATTTTTTTTTTATTGTTGGATTTTGCGGTCTATTTTGTTTACAAATTTGTAAGTTATGAGCAAGCTCGAGACCAGTTAACAATAATTCTAAACGAATTAATATTGTCAGTTTTTGGGAAAAATTGATAATTGGAGAAAAATTACAAAGAACAAATCTACAGCGATGGATAGGATTACATGTTTCAGAGTTTCCATCGCTGTAGATTTGTTCTTTGTAATTTTTCTCCATAACTTACAAATTTGTAAACAAAATAGACCGCAAAATCCAACAACAAAATACATTGAAACCAAAGCACGGGTTTACGTACATATGTAAATATGTACAAACAACAAGACCAACACACATCATAACATAAAGACTGCATGTCTTAAGAAATTTTGTGTATACTGTTGGCAAGAACAAACAAACAAAAGGGAATTAATTGAAGTGGAGATAAGTGCATTGTGACGTCACAGGGCATCATTGCTTAGTGTTGGAATTTTCTAACAGCGGCTTTGGTGCAGACACGAGTTCGAATCCGTGTCCGAAAAGGGATCTGATGATGAGCCTGGAAACTCTGAAACATGTAATCCTATCCATCGCTGTAGATTTGTTCTTTGTAATTTTTCTCCAATTATCAATTTTTCCCAAAAACTGACAATATTAATTCGTTTAGAATTATTGTTAACTGGTCTCGAGCTTGCTCATAACTTACACATTTTTTTTTTAATTCAATTTTTTTATACTTGTTTGTGCAATAATAGCCCCGCTAATTTACATAAAAATACCTAAATATTCATAGTTTTTTTTTAACATATTATAACAAACAATTTTTATTTTACTGCTTTATTAAGTTTTTTTTTATTTACATACTACCCCTATAATTTTTACTACTCCCGCCAATTATACGTACGTACATGCATATTTTTCACATTCGCTGCGCAAATATGCGACAACCATGCGCGATGTTGTTTTGCCACTTGTTCAGCGACGACTAAATGGTTTGGTAGGCAAAGAGCGCAACTTGTCTGTGTGAAGAGCGTAACATGTTTGTCTGATCTTAAGATCTATGAAGCGTCGATGCTTGATTTAAACGACCGCAGTTGTTGCATTTTTTCCCGAAGGCTGGGCATTTGCCAAGCTCTTGAACCCCTTTACAAAATTTACAATTAGCACTTTGTCTTGAATTATGCTTAACTCGTACATTTTCTTTGCTGAAACTTTTAGTATTTTCTATTGTATTGCGCGCACCGCTACTTTGTGGAATTTGTTTGTGTGATCTTATTGCATTCACTGTTGTGCATTTGCTTTGTTGCTGCATTTCATTTGTATATTTTTCCACTAGCTCAGCAGCGCGCGCGATTTCAATGGCTCTGCACAGAAATTTTCTGTTTCTAAGAGTTTTTTCTACAGCTTTTGACTGTTTGTCCCAATAACAATGTTGTCTCGAATCATTCTATCCGTGTCCGTACACCCACAATGTTTGACTCACACACGCATTGCGAAATATTCCAACTTTTTGCTGTTCTTTTCTTTCTTCAAAATCAATGGCTATGGCGTATATATCAAAATTTTGTTTGAAAACACGCCATTGCTCTGCAACATTACCATCAATTCATTCATCCATTTTGCTTCAATTCAGCCCTACTCCGTGTTTTCATTCCTTATTCGGCTGCGCCATGTGTTATTCCGTTTATGTGCAGTGCAAAATTTTTTTGGTTGTACACATTCAGTGTTGCCATTTTGGTACTTTTAGAGCTAGATCTAGCTCTTTTTTTTGGAGTTTAGCTCTAAAATTCTGTTTTAGCTCCTAGCTCTTTTTCTAGTCCTTTCTTTTCATTTTTAGCTCTTTTTTGGCTACAAATTTATTTGGACAAATGGTATTGTAAAATTAAGAAAGTTTTTATTTCTTTTATAATCGATGTCTAAATTATTATATTAGTTTCATTGTGTACCATGTGGCAACCATACCTGGGTAATACTGAGTAGTAATTGGACTATTACGTACTTAAATACTTTATATTTTGATCTTGAAGTAATTAGTCGGTACTAAGTACTTTCAGAATATTCAAGTAGAAATACAAGTACAAGTACAAGGAATTGAAAAATAATTGAAGTTTTAGCAAATACTTCAAAGTATTTGAAAAGAATTGAAAGTACTTGAAAAGAATTGAAAAATGTACTTGAATCGCGTTTTAAATTATTTTCAAGTACTTTCAATTATTTACAATCTTGAAACCAATATTGAAAAAAAATTACAAAAATAAACGATATTTTTATATTTTTTACATGTCGCTTGTAGTCCATATTATGTTTATTTAACTAAATGCAATTCATTGTTCACATTTAAAAATAAATATTGCATGAGTATTTGAAATTTACATATGTTTGCATACTAACATGTGTACGTAAAAAATTACTTCACTGCCAAGGTATGTATATTAATACAGCTGATTTCGGTAGAAGCCCTGCTTCTTCTTAATGCTTCTTTTGAGCATACTTGTGTAAAATTATCGGCTGTTTTGCTTCTGTTTGTTTACATATTCTCAGAGTGTTCATATGTATATGCATACAATAGAAAGAAAACCTGTGCTTTTTTGACACAACCATATCTGATCTGTAGCTCGATTCTCTAACTTTTAACTTTAAGCTTATCGCCGAATTTTGGCGTTTGCTTCTAACGAAAGTGCGATTGGTATATGGTATATGAGTTGAAATTGAGGGGAAAACTGCACTCATCTTAAGTATAGCATTTAACAGCGCCGCCGTTCATGTCGCAATAGCGCAGGGGATAAGCGTTCGGACTATAAGGTGCGTGTCGCGAGTTCGGTTTCAGGTTTTCGGAGAACTTATTTTCTATAATTTTATAGCTATATGGTGCAAGTCTGTCTCATCTCAAGTCACTAAATTTGAGATTTTTCATTAGAGAGAATTTTTGTGACTTTCGCTGATTTCCGTATTCTATAAGAGAAAATCACACACAGTTCACCATTGATATGTAGTGGAAACAGATATGCATAAATCTTAACTACGGCATTTCACATCACCGAAACAAATATTGTAATAGCCTAGGTAGTAAGTGTCTTGGGGTACAACGTGTGCGACGCAGGCTCGAACCCGGGATCGACGACAATTTATTATTATTTTTTTCATGTTTTGTTAATTAATTATTTTGTTTGTAAACATTTTTAAATGATTTCAAACTTAAAAAATTTTTTTTTAATGTTTTTAATTTGTTGTCAAAATTAAGCAAAGAAAGTTACTACTCTTACATTTACTTACTTGTAAATATGTATAAACATAATATGGACTACAAGCAACATGAAATTCTTTTTAAATATTGGTTTCAAGATTGTTAGTAATTGAAAGTACTTGAAAAGAATTAAAAAATCGATTAAAGTACATTTTTCAATTCTTTTCAAGTACTTTCAATTCTTTTCAAATACTTTGAAGTATTTGCTAAAACTTCAATTATTTTTCAATTCCTTGTACTTGTACTTGAAAATTTTGGGAATGCGAGTACCAGAACCAGTACAATTCCTTTAAAATGTACTTGTCACAAGTCGTACTGGTACTTGATTTTACCCAGGTCTGGTGGCAACTCAGTTTCCCTCACCGATAACAAATGCCTAAATCGGTTAACTTGGTCGAGTAACATTCATAAATGCCATATATTTATATTGCAAGAATTAAAATGGAAAGGTAAAAGTAAATTGTGTGTAAACAACACTTTCCTAATTTGCTAAAGATTCTTAACAACCTTACCCCCCGTTTCTGTCTTCATGATAAATAATCAGAAAAATATTTCAAAGATTTTTGATTTCTGGGTCAGAAATAAAATGGCTTCATTTGGCTGTAACGCAAAAATAAAAATTATTTTTGAGTTTTATTTATTAAAAATTAAATATTTTTTTCTTAACTATTTATGAAGCTTGATAATTTTTCAAGAACACACTTTTTTTTTTGTTGAGTTAATTATGTCTACTTTTTATACGTTTTAAACAAATTTCTAGAAAAGTCGTAAATGAAAAATTTCTTTGAAAAAATGACTGGGGATGACTTAGGGAATGCTGTAGAGTTTATCTGATCCATTTTTAAAATTATTGTCTGTCTGTTTGAACTTAAGGATCTCGGAAACTAAGGAATGGATTTTGATGAGAGTTTCACTAATGGACTGCTTCAAGCTTAGAAACTGCCCTGCACTTTGTTTAGGGAGGTATGTACCTATGAAATTTTTTTCTTACACAAATTTATATGAAGAAAAATTCACTTACTTTGTCAAAAAAAAAAACTAAGCGTTCCTCTAAAGTTTTTGGTAACTTTTTTTCAATTTCAACTAAATTAAAAATCAATTGCATAGGTACACTGCCGTCCTATATGGGTATCAGTATATCTTTAATAAAACTCTAGATAAGTTGTGTCTGTATATTGGGAATTTCTTTGAAAATATGACTGGGGATGACTTGGGAAATGTTTAGGCACAACTAAAAAGTCAAATGAAAAGGAGATGACAAAATGTCTAAGTTAGAGTATTAATAAACGGTTCAGTTGGCGTCCGTAGACATAAACGGGATAGAATGTGGAAAAAAAATATTGTTCTGAACCTTCTCTGCCTGTATATTGTCTTCTCAAGTGAGGGTATCAGAATTTTATGAACTACTTACATCCCGAGCAACGCTGGGTTTCCTGCTAGTAAAAAATAAGGTTTATGAAGTTTTATTGACACAATTCGGAAAATATGAAATGTGCTATGTTTATTTTCTACAGACTATTGATAAACGTCCATGAAAATGGCGATCTTTATCTTCTGTTAGGTAAAATAAAATAAAAACCTCACAAAATGTTTAAAAACATTCAAATATTTCAACGGTGTCGCTCATCTGCTCTCCAACGTTCATTTTCTCAAAATTCTCTTTACGCCTACAACAAAAAGGGTCGGAAAACACTCGAAATCTTTCATATAATTGAGCCTTGCAGTTCATTCGCTCTACAATATTCATTTCTTCTCTCCGAAAAGGCTCCAATTACGGACTCTTTTTGGATGCTTTTTTTGGAGTCCTCCGACTTTGGAAAGCTGGGATTATTCGCACTTTTATGAATACATGGCTATAATTAAAGTCGGTTTAACATTTCAACTCTTCGAGGTACGGAAAATAATTCTGTCAATACTCATGAAAAAAGTAGAAGTCAGCTAGTCACTTGACACAACCGTAGCATCATTTGGCCATGACATCAATTGTACTTGGACAAATTAGGGACGTGCAATGAACAGATTAAATCATATTTTGATTAGTCATAATTCTGATTCATCAAATCCTAATTAATCAAGTCCTGAATAGTACTGTTTACAGTACTTGTTAATTAAAACTGCTCACTGTTTTCATCAGTAAAATTTTTTAAAATATGCCCATACGCTACACAACTTTGTAATTTCGGAAAGCTCCAAGTGCACTTCAAAGTGCCGGACTTATGTATTGGCCAACCTTATTCTTTGCAACTTTCACAAATTCTTCTTCCGTAAAATTATTTTAACTAATTTTGTAAAAAATGATGAGTCAAGATTCAATACAAGATTTATAAACTGTATTTTGAAAATTTTTGCAAAATCATTGCAGCTTAGATTTCGCCATGGGGGGGGGGGGGGGTTTAACCCCCAAAACCCCCCCGTACGCACGGGCCTGACCGGATTCATATCCGGCCAAGGACTGTTATTTCGACAACACTACCCAAAACCTTCGGGGAGTGATTTTGTTGTTAAAACAACAACAAAAACAACTGTGCTAAAAATATATGTATATGAAAAATTTTTCCATTTAACCCCCTAAAAATTTCATAAGTAAATTAAACTTTTAAAAAATCGAGAAAAGCTTAGGATATAAAATAATCAAAGTAAAAATGTGTTTTTCGTGAAAAAAGTAAAGTTACCAGCCGATTCTGTGTTATTGATAAATTTGTCAATCTTGATAAATAATAAATAAATATATAAAGAAATATTTCTATCAAGTGTTTTAGAATTTTGCGTCAAAAACAATTTTTTTTATTCGTCTATTTCTCGCGGAATTCGAAACAGTTGATAAAAATATTTTTCCCTTATTATTTGTCAAGGTTGACAAATTTATCAAAAGCACAGAATCCGTACGTCCGTACGTTATTTAACATTACAAATTTCGATATTAACATTGTGGAATTTTGCTTTGAGAATGAAAACATGTACCAATTCAAGCCAATACACATATGTATATCAGCTAATAATTCGCATATATGTAAATCAAAGAGTTTGATTTATAGTCGATAGTTTAATGATAATAATTCAAATGTAGTACAAAGTAAATGAAAGCGAGAATACAAGTTTAATATTATTGAATATTTATAATATTTATAAAAAGAAAGAAAGTTTTGTTAAAACGGCTGCTACTGCTGATATTCGGCTGACGACTAACTAATGGCTTAAGCAGATACAGTACGGCGATACGTTGAAAAAACTGACAGCTGAGTAGACGAGAAGTGTTTGTGTGCGTAGCGACAGATACGACGCATACGGCAAAGTTGATTTTGTTCTAAATTTCAACGTATGACGGATACGTCGACGCTGACGTACTGTATCTGCTTAAGCCATAACTCATTGATCTTCTTCGTTACTCCTTCATGGAGTAGGGTTGCCGCCTTGCGATGCATGTACTAGGATGCCAGATCACACTCGGCCATCCTGCTCGTCATCTGTCCCAGATGACTCCTCTCCGACGTCGTCATCATTATTTTCAACGCAGCTCCAAAGTTTTATGTTATCCGCACTTGTTGATGTTTTATTCGGTCCCACAAATTCAGCAGATTTTTGGACGTCATACCTGCCGTTACGCTTTACTTTAATTATTTCGTACGGAATAATATATTTTCTTCCCAGCTTTTGTTCTGTCGTAAATTGCGTGACCTTTATTTATTTATTTTAAGTCGACGCTAAAAACAGGGGTCGACTGTAGAAATATCAACATGGTTTACAAAACAATATTACAATCGTAAATACAAATACATATATAAAATGTATAAAAGAGAAAAATTAATTAACAGAACTGAGAAAAGCAAGAATTTTACTTATAAGATATTATTTTTCATTTATGCGGCTAACTAGATGGTTGAAGAGGCCGTGTCTCCAATCCACCCTCACAGTCAAACAATATATCCATTAAAGTTGCACGAAGAAGTCTGAAGAAACTACTGGATGGTTGAAGAGGCCGAGGCTCCAATCCACCTTCTCGTTCGGTTGAATTAATTGCTAAGGTTGAGTGTATTCTAAGGAATCTGAGAAAAAAATGGTGGTTGGAGAGGCCGTGTCTCCAATCCACCCTCCCTTTCATCAACTACTTACATTGTATTAAATAACTTGGACGGAATAGCTATTAGTAAGTGGAGCGGGTGAATCCTTTGTTGTTTATCGGCGGACGGTAAGGAAATCAAGTATTGCTTTAGATAAATGGCCAACAGAACATTCGAAGCTGATACAACTATATAATTTGTTGTAGTGTAAACACTAGACATTAGTGGTAACGAGAATGAAAACAGCAAACGACAAGCGGCATCTGTCAAATTATTTTTACACGTGTTCTTATGGGGAGGAATTTTTTGAACACGACGCGACAAAGCGGTAATCAATCACAGATGCCGCTGTCGCCAGATTAAATCTAATTCTATTTTGACAAGCGGCAGATGGTGGCGTTTGGTTTTTTTGACAATAAAAACGAAAGGAAGAGTAAATAACTTGTAAAATAAGTTCCAATTATTACAGAATATGTCTCTTTCACACTTTTTACAACATTTTTTGCTACTTTTCAAGATGATTCGCACTTGTCACCCCTGCTCTCATTATAATCATGTCGCCAATGCTTGACGGCCAATATCGTCAAGCTTCAGTTTTTCGTCGTTGTCGTTCGCCGCCGTCGTCTTCATTGTGGACGGGCCTATTCAGAGGATTGTTTCTGGCAAAGTTTTGACGATAAATTTGTATTTGAAATGGTACAAAGTGCCTCGACGTCCTAGCAGGAACGGCGAAATTAGCCGACTAACAAGATCAGATGAGTCAATTTGGCCGATAATCAGCTTATGGAGGAACATTACCCCTAATAAGGTTCTGCGATTTTCTAGGGTAGGTAAACTAATGAGGAGAAGCCTATTACCAAGGCGAATTAAGTAAGGTGGCCGCGAAGGCGAATTCAAAAATTCTACATATAATTTGTTTTTGTAAATTTGTGTGCATACTGTCAAAATAAATATTCGCTCGTATGCGTAGTGTCAAATTCTAACACAATGTGACATATAAACTTAAGTAAAATTCTTGCATACGCTTTGCAATTTGTTTTGATAGTGAATAAATAAATAAAATATATACATAAATAAAAGTGTACGACATAAAAGCATAACTTTGGAAAGGCAGTGGTGTTGTAGGAAATAAAAATCCGCAGAAATACAAAGCAAAACAGCTAATGTACACAAGGTGAATTGTGAAGCTGTTGCAGAAATCCGGTTATTGTTTACAACGGCATAGAAGTACTAAAACACGTCCAAAAATCTCGGGAAAGGTTGCAAAAGACGCGTTTGGATCTCGACAATCATAACCCAAAAGCGGAAATCAAATTTTTTTGTATCAGTGAAAAGATATTATCAAGATACCGTGACGTCTTTCAGCAGTTGCACGCTGTTGTAAACAATTACCTTTTGATTGTTCTAACAGCTTCGCAATTCTCTTCTATTTCTGCGGATTACGAGTGCTAACGCTGCCTAGCAATTAATTCATACCAGAGCATCTGCAAATGCACAAAAACCTGCTACCAGTGTTATAACCACTATCTATCTTTGAAAAACAATTGAGGAATGTGGCGCTTCAAGAATTGCGGAATTGAAATCCAACGCTGTGTGCTACGTCTTCGAGGCGGTCACACGGTACAAATTTGTGGATGTTCTCCCAAAAGGATTCGGTACGTAAAGCTTTTGCATGTACATACAAATGATTTGTATTCATTTTTCATTTTTTGTGTAGACTATTATGCAATTAATCAATGCAAACAATCTACTGAAATTTTCCATAACATAATTGATGAATTCATGAATAGTTCGGGTACTCCAACGTTATTTGCAGGGATGGAGCCTTCTATATATTCACAATTGGTTCATGTCTCTAATGAGTTGACAAAGCTAACTACTACTTACATTCCAATGGATCAATTATTAAAGCTTCTATTTCAACACTATCATTGTCTAAAGAATCTCACAAAACATTTTTTGAGCTGCGTGGGATCATCATAAAGTCAGTAAAGTTTACATTTATCTTGGCATGGTTTGATAAAGAATTTATTTAAATATTTTAGATTCGAATTGCGTGCAATTGGCAAAGCACTGGCAACCAAAATTTGTACGCTGTTTCTTACATTGAAGCTAATCTCATTGATACACAATGGAGGGTGAAACTGGCGTGAGCCAACAAGACACAACCCTATTTAATTCCAGTGGCACTCCGTATTTGTACGTATACGATTATATACGAAGTAAAAATTGTATGTATGTAAACATTTAAACCTAATAAAAAACTAATTGAATTACATAAAGTTTACATATTCCCTTTTTAAAGAATCAATATACTCACTCCTTTAGTTCAATTAATTACATTATTTTCAATTATTGGCTTGTTTAGCAAATGCGACAATAATTTTTGTTGCTTTATACATTTTGTTATATTTCTCTTTTTGTAATTATTTTAACTTTTCAATTATTGAATTATTATGGTAAAACTTTGTGTACATAGTATGTATGTATGTATGTAGTTTTGTTTATTCTTAGTACATGATTCAATGCACAGCATCAATGATTCAATGCACAGCATCAATGATTCAATGCACATTTTCATTTTCCCTTTGAATGATAACTTTTCTGGTACAGCTTCAGTGTTGCGTTGTTGCTGTTATTGTTGTTTCTCGGCAAGTCGTCGTTGGCGTGGATCCCTTTAGTCAAACGAAAGTAGTCATTAGCACAAGCGCATATGATACATGTATATCGCCATATGATTTTATATTTACCTATAAACTTCTTGAGCTCCGATAACGCCAGGTGTTGATTGCACGGCTGTATTCCAGAGATTGGGAGCAGGAGATGTTGGCGTATTGTCCAGAACTAGGCACGCGGAAGAACGGGCCAGTTCCTCGCAAAATTTCCCATATTTTTTCACAATTTAAAAACACAAACACTTTTTGTAAACACGAACTCGATTGTATGCAATTGTATGTAAACACAAAATGTAAACAAACAAACAAAACGTCAATTAGAAATTTTCTTCGTTTGACAGTATGCACATGAATTCAAATAAAAAAAGTTGAATTCGCCTTTCTAATGCGGCCACCTTCTTAGATTCGCCTTGCCTATTACTATGTATATGGAGGCAGGTGTATATCTGGGTTCCAGGGGAGACAACGCAAGGCAAATATCAAAAATTGCTTTTGTACTGACTCAATCCGCGTTATATGCTCTCGGTACACGGGGCACCAGACACATGAACAATACTCAAGTATTGGGCGCACCAGCGATGTGTAAAGGACTTTCGTGAGGTACGGGTCATAAAATTCTTTAGTCCACCTTTTAACAAATCCAAGCACACCCATGGCCTTGTTCGTGATCGATAAGATATGCATATTAAAACTCAGGCTCAGCGAATAAAGGCCTAACGAACTAACGCCTAAAAAAATGAAATATTGCCTAAATATTTCATATAGGAATTAGGCGGTTGTTCATAATGAAATAATATCTAACATTTTAGGCTTTTCTTCATTAAAATGGTTAGGTGATTCCTCATAATGAAAGAAAACCTAACAATCAGAAATGAAGAAACGCCTAATTAGGTATTTATTCATTTTCGATTGTTAGGCTTTCTTTCATTAACGTAAGGCGCCTTTTCATTTTGTTAAAAGTGTGATTTCTATTGTTATTATGCGTTTTCGAGTGATGTAAATGCGCTAATAGGGGTGTCAAAATACGCGTTTTGACCTTGGTATCAATGATCCGAAGTCGAAATTTAATTTTTTTGTTTTAGTGAAAAGTTATCAACAAAAAACCGAAAATTTACTTAGGTCAGATCCCCAATTCGGGGCGTGATCCATGGTATTTATGTGCAGAACTCTTTCCGCATTGGCAATAAAGATAACATAAAGGGAATAAAAATACAGTGTACATGCATATATGTACATACATATACCATGGATCCCGCCCATAGAGTGGGAACGGTGGCATGTTGCCACCGTTCAGGGCAACCACCCGAAGTTGGAATGGCGTAGCCCAGGGTTATTTTTTGAAGCGCGACCGAAGGCCGCCAATGCGGAAAGGTGTTCTGCACATAAAAAACCATGGATCGGAAGTTATAGTTTAATTGTGAAATAAGTCCCAAATATTGGGACTTGTATCATTTTCTTCTAAGAATTTTAATTCGGGTTGTTAGGCCTTCTTTCATTGGGCGTCATTTCATAATGAAAGAAACCCTAACAATTAAGACTTTCTTGCATTTTTAAAATTAGGCTTTCCTTCATTTTTAAAGTTAGACGTTCTTTCACTTTCTTGCTAGGCGTTCTTTTTTAGGCATTATTTAATTTCGAAAAATTAGGCGTTAGTTCGTTAGGCCTTCATTAGCTGAGCCTAAAACTCAGCTTATGATCAAATAGGACACCCAGATCATACGCTCTAGAGATACGCTCCAAGGGCGCGCCTTTTAGTGTGTAGGATGCCAAAAATGGCTTCACTCGATGAAATGTCACTTGATTACATTTCGAGCTATTCAAGTTTAATAGATTGACTGTACACCAGTTCCGGAACGCTTCCAAATTAGCTTGAAGGAGATCAACCCGAAATGGTTCGGTGGGGGAAAATTAGTAACACAGCTTTACTTCATCCGCGTACATGAGATTGCGGGAATAGGAGATAATTTGAGGTAGATCATTAATGAATAGGGTAAAAAGCAAGGGGCCTGAATGACTACCCTGAGGCACCCCAGAGGTTACGTTGATCGACTTAGACATAGTATTCTTGAACAAAACCTGTGGAGACCTGTTCATTAGATAATCTTCAAGCCATACCAATAAATGATTTGGAAAACCCAATAAATAAAGTTTATGAATTAGAAGCTCATGGTTGACAGAGTCGAATGCTTTACTGAAATCAGTGTATATTACATCAGTTTGCAAACAATTTACGAATCCATCCATAACAAATGTGGTGAACTCAAGTAGGTTCGTAGTGGTTGGTCTACGGCGCACAAAACCATGTTGACACGGTGATAATAAAGAGCTACAAAGATGTTGCAGTTGGTGAGGGATTATTTGTTCAAGGGTTTTAGGAATAGCTGAAAGCTTAGCTATTCCCCTGTAGTTCTCAATATTTGACCTACTCCCTTTTTTGTGCAAGGGTATGATAAATGATTGCTTCCATACAGCGGGGAATGACGCAGAATCAAGAGATAGTTTAAATAATTTAAGGACACACAACTGGGGACACCATCTGGTCCTGGGGAAAATGTAGGTTTCAATGCTAAAAGGCTTAGTAGAGCGGTATTTTTATCCATAACAGGATTGAGGATGCAGTTGGATTCTGCTAATTTGAAAGGATAGGGAAATTGTTGGAACCTATTAGAGGAATAAGTTGACTTAAAGAAATCAGCAAATAACTCCGCAATGTCCTGATCCGAACTGGCTTTCTTACTTCCAAAGGAGAGGCAAGATGGAAATCCGGAGGCCTTCCGTTTTGAATTAACGAAGTTGTAAAATCTTTTCGGGTTATTGAAAAATTGAGTTTTGCAACCTGTTAAGTAATCCTTATAGCACTGCTGGCTGAGCAGCTGAAAATTGGAGAGTGCAACCAAATATTTCGAATAGGTGTCAGATGAGCCAGATCTTATAAAACGTTTATGTAGTCTGGACTTAATATTGCTGAGTACGCCCATGGGCCTTATTTCCTTTTTAAATGGAAATATCGCCCATCTGCAAAAAGAAATAAAGCCCATGGCTCTTATTTCCTTTTTAAAAGAGAAATAACGCCCATAGGATTGACTGTTGATTAGCATTTTTTTCACAAATTACCCTGTGAGAAAAGAGTGGTAAACGTGGCACGCGGAAGGACATCACCGTATCGGTAGCCACGGCTATGGCACACACCCGGAGTTGGAATGGCGTAGCCCAGGGTTATTTTTTAAAGCGCTGCCGAAGGCCGCCTACGCAGAAGGTGTCCTGCACATAAAAAACGTGGATGGGGCCCCGAATTTGGGATCTGACCCGGGTCAATTTTCGGTTTTTCACTAATAACTTTTCACAGAAACAAAATATTGCTTTTCCCCCTTCGGATTATAGTTACGGAGGCCCGATCCACGATTTTTAAGTGCAGAACACCTTTTCGCGTAGGCGGAAGGCAGGATTCGACGGCTATAAGAACTCCACCGGCCCTAGATATACGATCAACCCTATGAACGACGTAATTACTGCAGAAAAGCTCAAAGTTGAAATTGTCAGGTTTTAACCAGGTCTCTGTAAATGCTATTACATGTGCAACAAAATTGAAACTATTTAGGAAAAAGGTATTTAATTTGGAGAGTAAGTCCCGAACATTTTGATAGTGAACAGTAAGAGGTGGGACAGAAATTAAGTTATTCAGTTTTTTGAAACATTAATAGATACAGATGCTGGTTTCGATTTTTTTTTACATTCAGACGCTTGGAGTATGGAAAAGCCAGTTACGTACACGCGCACGACGTGTAAAAATGAGCCAAAGGGTTACTGGAGGTGGTCCACAATGCAAAACGCTCAACGAGTTCGAAGATCGCGCTTTGGTCACCTTTGGCTTATTAGCGGTTGATGGTGCCGGTTTAGGAACTAGTGGTCTGAACTCGCCACCACAAGAACTACCAGCAAGAACATCGTCCATAGTTCAGAGTCCGTCACCAGCTGAGTGTTATACACAGTCTCCAAGCCGTATCCTTCCGATGAGTCCTTTGACTTCGCCAACCGTTTTGCCGCAGAAAAACCATGCACCAGACTCACTTGTGGCAATGTCGATCCCATCAGCCGGAGACTAATGCTGAACCGTCAAATTTCGAGCCATCGATGCCTGGTGTGACGCCTCTTGAGAAAGAGACTGAAGTAAGTAATTTATATATGTAAGGGGGGGGGGGGGGGGGGGGGGCAAAAATATGGTTTACCTTTTCTTGGATTAGTTTATATGTACATATGCATACATACATATATTTTCTCGAGATTGCATACTTCTTTTTCGGTATCCTAATAAAAAATCGAAAATAATTTTTTTTGGCTTCCTAATATATAAATAAGTAAAAAAATTTCGTACATTCAAATTTTTTTGAATTTCGTTAGAGTAAACTGTCTAATAAGGTAGGTCTAAAACATTTAAATTAAAATATAGCCAGTTATATATACCAGAAACCAAAAGAAAAATTTTATTAAATTTTGCAAAACGCCATCAAAATTTTAAACTTTTTTGCCAGAATTTTTCTGAGTATGCAGCTTTGTAGGCCAGACAATTTCACTACAATAATGTGCAAGCTAGAAGTAGCGGAAATGTTTATTTTTTTTCTGGTATATATAATTGGCTATATTTGAATTAACATTTTTTAGACATACCATCTTGGACACGGTACTTTAACGAAATTCATAAAAATTTAAGTGTACCTAAATTTTTTTGAGTGAGTGTATATCGGACACTTTTAAACTGAAATTTTTTCTTTCAAGAATGCTGGAGTTTTGAATGAAAGCTCAGTTCGTACGTCTCGCGGAGAACGGGAAAACTTATAAGTATTGTAATGAGCTACATAAACAAAATTAACGCTTTTGAAGAACGACAGGAAAGAAGAGAAGAGGAACAGCGTCAGGAGCATCATGAAACGGTGACAGGTAATAGTGTCACTGGTAATAGTGTCAATTGACACTATTTCCGTTCTAAATTGGAAATAGTGTCAATTGACACTATTGCGCTTTCGAAATGGAATTAGTGTCAACAAGAAAATGGAAAATAAGTCATTGACACTATTTCCAAACTGAAATGGAAATAGTGTCAAAAGTGCTAAAAACGGGTCTACCACATTATCCCCAAAATCAAAATCCGCAAAGGAAAAATCCCTAAAATCAGAATCCCCAACACGAAATCCCCATTTTATGTGTGAAATAAATTCAAATTATGTATTGGATAGGTAATTATGCTACCTTTCATTTGAGGTACCACTGTTGTGGGCGCAAAACCGCGTATGTGCAAAATTTTAAATTTAATTTAAAAAACAACCCTGGGCTACATTATTCCAAGTCCTTCTGCGTAGTACACCATTCTGCGTAGGCGGCCTTCGGCCGCGCTTATTATAAATAACCCTGGGCTACGCCATTCCAACTCCGGGTGGTTGCCCTGAACGGTGGCAACATGCCACCGTTCCCACACTAAGGGCGGGATCCAAGGTATTTTTGTGCAGAACACCTTTCTGAATTGGCAATAAAGATAACATAAAGGGAATAAAAATATAGTGTACATGCATATACATATGTGAATAGCTAATAGCATAAGATGAAAATTTGAAATAAAAAATCGCGCGATATAATAATCATTAGTTTCAGGTGATAATAAAAATTAAAAAAATACCATGGATCCCGCCCATAGAGTGGGAACGGTGGCATGTTGCCACCGTTCAGGGCAACCACCCGGAGTTGGAATGGCGTAGCCCAGGGTTATTTATAATAAGCGCGGCCGAAGGCCGCCTACGCAGAATGGTGTACTACGCAGAAGGACTTGGAATAATAAAAATCTATCTCTTACAACACTGCGCTGCGCAGACAACCGCTGCCTAAAATAGCAATAGTGTCAATTGACACTATTTCCATTTCCAAAAGCGCAATAGTGTCAATTGACACTATTTCCAAGTTACCCTGGAAATAGTGTCAATTGACACTATTACCAGTGACACTATTACCTGTCACCTCATGAAACAATGCAAGCCATCACAAATTTAACAAGCTACTTGACAGAACTAGTCAAAGTTTTAAAACCCAATTTAAACTTAAGAATAGAGAAGTTTTGCGGAGTAGTTATTTTCTTGAATTATAATTGAACCAAAGACTGAATTCCTAAAAAAAAAAAACATTTTAAAAAACACGTTAGCTACAATAATAATAGTCCGTAAAACTTCTGTATTTACATGTTAGAATCAGGGACTGCTAATAATAGCATTTTTATTATATAAATTGTTAGTAATAACTAGTTATTTTTCGTTTATTTCATTTTGATTGGAAAACCTATTTCAATTGGAAAATAAAAGTTAATTTTTTACAAACGACTTTTTTTCCCGCTCGAAGTTTAAAAATTACTTTTATTACTTTTATTTATTATTGCTTACTTTTTTTTTATTATTTGTATGGCTCCACACACACTACGACAACATTGTTGCGCATGTATTAGTAGCTCTGCTGGCGCTGTGCACCACAGATCTAGACCGTGTTCTCTCTCCCTCGCGGGTGTACTGAGTAGTCATTTGGATCTATTTCGCATTCATGATCATCTTCAACGAGATCTACGTCCTCTGCGGCCATACCAGCTTTTGTCATGATGTTGTGCAATATGACGCAGCTCGTAATAATAGCAGCAGCTGTTTCGTGAGAATAATGTAGCACTCGATGCTTAAGCAAGCACCTGTAACGCGACTTCACATCACCAAATCCTCTTTCTATACAATTTTTTCCAGATGCATGCATCTTATTAAACTTTCGTTCTTTCGTGGTACTTGGGTTTGCAACTGGTGTGAGAAGCCATGGTTCCAAAGGGTATCATTGATCTCCAATGAGCCATGATTCCCTTTGGTTAGAAGTTGAGCTGGCGTTATGCTTGCGTATCAAATACACGCGTAGGTCAGAAGTTGCCCATATGCCTGAGTCATGTGTCGCTCCTGGAAAGTTGGCATTTAGAAATGTAAAACACAGGCGATGATCGCATACCTTGAAAAAAATAAATTTAATAAATTGTAACGAGTTTTAACAAAAGTAGAAAGTACCGCTTCAACATTAGTGCTGTAGTAGCCCTTTCGGTTTAGGTATTGGATTAACGGACGATCCACATTGTTAGAAGGCGGAGCAACAATGGCAATGTGGGTGCAATCAATTGCACCTACTGTACTCTTTATGCCGAATTTCCGGAAAAACCTTAAGTAATACAAAGATTTTCTTTAAAAATTTATCTGAAAATTTCATTAGCACACATACCCTGTTTAACAATATTCTCTTCTTCGACTGTGCGGGGAAACTCGATTTCATTGCCCTTAACGCTCACAATTAGTTTTGACACAGCCTTCAAACTTCTGGAAAAAGACGTCTGGCTCATTGGCATAATGTAATTGTTGTCCACGCATACAATACCGACAGAACGCGGATCGTTATTGGCAAGGAGGTTTGTTGGTCATCGTGCGGTTCCAAGTCATCAATAAGGCGACGGCACAATGAACGGGTCAAACGAAAATGTTGAACTAACACGTTTTCACTTAAGATTCTCATCGATCCCATATGTGCTACAAACAATTTTTCAGCGTCAGGCGACGGCACAATGAACGGGTCAAACGAAAATGTTGAACTAACACGTTTTCACTTAAGATTCTCATCGATCCCATATGTGCTACAAAAAATTTTTCAGCGTCAAAAGTCGAGAGAAATCCAAAAAAAACCTAAAATATGGATCTTTGATCACGATTAACTTTTTTTGCACAGGTGGGATCGATGGGTACTTTTGCAGTTTTCTTTCTGGGGGTCAACCTAAGCTCTCCACAAAAATTTATCTCTATCGAGATTTCGTTATACAAGATATCTAAATTTAAACCACTATTACTTTTTGATATCACGAATGGAGCAAATTTGGCTCTAGCTAGGGAACTATAGGGTTTCCAAAAATAACTATTTTCATTGTCGATGAGAAGCTTCGTGACGAACAAATGGTAAAAGAAATTTTTTCGAAACATATAACCGTTTTCGAGAAAAATCCGAAAAGGCTATACGTGGCATTTATGTGCATTAATGTATAGAATTAGATTTGCAATCGCGATATCTCAGAACTGGTGACTCTTAGATAAAAACTGTTCACACCGTTTTTGTAGAGAATTTTCAGGTCTACAACTTTGTCTAAGGCAGTTTTAAGATAAAACTGAACGTTTTGAAGAAAAATGCAAAAAATCTCAAAATTTGGTATTTTACATTTTTAAAATGAGTTTTTTTAAAAAGAGCTCGGGGAAAAATCCTAAAAATCAGCATATCATCTTATTTAATGCATATTTGGGAATTCAAAAGAAAAAATGGAGGGACATTTACTTTCAATAAAACGTGCTTAAAACCCACAGAGTTTTTATATGCAAAATTAGATGTCATTGTGTACAAAAGAAAAACACAAAAATAACATAAAAACCCACTTATGTAATCTCAAATTCTACATTGTAAACAAACAAACATATTGTACCAAAAAAGGCTCAAATTATTAAAATAAAACTATTTCATAAACATGAACCAACATTTGTCAAAATGCTAAAAAAAATTTTAATAAGTTATTGTATTACCCACTTGAAAATAAAATAAACAAACCTAAAACATTGTAACATAAGTAATAACCAGACAGAACATAAAAATTTTGTAAACAAACAGCAAGCAATAAAAATCTTTGAGTGTCAAATGAAATTGATGCTCATAAACTAATTGTAAAAATGTACAAAGAAAAATAAAACCACTTAAGTACATCACAGCTTTAAAATCGTTCATATTATTCACGATTTTTTTTAGGAAAGGAGGTGTAGTATATCAGAGCAAGCCGCCAACAATAGCAAGGACACACGTCGACTTCCAAACATTCCGCTGTGTCAACGTATTTCTAATTACGTTGAGTTTCTCACGCTGTCCAAAAGTACATGAGCGGCACAAGCGATGGAGTTGTATTAGTTGACATATGCTGGTCGCATATGTGTGAATGTGTGTGACTGCATCACTGGCAGCTCCACGCTTGGTACATGTATATATGTATGCGACTGCATTGCTCAGTCCCGCTATAGATATGTTTGTGTGTACGTTGTTGACTGCACTGAGATATGTATATGAACACAGAGCTATGCACATATGAATATATGTACATATGTGCATAGCATTAGAGTTAAGTAAATATGTATATGTAAATATGTACAAGAAAATGTTTAGAATAATTTAGTATATATAAGAGCAAAACATTCCAATAAAGAAGAATTAATGTTCGCCTGAAGAAGGCATAACCATTCGTATTTTATTTGGACTGCTGTTTCCACTGTACTGCAGCTTACAGAAATAGGAAGCGAACAAATTGGGAGGTCTTTAAGACCGCGCTATCACATTCGGTTCCCAATAAAGCTTCTCACGGTATGTTCAGCCTACCGCTAAAATCTGTTGAAGCGCACCTACTTTCTGAAAACGAGTTAGCTTCGATCGGTTAGCTCGACTCATCGCCTAAAACTGATGAAGCAATAGACTTGATCACAGAGCCCTGTGATGCTGCTTTTGAAGACGACCGTACCGTTTAAGCATATACTTTATTCTGATTTCTTGCTGTACAAAATATTTCTTACAAGCTGTTATTTTTCATGAACATAAAGAATATTCTAGAGAAACTTATGTAAAAACATATACTTAAAATCTAGTGTCGTTTATTTCAAATTTGATCAGAATGCCTGAGCGAGACAAAGTTAACAGAATCGTGGCATGTAAATATCTGCCGACTGCAGAGCTACATATACATACTTATATATATGTATGCAACAAACATGTATTAACTAAAAGCGCATGAGCAAGAGCGAGAGCGCGAGACAAAGTTCAACAGAAGTGTGGCATATAAATATCTGCCGACTGCAGAGATATATATAGATACTTATATATATGTATGCAACAAACATGTTCTAACCAAAAGCGCATCTGCAAGAGCGACATTGAAGGAGCCTTTAGTAACGTACATCCTCTAGCAGTCATCGAGTCCCTTCGGAGAATAGGACTAGACCCACCGCTGGTAGAATTCGTTAGAAAGCTACTGTCAAGGAGAACTATCCAAACCAATCTGGGAGAGGCCAGGGGCACTCCTCAAGGAGGAGTTCTATCACCTCTTCTGTGGAACCTAACAGTTAACACCCTACTTCTGAAGCTTGAAAACACTGGCTGTCAAATTATTGCATACGCCGATGACATAGCTCTGACGGCGACTGGTAAGTATCTCCAGTCTCTAAGTGAGCTGCTCCAGACTGCCTTGTCCCTCGTGGAAGACTGGGCCCTGGGGCGCGGCTTTATTGTTAATCCCTCAAAAACGGAAATTATCCTGTTCACTAGGAAGTACAAAATACCAGATTTGTACCACCCCGCCTGAATCGAATCACACTCAGACTTTCTCAGATAGTAAACTCAACTGGAATAAGTATTTTGAGGACAGATCGAAGAAGGCTATTACGGCCCTATATTCTCCAGCGGTAGAGCAGAGATGGCGCCTAAACCCTAGAATTATGTACTGGCTGTACATCGCTGTAGTCAGACCCATCCTTTTCTATGGCGTTGCTGTGTGGTGCCCAGCACTCGAGCGCAACAAAAACATAAGCAGGATGGGCAGAGTATGCCAGCGCTTCCATCGAAGCCCACAAAGTTATTGGAGGTCATGCTCAACCTCTTACTAGTTGACCTGTATGGAAAATTCCAGGCGAGCCATAGCGCAGTACGAATGAACGCAGTTCAGCGCTGGAGTAACAGGGCAAAGCCTTTTAGTGAGGTAGGCATAGGTGAGCGACTTCAGCATAGAGGTGTTCAACAAAGACAGTAGGAATCTAGGTGTTAGTAAGAATGTGTCTCGTGCCCCTGTCCACCAAAATTCTCCTAAACCCACTATTCCAACCAATTTTCCTAGTCATGTTGTAAGTTCGCCGTCCAATGTCCACAGTCAAAATGTTAGTCCTGTCCAAAAACAAATAATTTGTCCGTCCCCGTTTCTCCTTATATTCTGCTTTGCTTGTGGCTTGTCGGTGGGTTATTATATAAAGAATCCGGCAGAAGCAGCAAAAGACACAAAGTGTAAGCCAAACTTCTATTTCATGAAATGTTGTGCGTGTGGTGGTGACTCGTCTTTTTATGTGTTTAAGCCAGAGGCGGGAAACCAGGATTTGACAGAGATGTCAGGGAGCTCTGCCACAAACCAGGATCGCCCGAAAAATTAATAGGAAGTAGGAAAATAGAGAATTTGAAGAGCAACAAAGAACAAGAAACGAAGGAGAAAGTAGTAGAAAAGAAATTAGATCCAGTTAGAGATAGTCTGCATGTTAGAAAATTAAAATACGAGGAGACCAGAAGGAGAATATTTTCTGAGGTGTTGAACGCCAAAAAGAAGAAGAGGAATTTTGCCAAAATTCAAAAGATGAGGGAGAAGCAAAAGATTTTGAGGCGAATTAGGAAGAAGATAGTTTCGGCGATAGTCACGGTGCAGGGTGATAACCTCGTCATTAAAGAACCCAAAAATCGTCTATGGTTGGTTGCCCGGAATTTGAATAATCGTACAATCAAAGACGCATACCCACTCCCATACATCGATTTAGTTCTAAGTCGGGTTCAGAATACCAGGAACATATCTGCCATTGATTTAAAAGACGCGTTTTGGCAGATACCATTAGAGCGAAAGTCCAGGGAGAAAACTGCTTTCACTGTACCTGGTAGACCTTTGTACCACTTTACAGTCATGCCTTTTGGACTGTGCAACGAATGTAGCGTTTAATGGACGAGGTCATTCCCGCTTCTCTTCGTTATGCTGTTTTCGTTTATTTAGATGATCTTCCGGATTTCGAAAAACTCTTTTATGTGCAATGCGTTGCATCAACGGACGGAGTTGGAGGTGTACTCTTCCAACTAGACGAGGACGACAACGAACGACCGATTGCCTATGTATCCGCGAAATTAAATAAGGCACAAAGAAACTACAGCATTACGGATTTAGAATGTTATGCAGCGGTCCTGAGCATAAACAGGTTCCGGCCCTATATCGAGGGATTGCCCTTTACGGTGATAACTGACCATGCCAGCTTGAAGTGGTTGATTGGTCAGAAAGACGTATCAGGTTGGCTGGCAAGGTGGAGTTTGAAACTACAAGATATCTAACTCTGTAACGGTACCCAAAATGTTGTGCTGGACGCTTTATCCAGGCTCGGCATGAATGAACTGCTAGTAAGTGACAGAGTGCTAGACATCGATCTCAACTCACCATTCTTTAAATCGGTGGAATACAGCGAACTTAAAGACACAGTGACAGCAAACAAGGTCAAACTCCCTGAACTGTGCGTAGTAGACGGGTATGTTTATAGACGGACGCAATTCGACAAGGGGGAAGGGCTTCAAGGAGACCATGCCTGGAAACTCTGGGTACCGACTGAACTTCGTGCTGGGTTGGTGAAAGCATCGCACTGCTCGTCTTTTGCAAGTCATGGCGGTATTCACAAGACTCTTGCGCGGATTCGAGAAAAATATTACTGCCCAGGATTAGTTGCCGACGCACATTGGGGTATTTAATCAATCTGGGCGGCCAAAACTCTTCTTTGGCTTTAAATTGTTAATTATGTTACCCATGGTGATTTCAATTCAATTTAACATTTATTTGTATTACTGTATACACATAGTGAAATACCACACCTAAAAAATGATGTAGCCATAATTGTAAAACCCAAAGAAAAACAAACAGGTAGTAAAACAAAAGAAGACCTAAACAGCAAAGTAGATCCGGAAAATTTAAAAATATCGAATATTGCAACAAAAAATAATGGAGTGGTGATTATTCATAGTGAAAATAACGATGAACGTGAAAAAATCAAAGTAGCAATTGAAAAAAATATTGGGAAAGAATACTCTGTGAAAGTGCCAGAAGTGATTCACCCAACCTTTATAATCAAGGGTCTTAGTTTTAAATATGACAGCAAAGTGTTGATTGATAAGATAAAAAAACAAAATGAAGATATCAGCGAAAGTTCATTAAAAGTTGTTAAGATCCTAGAAAGAGAACGAGATAATTCAGTGGTCTATGATGCTATTATTGAAATCGAAAAGGAGAATTTTACTAAAGTTCTTACAGCAGAGAGAGTAATAATGACGAAGCTTGTCATAAATGCCATGGAAAACACAACTCAAAAACGTGTGAGAAAAGTCCAATAAACAAGTGCATTAATTGTATTATAGCTAAAGAAAAATATAAATTGCATTTAGACATAAATCATGACACATTCGATAGGGATTGTCCATGCTATGTGAATAAATTGCATATAAAGATGCAGAAGCTTGGGTATTAGCCATTAACAGATGATGAAGTAGTTGATGGTATAAGTAAGCAAAACAAAATAAACAATTATAAAGATAAGAACGAAATAAAGTGTATCTACTTAAACACTAACAGTATTACAGCAAACAAAGGTGAACTTGAAGTGATGATAGAGAATGAAAGCCCGAATATTGTTTTATGCGCTGAGACTCATACTACCAGAAATGTAACTGAGGCAGAGCTAAATATCGTTGGATATAACCATATCAGGTGTGATTCACATAGTCGTCATACAGGTGGTGTCCTAATATATATACATAAACAGATCGACTATAAAGTAATATATAATAACAGTGTACACAACAACGTATGGATTGTGGTGATTAAAACAATAAAAAGCCCGATTAACTGGCAAATCGGCGTAGTATACCATTCGCCAAACGCGAGCCACACTGAATTTATAAACTATATGGGTGAAATAATTGATGAACACTTCAGTGAAAATTTGAACAATATAGTTATCGGTGACTTCAACATTAATGTTAATACACAATCTTCTCACTCGAACCAGCTTACTAATACGTTCGCAGCAGCATCCATGCAGCAACTAATCGATTTTAACACGAGAATTACCGAGTCATCTCAAACCAAAATAGATCTTCTGTTTAGTAATAGTGATAGCATCAAAGTACAACATCTCGAGAAGCATAAGGTATCAGACCATGAGACAATCTGTTTCAAAATGCCAACCTCTTGATGTTATAAAATGAGAGTGTATGAAAATCGCCTGTGCTGGGATAACTACACAAAAGAAAACCTGATAAATAACCTAAGGAACTTCAATATAGCGGAACTATCGAACTGCGATATCGGGCGGAAAATCCAGTTAATACATAATGTCTTGTGTGAAATAATGGAAGTACTAACATTTGAAAAACGAGTACAAATTAAACTTATGAATAAATGGTATGACCGTGAGCTAACTGAGTTGAACAAAATGAAATTCGAACATTACAAACTGGCAAAAAGAACAAATATATGGGTAAATTATATTAATATCAAACGATATTACAAAAAAATGGTGAGGATTAAAAAGAAAAAATATATGGAAAATAGAATCAATAACAATTGTGATAATCAACGGCTAATGTGGAAATGTCTCAAAGAAGCAGTCAACATGAACAATGAAACATCTCAAATAGAACGAATATTTTACAATAACATTTTCATCGAGGAAGAAAGTGAAATTGCCAATCAACTCAACCAATATTTTGTGGAGAGTGTTGAATCAATTAGTAACAGCAACCAGAATATTGTACCAGGCGAAACACACAACGACATAAATAGATGCCCATTTCAATTTAAACATATAAATGTGGAACAGATTATGCAAGCAACGAAGAGATTTAAAAATAAGTATGGTGGAAAAAAACTACTGGCAGAAGGCGTAATTAAGGACAGCATGGAGTACCTGGCTCACACATATGCGTGTATTGTGAATGAAAGCTTTGACAGTGGTGTTTTCCCGGAGTGCTGGAAGACCTCTATAATTGTGCCGGTAGAAAAAGTTAAAGGAACAGTGAAATCTGAAGAGATACGACCTATCAACACACTGCCTAGCGACGAAAAACTTATGGAAAGCATTGTAAAAGAACAGTTATTGGAATATCTAAATGAACACGATATTATTATAAGCGAACAATCGGGATTCAGGTCTAAGCACTCCTGTGAAACTGCACTCAACTTGGTAATAGCAGAGTGGAAAGAAAGCATGTCCAGTAAACAAACAGCAGTGCCAGTTTTTCTTGATCTTAAAAGAGCCTTTCAAACCATCGATAGGGACATCATGCTGACGAAACTGCACAACATCGGTGTACGTAGCGCTGCAATTAACTGGTTCAAAAGTTATCTTGATGGAAGAAAACAGCGGACAGTAATACGAAATGCAGTATCGGAAGAAGTAAACATTGAACTAGGCCTACCGCAAGGGTCAGTACTGGCAGCAATTATGTTCATCATCTATATTAATGATATAAATACCTGTATCGATCACTGTAAAATACGACTCTTTGCGGATGATGCTTTATTAACTATAAGCTGCCCATCTTCACCTGAGGCTATATCAAAAATACAAGCTGACCTAAACAACATATATAAGTGGTTATGCCAAAATAAACTTAAAATTAATACAGAGAAAACGAAATGGATGATTATGCGAAGACAATCTACAGAAGAGCAAAATGTGATGCTAAAAATAGCTGATACCCCTATACAAAAAGTGAATGAAATAAAATATTTGGGAATAATAATAGATGATAGACTGAAGTTTCATGAGCATTTTATATACACGGAGAAAAAATATCTAAAAAGATAGGCTTTATGATACGATCATGTAAATATGTTAGCAGACATTACAAAACAATGGTTTATAGATCTATTATAGAACCCCATTTCATATATTGTCCCACAATCCTTTTCACATTGGCAGCAACACATATACAAAAACTACAAATAAAGCAAAACAAAGTGATGCGATTTATACTCAAAAAACGCTTTGATACTCCAATCTCTGAAATGCTGGAGAGGTTGAACTGGCTTAGTGTTAAACAAATCATTAAATACCATACTCTAAAATTTATACACAACATGAAGTTAGGTAATCTGCCGAACTACATAAAAGATCGTGTGAGATATAACAACGAGGTGCATCGTTATCAAACAAGAAATATGAACAATTTTCATTTGCCTGTTGTAAGATCCGAATTTGATAAAAATAGCATATATTATGAGGGAATAAAGGCATATAATAAGCTACCAAATGAGATAAAAGACTGCAATAATATTAATAATTTTAAAAAATTACTATTTAATTATTGTAAGACTCTACCTTTTAGATAATGTCATTGTGATACTAAAGATATAATCTAAGTCAAAAAGACTGTAATAAATAAATAAATAAATAGATAAGGCTTGTTGTGGACTTAATTTTGATTTTACTTTTGAATGATTTTCACTAAAAGCCCTCTTGTATTTCGTAGCTCGTTGTGGTGAAGAAACGAATTCTTTAAGTACTAACGAAGCATCTCTTTTTCTTTGCTCACCTAATTTGGCCTGAGCAGCGAATATGAGCACTTCCAAATTATTGCTTCCTCGCAACTCTTCTCTTGTTGAAACTTTAAGAACGTTATAAAATGAGGCGAGAAATATACGAATTACCAAACTTTCATTGACTGTAAAAACTTTGTGTTTGACTTTTGAGGATAAACTTTTATTGAAAATGATGCGTTAGAGCCCTGGCCTACTAAAAAAATTTACTTTTTGGAAATCGGGTCAGTTTTAAGAAATGAGGTTTTGGCCGTGCAAAATTACGTGAAAATCTGTCATATTGGTAAAGGCAACAAAACACAAAACGCTTTTCATAAACCAATGATGGGGAAACAACATCTCACAGAACGCCCTTTTCAACGTTTATTTATAGATTTTAATGTCCACGTACGTGTGATGGTTATGTTTATGTGTTTGTATGTTTGCACCATTTTTCTAAGTTTGTGTTATTAAAACCGATGCGCAAGGCAACCTCAGCAGAAGTAGTGAAGGTCCGGAGGATGTGCACTCTGACATAGGCAAACAACCAAACTAAAAGCATTCATAGTGTTCGGACGTGTTTCTGCTTCGCTCTGTGTTTGATTTTTTTTTTTTTTTTATTTGCTTATTATATGTAAAAGTGTTTATCGACTCGCGAAATGATTGATAAAAGAGTATCTTTTTATTTCGGACTATCTCCAAATTAATATGAGACAGTTGACTCTATACAGTTTTTGTAAACAAAAAATTTTTGCATGATATGCATATGATAAAACAATTCTAAATTATTACCAAAACATTCTCCCTACTATGCCGTGTGTTTGTGCTAACAAAGTAGAGAGAGCGCATGCTAAAGTGAAGTGTGCTAAGTGCAACGAACTTTTTCACTTAGATTGCGTTAAAGTGCGCCCGACTGATCTTGATTTCTTTCTCAAAACCGGTCATAAATTCATATGTGATGCGTGTGTTGATGCCCGGCGTAATTCTCGTCGCTCGCCTCCGCTGCCCATGAACTTGAATTCTTCTACGCTAAGCGGCTCTGCTTTAGATGACATTCTCCCGAACACCAACAACAACAAAGCTCTATCTCCGATCAAATTAACTAATGCTGGTACAGTTAGTGACATTTCTGAGCTTACCAACGCTCATAAAAATAAACCAACATCCCAACAAATCACTGCGTTACAGCTAACTCTTAATGAAATCGCTGCTCTTCGGGATGAAAACAGGTGTATTGTTGCTGCCCTCAATTCTCTTCGCGACGAACACAAAGCGCTTAGCGCTCAGTCTGAATCACTAATAGCTGAAGTTCGCTCTCTCCATAGCAAACTAGGTTTTGAAGAGCTGCGTTCTGCGATTTCTTCCCTCTGCAATGAGGTCGATAGCATTCGTCAACTCAATAAATGTTCATGTGCTCTTAAACAACCACTTGTAGGTATGGCCAAGCATGATAACAATACTCTCCATCCTGCTGGCGCTGAGGTCGCTGCTGTGCTATCATTTGCTTCATCAACTCATTCGTCGTCTGAGTCTTCGACGGGCTCTCTTCCACATGCTGTCGTTACTGCTGCTACGGATTCTGCCCGTACTCTTGCTGTGCCTGCTTCGTCTGCAGTTTCCACTGCCAATGTTACTGAGGTAAACAATGCTCTATCGCTGCACAATGATAATGCACCCTCTCCTTCGCCTTCGACCATTAACCTTGAGTCGATTAAACAATCGAGTGTGGGTGTTGATTTTGATTGTTCCCCCGCACAGTGGACTCAGGTGAGTAGAAAACGAAACTACACGAAGAAAGTCTCCAACCGTGTAGTAAATATAAATGATGGCAATAACGCCCCTCCTACGTCGATGGCTACGCAGGCAGCTAACCATCGAAATTCGCCTCGCAGACTGAATACCCGTATTAACAATATTGGCGTGGTGGCGGAGTGAGCACTAACACGGAGCTTGATGTAGTTGCTTCGAAAAATTGGATTCATCTCTCATCCTTCAAGTGTTCTGTCACAGCATATGTTGCTAGAAATAGTAAAATCGACGCCGCACAAATTGTATGCTTTCCACTCGTTAAAAAAGATGCAGACATTTCAAAATTACGGAAAATAAATTTTAAACTTGGTATTTCGCCTTCCCTTACGAACGTAGTCCTAAATCCTGCATTGTGGCCAGCTGATGTTAAGGTCAAAGCCTTCCAAAGTCGTACTAGAGCAACTCCAAAGGCCAAAAATGATTAGCAATTAGCTAACCACTGCGACATTAAACATTTAAAGATCTATTTTCAAAACATGGGTAGCATGCGTACCAAGGCTGATGCCATTCGCATCCTTACTTCACATCAGGAATTTGATGTGTTTGTTCTAGTGGAAACATGGTTAAATCCTGAGTTTTTTGACAATGAATTCTTCGATTCTAAATTATTCAACGTTTTTCGTAAAGATCGGGATAGTGGCAAAACGGGCTGCTCATTAGGTGGTGGCGTGTTGATTGCTGTGAATCGTAATCTAAGAGCTGTCCAAACCACTCTACTCATTAACGATACTCTCCTCGATCAATTGTGTGTCTGCATTAAAGGCTCGTCGACTTTCGGCTCGCTGTATCTCATCGGCTCATATATTCCACCTACCAGTTCACTTGGCATTTACAAAGCTCATACAGACAATATAACGGATATTGTGCTAAATAAAATGGCTGGAAATCACATTTGCGTTCTCGGCGATTTCAATCTCCCAAATATAGTCTGGTGTAGCAGTTACTCTAAGCTTAGTCTTATACCAACTAATATTATTTCTATGCATGATTCTTATTGTATTGATAATATCTTAAGTCTAGATTTAATTCAAATCAATAGTTTTTTTAACAAGCTAAATAGAATTCTGGATCTCGTTTTTGTCAGTACTAGCTTCAATGTAACCATTGCCGAATCATTTTCTCCAATTTCCCCCGCAGATCGACATCATATTCCCTTATGTCTGCAGGTTGAATTCTATGAGTTTATTGCCAATCAAAGCCATGGAAGGATCGCCTTCAAGTTTAACTCCTGCGACTTTCAAAAGCTCAATGCGTGTTTCGCGAATATTAATTGGGACTCTCTACTTTCTAACCTAGACGTCAATGATACGTACTCAGTCTTTAAGTTGCATGTCTCTGAGGTTTGTTTTAAGAACATTCCACTTAGGGTTAAGAAATCTTACAAACTTCCGTGGTACACCCAATGTCTGAAAAAACTTAAGAACCAGCGGAATAGGTGTCACAAAAAGTTCCTTAAGTCCAAGAATCTAACAACTCTCAAAGAAATTTAATTGCCTTAATAAATTTCTTTATAAAAATTATATTCTTGGAGTTGAAGCAAATATAAAATCGAATCCAAAGACTTTCTGGGCTTTTATCAAATCTAAAAAGTCTGGAGTTGGGATCCCGGCTGCTGTTTGCCTTGGCACAGAACTTGCAAGTTCGCCTATTGACGTTGCTAATCTGTTTGCTAAATTTTTCCAATCAAACTTTACTATCGATGACGTGGCTATGTCAAACGTTGATAGTTATCCTGCCCAGCAATCATCAGTAAACTTTGGCGACCTACAGCTTACATCGGATGACGTCATCAGGGGCATCGAAAGCCTTAAAAACTCTTTTCAGACGGATCGTCATCACGATCACGGGTTTAGTACCGTACTGCTCAAAAATTGTCCCGCTATTATATCGCCTCTTAGGGTTATATTTAATAAATCTCTGAATGCTGGAGTCTTTGCGGACGCCTGGAAACTTGCAGAAATAACCCCGATTTACAAAAATGGCAAGAAAAATTATGTATCTAATTATAGGCCAATCTCTAAACTGTCTATTATTTCTAAACTCTTCGAAGTTGTTGTTAGGGATAAAATGTATTTCGCCGTTAAGAGTTTGATATTACCAAACCAGCACGGCTTTGTTGCAGGGCGGTCTACAGTCACAAACTTAGCTTTATTCAGTGATTGCTGCATTGATGCGTTTTCATCGGGCCATCAAGTGGACTGCATTTATACCGACTTTTCTAAGGCCTTCGACAAGGTATCGCACAATATGTTGATTTACAAACTCTCATTGGCGGGTTTCCATTCGGTGTTTCTGAGGTGGTTGCTCTCCTATTTATCCAATAGATGCTGCAAGGGGATAGCTTCTGATATTTTCACGGCCACTTCTGGCGTACCCCAAGGGAGTGTCTTAGGTCCTCTCTTATTCATTTTATTTATAAATGATATCGGTAGCTGCTTTATGTCTTCAAAGTTTTTACTATATGCGGACGATCTTAAAGTTTTCTCCATTGTAAAAAACTCGGTTGACGCACAGCGTCTCCAGGAGGACATGAATAGAGTAGCTACTTGGTGTCTTAACTCGCACCTTTTTCTTAATCTGAACAAGTGCTCTTATGTTACTTATTCTAAATCTCGAAATTTACTGCCGACGGCATACAATATTTCGGGGGCTCCTCTTCAGTCCTTAGTTGAGATCAAGGACCTAGGTGTCATCTTTGACTCTTCGTTCTCATTCAGTAATCATATTAATTATATTATCTCAGGTGCGTATGCTGTCTTAGGCTTCCTGAGGCGTAACAGCGTCAGCTTTTCGGATCCGTATACCCTGAAACTGCTTTACTCCTCGTTTGTTCGTTCCAAACTTGAGTACGCTGCATTTATTTGGAGACCTTATCACAAATTTGCTATCGACAGGATTGAGCGAGTACAAAAGGTTTTCCTAAGATCCTGTCTTAGGTCCCTCCGTTTCTCTGACCCAATCCCTTCCTACAATTCCCGTCTTCTCCTGATAAACTTAAAATTGCTGGAAATCAGAAGAACAACTCTTTCCTTGTCCTTCGTTTTTGGGGTGATCAGTGGCGATATTGATTGCCCCTCTTTGCTAATTTCGATTAATTTTCTGATTCCTTCTAGGTATCTTCGGTCTCATTATCCTTTTTATATCAAGCACGCGTCTACCAGCTATGCGAGGAATGCTCCGTTAGTGAGGTCTTTGCGGGAGTTGAACGAGATCTGGAGTTCGATTTCTTTTGATATATCTTCTTCGAAATCTGTTTTTCATAACTTACTTAACTCGTTGTTGTAATTAGATTTACTTAGGTTTTAGTCAGTAAGAAACCATGTTGTTTTTTGACTTTTCGGAAAATAAATAAATAAAATTTGTGTCAGAATTGTTCACGTCATTTTTAGCAAAACGTGGTACGACGCATATTAGGACAGTGTTCTATTCGCCACAAGGCAATGCGGCAGAAAGGGTCAATCGATCCGTATTACAAATAGTACGGTCATATGTTGGCGAGAATCAAAAAAATTGGGACAGGTACATCAGTGATGCGGCCTTTGCATTGAGAAGCGTCGTCCATTCAGCAATCAACACCTCGCCATATTTTGCATTGTTTGGTATGCCAATGGTGCAACATGGGGCATCATACGAATTGTTTAGAAAATTAGGCACAGTTAAGGACGTGGATTGTGAGGTGGAAACATCTGCAGATAAACTTCAAGCTATTAGAAATAAGATTATTCAAGAGCTAAGATTGGCTCATGAGCGTAGTAAGAAAGTTTATAACACTAGAAGTAGGCTGTATCGATTGGACAAATCGTATACCGCCGAAATTTCAAACAGAGTTCACAAATAGAGAATTATAATCCCAAACTTGACCCAAAGCAAGTAAAATGCGTAGTGTTAAAAGTAATTGGTAACTCTATGTTAGCGGAGAAAGAATTGGGGTATACCATGCTAAAGACATATTTGTGGCATGAAGTTAAGTATTCAATATTGCATGTTATTTATTACTCACCTTTGTACCTGAAAAACTTGACCCCTAGGAAATTGACATAGATCGGCTTTTCAAAGTATTTGCAAATATTTATTCAATTATTTTATTTATTATTGATTTATT
This sequence comes from Sphenella marginata, assembly GCA_951509765.1. Lineage (NCBI taxonomy): Eukaryota > Metazoa > Arthropoda > Insecta > Diptera > Tephritidae > Sphenella > Sphenella marginata. The sequence continues at coordinate 69,943,396 of OX608079.1, forward strand.
GACCTACTATTGTAATTATACACTTTCAACCTGATAAATTTTTTTGACCTGTGATATAGGATTAAGATGCTCATCTGTGATATCCTAGGTTAATTTTTGCTTAAACCCAGTGATATTAGAGTTAGATTTTTTTGATAACGTATTTATTTTTTTTGTTGACCTTAGTAAATGAGTGTTATTGTAATAGATATATGTTATAGTGTAAAGATAGATAAGAAGCGAACTTGAAGCCCGGCATTTGGTCATGGATCGAGACCACACGTTAGCCCTGGACTTACAAACCAACCCAAGGCTGCGATAGGAATTTTTGTACGCACACGCTCCATGATGCCGGCACCATCGGCGGATGCGAACCTGTAATGGCAGCCTTTGAAGATTTCTCGGAACAAGTGCAGAATAGCTCCAACTCTCTAAAAAAAAAACCAAAATATTGGGATAGATAGGTATTTTTATAACGAACATAACGGTGTATTTCTTTTTTGGTGCAAACAACAACAATAAAAGTTATAGAAGGCCAAAGTTCATATAAAGCATTTCCTAAAATCAAAATTTTTCATAAACTAACCAACCGATTTCAAAAAAATGTATGTTGTTTGATAGATATATAAATTACCTTTAATTTGATATATGTACATATGTTTTATATGATCATTATAAAGTTAATGTAAAATTACACTTATTTAAAACAAGTAAAAAAAAAAAATTGTCAACCTTATTTTTCCCCTAAATCGCTTTACTACCTTTACAAATAAATGTAATTTTCAATGCATCAAAAGACACGTCTTGACCTCTGTAATTATAATCCGAAGGGGGGAAAAAGCAATATTTTGTTTCAGTGAAAAACCGAAAATTGACCCAGGTCAGATCCCCAATTCGGGGCGTGATCCATGGTATTTATGTGCAGAACCCCTTTCCGCATTGGCGACCTTCGGCCACGCTTAAAAAAAACCCTGGCCTACGCCATGCCAACTCCGGGTGGTTGCCTGAACCGTGGCAACGTGCCACGGTACGCACAGTTTTTTGGCTCAGCCTAATAAAATTACAACAACGACATGAAAACTAGCAACTTTGATTGCAAATATCTCTTCACAGAAATAAAATTTTTAATTTCCGCTTTCGAAGTCTTAATATTCTCGTCTAAATGCCCCACTTTCATCTTTTGGACCAACTACTACCACAAGCTTTACATAAACGTTGACCCTTAATAGCTCTTGTTGTTGTTGTTCGCACCGAAAAAAATTATATATTTATACTCATCTCACTGATAGATATATACATATCAATCCCCTCAATGATATATATCAATCCTCACCATTTTTTTTAATTTGGGAGTTGGAGCTATTCTGCATTTATACCGATTTCTCTGACTACGCGCAAGCGGGTATATGAACCGATGTGTAGTCAACCGCTAACCGAATCCATGTATCCGCGTTTACGATGTCAGCAAAGCGGATGTTTATTAGTGTGAGTGGGTTGATTTGTTGCTTACCCATTGTGCATATACGTGCCGCTAATGGGTCGAAGCGGATTGGTTCGACCAAGGCAGGCAGGCGATTCGACCCTTCGGTGTCTTAAATACCGCAAGGATTATTGGGGTATAAAAAGGGGATCCCGCTGATCGACAGAAAAAATCGAAAGTCGCGGTCTTAACTAGTGCCAAAAAGTGTTTATAAAGTTTATTTTCAAAGTGCGTTTTGTTCACCTTAAAATGTGGGTGCGCGAGTGCAAAGAATTTTTTTATAAAGGGCGGTTTCATGAACAGGTACCGCGAGCGATCAAAAGAAAAGAAAGTGCAGTGATCCTTTAGAAACCTAGGGAATCCTCTCTAGTGGCATCACCAGCGCAAGGACAGCCGCCACCGCAGGGCGAGAAAGGTAGTCACTTAAAAATATTTGGAATTTTGTTGAAAATTCTTTTGTTGAATATTTTTTTACACAAAAATTTTTTGAATTTGTTAGAATAAATAATTTTTCATGTAACTTCTTATCAAAATAATTTTGGAATTTTTAATTAAGTTAACTTTATCCAATAAGCCTGGCTTAGTTCGAAATTCAATAATATTCAAATATGCATAAGTCATATATATAATACTTCTATATTGTGCCTATTGAACTATACAGTTAACCCAACATAACAGTACAGGTATACACGAGAAAACGAGACAAAATATCAAAGTTGTCGTCAAACTTTTGTAAAGAGGGTGTCATGGAACATGTGGATATTTCAACAATTTCCTAATAAATGTATTTATTTATCTGTTAGTACTTGAAATAATATGTAAAAAAATTCAATTCAACTTAAAAAATATGCATTTATTGTTTTTTCTAGCATTTATGTGAATAGTACAAGTTGAATGGCTGTTAGCCAGTAAAAATATTAAATACATCAAGCTTTTTATCCTATTGGTCTTTTCATTGTTTAATCCACTAAACTGTGATTTTATAACTTTTATGCACAATTTGTGCAAAGGGAATAACGACTCCCGTGATTCCCCTTGATAATATTTTTCCAACGCGCTACTGCAGTTGAACAGTTTCATATAAATTTGAACAGTTTCATACAAATAATGTTGGTATGAATTTTTGCACATTGTGAACATAGGATAGGCGCAATATAGAAGTATTATATATATGGCATAAGTGCACTTATATGTACATACGTATGTAGAGATGTACACGAACACGAATGCAAACAACAAAAAATGGTTAGAAGAAGAAAAAAACGATTGAACGATTGAACAAGTTCAAAAGTCAGAATATTTATTTTTAGTTCAATTCAAAAATTTTAAGATTATTTAAATTCGATGTAAGGATGCACAATAAAAAAAAATTATTAAGAATGTTGAAAAATAAAATAAATAAATATATTTAACAATTTTCATATTACATTTTTCATTTTAGCTCACGAAACATGCCGAGGGCCGCGACAATTTTTTTTGCAACAGCAAAATTTTTCACACATCTAAAAACATTTGGAAATATACCAAGTCGAAGAAACACGCAAAGCAACAGCAAACACAAACACCCACACATTTCACAAACGAGGTCGATGCAACATAAATACGAACGCAGATAATATATTTTTCACCAAACAGCCAAACCATGGTAGAACACATCACTTTTCAACATACTCAACAAACATTTCACAGCAGCAACATTATTGCACAAACGTCAGCATCATCGTCTTGCTGCTAAACATTTTGTGGCGCAACCACCCACGCACCAGCAACATCAACATTCGACAGCCAAATCAATAGCAACATCACTCTCAACATCAATATCAGCAATCTCTCAGCACACATATTCACACGCAAACACACGAGCACAGAAACGCCAAAGAGCGAGAGAGACCAAGCACAGCTCACTGGGAGCGAGTTCACCAACATTGAATTCTCAACACACCACCACAAACAAAAATCACTTTTTACATTTTATTAGGGTGCTCCACCCAATCATATTTTTTTTATTTAGAAAACCTGAATTACCAATTTGAATTTATTTATATTTTTTACTGTCATTTCTTTTATTTTATAGTTTTACAATTAGTTTATAAGTTGATTATATATTTTTACTCACCTCTTGTTGCATTCATTTTTCGTTTTGCATTACGCCTAACAAATTTCATACATTTGCCTTTAGGCCGACCTAAATTTTATTGATGAAACTTTTCTTTCTAATTTTTCCTTCTTTTTTTCGATCAAGACTTATTACCTTTTGGCCTTTTTTTAATTTCTCGGCTCTTTTTTTATCACAATTTATCTGCACTTTTTTGTGTGTTGTTGTTTTTTTCTCACTTTTTTGATTTTTTTACTTTTCGGATATTTTGTTCACTTTTGGTTGAATTGCCGATTCGTAACCGCGATTTAATTAAATATCCAAACAAAACTAAAGGAGTAATTTTAGAAAAAGAGTTTTTATTGCACATATTAAAAGTAGGGTGTTTTTTGTTCTATGGCAAGTATAAAAAATAAAAGTGAAATGGTAACGGAAAAATACATATTACTGACGAATTGCTGTTAGCGACTACCTGATAAGCAGTTTTATGCAAAAGAAAGACTTAGAGTGCTTGTTGATTTTCAAAAAGTGGAAAAAATATTGGGTTTTCAGACTATATTGAGTATGATTATAGCTATAAATTGAGTTTTAGCTCTATACTATATATTTGAGTAAACACTTCTGGGTAGCAAACCCCCTTTTTCAAAATATAATCACATTTTCTATCGGGTCGATATGGGCGCCTCTATTAAAGCAATGGTTTTTAATCATAAAATCTCTAAGGTGGACTAAATTTCATGTCTGGGCTATATTTTTTATTTAAATCTATTCAAAACTTAAATTACACAGAAATCGCCATAGCTCAAAGTAAAACGTTCAACACCCTGCGACAAGTGTGCTATTGAAAACATAATATATGACGAAAAATCAAACCTATCAGAGATCAATCTAAAAATAGATTAGCTATCATTTAAAACAACTTTTATCATTTTTCGTTTGCTTTGCGGGACTTAATACAAGTAAATCTGTGTACACACGCCACATTGTAATTAACATTTAACACAAGTACTAATATATGTGTACTATGACAACATCTTTGTCATAATTATAAAGCATTATGTTTGTTAACCAACAACCGAAAAATATCTAAATGTATTTTTAACAATTTTTCTTTTTTATTCACCAAATTAATTTTGCAACACACAACCCTGAAATGCCAAAAAAGCATTGACTGCCACCCCATATACGTCCTGGCGGTGAATATAAGCAGCTGATTGGTACAGAGTTTTACTACTGTATTTACTGTGACAGAAACACTAAAGAGCGAGAGAGCGCGCTCACTAAAATTGGATTTTCAACACACCACCACAAACAAAACCCACTTTTTACTTTTTATTAGGGTGCTCCACCCAATCATATTTTTTATTCAGAAAAACTTTATTACCAATTTGAATTTTTATATAAATATATTTATACCTAGTAGTGCTTCGCACACAAGGTATATTAACTTCATTCGCCTAACGGTAGTATGTAACGGCATAAACGAATCGAGATAGATATTGACTTACACATATCAAAATGTTCAGGAGGAAAAGAGAAATTGATTGAGCCATGCCCGTCCGTCCGTCCGTCTGTGAACACGATAACTTGAGTAAATCTTGAGATATCTCGATGAAATTTGGTATGCAGGTTCCTTTTCACTTATCTCGGAGCGCTATTGAAAATAGGCAAAATCGGTTAAAAGCCACGCCCCTTTCTATATATATAATATATTCGAAAATACAAAAAGAGTGATTATTCAGTATATAATACACCTATAAGGATAATATTTGGTGTGCACTTTAGCGTTAAGGCATCAAATACATTTTTGAAGAAATTTTTGAAAAGGGGCGTGGTAAAGCCCACTTTTGATTAAGTCAAATTTGGAAATATTATTAATCATAAATCAAAAACCGCACACATATTTATATTAACTAGTATCGCCAGTGGTCGAAATTCGACCAATTTAAATTTTCTTCAGCTCCTCTAAAAATAAAACTTTGAAATAAAATACTTATTTTCCTGTCCACAATCTTTTCTTTAACATACATATCTCCCTTGAGAAATGCAATACCAAGTAAGTAGGTGGAAAAATAACTAAAGCAGCCATTATGCATACTTAGCATAGACTTGACTTGACTTGGAACTGCCACTTAGCGTTCTGTTTAATGAAGTTTGCATGTATCCGATTACCCTACTTGACTTGACTTAGAATTCTGTTGAGTTTTGATTTTCTATGTAAATTCTAAGTTTAGTGAGCGCCGTGAGAGAACTGTGTGATGCCATACCTTTTTTTTTTTTTTAAATTTTGAATAAAATCCTCCAACTATTCTATAGAGATAAGAATTTTTGGATGTATATTATTCATATGGCAGCCGCAAAACTTACTGTCAAATAAATTGAATTCAAGTTAGGCTAATCTAAAAAAAAAATTTTCTTCCTCCCAAAATGCTTTATAGTTTTTTTTTTGGCATTGACTATATACTGATTGTAGACAAGCTCAGAAAATCGCAACCTAATGCCAAGAAAACGCGTTTTGGTACTTTTTACTGAGTTACATGTAAAAAATCACACGATTACTTTTAAAAAACAATTCGATATGGGAAACTTTTACTCTTATTTGAAACTGGCTAGTGTGCTCTCTTGTTATTTTTCTAAGTGGAAAATGGCAGTTCCCAAGTCAAGTCAAGTCTATGCTAAGTATGCATAATGGCTGCGTAAGACTTACTCCGTTTTGCATAAGTCGCTGGAGAGCTACTTACTTGGTTTTGTTTTGTCACAGGAGATATAGCATGTCATAGACTTCTTCGTGAACTTAAACAACTTTTCTTCGTATAACTGGTTTATATCAGTCGCTTTTTCCAAAAATTTGGTGAATGTAAAAAAAAGTCGTGAAAACGGCCCTAAAGGTCGCAAATATGCTTATTTTATCATCTCGCTATTAAATTGTTTTAAATTTTATTGAAAATAAGAGCTCAATTGATAAATGTCCGTGAACGCATTTTCGTACGTTATAGAAGGCTCCACTCACTCACGCTCACGTGCGTTAATTTGATCCACAAAGGCTCGAACCAACAAACGAAACATTTGCCAGAAGAAGCAAATTGGTGAGTTGGTACTAAAGTAAAGGTCTTGCCATTTCCACACCACCCATGAGGTAGGCAATTGAAGCATCCTCGGGAATAACTTTCTAAGTGACAAAATTATAATTTTAAAAATTTTTTAATTTACTTCTTTCAACTGTTTCTTCAACTTTTACTTTTACATACTTCATATTATCAGTTTTACACCAACATAATGTATGTATGCCAATTTACATTACCCTACTATTTCTAGGTGTTTTTGCAGTTATGGCGTGCAAAAATTTTAGAAAATTTGTTCTGTACAATGCAGGAGAGCAGGAGAGTCAAAATAAATGGCATTTCGCCGAAGGCCAGACTAAGGCAACGAAAAAATGTACCGAAGTAGTCGGGAACTCTTTAGCTCTGGGGTCAAAGGGTAGAAGTTATGAAAAATATTGAGTGCTACATCAAAACATGCGGTTCGGTGTCCCTGATAATAATATGCAGGCGGAAGGTCAATACTATAAGCCAGTCAAAATTGATCAACAAAAAACCTTAAGCACATTTTTTACTTGGCCTTATGTTATTGATTTTGTTAGAAGAACTTCAGAAATTTTAAGTAGAGGACCAGCCCCCATGCACCCAACAACTGTTTTTATAGTGCTTTTGATCCTATCAATCCATATTTACCAATAAATTCAATATTTCATTATCAACTCATGGCAGTGTTATATGATGCATTTAAACTTCATTTGTACATACATATATTTTTGTTTATTTATGCCTGCAGATACGTTAATTTGTCATATTTTTGAAAAATAAGTTTCGAAAATTTTATTTACCCCTTCAAAAGTCCAATTAAAAGCAAAACCTTTAAAATTCCTAAAATATATGATGAAAATACCCATACTCAGTTTTACTCCACTTCCACGGAGTGGCACCAATGACAAATGTTATAAAAAATGTGCACTTTGACAGCGCTCTCTCGAAACGAAGAGTCTCAAATCTATTTATCTATGGTTAGTAAAAGGAATGAGGGCAAAAAATTTCAAAATTTGAGCAAGTGTTTCACGCACCGAGTAGAAGAACCCAAATGCGCAGAAATTTTCGGCAGAGAGAATGACGATTTCTCAATTTTTTGCTATTGTTTATAATCGCATGGCTTCCCCTCATAAGTATGTGTATGAATGTATGTATGTAAAATGAATGAGTTTTAAAATCATTGAGCTTACAGGATTGCCCATATGCGTGAGCGTGTAAGCTATAATTGTACAATTTTTATACCAAAATGGGTATAAATGCATACTACTTGCAGGACACCTGGGGGTTATTCTTTCGCATTTGAAAAAAAATGTATGTGATTTGACAGCTTGCTAATAGCATTTGATTTCGCATCGCGATACAGAATAACCCCCCTGACTTCGATTCTCGGGATTCTCGGTGAATCGGGATTCTCGGTGAAGACAAAAATGGGAATTGTTTTTTTTTTTTTTAATTCTTTGAAAGCAAGGAAAATTATTTAAAATGACGCCAGCAACTACTTATACTTTCCAGCGTCTACTTACAGCTTTGCTCTAAATGAGACAATTCGCTGCCCTAGAGTTACACTGTTCTATGTGCAGCTAAATCAGTTTTGAGAAAACCGAAAATGAAAAATATGGTTGTTGTTATGCCGTAACAAAGAAACGCACATTGTTGTTGGTTTGGGACAATATTTTTTTTTGTACAAGTATTTGATATTTGCTCAAAGTTCCCTTCAAATTATTATTTTTCAATTAGATATGTATAGAATATCAAAAATAAACATACAACTATGTGTCAGTAACGAAAAAACTTGATTGCTAGTAAAGTAACATACAACTTTGTATTTCTTCTAAATTAGTAACTGAACTTAAACGAAATTTCTACTTAAACTTGTAGGTTTTGTTAGTTATTTTGTAGTTTAACGATTATTCATATTCATATCCAAAAACTATTTGGGCAATATAGAGTTATAATAGGCTTGGTCTACTGCTGGCATGTATTTAAACATACTTCTTATCGCTTGTGAAGACCAAATATGGCCACAAATTTGGCCCACACAAATATCAACAGCATAACACCAAAATAACTAAACGGAACAAACCAACCAACATACAACAGCAACATCAGACAAACCAACTCCAACACGAAACGGCACAACAAGTCGCTAGAACATGACAACAGCGAACCACAACAAGTCGTAGCAACACGGTCACAACATGTAATCATGTATGTAACTTAAGTTCCGTTAACTGGGAACTGTTAAAAAATTAAAGCTGGGTGAACTCCAACGGTTCACCTTTTTCCAAATAAAGACACTAAACTTAGATTTGGTTCTTTACAATTTAATGCGTGCCTCTTGCACTCCGAAACTTAACTAAATTATAATTTACATTTCACTTACAATCTAACTTCCTAAACTAAGCTTATTGCTAACGTTGCAGTTCCCACCACTTGCCGGTATTTCGCAACCGTTGGGTTGCGCGTGTTGATCAATACGCTTGCATTGCAATTCCCAAATATTGATATTGTTATTGACCGCTTGCGCGTGTGTCGCGTCAGCGAAAGTTCTTCTGTGAACTTTAATCAGAGCAATGGTGTCACGTGTAGTGCAATGTGATCACAGGGTGTGGCATTGGCAAGTTTGGTAGTATAAGGCAACATAACTCCTCCCCCTTTAAAGATCTGCGTCCCGCAGATCAAAGGTCGAAAATCGCGATGGGGTAAAATTTTGTAGAGAGTAATTGCAATTTCCTGGCGACATATTGGTACTGGCTGGTGTGACTGGTAGGCTATTGTCCAGGCGATCAATTTCAGGAGCTGATTTTCCTCTAATGATTTTGTTGTTGTGAGTGTCATCTGACCAATGAGTCGGAATTTCAACTGGCGGAAGGTCTAGCTTTTTATTATAGCATTTCCCCAGCATGGCGGCAATAAGAACAATTGCGCATATTGAGAGGATTTCTGAAGCGAGATAGAAGTTTACCTTTTCATTAACGTACCCAAGATACCTTATGTTTCCCATAGTCAGGTCGTGGACGTATTCTAGGTTGACCTTCATTGTATGGCTCTTCACCTTTGATAGTACTGCTGGAAGGGCCTGTGCGGTAATGGTTTCATAGCTAGAAAATACTTGGTCACCAATGGCAACTGTTTCGTTATTTAATTGGATTACATAGGTGCCATTTACCGTACTCGAGGCATTGCCACTTTTGATTACTCCTTGGAAGTTTGATATAAACACAGTGTTCTCGTTTATCAGCTCTATATGTGACCCATTCTGTCTGATGAATTCGCAGTTGGCTTCTCCACCTTTTAAGAGTCGCGGTAGGCAACTGCTTTCTTCCAGTTTAGTTAAGGATTCTGATTTACATACCGTGGATGAGCTGATTGCCAAGCAGTTTCCTTTTAGGCCGTACGTCTCTTCCTGGTTTATGAGCATCCTGCCAAAAGGAAGATCTAGTTGCTTACCTCCATAGATTCCAGCGCGAGTGACCAGTAGATTATACTTCTTAGCTGTTACCTTTGGCATTGAAAGGACGTAGAGGAGAAGTGTCCCGTTAGTCAATACCGACGGTTGGCCATATTCGATTGCTTCTATTATATTCTGATATGGGAGCGTTTCTATTTCGGATAGAATCTGGTTAACTTCGTCCATATCCAGTAGGTTGGTGTTGACAATTCCATTCTTTGCCAACTGGCATCCCCGCACCATTTCGTTTACATCCTCGCGAAGAAGAAAAATGTTGTGAAGTGCGTTTTGTCTGAATTCCATGATTTCTGTTTCCTTTGCCACGTTATTCGTGCGGTCCACAACCTCGTCGATTTTTCTCAATACCTCCTGTGTAGCCGTGAATAGTTTCTTATTGACTCTGTATTGATGGTTGCTATTCTGAATTATCTGATTTTGACTGTGAAGGATATTGTTCCAATCCGTTGAGTCAGGTGATCCTGCTATCCATTTCCACGCTGAGCCTAGCCAGTCAATAGATCGAGTGTTTCTTCTTTTACCTGTGTTGCCCATTAGTTCATGAAGTCGTTCTAGCGTTTGATTAATGTAGTGCTGTGCTAGTGTCTGGTCCTCGATTCGGTTTGTTAAGTTTCTCATTTGCCTCATAGTTGTAGCATATTGCTGTAGATTGATGACGTGTACCAATTTGAATGACCCACCAATGATCCACCCGTTTCCATTTTGGATTGTTACAGGCCCGTGCGCACGGGGGGGGTTTTGGGGGTTAAAACCCCCCCCATGGCCAAATCTAAGTTGCAATGATTTTGCAAAAGTTTTCAAAATACAGTTTATAAATCTTGTATTGAATCTTGACTAATAATTTTTGGCAAAATTAGTTAAAATAATTTTACGGAAGAAGAAATTGGTGAAAGTTTCAAAGAATAAGGTTGGCCAATACATAAGTCCGGCACTTTGAATTGCACTTGGAGCTTAACGAAATTACAAAGTTGTGTAGCGTATGGGCATTTTTTTTTTAATTTTACTGATGGAAACAGTGAGCAGTTTCAATTAACAGAGCGAATGAACTGCAAGGCTCAATTATATGAAAGATTTCGAGTGTTTTCTGACCCTTTTTGTTGTAGGCGTAAAGAGAATAGTGAGAAAATGAACGTTGGAGAGCAGATGAGCGACAACGTTAAATTATTTGAATGTTTCCAAACATTTTCTGAGGTTTTTTTTTTATTTTACCTAACAGAATATAAGATCGCATTTTTCATGGACGTTTATCAATAGTCTGGCTTTGGTTTGTTAATCGTCGAGATCTAAAACTGCTCAGCTACAGAGAAAACCTCACCAGCTAAGTAAGGTAGATAAAAAATAGATGACACAATTAATAAATAATTAGTTGACAGCGAATAGTTATTGTAAAGAATAAAGATAAGAATCAAAGGATATGAAAGCAAACTGTTGCTATGTATTTAGGATAGAAAGAATTGACTTTTTTATGCTGCATAGTGAGTCTGAAATATCAAACGTACCAGAATGAGAGTTATTATCTTGACACAAACAACGGAAAGGCTGATTTAATTCCAAATTAGTTCGGCACTGTTTCAAGATAAGTGGTTTAAAATGTCTTGATGGACGAGAAGGTACATTGAAGTTCACTTCGCTCAAAAGAAACGGGCTTACGATTGAACCATTTAGTAATTTAATCATGAAGACAATTCCAAGCATTTCCCTCCGACTAGAAAGGCTGTGAAGATTAATTAGTTTTAAGCGACTCGTATACGATGGCAAATTATACAAGGGATCCCAGTGCAGATCTCTTAAGGCAAATATTAAAAATTGTTTTTGAACTGATTCTAAGCGATCCACTTGGACCTGGTAACGTGGGTTCCAAATTATAGAACCGCATTCAAGTATCAGTCTGACTAATGTAGTAAAGAGTTTTAGTTACATAAGGGTCGCTAAATTCTTAAGACCATCGTTTAACAAATGCTAGAACGCCTCCAGCTTTATTGACTGTTACGTTAATATGGCAGTTAAAATTGAGTTTTTAGTCCATAGTAACCCCAAGGTCAACAACATCATACATTTGCTCAAGATTATAATTTTGTATTGTATAGGAAGCCGGATTTGAAATTCCTCTCGAAAAACGCATGTATTTACATTTCTTTAGATTAAGCGGCATATAATTTAAATCGCACCAAGTAACTAGTGTATTTAGATCTGACTAAAGCTTCTTCGAATGACATAAAAAGCTTTACATCGTCGGCATACATTAAAATTTTCGAAAATTATATTACTGTAGAAATATCATTTATAAACACCAAGAACAGAATCGGGCCAAGATGCCTTCCTTGAGGAACTCCTGAGGAGACATAAATAACATCGGATTCACAATTTTTAAACACTACTTTTGTGCTCTGTCGCTAAGGCAAGAAGAGATCTAGCGATTGAGACCCGGCTGGAAACCCAACTGATCCAGTTTATGAATAAGTAAAGAGTGACACACTTTATCGAAAGCTTTGCTGAAATCAAAGTAAATTCAAGTAAGTTTGTAACGGTGGACTTTCCCTTACATAACCCGTGTTGACAGTCGGAAATCAAGGTAGAGATAGGATTCGTAAGCTGATTCGTAACAATAGCTTCACACACTTTTGGGATGGCAGAAAGCTCTGCTATGCCGCGATAGTTCTCTATAGAAGCCTTTCTTCCGCTTTTATGAAGCTTTAGAAGAAACGACTCTTTCCATGCTTTTGGAAAAACGCCAAACTTTAGTGACAGATTGAACAAATTGGTAAATATTGTTAGCACACTTCTTCAAAAAGCATGTAGGAATCCTATCAGATAAAATAAAAGATTCCTTCAAGATTTTCAGATAAATAAGAACATCATTGGCGCATATAGTTGGACAATTAATTAAATTGTTCCCATGTAGCTCATAGGGATAATTTAGAAAGTCAGAATTGGTGACGGCAGAATAGTTAGAAGTGAAAAATTGCGTAAAGAAATTATGACCCAAAAGAAATAAAAAATACCCCAAATAAGCTTCAGAAAAACACCAATAAAAGGCTCCGAAAAGAGTCCAAAAACTCTCAGAATGGAGGATTAAAAGGCTCCGAAAAATGTTCAGAAAAGCACCAATAAAAGGCTCCGCAGTTCATTTAAAAATAGTCAAAAAACGCTTCAAATTCATCGAAATCGGACTTATTTCGGACTCTTTTTTATGACTCCGTTGGAGTTCCCGCGTAGAGCGATTTTTCGCTCCATTTGGGCTCCGAAAGAAGCTCATTTTGGAGAGTAAAGCTTTGAGAAATGAGCGTTTTATGGCTCCGAAAGGAGTATTTTTTTGAACTTTTAGTTAGCTGGGATATGCCATCATATCACCAATTCTCTATCAAATACAGAAAAATCTGTACAACCAAAAAAATTTCTTGGGTATAGTTTTAGGTATCAGAGTATGCAGTTTCAGAAAAGTTAAAGAACATTTAAATTTATGATGTATTTGTCTAGGTATGTATCTGTTTCAGCAAATATGTTTATCTTAGTGAAAAATGTATGTGAATGCAAATCTAAATTAAAACCCCCCCCAAGGGCAATTCCTGCGCACGGCCCTGGATTGTTACGATCGGAGCCTTGTAATTGAAAATGTTCAGACCGCTGATGGCATTTGCCAGCAGTGGGAATCTGCAACACAAAATATCTAATTTTATTTTACGTTAGTGTGTTAGTGTTTTAGTAAGTAGTAGTGGTTTAGTAATTAGTAGTTCATCTTTTTTAATTTTTTCAAAAACAGTAAAAATAATCATATTAATTTAAAGTTTAAATTTTTTTTTATTTAATTTTATTTTGTAAACGCTTTTTGTATGTTAGTACGTATTAGATAAACAAAAATAAAAAAAATTTTTTTTTTTTTTTTTTTTTTTTTTTTTTTAGAGAAATTGATTTTAGTATGTGTTAGATAAATAGAAATAAAATAAAAACCTTTTTTGGAGAAATTAGTTTTTCTTTCTTTTTTGTTTATCGAGTTTGCAGAAAAAGAACAAGGGTATTTATTCCTTTTTTCCTTTTCTGGTTTCGCTGCGTTGTTACTGCGTTAAAGGTTGATTTTTATTTACTACGTTGTCGTTAATTGAGAAAGAGTGAAACGGTATTAAGGAATTAATGCTAAGTTACAATCAAACGAAATTAAACAAATTGCAGTAGTATAGTATAGAGAAAAAAGAGATAGAATAAGGAGAAATAGGACATGAAAAAAATTGTGTCTTCTTTTTTTATTTTTTGAAGAGAAAGAACAAAATTAAATTTTTTGCGAATTAAGAGCAGAAAATTAATTTTTTGTCTCTTTTCTGAAAAATATTTTTTGCTTAGCGGATTAGGCGCATAAGCTTAATTATTTTCTTAATTTTTTTGGTCAATCTACGGATTAGGCGCAGAGACTTTCATATTTTTGCTTAGCGGATTAGGCGCATAAGCTTAATTATTTTCTTAATTTTTTTTTGGTCAATCTACGGATTAGGCGCAGAGACTTTCATATTTTTGCTTAGCGGATTAGGCGCATAAGCTTAATTATTTTCTTAATTTTTTTGGTCAATCTACGGATTAGGCGCAGAGACTTTCATATTTTTGCTTAGCGGATTAGGCGCATAAGCTTAATTATTTTCTTAATTTTTTTTTGGTCAATCTACGGATTAGGCGCACAGACTTTCATATTTTTGCTTAGCGGATTAGGCGCATAAGCTTAATTATTTTCTTAATTTTTTTGTTGTCTTGTTTTGGGGCAGAGGTGTTGCCATTTCTCGAACCAGTTACGGGGGATCGTGTTCCTTTTTGGGAGCAACGTAGCCATTTGTCAAATTCGATGGCGCCGCAACCTACTAAGGCACGATTTGTCCCACTAACAAACCCGCTCTTGTTAGATCAACTCCCTCTAAGTACCTAATTATTTATTTTCTCTCTTTTTTTTAATAATTTTTAAAATGTTGTTTCTTTTTTTTTTTTTTAATGTTACGTAGGAGGAGCTGTCTCCTTCGTTTAACGTTTTTTATGTGTAATTTGTGGATTCTCTTACCACTTTGCGTGGTCACCGAGACTTTGTTATCCCTAGCAACAACTTCTTTTTTGTAGAGGGGCTTTTGCTTGCCTTTTATTTGTTTGTCTTTTACGTATATGACGTCATTTTCGTCATACCGCTCCGGGAGCGTTCTTCTTTTATTATGTTTTTCTATTTGTGCGATTTGTTTCTCCATTAATAATGTCTTGATGTGCCTATTCATTTCCGCGCTTTTGCCAAGGAGTTCCTGATAGTTGGAGGCTTCTGAGCGGTTAAAGAAAATTTCGGAAGGTTTTTTATTTGTTACTGAATGGACTGAGTTATTATAACGATCTACCGCTATATTAACGAGTTCCTTAGTCCTGAGATCCGTGTTTTCCGCTTTCAGGCATCTAAAGATTTCTAGTAAGGTGGAGTGGCATCTCTCTATTTGGCCATTCACCTCACTTCTCTGGGTTGGAGTGCGGTAAAGTTGAATTCCCAGAGACTCTAACAAGTTTTGTACTATGGGGTTGACTAATCCTCTTTCGTTGTCAGTAACTAAAATTTTTGGGATTGTAAAGTAGTGCAGAAGTTTGACAAGTTTTTGTTTAAGGTGCAGGGTTCCTTTATTTCTAATATGAAAAAGTTTAGTGAATTTTGAAAATTTGTCGATGCAACTCAAAAATTTTTCCCCCTGGATCTCAAATATGTCTACGTGAAGGATCTCGCACGGTCGCGATGGGATCGGCGTAGTTTGTAGTTCGGGTTTATTAGGGTGCCTATCATACTTATTAAGCTTGCATGTTTCGCAAGCCAGTACATATTTCCTAATTTGGCTACTCATTTTGGGGAAATAATAACGCTCAAGAATCTGCTTCCTATTCTCCTTGGCATTGCGGTGGACCCTCTTGTGTTCTCTCATTATTGCATCGCACACCATATCTGGATTCCGCAAATCCGCGACAAGGGTTTGCGCTATTCGGATTTTGTAATTATTAAAATGCTCCAAATAAACTTTCTGACGTGACATCGAGGCACATACGCGTGCCTGCGTATGCATGTTAGTTAACTGCAATATACATACATACATTTGTTAGGTAGGTAGTAGAGGCTGCATGAAGCCATTCTCATGTGAATACACAATGAGACATGATTAATTAACTATAGTTAAGTATTTTAGTTTGCAGTGCCTACCTGTTTACGAACAAAATTTCCAAAAGGCTTACAAATATATACACATATATTGCGCCGTTATGCCTAATCACCATCAACTTGTATAATACATGGATACATCCTAGGCTGAAGGTCACTTATTGTGCGGAAAGCCCTAAACTGCATTTACCTTAAATGCATACAAATTCTTAATAAATCCGCATGCGTGCATAAATTTATTTACATTAGACAACCCAAGTCAGCGATCCGAAACAATGGTAAGCATTCGCAATTCATGTGGTAGTTTCCCATAATTAAGGATCCTTAAGTATGTATGCCGCGGATATATCGCTAACGAATGTTGGTAGAGGCACGCCTTGTTTTAGCAAAAATCCATTATCTATTTTTTAGCCTAATTACATACTTATAAAATGCATGTATGCGTTACAAAAAATTAAATAAAAGTGCGGAATATATAAATAGAGATTTTAACTGAAAGAAGATCACTCCAAAGTAGAATTACATTGAAGTATCACCATCACCACAATTAATTTTTTTGCGAGTTTTAAAAGAACTGCTAGTATATTTTCTAAATTGGATAAATAGGATTAGAAAAATGCCGAAGCCTGTACAGAGTAAAATATTTCCAAAATTACGATGCTTTAATCCATTTAATTTGTCCCCGCACCCAAATACAAAAAATTGCTCTCTCAGAAGGGTAACAGAAATCCATTTATTGACAATAAATATTCCTATATTGAAAGAAGCGATGGAACAACGAATTTGCAACTCATGCCGGCTTAAGCTAACTAAAGTCAAGGAAGATAATAAGGGTTGTATATACATACATTGATTACGTATAAAAATTGAATATACAAATATAGAAACAATAAAATCATGCCTATTACCATATCCGACGGATGCCATTCGCGGGGATTGCGGATCGATTCGCGAAAAATCAGTTGCGGATCTGAGTTAGAAAACTTTAAAAAATCAACTTTATCGATTTCCCTTAAATCTACTAGCGTATTCAACACAAGAAATAGAAGAATATATCTCGACAATGTCGTTTTTTAAATTTTAAAGGTTAAATCCGCAACTGTTTTCAAGCGAATCGATTCGCACTCCCTCCGCAAAGCATCCGTCGGATACCGTAATAGGCATGAATATCCGCCATTAGAAAAAGAGGTTGTTGATTTAATAACACAATTTTATGAGATCGATGAAAATAGTCGAGTGATGCCCGGAAAAAAAGACTTCCTCTCCGTAAAAATGAATAATGAACGCATTCACATGCAAAAGAGGCTATTGTTAATAAACTTACGCGAGCTGTATCAACTTTTTAAGGAAAAGTACCCTAACGTTAAGTGCAGTTTTTCAAAGTTTGCAACCTTGCGACCAAAACATTGTGTTTTAGCCGGTTCAAGTGGTACCCATTCAGTATGTGTTTGCACTATACATGAAAACGTCAAATTACACTGTGTTACAGTGATTCTGAACTTCTAAAGCGACCTAGTGTGCGTTGTAGGTCTTGAAGAGTAGATCATCATGACATATCTCAAAATTTTCTAACACCCCCAAATTTTTAAGTTATGGTCAAAAAACCGTTTTCAGTGTTCTTCACGCAATCAAAAACTCGTAGGTCCGTTATTAGTAAACCAATTTTTAATTTCTTTACCTTTTTCAAAAGTTGAAAGATTTGGGCTTCGAATAAAATTCACACATTTATACTTTCTATTGCAAAATTTATAGATTTTTTAAAAGTTAGCAAATAAAACTGTTTTTTATTTAACATTTTTCAAATGCTTACATCGTTTTTCCTGTTAATTCTAGCGGAAATTGTTTTTTTTGTTATATATTCTGAAATAGTACTTTATTTCAAGTTTAAAAAGTGCTGGTCAATCAAAATCGGTTGACAATTGTTGAAATTACAACATCTTTTATGAAATAGAAAATTTCACTCTTAGTCAGAAAGTTGCAAGATTTAGTCAGAAGAATATCATATTGAATTTGAAAAATGTTAAATAAAAAACAGTTTTTTTTGCTAACTTTTAAAAAATCTAAAAAATTTGCAATAGAAAGTATAAATGTGTGAATTTTATTCGAAGCCCCAATCTTTCAGCTTTCCAAAAAGGTAAAGAAATTAAAAATTGGTTTACTAGTAACGGACCTACGAGTTTTGACTGCGCGAAGAACACTGAAAACGGTTTTTTGACCATAACTTAAAAATTTGGGGGTGTTAGAAAATTTTGAGATATGTCATGATGATCTACTCTTCAAGACCTACAACGCACACTAGGTCGCTATAAAAGTTCTTTCAATATTTTTGATTCTGTAACACAGTGTTATTAATAGAAGGACCTAACATCAAGCATCTGACTGCTGAGTCTATGCACCCAATAAAAAGCTATCAGGATTGTTTACAACGTATGATATGTCTTGAAGCATCAACAAATTGTTATTTCGGAGAATGTTCCCAGTGCCCCGGTGCAACAAATTTGATCGACGAAATAAGAACAATTTTGGAAGATAACTTCATTGAAGATACAACCTACAGACAATGGGTTAACGTCGATAGAACCACTTTGCAACTAATGATATCCCCAATTAATGAATACTTACAAAAATTGGAGTCCGGTTTGCAAAATTTATTGTTGCATTCATATCTAGTTAAAAGGCAAAACGAGTTTATAAACGGCAAAAAAGAACCCTTAACAGAAGATGAATGCATCGTTATCTGTGATTTTTCCGAAAACTATGCTTTTGTCGTACAAGATGCTGCTCAAGGAATTCATTGGAATAACAATCAGGCAACAATTCATCCATTTGCTATTTACTACAGGCACTCAAGCGGAGAAACTCGTATGAAAAGCTTTGTTGTCATTTCTGACTGCTTACATCACAACACAATTGCCGTGCATTTATTTCAAAAATACTTAGTGGAATATGTTAAACATCACTTCGAAAATATTTCCAAAATTACATATTTCTCTGATGGGGCAAGTGCTCAATATAAAAACAAAAAGAATTTTGTTAATCTTACCCATCATCAAAAAGATTTTGGTTTGACTGCGGAGTGGCACTTTTTCCCCACTTCACATGGAAAAAATGCATGCGACGGCTTGGGAGGGACTTTAAAAAGATTGGCTGCTAGAGCAAGTCTTCAGAGAGTGAATAATCCAATTCAAACGCCCAAAGAATTATATGATTGGGCAAAAGGGGCCATAACTAATATTTCATTTAAATATGTGCAAAACGAGGAGTACTACGAAGAAGAAAAGAACCTTGAAGATAGATTTAAAAAAGCTGTAGCAGTGAAAGGGACTCTGACATACCACTGCATGATTCCAGTTGCAGAAGGAAGAGTAAGAGCAAAGCACTTTTCTTTGGATGAACATTCCATTGAAGTTCAAGTTATGAAATAATTTTTATGAAATATAAATTTAAATTGTGTAAATTAAAAAAATATTTTGTATTTGATGTATTTTACTTGAATTACAAATGTGTCTGCAGCCCTATTATATTTGTCAATAAAAATTTATGAAATCACTAAAAGAATAAAACACGTTTATTTATTTTCACATTCACATGTATTCACATGAGAATGGCTTCATGCAGCCTCTACTACCTACCTATGTATGTATATTGCAGTTAACTAACATGCATACGCAGGCACGCGTATGTGCCTCGATGTCACGTCAGAAATAATTTAATAACTTTTTAACTACAAAAGTCTCCATCCTGGAAAAAATTTTTTCTTTTAGATGAAAGTTCAGCGAATATTATATATATTTTTTCAAAAAAATTTTTTGGACATGTTTTTAATAATTGTTAAAAGAAAATTTACTTAAAAGAAAAAAAATTGATTGTGTAAAATTTAATATTTCTTAAATGCAGTTATAAAGTAAATATTGTTACCTTCAAAATAAGACAAAAACTAGTAAGATACGACTACTACAACCAAAGTTATAGAATTTTGAATGTGGACAAGTTTGCTTAAATTTGCTTAACCGTCGTATTTAAAAACATGCATATCTCTGAAAGAAATTTTTTTTCGACGAAATCCTGATATAGGTGTTAACTCAAATTACGAAAAGATTCCCAGAAATAAATTTGGTGACTTTTAAAAAAGTGGAAATTTTTTTTTCTCCAAATCCGTACGATTTGTAAAATAATGACCCATGTATGTATTTACATATTTATTACAGCTCTATTGAGCCTAGATCAATATGTACATTTTTACAGCTTAATCTAAAACTTAAGCCTATAGTAACTCTAGCGTTTAACGTTTTATTAATTCATTTGTTGAAAATTAAAAATATAAATAAAAACAAAAACGAATAGTAATTATAATAAGAAAAAGAAAACAGAAGAACAGAAGACATTCATTTTCTATATATTTACATACATATATGCAGTTCTATGTATAGAGTAAGGGCGGGTATTATGGTATAGGCGGCTAATATGGTACACCCGCGTTTCTCATAAACTATTAGTACTTCAGCATCTCCGAGCACATAAACAGATGTTGAATAAAAAAAGAGAAAACAAAAAAAAATTACAGCTATGCCATCTATTAATTTCTCTTTCTATTCCTTAAAACATGTGGTTATACCCTTTTGACTTGTTTAAACGGTGTAGAAGAAACTGTTTTATTACGCTGCATTAAGATTCCTAAAAATTTGATTGTAATTGTAAAAGATAATATATACCCCATGTTTTTATTTCAAATTGTAAGTTTTAAACTATATAAGTGTTTAATCATAAAAAAAAAATAAAAACACTGAGAAGGTAGAATGCGGCTAATATGGTATACTTGTGATTGCTCTATACGTCATAGTGTACCATATTTGCCTACCGTATTTCCAAGAGTTAGTATTTTAATTTAGTGGTCAATTTCATAGGAAACATGCCAAAAAAACAGGTGTATGATTGCAGTGGAGTATGGAGAATATGATCAAGGCATTTACATCTGTGAAAACTGAGGAAAATAGGATCATTTTACACGAACAAGTATACCAAATTACCCGCACATTTTCTCAAGTGCAACTTTTTGACTTTCTTCAGATTTTTCTTAATACTTTCTTAACCACATGTTGCAGTGCAATTTTTGTCAGCCATTATTATAGCTAATGTTTCAAAGATAATGTGTGAAAAATTTTGAGAGATTCCGGTGATTATTTTGAGAGTTATGAAAAAAGGAATAGGTATTCCATGTTACCCGACTTTACTCTATTGATTCCCAATTATAAGAGCTAACTGACCTGTCTTTCCGAACATACCAACACAGTGATATTCCCAGCTGGATGCAGAGTACAGGCCGTCTACGCATGTGAAGCGCGAAGACAACATCTGGACGGCGATGCACTGTTATTTGTGAGTGATGCTTTCCAGTATGCGTTTCGGCAACTTACTGTAAGTGACTTGAGGCGCTGTATCGTACTTTGCATGGTGCATGTGCACTGTGGATGGCGTTCTGAATGGCCGACCATGCAGCTCTAAATGGGAAGGGATTTACAATAATTATGCAATTTGCGACTGAATTCATTTTTACTGCAGGATTTAACATCAGTGGGTAGTTCATTAAAGCATTTTAAGCCTTTGTAATATAAGTTACATTTATAAGATTCTGTTCTGTACGCGGGCAGAGTAAAATCATTTCCATTTCTCGTGTTTACAGAATGCACATTTCTTACATATTTAATGTTACTTTTCAAAAGTGCTTACTATTTCAATTGGGTCGTTGTTTATTCTTAGAGGTTGCAACTCATTGATTCTAAAGTTCCGTCTTGAAATAACCATACATTTTGTTTTATTGACATTTAATTTTAATTTGTTCGAGCATAGCCAACCGTTGACTCTATTTAGGTCATCTTGGAGTTTCGCATGAATGTCAGTGATGTTATCCCCACTAATCATCAGAAGTGTGTCATCAGCAAAAAGTTTAATGTCACAATACTGTATACTTTTAACAATATCATAAACAATATAGGGGCTAAAACGGAGCCTTGTGGGAGTCCGACACGTACATGTCTCTCTTCGGATAATGAAGATCCAATTACTGTTCTTTGATACCTATTTATAATAAAATTTTCGAACCACTTAATTCTGTACCAGAAACACCTATCTTGTTTAACTTTTTCAACAACAATTGTTGGTCAATTGTCTCAAAAGCTCGCTTTGTAACGAAGCTTTTCCCTGCCCCTATGCTTCTTATCTGGTGCTGGGGTATACTCGCCGTGTCCAGGGTCCTTGTACAATAAATTTATACTTTGGGGCCCTTTTGCAAGTCGTATTCTTAACTTTATTCAATCCTGTTCAACTTAATTATACTTATAATCCAATAATCTTAAATAACTCAATGATTTCTGCTCGTAATGTTGGCTCGGTGCCTAGTTGTCCGGCGTGGTAACGGGCCTCTTGGCTTGGTAACGGCTCACCGTATCCCGTTATACTTCGGTTAGCGACGCTCTTCGCTGTTGGCGTCGGCGTACGTCTGCTGGCGTTGCTCCGTGCTGCTTGCGGTGGCGTCCCTCTGTCGGCGTGTGGTCGCGCGTGTTAGCGGTTATGTGACTTGGCAGCGACGTTGTCTGGCGTGATGATGCGCCTCTTGGCTCGGTAACGGTTCGTCGTATCCCGTTATACCTCGGTTAGCGACGCTCTGTGCTATTGGCGTCGGCGTACGTCTGCTAGCGTTGCTCTGTGCTGCTTGCAGTGGCGTCCCTCTGTCGGCGTGTGTTAGCGGCTATGTGACTTGGCAGCGACGTCGTCTGGCTGCCTCTACCGCGCGTCCCTACGGCGAGTGCTGGCTGATCGGCGGAGCGCGGCCTTAAGTGTATAATGGGCGGGGTAAATCCAGCACACCTCAAGTACAACTTAGTCCACGTCTACTCTGAATCGTAATGTTTAGTATTGGTAAACCCCATTTACTAACTATCACTACCCAGCGTAGATCCGATCTTGACCGTGACTCCGTACTCGTACACGCTATGCAGATGGTATGGCGCTGGCGGGCTTGCGGTTTATATGCGTTCCGCTATCTCGGTTACTGCTTCGCTGGCGTTGTGTTTGCGTCGACGTCGCGATCTCGTACCCACGGCTATGCTGTCGCAACTGTACTCGCGTTGTAATGTGCGTATCCACGGCTGACCGCGGCAGATCAGGTTATCGCAGCCTTAAGCGTATAATGGGCGGGGTAAATCCAGCACACCTCAAGTACAGCTTAGTCCGCGTCTACGTTAAACGATGATCACTAGCATTGGTAAGCTCCCATGTACTAGTTATCACCCTTCCGCGTAGATCTTGTCACTACCGCAGTTCCGTGCTGACTGACTCTTGTCTTCTCGTGTTGCTTCTCATATACACCTCTTCGTATTGTTGCTTGTGCGCATGACTACATGTTGTGACTGTGTTGCTACGACTTGGTGTGGTTCGCTGTTGTCATGTTCTAGCGACTTGTTGTGCCGTTTCGTGTTGGAGTTGGCTTGTCTGATGCTGCTGTTGTATGTTGGTTCGTTTGTTCCGTTTGGTTATTTTGATGTTATGCTTTGATATTTGTGTGGGCCAAATCTGTGGCCATATTTGGTCTTCACACTCCCCCCTACTTTGGAGTTCTATGGCCCCCCTGCCCCTTCCGCATATAAGTGCACGCGACCGGTATATTGTTACCCGGTGCGTCTGCGTCGAGAATCTGATGCGGGATTTCCCTATGCCCTTTGCTATGTTTTTGAAACCGTCCCTCACTCTTTTTGCAATTTCCGGGAATCGGTCAAGCGCTGGGCCATCCGCGTCTTCCGCCGTAACTGTAATTCCCTCTGGTGGGAGTTCTGGTTCCTCTTGTACTATTGATGGTGATGGATATTGCGTTGTTGGTGGCAGTGGTGACGTTGGGGCTGTAGTGTGAGTGGGTGGCTGTTGTGATAGTGGTGGTATTTCGGGTTGACCGCGCATATGGTGTCGGAACTCCCATAGCATCTCGCGCCGTTTATGGCTTGCCATATCCTTCGTGAATGGTTCGGATATAAGTCCCGGTGCTCCTTCCCTCTGGTTGACGTACCGCATAACCCTCTCGACCGTTTCCGCCACGTATACCCCGCAGTCGTTGTCATTCTCCTGCTGCGGTACTACCAATTGTAACTTGCAAACTTCGAAGTCGTCTACTCCGTATCGTTGCCGGTACTCCCACTGGAGAAACTCGATCCAAGCCTCGGTTGCGTGTGGTGCCCTACCCTTGACCCTCGAGTCGGCTGTCCACACGTATCGTTTGTGCCAGCATTCGATGTCTGCGACGTGGTGGGTGACTTCTTGGCATGCCAGTCCGAGAAGGTACCAGTGATTGGCTACGTTGTGCGGCGCTAGTATTGCGCGTTTACCAAATAGGTCGATCTTTCGCAACGACCGGTGGATTCGTTGGTAGTACTCCTCCCTATGGTTTTGTTGGCTTAGTTGCCATACAATAAATGGGCTTAGTACGACCCCTTGTTCCCCGTACTTCAGCTCCAGTCCTTTTGCCCATGCGTCGGTGACCGTGTCTGTGAGCCAGTGCCCCTCCCCGAGCGAGTGGAGGTCCGTGTGGTACAGGGCGATGCCTCCTGGCCTCGGTGGATACACTAACTCGGGTCGTGTTCCGTTTGCTCCCACTGTTTCGTCATCCGAGGAGAGCTCAATGACCTGCATCGACTGTGTTGGCTCTGGTGTGCTACGGTTGGTCGAGGTGTCTTCACTCGATTCGGATGAGTCGCTTGTAGTTGCGTCGCTATCGGTGTCGCTTGGTGGGCTCTTGTTGATGGGGTTGCCTTGTTGGGGTTTCTCTTGGTTGCTCCGATTGACGTCGGCTCCCTCCACCATTATTCTTCCCACGGTGCAGGTCGGTAATGGTTTCGGGAGGTCCCTTCCCACGGTGCAGGTCGGTACCGACTTCGGAGACTTGCTGATATTTGTGGGCTCGGCCCAAGTTGTTGTGCGTGGCGTATGAGCCGTAGCTGTGCCTCGGGCGTTGGCCATCGTGACGAGCGCGCGCGTTGACGTGGTGGGTGCGCATGCGGTGGTCGCGGTAGCGTTGGCTGCCCTAGTTGGCGTCGGGATGTGCGTAAGGGCCGCGCGTACGAATTTTTCGCGCGTGCTGCTTGCCGTGGTGGCTACTGCGGTAGCTGCTGACGTGGCTGCGCGCGTGGCGTCGTCGTCGGCGTCGTGAGTGGAAATAGACGTGGCTGCGCGAGTGGCGTCGTCGTTGACGTCGGCGTCGTGCGTGGAAATAGCACGTGCTGTGGTTGTGTGCTTGATGTGCGCGCCGGCGCCCCCTGTGTTCGCCCTTGGTGCTGATGCGCGTCTTGCCTGCGCGGCGTTCCTCCGTACGGCATTGTTGATATTGGTCAATGCCATGTGGCGTCTAGCTGCGTGTGCGGCGTCTTCGCGAGCTGAGTTGGCGTTGCGGTTGGCTTTGCCAACCAGCCCTAGTAGCAAGGCCCTAGGCCGTTTCGCCTCCTCCTCTTCCATGCGCTCACGTAAACGTTTTACGCTATTATTAAATTTGTTTTCCATTGCTGGTAATTCTTTTTGGTTGTCGCGGTTGATGTTGATACTCTGATGGTCGGTAACAGAATGATTTGTGATGCTGTCGGCTGGCTCCTTTGAGCAAGGCAAAATTGCGCTTCCCCTTTTTTTTTTTTTTTTTTTCCCCTTGCTGTTGATCCGCTATGGTTCTGTGGCCTCAGGCGCGTGGTATATTTTTAATTCGGTGAGGTTCGCCGTCTTCTCCTTCCCTCCGTTGATTTTTCTTAGCTGGACGATGACTGGTGACACGTACCTTAAGATTTGGTACGGGCCGTCGTATTTGGGAGCCAATTTTGCCGCGAAGCCCTCTACGGCCTTTGATAGGTGGTGCTCCTTAGCAAGGACTAGTTCGCCGACCTCGGGGGTCCATTTCCTCCGCCGAAGGTTGTAATGTCGCGCTTGGTCCGTAGCTGCCCGTTCCATGTTCTGCCTCACTATTTTGAATGCCTCCTGCATCCGGGTGGACTTCTCCTCTGCCGTATTGGGGCTCGTACCAGTTCCGACGTTTAACTCGTCGTAGAGCGTCCCCGGTAGTCGTGGCTCGCGTCCCTGTACTAGAAAGGCCGGACTATACCCGGTTGAGGCTGTAACGCTGGTGTTGATGCCAAGGTCGTCCCATCGCTGGTGTCTCGATTTGGTGAGTTGCGGTATGATCCTTTTGACGGTCCGGTTGGCGCGTTCTGTAGGGTTCTCTTGGGGTGTATAAGGCGCCGTGAATTGCTGGCGGACCCCGACCTCTTGGAGGTAACGCTTCCACATGGTGCTAGTGAATTGCACGCCGTTATCGGAGATGAGTATTTTGGGTACGCCGAATCTTGCGACGATTCGTTCTCTGAAAGCGCGGCGGAGGCCCTCGGCCGTAGCCCTTCTCATAGGGATCAACTCTACCCACTTGCTGAAGCGGTCGAAGAACACCAATAGCATGGTGTTACCGTGTGTTGAGCGTGGTAGTGGTCCAATGAAATCGGCGCAGACCGTGGCGAAGGGTTCCTGCGCTACCTGCGAGAGCATCTTTCCGGCTGGTTTCTGTTGTCCCTCCTTATACTTTTGGCAAGACTCGCATTGGCGTACGTAGCGGCTGATGTCGCGGAACATGCCTGGCCAATAGTACCTGTTGGCGATCCGCGCTACCGTCCGGCGAATGCCCATGTGCGCGGCACTTGGTGTGTCGTGGTTCTCCTGTAGCACCCGTTGGCGGAGCGGAGTTGGTACGCATAACTTCCATGGTACCGTATCTTCGTCGTGAGATCTGCAGGGGATGTGCCGGTAAAGTTGCTCGTCTTGTATCGTATAATCGCCGTACTTTTCAGGGTTGGTTCGTACTTCGCTGACACGTCGCTGCCACCATTTGCACTGTGGATCCGTTATAGTGGTCTGTAGTAGGGTCTCCAATGGTTGTCGGGATAGTGCGTCTGCCACCATATTCAGTTTCCCTTTCCTATACTCGATATCGAAGGCGTGTTGTTGCAGCTCCAAGGCCCATCGTGCAATTCGGCCTGAAGGGCTCTCGATGGAGTTTAGCCACTTCAATGACATGTGGTCGGTTATTACGTTGAAACGATAGCCTTCCAAGTAAGGTCTCATCTTGCGGATTCCCCAGACGATCGCCAGGCACTCCTTCTCAGTGGGCGAGTAATTGGCCTCTGCTTTGTTTAGTTTTCTACTAGCGTAGGCAATCACGCGTTCACCGCCCTCCAAATCTTGCGTTAGTACTGCTCCTAGGCCGAAGTTGCTTGCATCCGTCTGTAGGGTGAATTTCTTTTCAAAGTCTGGGCATGCGAGGATAGGGGCCTCAGTGAGTTTACGCTTGAGGGTTTCGAAGGCTTCTTGTTGTTCAGCTCCCCATCTCCAATGTTTTCCCTTCTTAAGTAGCGTAGTGAGCGGTTGGCTTAGCGTGGCGAAGTCAGGTACGAAACGGCGGTACCAGGATGCTATTCCTAAGTATTGCCGTACCTCCTTGATGTTGGTCGGTGGCTTCAGCTCCTGGATGGCTGCAACTTTCTCGGGGTCCGTGTGGATTCCCTTGTCACTGACTACGTGGCCCAAGTACCGGAGTTCCCTTTTAAAAAAATCGCATTTTTCTGGGTTTATTCGCAGATTGGCGCGCTGTAGCCGTAGCAATACTTCTCGTAGGTTCCGCATGTGCTCCTCCAACGTGGAGCCTATAACGATTATGTCGTCTAGATAAGCAAAGGCATGTGGATCCATCTCTGTAGCGCGATTCTGTAACTTTTTTAACGCCAAGTGTTAGCGTTAACTTCGCTTAACACCATTTTTAACACTTTTTGCGATTCTGTAACTTTTTAACGCCAAGTGTTAGCGTTAACTTCCCTTAACACCGAAAAGTGTTAGCTAACACCTTAGTTACCGCGAAAAAATTTTGTGGTGTTAAAAGTTATAGAAAATAAGTTCTCCGAACATGAAACCGAACTCGCGACGCGCACGTTGTAGTCCGAACGCGTATCACCTGCGCTACTGCGACATGAACGTCGGCGCTGTCAAATGCTGTACTTAAGATGAGTGCAGTTTTCCCCTCAATTTTAACAGATATACATACATAAAACAGCTAACACTAAAAAGTGTTAAGGAAAGTTACAGAATCGCAGTTTCGTTAAGAACAAACGCCAAAATTCGGCGACAAGCTTAACACTCGGGGAGGTGTTAAAAGTTACAGAATCGCACTACTGGGCCTATGACTTGGTCGAGCGCTCTTTGGAATGTTGCCGGTGCGGAGTGTAACCCAAATGGCATAACCCGCCATTGGAATAGACCGCGCCCAGGTACCGTGAAAGCGGTGTATGGCCGACTGTTGGGTTCCAGGGGTATCTGCCAGTAGCCGTTCTTGAGGTCTAGACTACTTATGTACTTCGCCCTTCGTAACTTGTCTAGAATATGCTGTATCCTCGGTAAGGGGTATGCGTCGGGTACTGATCGGGCGTTGAGCTGCCGATAGTCTACGCATAACCGCCAAGTACCATTCTTCTTCCGGGCTAATACGATCGGTGCGCTGTGTGGGCTGCGAGATGGCTCGATGCATCCCTTCGCCAGGAGTTCGTCGATCTCGGTGTTTATGATGCTTTGCATTGCTGGATTGCGTGGGAAGTACCGCTGCTTTATGGGGCGGTCGTCCGTCATGTTGATCCTATGCTCGGCTACGTTAGTCACCCCGGTCATTGTCTCGAACTTTTCGAGTTCTTCCTTCAGGAACTCACGTATGCGGTCTGCCTCACGTTGATGTTTGCCGTGGTGTATGCCCCCGGCATTATCTCCTTGTCTGCGGGGTGTGATGAAAGCCGTCGCGCAGCGGTTTTGGTGAACATTCCGTATTTGGTTAGAGATACTCCGTTGGTTGGGTGGTGTCGTGATGCTTGGGTTTTCGGGCAACATTTGCCATGTCTCAGTACACTCGAAGGTGACGCGGTTATTTTCATTGCTGGAAACTGAGCGTGTTGACTTTATCAACCGGCCCAGGTTGTTGTTGGGTAGGCGGCTTGAGCCGGTCCCGTTCTCCGTGGTTTGCGTGATGAGGCTGCCCGTAGCTGCCCCGTCAGTTTTCTCTCCTCTAGTTTTGGTTTCCTTTCTTGTTCTTTGTGAGCGTTTCTTTCCGGTCTCCTTGGGCGGACTACCGTTCGTCGTAACAGGTCCTTTTCTATCTTCCGCCGCTGATGGTACGGTCGCCCGTGGTGTGGTTGCATTTTGCTCAAATGGGTCGGCCAGGACGATGCCACTTCCTCCGCAGGATATTGTAGCTCCCATACCGCCTAGTGTGTCTAGGCCGATGATGATGTCGTCAATGGCACCGGGCATTACGTGTAGAATGGTGCGGTGTGATGACTTCCCGAGGCGTACTTCGGTCCTTATTGCGTCGAAAATTTGGCTGCTGGTACCGTCAGCCATTGTTACTTGAAGGGCTGCGGCTATTCTTTCTCCGCCTCCAGCGCTTACCATGCGTTCTGCTACAACGGTTGACACAAAGCTTCTTGAGGCTCCGGTGTCGATGATGGCCTCTGCGGGCTGCCCACCAAGTTCGACGAGGGCGTAGAGGCGGCCATGATCCTGACGCATGATTACTGGTGCTTCGGCGCTGGGTTCTGTGGGTTCACCGCGCCTTGTCCTTGGTGACTCCCCATTTCGTTTCCCGAACGTCGACGGCAGCACTCTATTGTTCGTATATCGGGCTGGCCACACTCCCAACAGAATAACTTGCTCGGATTTCGACACCTATCAGCGTAGTGACCTTCCAGGCCGCACCTCCTGCACCGGTTGTTAGGTGTGTTAGACGGGGGGTAGCGCTGGGCGTCCGGAGGTGTTTCTCGTGGGGGCTGCTGGTGGGGCGACCGACTCGTTGCTTTCTCGCCCACTACGAGTCGCGCCGCTTCGCGTCGTGGTACTTCCGACGTGCGTCGGTGTCCTTCGTGGATTCCCTCGTAGTCTTCAGCGAGGGTGAGGAGTTCCGTTAAGCTACTAAAATCTCGTCTGCGGATGTACAGTAAATAGTCCGGATGGCTGTTGCGAAATATCCGTTCCAGTCGTTGCTCGCTACTGTACCCGGCGTGCCGCATTAAGTTTTGTATCGCCAACACGTAGTCCTTGTATTTCTCCCGTGCGTGTTGTCTCCGCTGTCGTATGTCATCTTCTAGGCGCTCGAAGTATCTGGCCGGTAAGAAAAATCGCAGGAAGTCTCGCTTGAAAGCCGCCCAGTTATCCCAATGCTCGTTGTTGTTGCGATACCACTGCAGGGCGGTGTTGCACAGTAATTCGGGCATAGTTTTTGGGAGGAGGTCTCTGTTTACCATGTATACTTCGGCCAGTTCTTCCAGCCGTTCTACGAATGCTAGGGGGTCCCGCCCACCATCGTACTTTACTGACCACTTCCGTACCTGATCGATGACCGGTGCGATTACCAGGCCCGATACTTGGCCACCTTGGGCTATCGCGAAATTGTTGGGCACGGCACTTGCTAATGGTGGGTACTGATGTGGGCCTTGCAGGTTCTGCGTTGGGATCGTCAAAAAATTTCTCTCTGGTGGTCCCTGAGGCACGTTACCGGCTCCGTCAGCGAAGTTCGGCGGGATCGGTGTCTTTGGCCCGTCTTCATGATTTAACGTGTTCACTGTGGTTTTGTAAGTGCTCTCCATTAACAGGAATTTGGCGTGTATCTCTGCGTCGATGGGCGCCTTGGAGGCCCATGCCGCTAATCGCTTGCGGATTTCACGGGTGGTACCGGTAGGCTCGATACCCAGCTCTTGCGCGATGGATACCAGTTGCTCTTTGGAGACGCTATCTAGCCACGTTGTATCCAGTGGCTCATTCATTATGTGGATTTTATCAGGAATTTTCCGTCTGATAAGTTGGATATACGACTTGCAGGGTCCCTGCTCGGGCGCCAATTGTAACGAAGCTTTTCCCTGCCCCTATGCTTCTTATCTGGTGCTGGGGTATACTCGCCGTGTCCAGGGTCCTTGTACAATAAATTTATACTTTGGGGCCCTTTTGCAAGTCGTATTCTTAACTTTATTCAATCCTGTTCAACTTAATTATACTTATAATCCAATAATCTTAAATAACTCAATGATTTCTGCTCGTAATGTTGGCTCGGTGCCTAGTTGTCCGGCGTGGTAACGGGCCTCTTGGCTTGGTAACGGCTCACCGTATCCCGTTATACTTCGGTTAGCGACGCTATTCGCTGTTGGCGTCGGCGTACGTCTGCTGGCGTTGCTCCGTGCTGCTTGCGGTGGCGTCCCTCTGTCGGCGTGTGGTCGCGCGTGTTAGCGGTTATGTGACTTGGCAGCGACGTTGTCTGGCGTGATGATGCGCCTCTTGGCTCGGTAACGGTTCGTCGTATCCCGTTATACCTCGGTTAGCGACGCTCTGTGCTATTGGCGTCGGCGTACGTCTGCTAGCGTTGCCCTGTGCTGCTTGCAGTGGCGTCCCTCTGTCGGCGTGTGTTAGCGGCTATGTGACTTGGCAGCGACGTCGTCTGGCTGCCTCTACCGCGCGTCCCTACGGCGAGTGCTGGCTGATCGGCGGAGCGCGGCCTTAAGTGTATAATGGGCGGGGTAAATCCAGCACACCTCAAGTACAACTTAGTCCACGTCTACTCTGAATCGTAATGTTTAGTATTGGTAAACCCCATTTACTAACTATTACTACCCAGCGTAGATCCGATCTTGACCGTGACTCCGTACTCGTACACGCTATGCAGATGGTATGGCGCTGGCGGGCTTGCGGTTTATATGCGTTCCGCTATCTCGGTTACTGCTTCGCTGGCGTTGTGTTTGCGTCGACGTCGCGATCTCGTACCCACGGCTATGCTGTCGCAACTGTACTCGCGTTGTAATGTGCGTATCCACGGCTGACCGCGGCAGATCAGGTTATCGCAGCCTTAAGCGTATAATGGGCGGGGTAAATCCAGCACACCTCAAGTACAGCTTAGTCCGCGTCTACGTTAAACGATGATCACTAGCATTGGTAAGCTCCCATGTACTAGTTATCACCCTTCCGCGTAGATCTTGTCACTACCGCAGTTCCGTGCTGACTGACTCTTGTCTTCTCGTGTTGCTTCTCATATACACCTCTTCGTATTGTTGCTTGTGCGCATGACTACATGTTGTGACTGTGTTGCTACGACTTGGTGTGGTTCGCTGTTGTCATGTTCTAGCGACTTGTTGTGCCGTTTCGTGTTGGAGTTGGCTTGTCTGATGTTGCTGTTGTATGTTGGTTCGTTTGTTCCGTTTGGTTATTTTGATGTTATGCTTTGATATTTGTGTGGGCCAAATCTGTGGCCATATTTGGTCTTCACAGCTTTAAATCCAAAAATACGGCTATTATATGTTTTCTTCTGCTTAAGTCTTCCTTCCAGTTAGCAATTACTAAGTTCAGGGCACTTTCGCAGGAATGCTTTTTTCGGAATCCAGATTGCTGGGGTATAATAATTTTATTGTATTCTATATATTGATATATTAGTATTCAATAATGTAATCTTGTTCGCTATGTTCAGGTTATCAAAGCCCTGATAGTTGGACTGTCTCAAAAGGCTAACGAGATTATCACTACTATAGCCTTCCCACGAAGTTATATTTTTCCAAACTCTCATTTGAAATTTTCTATCTAGCTGAACAGTGAAGCTTATAGTTTCATGATCCGGTATGCGATGTTCTTCTACTCTTCTACAAGAGACGGAATCACAGTTCATAAATAACAGATCAATCAGTGTTTCAGAGTTCTGCGCTTTTCTGGTATAGAAGTCGATTTTTTGTTTTAAAGCAAAAGATCGATACAAGTCAATTAGCTGTTTGCTATAAGTAGTGCTGTTGTACAAATTAATATTGTAATCTCCAATAAAAACAATTTTATCACGGGTTAGGCATTGTCTACTGAGAACTTCATGCATATACGTAATAAAATCTGCGTCACTCGAACTTGGTGAGTGGTATAAAACACCTATTTTGTATTGCGGAAAAATGTTTTTAATTTTGATTACTATGCACCAGAGGTTTCTATTAAACGGTTTGTTGTAGGTTATTTGGTATTCAAGTGATTCATGAACGTACATTAAAACTCCACCAGTGTGTCTACTATGGGAATCACATCGTAGGAGTTTGTATGTTGGGATCTGTAATTCTTGGTTTGATATCTCATCAGTGGCGCAAGTCTCTGCACCAGTGTTGCCATTTTAGCCGTTTTTTTTTTCATTTAGCCGGGAAAATTTAAATCTAGCCGCTAGCCGTTTTATAGCCGTTTTTTTATATTTTTTTAGCAGTTTTTAGTTTTTTTGCCAATGTAACAAACAATTACATTTGAATGAATGGGAAGTCGTGGGTTCCACTGTAGAATTTTGGACACAAGTTCGGGAGTATAAAAATGCTTTAGGAGAAAATCCTTTTGCTGCTCTTGCTATATTTGTGTTTGAATTTTTAGTATTGCCTTTTTAGTATTGCCACCATGAAAAAACAAAGCAGCGTAATAGAATTACTGAAAAAATGCTAAATTCAATTTTGTATGTAAGATATGGACTCAAAAGGGAAAATAAGTGCTGTCATGACTTCATAATAACTAGAGATCTCGTTACGCTTATGAATAACTCTAGCATTTATGATAGTTCAGAGCAAGATATAGAAAATTGTGTTATAGAAATATTGTAAAATGTATGTATATATGTACATTTCCCACAAATTTATTAATTTTTTTTTTTTCATTTTATGCCATGAAAGTATATGTTATTTAAAATATATTCTTTACCTGATGCGTTATTTTATTGCGACTTTTCATTAAGTCACATTATTTTTAAAACAGTAAGCTCTGCTTAAAATTTTGCTCGTTGTACCTTTTATATAAGCACATCTATGTAATAGATATAACAAATATATGTAAATGTAAGCTTTATATTGAGGCTATTTTAAAAAATACAGATTTCAATTGTTGAACTATTATAGCTCTGTATATTAGGATGCAAAGCATCTGTATAAGAAACTTTTTTTTTATTGTTATCAAATTGGAGGCATTTTCTCAAGTAAACCTTAAAATTCATCTAAATTTTTTGAACAAAATTTTTGTTTAGAGTGAACTTTTATATTTAAGGCTAGATGAGAAACACTCCTTTACATTGTAAAATATTTATATCATTTGTTTTAATGACAAAACAACGAATAAAACATGTGAAAATTTGACTTAAAACTGTTAGCTTTAGCGGTACAAACAAAGAGTACAAATAACTTAATCACCCCTATTCTGCATTTCGACTTGGATCGAAAATTTCTCCGCTTGGCAACTTTGGTATTCTGCGTTTCAATTCCGCTACGTTCAACTTCGAACCTTCCAATTCTGCTAATTCTGCACTTCGATCGTAGCTCCGTTTTTCTACGTTGGAATTTTGTTGGCGTATAAATGCTTGTTTTTTATTTTGCAAACAATTTACGATTAATTCCCGCGATTTTTTGTTGAAATTCTTGAAATTTAAGTAAAACTCGTATGTAAAAGTTGTAAAACGCTCGCTATATTTTGTTTTTGTGCTCTAATGATGTTTTTTGATATGTTTGCAGGGTAATTGTTTGCGACTGGTGGCGAGTACTAATATTTGTCCAAAAATGTAGGGAGGGATATCAAAAGACGCTTTTCGATGCCAGGAATGTGAATCCGCCTACGGAGATCTAATATTTTTGGACGCGCATTAGCATCGGCACCGGTTGTAAACAATTACAAATTGGACTAGCATTCAAAACACCAAACAATATTACTAACAAAATTAAAACTAAGGTTATGGCTTTGACTTTGCCATTATATCCAAACGTGCACCGGCGGCCACTCCACAGCACCCACTCATACTCTGTAAACTTCTTTGTCAGTTCCGGGGCGGCCAATGTCTTCCTCCAGCGAAAAGTACCACCTGATGTCAGACTTAACACTGACATGTGTAATGTTTGCTCGGCGTATGGTGTGGCCCCACGATGCGACGCCAACCATCTGTGTACCTGGTCGGCAAAGCGCACTCTTCTAGCACTAGCTCTATGGAAAATACCAGCTACCTACTGACGATGTGGTAACATCCACCAACAGTGTCCTCTTGCTTTTTGTTGGTCCTTCGTTGTCTGCTACAATCAGTCAATTGATCTATAAAATTTCACTCAATTTATTCAATAATGCTCAAACATATACAATTAAGTCTATAAATCATAATAAAGCTTTACTTTTATTTCAAAAGTAATAATTTGTGTAATTTAAATTGCTTTGTTATGTTTCAATTTCACACATTCCAAGGCAAACAGCTGACTTCGAAAAACTTATAGCTCTTCCTCTTTTTCTTTCGATCCAAGCGTAACTCAGAATGCATATTTACGATCCAAGCGGAGCGTAGAGCGGGAACGTAATTGTTATGCAGAATAGGGGTGAATATTATAAAATATTTATATTATATGTTTTCATGAAAAAAATCGAATAAAACGTGTGAAAAGTTGATTCAAAATTTTTAGCCGTTTTTCGGCCAAAATTGTAATTTTTCTCGCCGAAATTATTTTTTTTAGCCGTTTTTAGCCGTTTTTTTTTCTCGATCTAGCCGGATTGGTCGAAAAAATTCTGGCAACACTGCTCTGCACATAAGACCAAATGTGATTTACGCATTTCTAGAAGACGCTCTAACTCGCATTTGTTCGCGACTACACTACTTATATTTAAGTACACGCAGTTTAGCTCATAATTTTTTTTTGTTGCTATATGCGCGTTTTATTTTTATTTTTAGCCTGTTTAATAAATGCAGGACAGTCTTTACTGAATGCATGATGATTCACATCGACATCAATAACTTTCTGTTCGACCAACTCGCTACAGTTCACACATTTAACTACATTTGAAGTAGATTTATATTGGAACGATTTTCCGTCATCCCTTGTCAATTTTTGTTTGTTTACAAACCGGTTTCGGCGATCCGCCATCTTCAGTGTAAGTTTTCGTTCTCCGAGAGAAACGAAAACTTACACTGAAGATGGCGGATCGCCGAAACCGGTTTGTAAACAAACAAAAATTGACAAGGGATGACGGAAAATCGTTCCAATATAAATCTAGCATTCACCCTGTCGGAAAAACAGAAAATAAAAATAACACATTTGAAGTACATTTTTTACTGTCGTGGGGCCCAGCGCATTTACTACATGCTAATCTATTCCTGCAGCCGGTAGCTTTATGATTATACCCCAAACAATTAAAACACCTCAGAACGGTTACATGGTCGTAGGCGGTACAAGTATCCCACTCAATATATACTCTTTTTCGTTCCAATATACTTTCATGTGTTACAGCATCTGTTTCAACCAACGCAATATAGCTTACCGCTCTACTATTTAGATTATCATATAACTTCAACACCTTGAAGTCCTTTCCGTTACACATTTCGTTCTGTTTAGTTAAACATTCAATCAATCTTTCGTTGGTAATTTTTTCGGTTAATCCAACTATTTTCAAGATTTTTTTTATTTCATTTTTACTTTTTGTTTTCTCTGTATCATACTCATTTCCGATAGCCGCTCTTACTTTTTGTTGCACTTGCTCACAGGCGTCTTTGCTTTTGCATTCGACAATTATGGCACCAGTATTTGTCTCTTTTACTTTTCTGACAAGCCCATCAGTCGGTTCAACTACTTTTTTTAAAGCTTCTTTAGTTTCTTTCGCTTTGTTGCTCTTATTTTTTGGTTTGATTGCTATTCTATTCTCGGTCTCTGCCGCTATTTTGGCATAAGTCTTATTCGCATTCATTGGTGCATTTGCACTACTTAATTTTTTAATCAAATCGTTACTTTTTTGCAACTCTTTGGATAAATCATGAATTATTTCGCTTTTCATAGCATTAAATTTTACTTCAA
The DNA here is from genome assembly GCA_951509765.1 of Sphenella marginata. Lineage (NCBI taxonomy): Eukaryota > Metazoa > Arthropoda > Insecta > Diptera > Tephritidae > Sphenella > Sphenella marginata. The sequence goes on from OX608079.1 coordinate 69,980,556, forward strand.
TATTATGCTCAAGGAGGGAATTGAAGTCTGTTGATGTGTTATATACTATTTTTTAGTGAAGAACATTTATTATTGAATATTTTTTCAACTATTTGCTTAATATCTACGCTTTTCATCTTCGTTTCCTCACATTTGGCAATTAAGTGCTTTATCTCAATGAACTTTGTATTAGTATTCGACAAAGTACACTCATTACAGAACCATTTTATGTTTAAGTTCTCTGTTATAAGCTTTATTTCGCTTCTTTTTATATTACTGCATGCCAAGCAGTAGTGAAAACCACACCCACCCGAGCATGCGATTATTTCATCTATTTCACTTACCTTGGCAGTGCATTCCTTACACTCCCACGGCATTGTGGAAGGAAATTTTACTCTACTATGGAAAAAATGTGCATTCACAACTGTTCAATAACTACTATTGTGTACAAAAATCGAATGTTTAAAACTACGTATTATAATATTTAAAAACTTGTTTTAAATTTGTTTTATATTAAACCAAACGTGGTGGCAGCACCGTACCTTATCAACACTGGCTGCGATCTTCCACCCTTCCTTGCTCTTATTTTCTTTATTCTGTCACTCACTAATGACAAGCACAAGTGATGCTAGCAGGGCGCAAATATTACTCACCCTTCCACTAACAAAAACAAACAAAATAAAACAAAATAGAAAAGTAGAATAACAGTAGCGCAGCAGATCGACGTCAGCAGCACGGCAATACAGCAGTGAAACAGTTGATTGATGTGATCCCCCGCTCTCAATAGGTTGACTTTTGCGTTCGCCTGACCGCAACAGGTTGACTATGTGCACTTGCTTACTAGAAACGCAAGCCAAACAGGTACATACGTCGGCAGCAGCAAAGCCAAAGAAGTTTGCACTCGTATGTCCACAACAATCTTGTTTTCCCTCTGTTTTTAGTCTTTTATTTATAGATTACCGCCTTATGTTGTTTGATGAGTTTGATTTTAGCGTTTTTAAGATCTATACGATCTTGTAGAGTCAATAACTACAAGATATAAAACGCGGAGCAACAAATTTTTTCACCCGTTCACTTTGATTGATATTTCTTGCAGCCCACAAGCAACAATACGAAGAGGTGTATATAACAAGCACCACGAGGAGACAAGAGTGAGCCAGCACGGAACTGCGGTAGTGACAAGATCTACGCGGAAGGGTGATAACTAGTACATGGGAGCTTACCAATGCTAGTGATCATCGTTTAACGTAGACGCGGACTAAGCTGTACTAGAGGTGTGCTGGATTTACCCCGCCCATTATACGCTTAAGGCGTATATGATCTGCCGCGGTCAGCCGTGGATACGCGAGTACAGTTGCCACAGCATAGCCGTGGCTACGAGATCGCGACGTCGACGCAATCACAACGGTACGCTCTCACGCCAGCAAAGCAGTAGCAGAGGTAGCGGGACGCACATAAACCACAAGCCCGCCAGCGGCATACCATCTGCATAGCGTGGACCAGTACGGAGTCACGGTCAAGATCGGATCTACGCTGGGTAGTGATAGTTAGTAAATGGGGTTTACCAATACTAAACATTACGATCCAGAGTAGACGCGGACTAAGTTGTACTTGAGGTGTGCTGGATTTATCCCGCCCATTATACACTTAAGGCCGTGGTCCGCCGATCAGGCAGCACTCGCCGTAGAGACGCGCAGTAGAGGCAGCCAGGCAACGTCGCTGCCAAGTCACATAGCCGCTAACACGTGCCGATAGAGGGACGCCACTGCAAGCAGCACAGAGCAACGCCAGCAGACGTACGCCGCCGCCAACAGCACAGAGCGCCGCTAACCGAGGTATAACGGGATACGGCGAACCGTTACCGAGCCAAGAGGAAAACAATACTATCAGAAGTCGCTAAGTTATTTAAAATTAATGAATTATAAGTATAATTAAGTTAAACAGAACTGAATAAAGTAAGAATACGACTTGCAAAAGGGCCCCAACGTATAAATTTATTGTACAAGGGCCCTGGACACGGCGAGTATACCCCAGCACCAGATAAGAAGAGTAGGGGCAGGGAAAAGCTTCGTTACACGCTAATGTTTTATTCTGAGGAATTGTTTTTGATACAGATATGTTAGCTGGAGGTCGCATACAATTGTCTCCACCTGTAGATTCGGATCGTGTACCTCGATATTCACGGATACACACTTTCTTCCATTCCTCGTGAGAGTGGCTTACTTTGTACTCTATCTGTAGAAGAGATCGAGAGAACTTAAGAGTAGTGACTTGACTGAAAGGCACCAATTTGTAATTGTACAAAGCTGCACATGTTTTGTAGTCTTTAAAGTCATTTTCTTTGAGTTGCATAATTTTATAAGGCTTTTTGGAATTTACTTTCAAAAGTAAACGGTAAAGGGAAACCGGAGAGTAATATTCCGATTTTTTCAAAACCCGTTCTATGCAACTGTGTACGGCATCTATTTCCTGATTGCATGAGTGTCCAGGGGTTGAAAATTTCATTGTAATTAATTCAATGTGTGGATGGCTCTGCATAAAAGTAGAAATAGCAACTGACATAAGTGAATTTTTATTTTGGGGTACGAAGCTATCACTCCACAAAACTAACGATTTCAACTGCGGATTATCTGAAAATACTGCTTCCAAAATCTTGATAAGAGCGCTAGCGATATCATTGCCACCTCTCCCCATTATGGCTTCATTCCACAATGAGCTATATACTTGCCTTGTGCTTGAAAGAACTGCAGTCAAGTTGTAGACATTGAGTTTACTTTTATAGTAAAAGTTACTCACTTCAGCACGAGGACATGATAATACGTTCCGCATATCAAAGACTAAAAATATATTTCCATTGTCTCTATCTTTCTGTTTTTCTGCTCGAGCTGCATTTTTCTCTTCAATGTGCTTCTCGTAGTCCGTCCTTCTCTGGTCTGTGAGTGTTCCTTCATTGATCTTTATTTTAGCTTCATCGCAAAAATCACATCTATCTTTCTTTGGTATATGAAAAGATAAGTTGTAATGTTGACTGTCTAAACAGGTGTTTGGCTTATTGCCAAAGTGCTCAGATTAGGGACACGATATCGAATGCAAAGCATCGATTCTGTACTCATTTGAAGTATCGCTTCAAATATATCGGGTACCCGATAATATCGAAACAAAAAGACTCGATAGTCAAAATATCGATGCTAAATGTATATGACAAACAAGCACTTCAATAACCGAATGGTTCGCTGCAAGCAAATTCATACGTTTTGTAAATGATTACCATAGGTTCGTATAAACTTCAATAAAATAAATAATAACATAAACTAGTTTAATATGAGCAAATTTGATTTTTTTAATTTGATAGATTTTACTTCAAGAAACGAAGATCAAAGGCCCCACTCTTCCTCTGTGCAATCTGCCATGAATAGTAATTTATCCAACCTCTTCCCCTTCAACCTGTTACGTGTTTTTGTCATTGTTAAACCTGCCTTTGAAAATAGGCGCTCTTATGGGACAGAAGTTGCTGGTACTTCTAGATATCGTAAAGCAATTTTCGACAAATGAGGATATTTATGCTTATTTTCCTTCCAAAAACGCAAAAGATAGCCACTTAAAGGAAGTAGTTTGCAACGAATATATTCATTGATGTTTTCGCTTTGTCGGATTGCACTTTCACTTCCTCGACCAGATGCTAAAGTTTCTATGTGATTCCAAAATTCATTTTTGTCGGAACACAAATTCTTGGATTGCATGTGCGGCTTCTTCCCGACTGATCATATCACGTAGCCAAGACATACATAGGGAATAAGCGCAGGGATCAGAAAATGCAATATTTGACGTTGGATGGATAGTATTACCTTTTTTTCAGTATAAAGGCAAAACAATATCACAATAAGTTAGTACTTCAAGTTTGTTGTCACCTTTTTGGACGTATTAAGTGCATATTGCAACAGATCAATGGCAACTCTTACTTTTCTGGCGTCTGCCTTTTCCGGCTAAATTAACTGTTATTATTTGGTTCTGATTTTCCTTCGATTCGCGTCACAAGTTAGAGAGAGACAACCAGCAGAGCGGTATTTTTGCTCTATTAGCTCCATATTTTTTAAAAAATTCGATACGATACCGGGGTCTAGATACTCGATGCCGAAAAGTATCGTTAAAAAAGCATCGAGTACAAAATATCGGTATCGAAGGGCAAAAGTATCGATATGGTATCGTATCGTATCGAAATTCGTGTCCCTAGCTCAGATAAAAACTTTTACAAACTTGAATCTGCCGAGTTCCAATATTAAAATAGTAATTGAACGTCCGCTTTATTCTGCTATTGGTTTGGGTTTTCCCTTTTCTATGACGCTCAACATCAAAACTTTTGGTTGTACTTACTAAATATAACTTTTTCTCCTGTTGTGTTAGCGTATATAGTAACGTTTAAAAAGATGTTTCCTCTCATCCGCAGTGATAAATTTTTGACAATTGTACACACATTTGGTTTCACAGTCTTTCACAGTTTTTATTGTTTTAGCTGGTACAACCTTATTTCTTACGGATACGTATGCTTCTCCGGAAGCGTGAGCAGCTTTTCGAACATTACACTTCCATAAATCCGAATTCCTCTTTCTTTTCCGAGTTAGAATTTTTTTAGGGTCTTTTCAATTGGAGATTCAGAGGTAATACGTTCATGGCCTAATTCATCGGTACCATGGGTGTCCGCACTACTATCAGGTGGTGCATATTCAGGATCTTTGTCAGAATCATAACCATGAGTATTTATGATGTCATCCAAATCTGCTACCTGTAAATCACGTGAAGTGGAGCTTCCAGTGGAGCTCTCAATTTTCTTTTCGTTCAGTATTTTTGTTCTAAAAATGTTAGTACAATATTTTTCATTTTTACTCTTGCCATTAAAAAAAATAAGAAATTTTACCTCAAGTCCGCCAATGTTTCAGTATTAGAGTCCATATTTTATATTTTTTGTCTAGGGAAGACAAACAAATAATTATTTCTAAATCTGCAAAAATAATTTGGTTTAAATCAAACCCCACTTTGTGAACTAAATTCTTTTATGCAAAAAAGAAGACAATTTTAATTATCTTTACAACTTACCATTTAAGTCCACCTTTAATAAAAGTATTAGATTTTACGTTTTCACTGCAAACTTTTCGCGATTAAAAAAAAAACACACGCAAAACAGGTGGGCGATGGCAAAACACTTAACCTAACCTCACTTTGCGAACTAAGGTTTTGTTTTTTTCAAACTTTTCGCGACTAACAAAAACACACGCCAAACCTCTAGGGACAACAAAACTGTATGTCAAGTAAGAATATTAGTTTCCTTCTATCACAAAGTTGTATGTGATACATACAACTGAGTAACTGAAATGTGATGATTTATTCGTCATACAACTAGGTAACTTTTGTTGCCTACGTCAGAATATTGGATTTAGGGCTTTGAAACGCTATAAGAACTTGGGCATATCGACACACATGTATGTAGTAGTGAAAACCCAGATTTTGAGAAAATGTGACTTACAACAGTGTAACTCTAGGGCTGCGAATTGGTAATATTTTTCTGGCCAATCTTCAATAAATTAAAAAAAAAAATATTATGATAAAAGGTTGTAATATGTTATATGTTTCAAGGCAAATTTAATTTATAAAAAAAAAAACTTAACCTGCCCCGAACCCGTGCTTGATCCTGTAAACGCACGCATCAGAGCCGGCACCCTTACCACCTGCGCCACTGCTGTATCATGTATATAATTTCTGTTGTGAATCACAGACTTTATCTACTGGGTTGTAGATGTCGCTGAGGGTAGTGGTGAAATTCTTGCGCAAGGCGCGCACTGGTCCATCTAGCGTACAATGAAACAGTCAGATACTGTAGCTTTGGCTTTTGGTAAAAGCTTTTATATATGTTGTGCTGTTGGAGATTACAAAATAGCTGGAGAGTTTTGGGAAGTTTGTAGGCTTCTTTTTTGTTTAATAACAAATAAACAAAGCATAATTTCCACAATTTTTTTTCGCGAGACAGTAGAAATAGTCCATAGCAAGATGGCAATATAACTTTTATAGGGATCTATCTATAAATACTATATGAAGTTGGGTTGCGAAAATTACTATGGGGAGAGTGTTAGCCTATTAATATATAGATACCGGCAATATTCCAAAAAAAAAAACCAAATCGGGTAAGGTCCACGCCCAATTTTATACGAAAGATTTTGAAAAGGATCATAGATATATTGAATATGCAATACCTCTGCTTACACTACGTGTAAATCATTTCTATTTTACCTCTAAAGTGTTCGTGGACAAAGAAACTCGAATGCACAAAATTTTTGGAAAATGGGCGTGGCCCCGCCCCTTTATGGTGGATAATTCCACACAACTTTTCATGCCATAACTCCGGTAAAAATTAATTTATTGAAACGATATTTGGAGAAATAGTTCAACATATAAAGCTTACTCTTTGCTGTAAAAATAAACAAAATTGGTTTACGGACACGCCCAGTTTTCGAACACAGTTCTGAAAATTTTCTTTGTAAAATTAAAATCGCGATATTTCCATAATTGTATTAGTTATATAAATAAGATTTCATACACATAATAGACTTTTTAGGAACAACTAAGCTGTAAAAAAATTTTGTGTATTTTGTTGAAGTGGGCGTGGCGCCGCCCACTTTTCAGCAAAAAAGGCCTGTTATTTTCAAAAGCGATTGCTTGCAATATGAATTAGGTATTTCAGTGAAAGTTAGTGAGATGCTTCCCAATAGCATGTAGTATACTCCTGCCAAAAATTACGCAAATCGAATAAGAAACAAGCAAGATTTACGGGCAAGTTGTTAACACCCTATTGCCTTTTGTTATTTTTTTTATACCCAGCGTACTAGTACTAGTACAAGGGTATATTAATTTTGTCCACATAACGGTACTATGTAACGGAGCAAAATAATCGAGTTAGATATGGGGTTCCATATATGAAAGTTCTTAGGTTGAAAAGAGGAATTGATTAAGCCATGTCCGTCCGTCCGTCTGTCCGTCTGTCCGTCCGTGTACACGATAACTTGAGTAAAAATTGAGATATTTGCATGAAATTTTGCATACAGGTTACTTTCTGGCCAAGGTAGGTTGCTATTGAAAATGGGCGAAATCGGATGATAACCACGCCCCCTTTTTCGATATCGAAAATTTCGAAAAACGTATAAAACGGTTTAATTCCATATCAGAAGCAGCTACAATGATAAAATTTGCAATATGTATTGATTTATATGTTCTAAGGCGGATTTTATCAAATTTTTTTAAAAGGGGCGTGGCACCGCCCACATATATTTGAAGAAATTTTAAAATTTTGACTCTTAATAACTTGAGAACAGTTTATGCTAGTATAACGAAATTTTGTAGAGGGCATACTATTGTTGTGTTAAATTCAGATATAGAAAATAAACGAAATCGCTTGGCGACCACGCCTACTTTTTTATAAAAGTTATATTGAAAGGAGGTGGAAATATTGAAAAGTCCATATCTAATTAACTGATACCGCTATAATAATATAATTTGGTACATACATCAATTTTCATATTCTTTACATTATTTTTGCAAAATTTTGGAAAGTGGGCGTGGTACCGCCCACTTATGAGTCAAGCAATTTCCAAATTCGACTGCTAATAACTTCAGAACGGTGTGAGATAGGTTTACGAAACTAGGTACCAGGCATGTTATGTTTATGTAGAGTACTACCACAGAAAATAAGAAAAATCGGTGAACGACCACGCCCCTTTTTGGACTAAAGTTCTCTAAACGAGAGTTAGGAAACCGCAATATGCAATATCTGTTTAACTGATAAAGATATAATGCTAAAATTTAGTACACTCATTCACCTGATGATGTTATTAGTGATGTTTAAAGGTTTTTTGGTAATATTTTGGAAAATGGGCGTGGCACCGCCCACAAGTGAAAAAACAAAATATCAACATTTCACTATTAACAAGCCACTGTGAAAGTATCATAACTATCTGCAATGAAAACTAATCTTCAAATAGGGACAAACAACATAATAAAATCCGTGGGCGTGCCACCAATCACTTTTTTAAAATTAGGTAAATATTGATTAATGGACACATATATCCGTATATCAAAAAATTTCACAAAATACGTTAAAAGTTATGGGAATGGCACGCCTTCTTTTCCAAAGTTATATATAGGACATGGTATAACCCTTGTAAAGATCGATTCAGTACTTTTGGCTCATGTAAGCGGTTAAAGCTTTATAAGCAAGGAGCGTGGCCGCGCCCACCTAAACAGCTCGGAATAGATTGGTTCTTAAAATGGGCTAAATCGGATGAAAACTACGCCCCCTTTTTCTGAAAACTAACGCTGGGTATTTAATGTTCGGTTCACCCGAACTTAGACTTCCTTACTTGTTTATTTTCATCCTTTCATGGATATGGGCAAAGCTATTTATATTTTGTTATTTAGTGATCATTTAATTTACCACTCACAAGAGAAGTGTTTTTAATCGAAAAAATCAGTTGCCCTTATAACAACTTTTCTGGTATTAAAATAGACCTGAGTTAATTGGGATACCAAAACAGATCACTACAGTAGACGCTCACAAATTAGAACCACTTTGTTTTTAGGGTGATTCTAATTTCTGAAAAATTCTAATTCCTGGACGTTTTTTTATTTCAATAAAACCTTAAAATTTAAGTCAATTTGCATTGAAAAACTACAATGAAATTTTGTCTTATTCAATTTTATTCATAAAAACGAGAAAACATAAGGTAAAAATCCAGTATACATATATGTATTTATGCGCTAAAGCGGCAAATACATTACACGAACATTTCCGCGAACATTCCGCCATCTTGTTCGCAGCTTTGGCCATCCACCATACGAACTTTTGGCCGAACCTTAGTCTCCTTCAGACAGCGATGAATAAGGACAACAATTGTGCTGCAGCAATATTGCTCGCTGTGGCAATTAAGCGTAAAAAAAAGAAAGAAAATCGCAAAAAAAGAATTTGGTGCAAAGAATGGAATGTATCCTTTGTGGCATCAGGATCTACTTCTTTTAATTTTTCGATTTAAGTCGCATAATCATTATTCTTTTTAATCCTATTACAATGATCTTTGCTTTTTACTTGCCATAATGATGGCAAAGATTTATACATTTCAATAAATTCACTCAGAAATTTTTTATTGTCCATTTTACTTTTCCGCGCACGTCTGTTCCGTTCAGAAATTACTACGATTATGAGCTATTTCGCCATACACACACGAACAGTTCGCGCAAATGTTCGCCAAAAATCCAAATATTTTAATTTTTGGCGAACATTTGCGCGAACTGGCAAAGACCACCATACACGAGAGAAAAGTTCCATGGAGTTGGATTTCGCACAAACATGACATAACGGGAATGTTCGCGGAAATGTTCGTGTAATGTATTTGCCGCTTAAGTCAAAAAAAAAGGTCCAAAAAACAAAAATTCCAATTACAGTAAATATATTGATCATTTTGCAGTAGCTGTGCTAGTGGCACATCATCGTCAAATATCAAGCAAACAATGCCGAAACACGTGCACGGGTATAGAATTCAAACAAAAACTGACCGAGGGTAACATGAATAAATTGGGGATTCCCCTTTTTATATCTCCTTTTGCAACAAAAAACAAAATACGCTCGCAAATTAGAATTTTCGATTCTAATTTCAGAGCGTGTAATGTATTCAAAAAGTTGATTCTAATTTCTGGAAATTCTAATTACTGAGAGTTCTAATTTGTGAGCGACTACTGTACTAAGTATTTAATGTTCGGTTACACCCGAACTTAGACTTCCTTACTAGTTTTATTTTCATACCTTTCATGGACATGGGCAAAGCTATTTATATTTTGTTATTTAGTGATCATTTTATTTATCACTCACAACAGAAGTGTGTTTAATCGAAACAAATCAGTTGCCTTTATAACAACATTTCTGGTATTAAAATAGACCTGAGTAAATTGGGATACCAAAACAAATCACTGCTAGGTATTTAATGTTCGGTTACACCCGAACTTAGACTTCCTTACTAGTTTTCTCTACTTTCAGCTCAGGTGTTGTTTTTGGTACCAAAGTCATAAGGGTAAGCGAGGCGAGTTCTTATAAAATAAAAATACATACATATGTACATATGCACAGTCCCATACTAATGCGGAGTTTCTCTGGGTGAGGACATACATATCAATACACACGTTTTTTCTTTGTTGACATAAAATTTGAGAGCGAGCGAACACACGCGCGCACCAGCAACAGCTAGATAGGTGTTAGCCTTTATACATTTTCAAGTTATTGGATTTTATTTCATTGAAGAAAATTAATTAATAAATTTGTGCTTTTTAAAAGATTTATATTAGATATAGTGTCTAGGGTAATTAATTGTAAGATATAGAGTTTTAAGTCATATGAATAAATATTGTTCATTGTTTTGAAGCGAAAAATTTTAGTAGGCTGAAGTCAGGCGCGTATTCAGGGGGGGGTTCAAACCCCCCCCCCCCCCCCCCACGAAATTTCCGAAAATTAAAAATTAAATATCTGTACTAGAATAATTACTCTATTCACTTTTAAAACTTCTGTTAAGAAAATAGCATTGATAGAAATAATGAAAATACGAAAGAATAAAATTACATAAATAATATTTCACACTGAGAGAAGTTATTGGTAGTCCCTAATCAATTATCAGAGCGAGTCTGAGAGGTCACAACTAAACTCCTGCAACGGTTCACTCATTTGGCGCTTTAAGAAATTCGCGCAAAACTATCAGACTTGCTCTGCATAAGATCAACTTAGCACCTCAACTACATAGCATGTTAACAATAGCAAGAGTGATTCGAACTCAAGTCTGTTGAGATTCAAATTAACTGCTTTTCGAGTTATGAAAATCTTCCAGTTTCCGTTGCTCCTTCCGTACAGTCTTTCTCTTCCCTTCGAAGGTTAAAAACTTATCTAAGAAGTACAATGGGGCAGGAGAGGCTGGCTCTACTCAACATCCACTATACTTTTGAAGTAACTTCTGAACAAATTCTAAACAAAATTTCAAATCAAACAAGAAAAATAAATATTGTTTTGTACACGGCTAAAAGTTTTAGCCTAGATTTAAAAGTTTTTGGGGCTACATATACATTTCTTGAATTTTCAACAAAGCTCTTACAGTATTTTTATAGTGAATTTACACATACTTTCATTCAAAAATAATGAAATTAGTCTAAAGAAGTTAGTTTTACTGGTAATTCCAAAAACACCCTTTGAACGCAGATATACTGGCCTAGGTGTATGACCAAACCAAATTTGGTTTAGAATTAAATTTACGCCGGTTGTCATAGAAATGCGCGTAATAAAAATTATTTAAATTTTAAACCGAAAAAGTTGTTAACAATTTTTTATTTTTTTTTTAATGTTTGGACTCGAACCAACGTGCCCCAAATCAGTGCGCAATGCTCTACCTACTGAGCTACGGCGCACTCATGAATTTTGTGCGAAAAGTACACATATTCGCTGTGTATACGACTTTTGTTGTATTTTTGTTTATCCCAGTTAAGTTTTAAATCTAAACCGCAAAAAATTGAGAATTTTTGTGGATAATTGAAAGGTTTGGAATTTATTACCAAAAAGTTTTAAAAATTGTGTAAACCAATGAATGCTTTAAAATTTAGGCTCAAATTTTTAGGCGTGTAGAAAGAGAAAATTTTCAAATAAATAAAAGTATAAATATGTAATATGTAAAAATATAAATATGTGTGTATTTACAGGTAATTGTTATTTACTGACACTTTGGCCAAACCCCCCCCCCCCGAAAATTTTTTCTGGCTACGCGCCTGGCTGAAGTCCTTTTTTTGTTAGCGGATCAGAGCTACAATTTAAGACTAAAGACTATTCTAAGTTGGTGTAGGTGTTGCCCTTGTGGCAACAGATGGTAAGGGAGCGTAGTTGAGTGAAGGATGAAAGGGATGTAACGACAAAAAGACGGACATATGTCGGGTTCAAGGGAACTCCAATCGGTAGCCGGAGTAATAGTAGAGTTCAAAGGCTGTTCGCATCTTGTGAGCAGGAGGGGTGGGACGCAGTGTTGCCAGAATTTTTTCGAGCAATCCGGCTAGATCGAGAAAAAAAACCGGCTAGGAACGGCTAAAAAAAATAATTTCGGCGAGAAAAATTACAATTTTGGCCGGAAAAACGGCTAAAAATTTTGAATCAACTTTTCACACGTTTTATTCGATTTTTTTCATTAAAACATATAGTATAAATATTTTATAATATTAAGTTATTTGTACTCTTTGTTTGAACCGCTAAAGCTAAAAGTTTTAAGTCAAATTTTCACATGTTTTATTCGTTTTTTTGTCATTAAAACAAATGATATAAATATGTTACAATGTAAAGGAGTGTTTCGCATCTAGCCTTAAATATAAAAGTTCACTCTAAACAAAAATTTAACAATAAAAAAAAAGTTTCTTATACAGATGCTTTAAAATAACGCATCAGGTAACGAATATATTTTAAATAACATATACTTTCATGGCATAAAATGAAAAAAAAAAATTAATAAATTTGAGGGAAATGTACATATATACATTTTACAATATTTCTATATCACAATTTTCTATATCTTGCTCTGAACAGCATTTTTTCAGTAATTCTATTACGCTGCTTTGTTTTTACGTTATTCATAGTGCTAAAAATTCGCTCCACCTCGGCATTACTAAGAGGCAATACTAAAAAGTCAAACACAAATATAGCAAGAGCAGCAAAAGGATTTTCCCCTAGAGCATTTTTATACTCCCGAACTTGTGCCCAAAATTCTACAGTGGAACCCACGACTTCCCATTCATGCAAATGTAATTTTTTCCATTGCATTTCTATATCGTTAATTTCATCACTTGTATAATTATGCCTTCCTTGCTTGAAAGTATCGAAAATATTTGTTTTTACCGCGCTCAGCGCCTTTTCTATAGAAAGTAAGTAAGTAAGGAAGTCTAAGTTCGGGTGAACCGAGCATTAAATACCCAGCGTTAGTTTTCAGAAAAAGGGGGCGTAGTTTTCATCCGATTTAGCCCATTTTAAGAACCAATCTATTCCGAGCTGTTTAGGTGGGCGCGGCCACGCTCCTTGCTTATAAAGCTTTAACCGCTTACATGAGCCAAAAGTACTGAATCGATCTTTACAAGGGTTATACCATGTCCTATATATAACTTTGGAAAAGAAGGCGTGCCATGCCCATAACTTTTAACGTATTTTGTGAAATTTTTTGATATACGGATATATGTGTCCATTAATCAATATTTACCTAATTTTAAAAAAGTGGGTGGTGGCACGCCCACGGATTTTATTATGTTGTTTGTCCCTATTTGAAGATCAGTTTTCATTGCAGATAGTTATGATACTTTCACAGTGGCTTGTTAATAGTGAAATGTTGATATTTTGTTTTTTCACTTGTGGGCGGTGCCACGCCCATTTTCCAAAATATTACCAAAAAACCTTTAAACATCACTAATAACATCATCAGGTGAATGAGTGTACTAAATTTTAGCATTATATCTTTATCAGTTAAACAGATATTGCATATTGCGGTTTCCTAACTCTCGTTTAGAGAACTTTAGTCCAAAAAGGGGCGTGGTCGTTCACCGATTTTTCTTATTTTCTGTGGTAGTACTCTACATAAACATAACATGCCTGGTACCTAGTTTCGTAAACCTATCTCACACCGTTCTGAAGTTATTAGCAGTCGAATTTGAAAATTGCTTGACTCATAAGTGGGCGGTGCCACGCCCACTTTCCAAAATTTTGCAAAAATAATGTAAAGAATATGAAAATGTATGTATGTACCAAATTATATTATTATAGCGGTATCAGTTAATTAGATATGGACTTTTCAATATTTCCACCTCCTTTCAATATAACTTTTATAAAAAAGTAGGCGTGGTCGCCAAGCGATTTCGTTTATTTTCTATATCTGAATTTAACACAACAATAGTATGCCCTCTACAAAATTTCGTTATACTAGCATAAACTGTTCTCAAGTTATTAAGAGTCAAAATTTTAAAATTTCTTCAAATATATGTGGGCGGTGCCACGCCCCTTTTAAAAAAATTTGATAAAATCCGCCTTAGAACATATAAATCAATACATATTGCAAATTTTATCATTGTAGCTGCTTCTGATATGGAATTAAACCGTTTTATACGTTTTTCGAAATTTTCGATATCGAAAAAGGGGGCGTGGTTATCATCCGATTTCGCCCATTTTCAATAGCAACCTACCTTGGCCAGAAAGTAACCTGTATGCAAAATTTCATGCAAATATCTCAATTTTTACTCAAGTTATCGTGTACACGGACGGACAGACGGACAGACGGACGGACGGACATGGCTTAATCAATTCCTCTTTTCAACCTAAGAACTTTCATATATGGAACCCCATATCTAACTCGATTATTTTGCTCCGTTACATAGTACCGTTATGTGGACAAAATTAATATACCCTTGTACTAGTACTAGTACGCTGGGTATAAAAATGTATACTTTTAAAATGTCAATGTTGCTTGGTAAACGTTGGCGTAATTGCTCAATGAGCTTAATAAGGAAACTACGGCAATTTTCCCTTATCATTTTTTCTGTGTGTACATCGTGAATTTTTGTTTTCATGAAATCCTCAAAAGTGTAATGAAAATGGGGAGTAGAAATTAATATTGGCAGCAACGGAGAAGTTAGCGGGTCAAAGGTTTCTGAGGGGTAAGTCACTAGTGAGCAAAGGGGGAAGAGGGTCTACAGAATTGCTTTCAAAAAGCTTATTAACAACCTGAACCTGTTTCAATATCGGACTTAAAAACTGTAAATATGCTAAATTTTCGTCAGTGTAAAGATCTGCTAACAACTTCGCTTTATGGCAGCATTCCACAGACGCAGCTATACCAAAGTGTGTTTTTAATTCTAACCATTGGTTTGCCACTCTATTCACAGCTACTTCGATAGATAGCCACCGAGTTGAGCAAGCCCTTACCATTTGCAAAGGTTGCATCCCATCATTTATGGCAGCATATAATAATGTATAGCTTTTTTGTCTACTTGCAGACTTCGAAAACCAGTTATACGTTTCTGAAATTAAAAACTCAACTTCGCTGGGAAGTAATTTTGAAGCGGACGAAACAGCCAATTGAATAGAGTGGCAAACGCAAGGAAGTAAAACAATATTAGGTTGATGTTCCTTCAACAAAGAAACAACTCCCCGATTTCTCCCTACCATAACGCTAGCATTATCTGTCCCTAATCCCCTTAAATTTTTTACATCTAACGCGAATTTACTCAATGTTTTCAAAATCGCGTCTACCAATCCTTTTGCTGTGCAATCATCTAAAGGTGATAGTTTCAGAAACGTGTTAACAATTGACCTGGTTTGAGAACTATAGTACCTTATTACAATTCCTAAATATTTATTCACGCTTACATCTGTCGACTCATCAATTATCAGACTAAATGGATTGTTGCCAATATCGGCTAACAAACGTTTTTTGAAAAACGGGGACAATACGTTTCTGATTAAAGCACTGCACTTTGTTCTGGCCAGTTTTATTCCTGCTGCTATTTCACTATCATGGAACGAGCTTCTTTGAATCTGCGATAAATGATCTATAGAATTGGCAGCAGTGTGCGATGCGACGTAAAGCGCGTTAGCTAATTCAGCTCGGTTTGTGTGGAAGCATATGCTAGCAGCTTTAACAAAAGTTGAGGACGGCTTTGTTGAAAGTGCAGTTTTTGCTGCTTTATGTTTTTTCGTAGCTGCGTAATCTATTAAGGTGCTCAATTTCGGGTTTAATTTACAACCGCAGTACTTGCAGAATACTTTTTTATCGACTTCAGCAATCCAATCTTTGACTCTTTTATCGGTCCACCATGCTTTTCTGACTTGCTGCGCATATCTACACAAAAACAAAACCTCTTCGGAAATGAAATACCTAAAACATTATTAAACTAGAATATACAGTGACGAGCCTGATGGTTACAAATTTGAGGCTAAATCTAAAACTTTTCATTCAACACATTTGATCAAACCAAATACTCCTTAAATTTAAAACATTCTAGCTTTCGCAGGGACCACATATGACGGTAATCGTTTACGTGGGGTACCGAGCGCTAATACACAACCAAAAATGTTGAGATATGTATCAGGAGACGCGCTTTGGTCCCAGGAGCATGAATATAACTCCGCTGAACCAATATTTTTAGTAGTTTGCGAGATATTTGCAGTTAAAGTTCAGAATTTTCTGTCATTTTCATGTGGTTGTTGTAATCACATTACCCTGTGAGAAAAGAGTTTCACGCGGAAGGACATCACCGTGGCGGTAGCCACGGCTATGGCAACCACCCGGAGTTGGAATGGCGTAGCCCAGGGTTATTTTTTGAAGCGCGGGCGAAGGCCGCCTACGCGGTAAGGTTTTATGCACATAAAAAACATGGATCGGGCCCCTAAACCCGGGTCATTTTTCGGTTTTTCGCAAATATTTTCCAAAATAATGAAAATATTGGTTGAGCGGAGTTATATTCATGCTCCTGGGACGGAAACGCGTCTTTTGATACCTCTCCCGACATTTTTGGACGCGTATTAGCGCTCGGTACCCCACGTAAACGATTACCCATATGACTTTTACAAGGTAAAAATTTAGAACAAAAATATCACTATGAAGGGGTAGTGCTACTGCCATAAAGAGTACATTCTTTATTAATCCATTATGGGTGCTGCCATTCATTTCCAACAGGGCTTTTTGTGATTATATTTGTTAAAGACAATGGCCCGAAGTCATAGTCAAAGTATACCCATATTAATAACTATGCTTTCCTCGTCACTGTAAATAAAGTATCTACCTTTTAATCTTATTGCGCCTTGTGTTCTTCTTTGTTGTTAATGTACTGTTGTTGTCTGATGTACTGGGCCCGAATCGTGACAGACGTGAACGAGTGCACTATCGTACGATCAAAAATTACGTCAGTCGAAGAGCGAGTGAATAATATCGGATTCTTACAGAAGAAAGTGAACGTATCGTAATTGTCAGTTTTGCTATCGATTATTTTCTCCTTCTTCTTCAGTTTTCAAGGTTACAATAGGGTTTTAAACGTCAAAATAAGGTTGGCAAAAATATAAAATTTGTGCGAAGAGACAACGGAACCTAATTTTATGTGTTATTTAAGCTCTAATGAGGGTGAAAACGACGAAAGGGAGGTGCGCCAACTCTTTAAAGACCAAAGTGACCCTCTGGCGCTCTTAAATAATGCGTAAGTCCGGCATATGCATATGCACACTTTTGGCAATCAACCTCTGTACTTGTTTATATTTTGCAGCTTTATTGAACGATGTGGGATGGACAAGAGGTGTCCAATCATGTCCTCACTAAAACTAATCTTATGTCTTATGTGTCATGACAATAAGTCGGTTCCTTCAGTCCCGCAACTAGCTGCAACTTTTTCAGCCCTTGGGAGTGGCGGAGATCAACACGCTATTGGAAGTGATTATTTGATTGAAATGTGTAGAAGCACCATATCCGTCCACAGTATTCCTTCAAATCTTAGAAAGAATCGTCCGGAGTTTGTACGTTTCGAAACGGATGATTCGCAGAGCAGCAAAAAGTGGTTTGTGGAAAAACATAAAACTCTTCGACGCTGATTTACATAAATAATCACAATTTTCAGTTATTGGATGGCTCAAAGCTCCTCCCAAATATGTTTTTCAGCCGTTTTTTCTCACTCACAGTTTGGTATCAAAGTTTTGCCCAAATCGGGATGTTCGCTAATAAATTTCACAATTATGTCCTTTTTCGTTAAATTAAGTTAATTATAGTTTTTCCCTTATCAAAAGTATAGTTAAAATAATAAATATATACAAATTTAAACTCAATACGCATTCATTTTCAAATATTTGCTTCTATTCGTTTCGCCTTCGATCAACAATTTGTGTACGAGCGGCAATTCGAACGAACGAGTACGTCCATCTACCCGTTCACGTTTGTCATCATCCGAAATTTCGATAAATTTGTACGTTCACGGCTGTCATAATCCGATATTGACATTTTTACGTAGCGAGTTGCTCGTTCACGTCTGTCACGATTCGGCCCCTGGTTGTTTCACTAGAAGATTCACTGGAAGTTTCACTGGAAGAATCACTGTCGGATTCGCTGTCAGAATACCTATTGAATGCAAATAATAAATAAATAAATTATCTATCTTTTGAAGGAAATCACATTTTCACAAAACTATACAGAAATATAATATAATACGGAAGGCAAAACGCGAAACCTTTTTGCAATAAATAACTTGCAGCTTTTATACAAATGTATGTACAAATGTTAAAAGCATTTATGTAAATAGATTTAGTTTCACAATACCTTTTTCTGCGCGACTCCTGCTCCGTAGAATTGCTGTTTGATGGTGGTATAATTTTCTTGAAATATCTAAATAAATAAATAACTGAATAAATAAAATATGTATATACATATGAAAACACAACTAAAACTTACCTTTCCATATTTCTCCAATTTGCATATTTCTCTTATTTGCCTTCGAAGCAGCGCGAAAAATCAACAGAAATGCGGGAAAATCTAAAGTCTTGTGCTTCTGCATGTCGATGTTAGAAACATTGCAATAATCGATTATTTGGCCTTAAGGTGCCATACATCTGCTACACATATGCAGACTCGATTTTTTGGTCAATTTTGGAAAGAGGTGTTGAACTAAGTTTATTTAAAAAAAATTGTTTGTTACATTGGCAAAAAAACTAAAAACGGCTAAAACGGCTAAAAAAAAAATAAAAAAACGGCTAAAAAACGGCTAGCGGCTAGATTCAAATTTTCCCGGCTAAATGAAAAAAAACGGCTAGATCTAGCCGGAAAACGGCTAAAATGGCAACACTGGTGGTGACTGTTATAGAAGATTGCCAGGTCACTCAGATTCCTTATTGTAGTGTCACTGACTCCAGTAGGTTACGTAGTGTTATGCATCCGAGTCATAATGGCAACGTCAAGAAAGCGAATGTTCTCATTTACAATGTAATAGTTATTATGAGTATTTGAAGGAGACCTGTAGTAAATAATTACTTTGCTCATCATCAACCTTTATTGAGTTGGGAATCAAAGTCTCCTTAAATATTTCCGGGCGCTTTGAGCAGCCCAATTGTTAACTGTCATTTTTTTTCAGTTAAAGAATCCCAATAAGCAAAATACGCTTACTATAAGCTTACAATAAACTTACCTTTGTAATCTTTTCGCTTGGAAAACGTTTACTATAATCATTGTAAAACGTTTGGAAAACATTGTAGACTCAACGAAAGTGGTCCCTTTTTAAACAATTGGAATTGATGCTTGGAAAACAATGTTTAATAAACGTTTTATTCAATGTACAGTAAGGGTTTGTTGAAAACTGATTGATAAAACTCCAATTTGGGCAACAACGGTGAAAACGGGCCAATAGCCTAACGAATATGTTGTGGGATTTTGCTGCGAAGGTTGCTGGTTCGAATCTTTACCATTTCCTTAACTTTTTATACCCAGCGTACTAGTACTAGTACAAGGGTATATTAATTTTGTCCACATAACGGTACTATGTAACGGCACAAAATAATCGAGTTAGATATAGAGTTCCATATATGAAAGTTCTTAGGTTGAAAAGAGGAATTGATTAAGGCATGTCCGTCCGTCTGTCCGTCCGTGTACACGATAACTTGAGTAAAAATTGAGATATTTGCATGAAATTTTGCATACAGGTTACTTTCAGGCCAAGGTAGGTTGCTATTGAAAATGGGCGAAATCGGATGATAACCACGCCCCCTTTTTCGATATCGAAAATTTCGAAAAACGTATAAAACGGGTTAATTCAATATCAGAAGCAGCTACAATGATAAAATTTGCAATATGTATTGATTTATATGTTCTAAGGCGGATTTTACCAAATTTTTTGAAAAGGGGCGTGGCACCGCCCCCATATATTTGAAGAAATTTTAAAATTTTGACTCCTAATAACTTGAGAACAGTTTATGCTAGTATAACGAAATTTTGTAGAGGGCATACTATTGTTGTGTTAAATTCAGATATAGAAAATAAACGAAATCGCTTGGCGACCACGCCTACTTTTTTATAAAAGTTATATTGAAAGGAGGTGGAAATATTGAAAAGTCCATATCTAATTAACTGATACCGCTATAATAATATAATTTGGTACATACATCAATTTTCATATTCTTTACATTATTTTTGCAAAATTTTGGAAAGTGGACGTGGCACCGCCCTCTTATGAGTCAAGCAATTTTCAAATTCGACTGCTAATAACTTCAGAACGGTGTGAGATCGGTTTACGAAACTAGGTTCCAGGCATGTTATGTTTATGTAGAGTACTACCACAGAAAATAAGAAAAATCGGTGAACGACCACGCCCCTTTTTGGACTAAAGTTCTCTAAACGAGAGTTAGGAAACCGGAATATGCAATATCTGTTTAACTGATAAAGATATAATGCTAAAATTTAGTACACTCATTCACCTGATGATGTTATTAGTGATGTTTAAAGGTTTTTTGGTAATATTTTGGAAAATGGGCTTGGCACCGCCCACAAGTGAATAAACAAAATATCAACATTTCACTATTAACAAGCCACTGTGAAAGTATCATAAAGATCTGCAATGAAAACTGATCTTCAATAGGGACAAACAACATAATAAAATCCGTGGGCGTGCCACCACCCACTTTTTTAAAATTAGGTAAATATTGATTAATGGACACATATATCCGTACATCGAAAAATTTCACAAAATACGTTAAAAGTTATGAGCATGGCACGCCTTCTTTTCCAAAGTTATATATAGGACATGGTATAACCCTTGAAAAGATCGATTCAGTACTTTTGGCTCATGTAAGCGGTTAAAGCTTGATAAGCAAGGAGCGTGGCCGCGCCCACCAAATTCGCTATTGTTTAGGCTCGGCATAGATTGGTTTTTAAAATGGGCGAAATCGGATGAAAACCACGCCCCCTTTTTCTGAAAACTAACGCTGGGTATTTAATGTTCGGTTCACCCGAACTTTGTGTGCATTTTTTCTGAGAAGCCTGAGGGTGTCATCGTTTTAAAAAACCTTTTCAAACAATTTTTCATGTTGCCTGTAGAGGGGTTCGAACCTAGGTCCTTCTGTGTGGTAGGCCAGCTGCACTACCGTCACACCACGATGCCCATATAACAAAATCAATATACATGAAGCATATAAAATTTCAAACATTATTTTTGAAAACTGAGAAATTTTTCACCTCGCTGAGAGTTCAACTCAATTATTTCTCCAAGGCTACCACACCATTGGAAAAACATATCTAAACGTTTGTGAAATTTTTTAGTTACAAACTTGATTGGAAAACATTTACTTTTTACACTTGGAAAACATTGTTTAATAAACTAGCTTCCCAATAAGCAAAATACGCTTACTATAAGCTTACAATAAACTTACTTTTGTAATCTTTTAGCTTGGAAAACGTTTACTATAATCATTGGAAAACGTTTGGAAAACATTGTACACTCAACGAAAGTGGTCCCTTTTTAATCAATTGGAATTGATGCTCGGAAAACAATGTTTAATAAACATTTTTATTCAATGTATAGTAAGGGTTTGTTGAAAACTGATTGATAAAACTCCAATTTGGGCGACAACGGTGAAAACGGGCCAATAGCCTAACGAATATGTTGTGGGATTTTGCTCCGAAGGTTGCGAGTTCGAATCCCGACCATTTCCTTAATTTTTTTGTTTTTTTTAATAAATTGTTATTTGGTGCAAGAGGATATAAAGGGCCAATTTTTGGTGTGCTGCGTGCAATTTTTTATGCAGTCTACATCTGCAAGGCAAATTTGTGCATTTTTTCTGAGAAGCCTTTCATGACACCCGTTATAAAAAACCTTTTCAAATAATTTTTCATGTTGCCTGTACAGGGGTTCGAACCTAGGTCCTTCTGTGTGGTAGGCCAGCTGCACTACCGTCACACCACGATGCCCATATAACAAAATCAATATAAATGAAGCATATAAAATTTCAAACATTATTTTTGAAAACTGGGAAATTTTTCACCTCGCTGAGAGTTCAGCTCAAGTTATTTCTCCAAGGCTACCACAGCATTGGAAAAACATATATAAACGTTTGTGAAATTTTTTTGTTACAAACTCGTTTGGAAAACATTTACTTTTTACGCTTGGAAAACATTGTTTAGTAAACTATCTTACTTCATTGTTTATTGGGTTACTTCTTTGTTTATTGGGATTATTTCATTTTGTAAAATATATCAATGTGTGTTTACATTCTGTTGAACTATGTTGGGAGTGCGATTACACAGAATACAATTTTTTGATTGTTTCTGATTATTTTTAAAAATTTTCTAATTTTATCAGTATTGTAAAAAATATATGCACATATACACTGTACTCTTAAAATTTTTCTTTAAACAAAATGTTGATGACTTCTTTCAAAGGACTTCTCCCCAATCCTCTCACTCCCGGCTTCCTTTAAAAGGAATGCTTGCAACATTTTCGAAGTTAAGTGTTGACACTAGAAGTAGGATTAATCTAAAAGGAATGCTTGCAACATTTTCGAAGTTAAGTGTTCACACTAGAAGTGGGTTTTTTTTTCGAATAATATTCGAATAAACACTATTGGAATAAACAAATAAAAATATTCGTTGCAAAAAATTCGAATAGTATTTATCCGAATAGTACTATTCGAATATTTTTATTAACAGATTTAGAAAACGATATTCACTGTTTTCTTTGCTTGTACCTATGAGCGTGTATTTATGTAGTGTGTTTGCATGTACAAATGTGTGCACAAGCAGTAGCAATATTTGTTTAACAAATAGAATGATTTAGTTGTATTTATTCAGTTAATGGTGGTTGAATAGTTTTTTGTTTATTATCCCAATAAATAAATAGCTATTAGTACAGTGTTGTGCGAATAAATCATTACAAATATTGGTAATAATTGGAGCTGTAGATAGACATTTACTATAAAATTACTATAAATAAATATGGATTTGTACATTTATATGTTTATTGCAGTTACATTTGCTTGGTAGGTTTTGTGCTAGGGCTTTAATCTAGAGATGCCAGGGCCGAAATTCATTATGTATACTGTTTATTACGGTAAACACAGTGGGTTTGTGCTGATTTTTCATGTTCACATGTGTAAATAGTTTAATTTGCGTAAAGCAACATACACAAAATAATACTACCTGATTCCCATGTTTTGTTAAATACTCATATATATATATTTACATATCGCACCCTAAATACAAAAGGGTCACAACTCAAAATTAGAGGTTCTTTGCTTTGAACGCTTCTAGATAGCGCTAGCTTAGCTCTATTTTTTTAAAACCAAGTAGGACGGTAGCCGTTTAGTTGAAGATGATAATCATTAAGAAAAAAATCGGCTGTTATAGTTGATCAAGCGTTTGTGAAAGGATAAATGTCGAAAAAACCACCTGAAATTTTTTTGAGTTGTGACCCTTTTGTATTTAGGGTGCGATATGGGTGTTTCCACGGTGGCGAACAGTACGTTCGCACGCTTTTATGGGCCAAAAAAACAAAGTAAATATAGGTTTTTGTTTGCTACTTCGATTGCATTTTAGTAGATCAATTTTAGGTGCAAGAGGCAGGTTTGTTCGATGTTTAGTTTTGACTGTGGGGACAATAAACATGTGGTCGCGAACGTACGCAAAATGGAAGTAACTTTTTTGTGCAACTAGAAAAATTCAAAATTCTGCGAAATGGAATGGATTTTTTCAAAACAGTTGATAACATATTTAAGTGGCATAAAGGGACTTTCTTTACATTTATTTCGCGTTAAAATATCTTCAGTACATTTTTATATATACGCTTAAATACGGGTCGCGAACGTACGGGCCGCGAACGTACGATTTTTCCATACATTTTTATACCTAGTAGTGCTTCGCACACAAGGTATATTAACTTCATTCGCCTAACGGTAGTATGTAACGGCGTAAACGAATCGAGATAGATATTGACTTACATATGTATATCAAAACGTTCAGGAGGAAAAGAGAAATTGATTGAGCCATGTCCGTCCGTTCGTCTGTCCGTCCGTCCGTCCGTCTGTGAACACGATAACTTGAGTAAATCTTGGCATATGCAGGTTCCTTTTCACTTATCTCGGAGCGCTATTGAAAATAAGCAAAATCGGTTAAAAGTCACGCCCACTTTCTATACATATAATTTTTTCGAAAATACAAAAAGAGTGATTATTCAGTACATAATACACCTATAAGGCTAATATCACTGTCTTACAATGATTTTGCACCAAAGCTGATATATTTTTTTTCGTGCTCAAAGCATCGAAAAACATAGAAAAATGTGAAAAAAAGGGGGGTAAACCGGACAAATTCTGAGTTATTTCAATTTGAGTGTTTTTTGAAAAATTTGCAAAATTTATCCCTGTTTTCTCACATTCAAACCTAATTATCTTCTTTGGTACATCTGCTATATCAACAATCTTTACTTTTCTTCAAAATTGAAGATTTTGCGCAAATTTATGCTATCGCTCACTTTTTTTGACTTCCCCATTTAAAAGATATCCTCGAAAATGTCAACAATCAAATTTAACGAAAACCTCATTTTCGTTATATATACCGAACTTTGACGTCAGAAATCTATAGAACCGCTTAAGACACGACCAATTTTTTCCCTCCTATCTTGTAGGAAATTTTCGGCCTTTACAAAAAAAGGGCAAGTTCAGAAAAAATGAGAGTTTTTTCTAAAATACAGTTTTATTGTCTTTTCACGTAGTATACCTTCGTTTCTTTCAAAATTCATAATATTTTCATATTTTAATCAAAAACCCCCACTCACTGAATGAATTTTGCAATGTAAGTCTAGGACTGGACACAACCATTTATTTGTTTACTAAAATCAGCTGTATATGCCTATTAACATCTCTCATTTTTGAGGTGCCAAAATCGAGTATTGGCGAAACCCAAGAAAGTTAAATACAAAGTTAAACAAAAACAAGTAAGGAAAGGGCTGTCTTCGGCTGTGCCGAAGGCTTTATACCTTTCATGAATGCCAAAGCACACTTATCGGAACAATCGATTGTATGGGAGCTATACCTTATGTTCGTCCGATCTGGCTGATTTTGCTTACATATGTTACATATATAATATGTAGCCAACGTGCAAAATTTTACGTTCCTAGCTTCTTAACTGCAAAATTGATAGCCCAAAACCCATTTATCGAAACTATCGATTATATGGGAGCTATATGTCATGTTGGTCCGATCTGAGTCATTTTCACTACACACGTTACAAATACAATATGTACTAAACTTGCAAAATTTTACGTTCCTAGCTTTTGAATTGCAAGAGTTATAGGCCACCTACACACCTATAAGGATAAATTTGGTGTGTACTTTAGCGTTAAGGCAACAAATACATTTTTGAAGAAATTTGTAAAAAGGGGCGTGGTACCGCCCACTTTTGATTAAGTCAAATTTGGAAATATTATTAATCATACATCAAAAACCGCTCAAGATAGCAAAATGAAATTCAGCACACATATTTATATTGACACCAGCAATATTCCGAAAAAAAATTAGCGAAATCGGGTAAGGTCCACGCCCAATTTTATATCAAAGATTTTGAAAAGGATCATAGATATGTTAAATATGCAATAACTTTGCTTAAACTAGCCCTATATCATTTCTATTTTACCGCTAAAGTGTTCGTGGGCAAAGAAAGCCGAATGCACAAAATGTTTGGAAAATGGGCGTGCCCCGCCCCTTTATGGTGGATTATTCCACAAAACTTTTCATGCCATAACTCCGGTAAATATTACGATATTTGGAGAAATACATAGTTCAACATATAAAGCTTACTCTTTGCTGTAAAAATAAACAAAACTGGTTAACGGACACGCCCACTTTTCGAACACAGTTCTGAAAATTTTCTTTGTGAAATTAAGTCGCGATATTTAAATAATTGTATTAGTTATATAAATAAGATTTTACACAAATAATAGGCTTTTTAGGAAAAATTTTGTGTATTTTGTTGAAGTGGGCGTGGCGCCGCCCACTTTTCAGCAAAAAAGGCCTGTTATTTTCAAAAGCGATTGCTTGCAATATGAATTAGGTATTTCAGTGAAAGTTAGTGAGATGCTTCCCAATAGCATGTAGTACTCCTACCAAAAATTACGCAAATCGAATAACAAACAAGCAAGATTTACGGGAAAGTAGTTAACACCCTATTGCCTTTTTTTATTATTTTTTTTATTTTCATACCTTTCATGGACATGGACTATTTATATTTTTTTATTTAGTGATCATTTAATTTACCACTCACAACAGAAGTGTTTTTAATCGAAAAAAATCAGTTGCCTTTATAACAACTTTTCTGGTATTAATATAGACCTGAGTAAATTGGGATACCAAAACAGATCACTACTAGGTATTTAATGTTCGGAACTTAGGCTTCCTTACTAGTTTTTTACTATTTTCGACATAACGTTTTACAAATTTTATAAATTTCAATCTTATATGTTGTATTTATAAAGAATGGAAGATAGCATAAATTATTAGACTCTACTGAAATCCCGCGGCTCACACCGACACAAGTGGCTTGCATAACATAAAGTATATAATGTATGGTTGTCAAATTTATGAATAACTTCATTAAAATTATTCAAAACCCTGTTAACCATGCATAATAAAAAAAAAAAATAAAGTATATTAACAACCTCTTTTTTCTTGTTTCAGTTTTTGGTAAAGCAAAATATTATCAAAACGCAAAACGGTCGCGAACGTACGCAGCTTTGAGAAATAAAAAAAAAGTTTTGGTAAACCCTTCACGAGAAGTAGTTTTGGTTTTCAATTAAGTGCACTTAACTGGCTTTAGCAATGTAGTTTTAGACATTTCATCACACTCCTTGAGAAGTGGTAACAAAAAATGTATTTTTTGGTCGCCAACGTACGATCCAGGCAGAGGTAAAAGTTTCAATAAAAATTTACCGTTAATACATTTCGTTCACTCTTCTTTCATTTTGATAGTCTTAATTGATATTCATGGGGGAATTTCGTTGCAAAAAGGGATCGCTAGTATAAGTCGTACATGTGAAAAAATTGAAAAGAAACAGGACTTTAAAACCGGAAATGAAAAATTTTTTTTTTAGGTTTCAAACAAAACTTTTCATAAAAATATTGAAATTAACTTCCGAACCTTAATTTTATAAAAATTTGGGTAATTTTGTATAACAGGGTTAACAAATAATTAATCTATATATTAATAGGCTAACATTTTTTCGATACAATCAATTGCCAGAGTGTATCTCATAAAAAAAGCTTTGCATAGGCATATTATATTTAACAAAAAATGCTTCATTAATTTGTAATAATTCATAAAAGTTTTCACCAAAACCCAAAACTGTTAACTACAGCATCTGACTGTTTTATTGTACATACATCAGCTTTGCATAGGCATATTATATTTAACAAAAAATGCTTCATTAATTTGTAATAATTCATTAAAGTTTTCACCAAAACCCAAAACTGTTAACTACAGCATCTGACTGTTTTATTGTACATACATCAGTGGCGCAGGTGGTGAGCGTGCCGGCTATGATGAGTGCGTTTGTAGGTTCAAGCACGTGTTCACGGTAGTTTATTTTTTTTTTTTACCAAATTGAATTTGCTGTAAAACATACGAAAACTTTTTATCATAATTTTGTTTTTAATTTATTATATTTGTAACCCAATATTTCAACATTTTTCTGTTTATGACATCTATCTTAAAAAATCTAAAAAATTATTCCAATTTATCAATATTTATCAATTTATATTTTTTAAGAAATATATCATATTTAATATGCAAAAAGTAAAAAGTACAGTTTGTAGCTTCTTCAATTTTATATTTACGAAATAATTAGAAATCGCGTTAATTTTCCTAAAGACATCAACTATTTTCTTCCTAAAAATTTTAATTTGTAAAAGAGTCGACATATAACCGGAATCCTTACATATTTAGGCTAATTGGGCCAGTTAAGATATGTGTTTTCAATATTTACGAGTTGAATTTGACGAAAAAAAACCAGAAAACCATCATATGTGTAAGTTGTAATATTCTCCCGCTGTACGGACTTAAAAAAATCCACAACTAAAGGAAAAATAAAGAAAACAGTCTGTATCACCAAAAAAAAAAAAACACAATTTGGAAACCGGCTAATGTTAAGAAGTTAACGGAATCTCAAAATGAACTTCCATGAGTCTCAATCCATATGGCTATGTATGTATGTATATTCTTAGCGGTGGAAATATTTATTGAACCGTTAGCGCCTAGGTATAGCATTTGACATACCATATTCATGTGTACCAATAGCGCATGTGTAATGGTCTCGGGTGGGACGCGTGCGTTTCATGGTTCCAGCCCAACTTCGAACACTTAATTCACAAGTTTAAATCTTATATGTTGTATTTATAAAGAAAGAAGATAGCATAAATTATTAGACTGTACTGAAATTCCGCGGCTCACACCGAAAGGCTCGAAAGTGGCTTGCATAATATAAAGTATACTCACTATAATGTATGGTTGTAAAATTTATGAATAACTTCATTAAAATTATTCAAAACCCTATGATCTATTATTAGAAATGGAAATAAAGTATATTAACAACCTCTTTTTTTCTTGCTTCAGTTTTTGGTAGGCAAAAATATATCAAAATGCAAAACGGTCGCGAACGTACGCAACTTTGAGAATAAAAAAAAAGGATTGGTAAACCCTTCAAGAGAAGTAGTTTTGTTTTTTAATTAAGTGCACTCAACTGGCTTTAGCAATGTAGTTCTAGACATATCCTTACACTCCTTGAGAAGTGGTAACAAAAAATGTATTTTTTTTGGTCGCGAACGTACGATCCAGGAAGAGGTAAAAGTTTCAATAAAAATTTACCGTGAAAACATCGTCGTTCAATCTTCTTTCATTTTTATAGTCTTAATTGATATTCATGGGGGTATTTTGTTGCAAAAAAGGATCGCTAGTATAAGTCGTACATGTGAAAAAATTTAAAAGAAACAGGCATTTAAAACTGGCTGGAAATGAACAATTTTTTTTTTCAGGTTTCAGGCCAAATTTTTCGTAAAAAAAATTTAAATTAACTTTCAAACCGTTATTTTTATAAAAATTTGGGTAATTTTGTATAACAGGGTTAAAAAAGAATTTATTTTTATTAACATTTAAAATTTTTGCTCTGGTTGACCATTCTACGGAAATGCTCATATGTCGTTTTATGAATTTTTTTTAAGGAATTTGCTTTTTTCTAATAGATTTTCCATAATAAATATAGCTATATACATATATAAGTTGAGGTCATACTATATATATGTCACAAAAAATTATTGAAATGATATAAAAGTCAATGTAAAATGTACATATATATATATATGTATATCTAAATTGTTGACGAAAAAACCCTAAAAAATCCAAAATGGTGTCTAAGCTTTAGAGAAGGCGAGTTGTTTTTTAAGTTATTATTGTTTTTTATTTTATTATTTGGCTCAGGTGCTATGTGACCGTTTTGCTCAAAAGGTATTTATTCATTTGGCTCAGGTTCTGACGACCATGTTTGCCTAAAATGTTCTTTGGAGAACTGTTGGCTCTGAGGCATGGCGCGATTGGCTTCCTCATTTTCGGTATGAAAAACCACACTTTGGCTTTCCAAACCATAAACTATATCTTCGAAATATTTTATAAGCTTATTGCGAATTACAATAGCATGCAAAGCAAATAAAACACACGAATGAAATAACCGTAGCTTATGTATGTATGTTGCTTAAACAATGGAAACCGGCCTAATGCTCATATTGAGCACTTCAAAATAAACGCCAAATTAATTTTAATAAAAAATATGTATATGTAGCAAAATTCTAACTGTAAAATTGTTGCCTGCTGATTGGAAGATTACCCTATTTGAATTTTTTTTTTTTTTAAATGTCCTGTCTTAGAATTTGTTTCAATAAGGCCGTTATTGGATATAATATTGAATACAATTTTTAAATAGAGAGTTTTATTTAGTAGAACTATATTATTCATTGTCTCTGCTTTTAATGTAATTCAAAATTTTAATTCTTTTTTAAAAACGCAATTAAATTTCTATTTTTTGCAAAATTCTAAAAGAAAAATGAGATTCGAAGCTATTCATGGTCACTATTTTCGTTTAGTTCTTTAGATGCATCCTAAAACATTTGTTTTCAAAATATCTCGCATGTTTTGCTGCAAAAAATAGTTCAAAGGTACCATTTTTCTGGAAAATATGACAAAAGTTTTGTTTTTATTTTTTTATTTATTTTTATTTTCTTAAAAACGCAATCATACTTCTATGTTTGGTAAAATTCTTTAATGAAAATGAGATTCGAAGTCATTCGCGACCACTATAAAATCCTGAAAAAGCTGTGTGTTTATATTTAAATGCAAACTTTTACTGTTCATAAAACTCCAATAATAAAATGGGATTCCAAAGAACCCATGACCACCTTATAATTAAAAATTTGAAGTGAAAAGAAAGCAGAGTCAAAGTAAGTAAGAGCGTCGTTGGGTCGGATTTGCTAAACCGAATTTGTAATTTCCTCCCGGTAAATGGATTACAAAAAATACTGTCTGTATACTAAAAACAAAAAATTACAATATGGCAACCATGTATAAACGGTGGAAATAACTCATGATCATCTGTGGCTTTGAGATTGCGAATTACAATGGCATGCAACGCAAATGAAATAAACGAAAGAAATAATTACAGCTTACGTCGCTCAATCAGTAACCATTATATATACTCGTATTATAAGTCTAACTATGTTGTTGGTATATGTCCATGAAATTTAATTTTGTTTATTGAAATATTGACGGAATATGAAAGGAGTGGTGGGTCTGATGGTGGACTTTCAAACATTGCTAAGTACCGTTTTTGCCATCTCCTATTAATGATTACTGGTCTTTAATGGACGGATTTAGTTGTCAAATTACCCGTCTTCAGAGTAAACCAGCTTTTATCAGAGCCACCATCAATGTCTCCAATATTTCTGCCTCTAGGCATTAGGTACTGGAGAAAAATGCGAACAGAGGATTTAATAAGTTAAACTAATTTAAGATGGTCTAGTTTCGACCACGGGATATACTAGTTTTTATTAACATTTAAAATTTTTGCCCCATTGACCATTCTATGGAAATACTTATATGAGCGATTTTCTGGGAAAGTAAACCAAGTAGTTTTTTTTTTTGGCAAATATTGCAAGCACTGTGGTCTTTTTCTTTTTTTCCTACATCCAAACAAGGGTACATATAAAAATAATTATAACTTTTTCATATACTTTTATTTGTAACCAATTAATATATATATAATCAGCAATATAAGCGATTATTGCTTGGGACCACAGATATCATAAAAATAAATAGAATTACTTATTGCAGCACTCATCAGCACCTTTTATTTGATAACCATATTGTACTAACACATTTTGGATCGTCCTTGGTCCACATATTGGTTGATAACTCCAAAACTGGTTAAGAGATCAACGTTTACAATTTTATTATATGTACAGGTATTCAGTTTTCGCACGTGTAACGTTGGCAGTGCTTTGTGTAACGTAGGCAGTGCCTTATTTTATGTTAAATTACGCTAAAAAATCCTAAAGATTTTGGTAAAGCGGTATGGCATGACCTTGTGGCATCCTTGCTATATAACATGAAGAAAAATTGAGATGATTGTCTCAGCAAGTTTGCAGAAATTAAACCAAACATGATCTGTATCTTGATCTGCAATGTACAGAGATCAACGGTTATAATTTTATTATATGTACAGGTATTCAGTTTTCGCACGTGTAACATTGGCAGTGCTTTGTGTAACGTAGGCAGTGCCTTATTTTATGTTAAATTACGCTAAAAAATCCTAAAGATTTTGGTAAAGCGGTATGGCATGACCTTGTGGCATCCTTGCTATATAACATGAAGAAAAATTGAGATGATTGTCTCAGCAAGTTTGCAGAAATTAAACCAAACATGATCTGTATCTTGATCTCACTTCCAAATAATATAACTTTTACGGTATGGATCATTGTTCATATGTATCGGAAAATTGGTCATATGTATGTATGTGGGTATGGTCAAAAAAAATTTGCGAACTATTTTTATTGAAGTTGCTGGTTAAGGATGATCAGTAGTTGGTAGATTTTTGATTGTGTTTGAACAACTGACGAATTGTATAAAGCGCGACTATTTCTTTTAAATTTGGATGTCTAAACTCGTTAACTAAATAAACACAAAGGACCTACTTGCATGAGGGACTGCGAATTCACCCGGCAGTAGTAGGTAGCTATTTTCTTCTTTTTTTTTTGCAGTGGAATTTGTGGTGGGAGGGAGACTCCGTCATCGAGTACTGTCTGAAAAATATGAGCGCTGCCCCCGCCATGGTATTAAAATCATGCTTGGCGACTTTGGTGGTGTATTTGGACCTATAATCGGGAGTTTCAGTCTGTTCAATCAGACTTCGCCAAACGGATACAGGCTGATCGATTTCGCCGGTGCCCGAAACATGGTTATATCCAGAATCAGGTATCTCCCGAAAAAAGGACGAGGCCTACAAGGCAACGCTAAGATCGAATGCAACAAGGAGTCTGTTTTAAGATTTATATTGGAACGATTTTCCGTCATCCCTTGTCAATTTTTGTTTGTTTACAAACCGGTTTCGGCGATCCGCCGTCTCAGTGTAAGTTTTCGTTCTGTCTAGCCGTTGTCCTGTATTTATAGTTCGAATGCTGTAGGTAAAGTTAGTATGCACTGTAAAGTTAGTAGACACTGGATAGATCACAGAACAATTTACTAACATCCAAAGACTTTAAATCCCTATACTTAAAAGTAACATCCAAGGCACTACGATTAAATGCAACATCTAAGGAACAATAAATTAAATCATGGTCAGATATGAAAGAGAACTGCTCAAATTTAAGTATATGATCAAGGTCAGATGTAATTAAAATGTCCAAAAGGCTAGGCCTAGAGTTACTGGCATATCTAGTAGGCACCGTCTTATTTACAATAGAGAGCCCTGCTGCCGAGACGTGGTCACTGAGTTTGCTAGTGTAAGAATCATTAACAAGTACGTTAACATTAAAATCTCCAGAAATAATACACCGTTCATATTGTAATAAAAATACTGCCAGCTCGTCAAAAAACAAATTCAGCATGCACAACTTATTCGGGTTGTAAACACAAGAAACCAAAATTTTACTTACACCATCAGAAATCTCACATATTATAAACTCTGTTTCCGAGTTAACCGACTCAACTAATAATTTCATTTTGAGATTAGATCTACAATATATCGCAACCCCTCCCCCCTTTTTGGATTTTCGATCGTGCCGAATTAAATTGTAGTTCGGAATATTGTAAGCCGAATCACAAACACCGCAGCTAAACCAAGTCTCGGAAACACAAATTATGCCCCTTATTATGAGCTGCATTCGATCTTCGATCTTCGTTGGTTATCGAACATCGAAAATCGAATTTCAAATTCATATTATGGCTAGCGCATCGCTGACGAAATTTTCGTTGTGTATCCATTTTTTCAACGAATAGCATTTTGCTTTCGACGCTGTATCGAATTCTTTTAAAATTACTAAAAATGAAAGTTTTTTGTATTTATCTTCTACTTTTTTGATTTATAGTACTAATTTTAATCTATTTGCATTAATTTGATGTACATAGGTCTAAGGCCGTCAGCACAAAACTACAGCTGAAAACGTTGGTTTCTCTAATGCACCAAAATCCGAGCTTAGCAAAAGGTGTTTATTCAAAATCCCAGGCTGCAAAAAATTTATTATAAATCTGTTTAAAAGCTTTTTTATTATCAAACATTAAGTAACACGTTTGTAAATGTACACTTACGCAGTGGAATTCATCTCCAAAGGATTGGATGCATCTCTTTATCGCTTTCTGTTTCTTGCTAGTTCTAGTACGCTTTCTGCATCATCCGATGAATCTTCGAACCATAACTCTGTTGTTTTTCTTTTCTGTATCAATTTTTCTCATATATTTGATCGGTAATTTATTTTGTTTGTTTAGATGATTTATTTTTTTAATCACAGCTGATAAAAGATGTACTACTGTGAACAGTTGAAACGATCGAAATTCACAATAGCGCAAGTATTTACCGAATGCAGCTCATAATACCAAATGAGAATTTTTCGTTGAGCATTTTCGACCACCATCGAAGATCGAATTAAACTCATAATAGGCACCTATATCAACGCTTGACCCAACGAAAATACTTCTTATATAATCAAGCTTGTCAGAGTTCAGACTGCGAGCATTGAAATGAACCACATTTAAGCTTTTCGTTTGCTTACACAAAATTTCTAATAACACTTTGTGATTTTCATTAATGCCAGAGGCCATATCAATCGCTTGACCAAAAACCATCACGCAGTATGTGAATAGAGGAATCTACATGCAGAAAAATAACTACATCATACAAAAATAATAAGCAAAGGCAATATAGAGAATAAAAGATAGAAATAAGGTTGAAAAAGCAGAAAAAGGTGGAAAGCAAGTATTTTCTTAGCCTAAGCATGACAACAATAAACATACATTTAGTCTTACAATTATAAAGTCATAAACTTAAGTTTATCGCCATACATTCAATGTCGCCTTTGCTCAGTACCCTTAATGCATCTGTTTGCGGCCCGGCGCGAACATACAATCTGCCTCTTATCGAGAAAACTGACATCAAGCGTTTCTGCCTTTTCAACTGGAGCGCAAATTGTAACAGCTCTCTATTACTCTTCGACAGACATTCGTTTATATAAATGCGCTGATCAGATACTCGCCCTATATCACCTAATGTCATTCCTCTACCATTCGACTTTTTAAATTTCGAAATTGAGCGAAACAGTAGAGATCGATCATTTGCAGAAGCAAGCTTAATTATAATTGGGGAAGTGCTGTTTCCGTTCTTTGCAATTTTTCCTACACGGAATGCAGCACGGGTGGGTGGTGTATTCAGCTGCAATGATTGACATATGTCACCGAATACCTCACTCAAGTTTTCATCTTGCTTATGCGGAATGCCATTTATTATAACATTCAGCAGCAACATTCATAATATCACTCTCATCTAATCGAGCTTTCAATTTAGCTACCTCCGCACTCAGTTCCTCCACCCGCACAGTAACACCCTCAAGTTTCACAATTTTGTCTTCATATGCTCGCACGCTTATCCTCATGTTCTCTAACTCAGTCGACAGATCGGTGAACTTCATCATAATGCGGCTTTCGGCCTCGTTTACGACTACTCTCACTGCACTCGCAATTTTCAACTCTAGTTGAGCCCACTCAGCGTCATCCAAATTAGAAGGCATTTTTGTTGTTTTGGAGGGTGAATCTCGGTTCGATCTTAGACGAGTAATCATCAGAAAAATTTTACGAAGTAAAAAACAATATGTACGGCACGATTAGCAAGAGAATTTGCTTGATAGTTCAGCAACACAAACTGCAGCAGCAGTGACAACAACAACAATGCTTGTTATGCTTTTGCTTATATTCTTATTCTCTCAATTATTTCAATTATTAGCTACACTTGCTAATAAGTTCACTTGAATACGATTATATTGCTTATTTAAATTTTGTTTTAACTTGTTATGTTAACACGAAGTGAAAACTATTTAGGTACATATATTACCACAGGTATACAGAGTTTATATTCATCAAGTAATTAGTGTTCACAACAACGAATATTTATTCAAGGATTCCGAGAAGACGCCGGCCCCACCCCTGAATCCATCTTGGCCCCGTCGGTGTAGACTTGGATACCGCTGTCATCTTCGGCCCTGCCCCTTTTCTATTCATTCCTACTCGGAATTGAAGTAATAGTACTGCTCTCTAACGCCAGTCTGTGAGGATAGAAGTCGGTTATGACATTAATAGTGCCAGCTGGAAGATGGCTAAGAATGCTACTCTGACCCTGCTGAGCATCCATCCAGCACCTGGACTCCCTGAGTCTGAGCCGATGTACTCAGTATGTGTAAGTCTATTGGAAGAAGGTTCAGAATCGGATCCAAGGCCGCAGTGGGACGATATGGATCTTAACTACATGGCTTATTACAGCAGTTTTACACCCATATTGCACTAAACTTAATTTGGTTGACATTGGTCCACATATCGGTCGATATCTCCGATACTAGTCAAGTTATCGGAACAAATGAGATCATAATTAAACGTCTAGTAATACAAGAGTAAAAGTACTGTTCAATTTTATTCAGTAGTTTTGAACATACAAATAAACAGATATACAAAATTTCTAAAAACGGTTAATTTAACTTTTGTGGACTTAATTATGATCCCTGCTGTCGATTTTTCTTAAATATATGCAATGTACGGACATCGATCTGTTACAAGTTTAATATAAGTTCAGATAAGTAGTAAAATCAACTTATTTTCGTGAATTTCATTGGAGCATTTTTCAGGCATTTTTTAGGAATATTATTCCCCTAGGCACACCATCACACCAGAATCGAACTTTGCAAACCACATGTGCGAAAACAAATGCACCCCGGCTAAAATCAAAAACACAGCCAGAACACTTCACGTGCAAAATAAAGGGCGACGCTTACATGTGCTCGGGAACATGGAAATATACAAACTAAAGACATTTGACGGAAGAATAATAAACGAACAAACTAGCACCAATTCTGATTCAATATTCGAACCTCTAAAAGACAAGTAAAGATAAACGAGCGAACACACAAAACAAAGCAAAGGACAACTAGTAAGGAAGTCTAAGTTCGGGTGTAACCGAACATTAGATACCTAGTAGTGATCTGTGTTGGTATCCCAATTTACTCAGGTCTATTTTAATACCAGAAAAGTTGTTATAAAGGCAACTGATTTTTTCGATTAAAAACACTTCTGCTCTGAGTGGTAAATCAAAGGATCACTAAATAACAAAATATAAATAGCTTTCCCCATGTCCATGAAAGGTATGAAAATAAAAAAAAATAATAAAAAAAAAAGGAATAGGGTGTTAACTACTTGCCCGTAAATCTTGCTTGTTTGTTATTCGATTTGCGTAATTTTTGGCAGGAGTATACTACATGCTATTGGGAAGCATCTCACTAACTTTCACTTAAATACCTAATTCAAAATGCAAGCAATCGCTTTTTAAAATAACAGACCTTTTTTGCTGAAAAGTGAGCGGCGCCACGCCTACTCCAATAAAATCCACTAAATTTTTTTACAGCTTAGTTTTTCCTAAAAAGCCTATTATGTGTGTAAAATCTTATTCATATAAGTAATACAATTATTTAAATATCGCGATTTTAATTTTCCAAAGAAATTTTTCAGAACTGTGTTGGAAAAGTGGGCGTGTCCGTTAACCAATTTTGTTTATTTTTACAGCAAAGAGTAAGCTTTATATGTTGAACTATTTCTCCAAATATCGTTTCAATAAATTAATGTTTACCGGAGTTATGGCATGAAAAGTTGTGTGGAATTATCCACCATAAAGGGGCGGGGCCACGCCCATTTTCCAAAAATTTTGTGCATTCGACTTTCTTTGTCCACGAACACTTTAGAGGTAAAATAGAAATGATATACAGCTAGTTTAAGCAGAGTTATTGCATATTCAATATATCTATGATCCTTTTCAAAATCTTTCGCATAAAATTGGGCGTGGACCTTACCCGATTTCGCTAAAATTTTTTCGGAATATTGACGGTATTAATATATGTATACATTTATTTGATTATTTATTTATTTATTACAGCTTATATATATATATATGTCGTTGGCTTAATATAGAAAAGGCGTATCTACATTTTTTTTCGAAATCGCGTTTTTAATGTATTCTGGTAGAAAACTGTCAAATAAACCTCCCCTTAAAAAATTAGTGAGCTATGATCGCAAATAACGGATTTAAGCTTTGGTTTCCTCGAAAGCGGTGCCGCTATATAGCGGCCGTTACATAGCGGTAGAGTACGTTGTCAAAAACAATTCAATGTAAAAGTAATTAGGTGTAAAGTTAGAAGACGGTGAAGTTCACCGTAATGTAATATAGCGGCAGGGATGATATATTACGGCCGTCATGACGGTGAAAACTAGTTCTTCACCGTTTTTTCTCACCGCTATTGTCATAGCGGTGTGAATTCTATCAAATTATTGAAATATTTTTACCAAAACAATATTTTAAGACATTTGAATGTTTGAAAAATAATTATTTACCCAAAGTAAAAGCACAAAAACAAACAGAAAAACTCGAAATTAAAAAATCAAATCGGTAGAATGTGGGAAATACGTTCATGTAAGTTTACAGAAAAGCGGTGCCGCTCATTACGGCAAGCATAGCGACCGCTATATAGCGAGCGCTACATAGCGGCACCGCTTTTCGAGGAAACCACGGCTTTATAGTCATATAAAAAAAAGCTCTAACTCATTCGAAGTTTTTTTTTAAGAAAAAAGCCTTAAGTCATTTAAAGTTGAATTTAAAATAGACACTAAGCTGTTCATTAAGAAAACAAAATTTTTCGCCAGACGGAATATGATGCGTTATACTGTAAAAATAAGCTGTGCAAAATTTCACTCGAATTGGAACTCGCTCGTTGCATTTGAAAATAATAAAACCATATGCACTCAGGTTGCATCAGATCATATATAAAAATTGATAAACGTACACTTGGTTCACATTTATTACGTGAAAAAACGTGCAGATTACGATTCTGAAGACAACATTTAAAAAAAAGCTGTATGCTTTGAGATTTCGCAAAGTTATCGCTCCTTACAAAGTGAGAAAACGCCAATTTCGTATTATTCAAAAAATCTCTAGCTCTAAATATCCGATCAAAAAACTTTTCTCAAGGCCTTTTATTGGTCTAACAACCGCCATATAAATCTTTCCAATTGGGTTATGAGTTTAAGAGTTATTTGCAAATACATATCAAAAATCTGGCACAATTTCCATCAGCATAGTCATTTACTTGCCTGTAGTATTGGAGATGGATCGAATGCAAAAAATAAATAGCCATATCTAAAAAAAATTCTTCCAGGAGATTGCCACCATTTTTATGATAATTCACCTTATAAAACCAAATTTGTTTCAGTATAGTAATATCTGCCTTGAAATATGAATTTTAGTTTTAATTATTTATTTATTTTACTTCAAACATGAAGTATTATATTAGTTTGTGCTCATTTTAACTTACAACAAAAAGCCCTAACTTTAATTTATTTTCAAGAAAAATAATAACAAAAAGCCTTATCTCAAAAAACTTCAATGAAATTAAAAATAATAATTAAATTATTCCAAACATGAATTTGTTACCTGTTTTGAATAAAAATTGCAATAGAAATGTGTTTTGCATCTTCAGTTTTTAAGGTTTTATTCAGTTTTTTCCTTCTCCTGAAAAGTAACGAAAAGTGTAGATACGCCTTTTCTATATTAAGCCATCGATATATATGTATATGGCGCGATGTACAACAGTTATTTTTGCAACCTCCTAGGAGATTTTTGCGCCGAGCTTCTCTTCCAATTTGTGGTGTGCCGCTTTGAAATTTTCCTACAAATTGGCGGGACCTAAGGTTTTTCGCCGACTCCGAACGGCATCTACAAAGCAGATGAATTTTTGCTGAGAAGCCTTTAATGGCAGAAATACACTTGGAGAGTTTGCCAAACCACTGCCGAGGGGCGACCCCGCTTTTGAAAAAACGTTTTCAAACCACTTTTTGATGTAACCTGTACCAGGGCTCGAACCCGGACCTTTGGCGTGGTAGGTCGACAACACTACATCCACACCACGGAGGCCGCCACAGCTTAAAGCCTAGATTTAAGTACTAAATTCATACATTTCACATATTACATGAGATCTTATTGCAGTTGTACGACAATATGATAGTAATTTCTTTTTAAATATATTAAGCTCTTCACAGTTTCTTATATCTAAAGGAAGTTTATTAAATCTTTTCAATCCCTTGTAAAATAAATTAAGCTGTCCCCTTTCCGTGGAAAATAGCGGAAGCCTAAAACTATCCTTATTTCTAGTATTAATATTATGAATATCTTTTTGTTATACAATGTTATTGCTCAAATACTCAGGTAAATTTCCTTTTTTATATTAAAAACAAAAATCATTACGAAATAAAGAATGCGCTGTTTGACACTAAGCCATTGCAATTCATTCAGCTTATCACTATCTGCCACCAAAAATAGTATGGTAGGGCAGTAATTAAAATGGGGTTCCACGATAGTTCTATGAACTAAAATCTTGTGCTCCTTGGATACGTATTTGCATGACCTGTACAGGAAACCTATTTTTTTGGCCATCTTTTGCTTAAGACTACTTATATGGTCTTCAAATGTCAATCTGTTATCAATAACAATATCCAAATAGTTTAGTTTTGACACTTCCATTAATACGCTGTTGTCTATTTTTAGTTCATAACTATTGCTGACAGGGGTTCTACTTAGAATCATGTATTTGGTCTTATCGGCATTTATCTTTAACTTGTTTTGGCACATCCACAAGTATATATTATCTAAGTCTGATTGCATTTTTTGCACAGCCACATCTAAATATTTATCGTTTATTAAAATGAGAGTATCATCTTCAAACAACTTTAAGTTACAATAGTTTACTGATTTAATTATATCATTTATATAAATTTTGAACAATATTGGTGCAAGCACTGATTCTTGTGGAAGGGCAATATCGACTGTTGTTTCACTTTAGAGAAAATTTCCATTTACTAACGTTCTTTGTCGACGATTTGAGAAATAACTTTTAA
The DNA here is from genome assembly GCA_951509765.1 of Sphenella marginata. Lineage (NCBI taxonomy): Eukaryota > Metazoa > Arthropoda > Insecta > Diptera > Tephritidae > Sphenella > Sphenella marginata. Next base: position 70,021,358 of record OX608079.1, read on the forward strand.
ACCATGCAAGCGCTTTGTCTCTCACCCCGATGCTGTGAAGTTTTTCTATCATAATTTGTTGAGGTATAGTTTCGAACGCTCGTTTTAGGTCTAAAAATACCGCAATTACAAAATTTTTTTTGTTTAATTGATTTTTCCATTCAAAAATAATTGAGTTTAAAACCGACTCGCATGAATGTTTTTTTCGAAAACCCGATTGCTCTGGTATTACAATTTTGTTCCAGTTGTTCTTTTACAATTGATTCAATGATTTTTTCATCAGCAGGCAAGGTATTCATAGGTCGCATTTCGTTAGCTTTTATAGTATTTTTTACTTTTTGAATCGGTATAACAGTTGTTAGCTTCCAGAAATCTGGCATTGTACCAGTTCTGAAGCTTTCGTTAATAAGATTAGCGTAACAGTATCCCATGTATATAATAGAGTCTTTAATGACACCTTCCGTTATTAGATTATTTCCGCCAATCTTGTGTTTAAACTTTTTAACAATTTGTGTTACTGTGTCGACTGTCACTTCATTAAACTCGAAGTAGCTGGTCACGTTGTATTCGTGATAAAAGTTATTTGTCACTATTTCAATGCCATTGTTCATATCTTTTATACTCTTGATTGAAAATCTATTAAGATTATTCGCTATGTCTTTTACACTATATTATCGATTTCAATCTTTTGAATTAGGGACTTTTCTTTTTTCAAATTTACAGTGTCTTTCAGACATTTCCACATTTGTTTACTATTTTGGCTATTTATCGAAATTTTATTTTCCAGGTATCTAGTCTTTTTAATTTTAATTAATTTTTTGTATTGTTTGTTTGTAGTTTTGTACTGCCTCCATTCATCATCTATTTGACACATTTTATACAGTCTATTTTTGCACTTATTTAGGTCTGTTAACTCACGATCATACCATTTGTTCATTAGTTTTACTTCAACTTGTCTTTCAAAAGTTATATATTTCAAGGCGTGAACCATAACATCATTTATTGCACGAACTTTTTCTTCTACTGATAGCCTGTTCATTAAACTCAGGTTATAATTTTGTAGTATGTTTAAAAGATTCTCAACACTGTAGTATTCCCATGAAGTCATACACTTTTTTATTTTTTATTTGGTATTCTTTCTCTGACATTAAATTAAACCCAATTGTTTCATGGTCAGATATTTTATTATCTTCAAGTCTCTGGCAATTAATGTTATCACTGTTAGAGTAGGCTCATTCCATTTCAAGACAACCGGTCCGCGCGGGACATGATTTTTGATTTCGATGAAATTTTAATATGTGTTCTTTGGTCAAAATAAAGAAACACTTGTTTTTTTTTTCCTGAAAAAAATTTTTTTTTTTCGGATTTATCGGCCGTTGAAATCGTTAAAATGCAAAGAACATTTTTTTCGCCCATTTTTTCAACTGCCAATAACTTTGTCTGTTTATCCATATCCGTTCTCAAAAATGGAAGCTTAAAATCATTTTTTCTTCTAGTATTTTTGTTATGGGTGTCATTAATATATACAACATTATTAGTTAGGTACTAAGGTACATTTCCTCTTCGTATGTTGAATATCATTTTCATCGTATGGTAAAAAATTATTTGCTTTACACTTAACCAACTTAGTTTTATAAGCATGCCACTTATCGAGGCATCTATCCTTTCGTTCAATATAAATCGCACGCATCTATTTTGCAATATCTGAAGCCTATTAATTTTTTGATCTGATATAATGAATAAAATGGAAGGACAATATTTAAAATGAGATTCAATCAGTGTTTTGTAAACCATTATTTTAAACTCTCTATTTATAAGTTTACAGGTTCTTTTCATAAAACCAACTTGTTTAGCTACCTTTCCTACAGTATATTGAATATGTTTATCAAAGTTTAATTTGTTGTCGATTACAATACCCAGATATTTTATAGACTCTACTTCTTCTATTATTTCATTTTTTATCTTTAGCTCAACCTGTCCAGATTCGCGTATGCTTTTCCGACTAATAATCATATATTTAGTTTTATTGACATTGAGTTTAAGTCTATTTCCACATAGCCAAATATATAGGCTATCTAAATCGTTCTGCATTTTAGTCACTGCAGCTGTAATATTTGTATCACTTGTTCTAATCAGAGCATCATCCGCAAACAATTTTATTTTACAATGTTTCACACAAGGTACATAATACAGGTTGCGTCGTCAGAAGGTTCGTGTGTTTGCTGTTGTTGTTGAAATTTTGTTTCAGATGTCAAAAGTTTGTCAAATCGCATTGGTTTGTTTACAAATAAACAGAAGCAAAACAGAAATATTTTTCAAATTATATCATATTATTCTTTTTTTGTTGAATAATATGTAATATATCCATACATTGAACGCAAAGAAGTTGGACCGCGTATTTGCTAGACCATTTTTGGTAAATTAAGTGAAACCGCCTTAAAGTTGCAGGCTTTGCATTCCAAAAGCAAATTAAGTGAACACTGAAGTTGCAGCCTTGTTAAGCTTCCCTTAGTGCACATTCAGGGGCGGTATGTCGTGGTCCCCCAAGTCTAATCTGGTTGCTTCGGCTGGCAAGGATCGTAAGGTCAAAGGTTGGGAACCAAAAATTCATGGAGTATCGTGAGTTTGAATGTTTGAACAAAATATCTTTTGGCTTTGACAAAAATTTGACATTTGAAAATCAATAAAAAGCAGAAAAAAGTAGAAAAAAAAAATAAACAGCTGTTCAATTGGTGTCACCTGTCTTACTTCCCGATGGTTTCACACTATCAACAATATCATTAATGTAGATTAGAAACAGAATAGGTGCTAGTACGGAACCTTGTGGCAATCCTAATGGAACTAGAACTTCATTAGATGTACAAGAATCTATTTGTTTTCTGTCAGTTAGGTAATTTTGAAACCAATTTAGCTCGTTTCCTTGTACTCCTATTTTTTTCATTTTTTGTAGCAAAATATCGCGATCCACGGTTTCAAATGCACGTTTTAAATCAAGAAAAACGCAGACAATTTCCTTTTTGCTATTCAGCTCCTCCTTCCAGTCAGAGATAACGATGTTCAATGCCGTTTCACAAGAGTGCTGTTTTCTAAATCCAGATTGTTCCTTTATAATTAGTTTGTTATCTTCTAGATATTTTTCTAACATGTTTTTAATTGCAATTTCCATTATTTTCTCATCGCAGGGAAGTGTTTTTATAGGACGAATTTCGTCTGGGATATATGTGTTTTTAACTTTTTTCACTGGTATAATCGTCGCTTTTTTCCACCTTTGTGGTACGATGGCCGTTTCCAAGCTTTCATTTATAATTTTAGCATAAAAGTACGCCGTGTACTCGATTGAGTCTTTCAGAACCCCGTCTGATAAAAGATTATTGCCACCAATTTTGTTTTTAAATAACCTTACTATCTTTACTATATCATCGGAAGTTACTTTATTGAATTTGAATGTTTTTCTGGTTTCAGATATGTTTAAATTTGAATTAATATGTTCTATATTACTGTTAATTTCTATTATGCTAATTACGAAGAAGTTGTTTAGTTCATTTGCAATTTCTGCCTTTTCTTCAATTAGCTTGCCATTTAGTTGAATTTTGTTTATGTCTTCATGATCCTTTTTAAGATTTATCGTTTGTTTTAAGTTTTTCCACATTTCTTTACTATTATTTTTACTGATTAATATTTTGTTTTGCATATATTGCGGTTTTTTCTTTTTGATAAGATCTTTGTAGGTTTTTTTCACTTCTTTATATCTGTCCCAATTTCCTGTTTGTGTAGTCTCAGTATAAAGATAATATTTAAGTTTATTTAATTGGGTAAGCTCACGGTCGTACCACTTATTCATAAGTTTTACTTCTACTACTTTTTCAAATGTTAACTTTGACACACTTTCTAAAATTGTATTATTAAGTGATTCTTATTTACACTCGATGCTGGCTTCATTATCTACCACAAAACAACAGGCACGCAACAAATTTATCAGGGCTTCTTTATTATAAAGTTCCCACGAAGTGATTGTTTTTGTTGTTCTCATTTTATAAGGTATTGATGTTTTAATTTTTATTTTGATGGTTTCATGATCTGATATCTTGCATTTATCCATATTTTCACAAATTACGTTATTAGAGTTTGAGTAAAGAAGATCGATTTTTGTTTCGGTTGTTTCAGTTATGCGAGTGTTAAATTGAATTTTTTGGCTCATAGCTAGTCCTGCGAATATATCATTTAATTTCTTGCTATATGTATTAGTATTATTAACATTGATGTTAAAGTCTCCAACGATAAATTTGTTCGCACTTGAATCAAATGTGTCTATAATTATATCGTTTAAATAGCACAGAAAGTCTGCATCACTTGCGTTAGGTGAGTGATATAAAACTCCTATTTGCCATTTATTATCACATTCTTTTAGTTTTATTACAATGCACCAAATATTATTATTTACGCTACTATTATAAATAACGTTGTATTTCACTGATTTGTGAGCATATATTATAACACCTCCTGTATGCCTGCTGTGCGAATCACACCTGATTAAATTATAGGATTCGATATGCAACTCTGCTTCTCTAATGTCACCTGTGGTACACGTTTCCGAACATAATACTAGGTTTTCAAGTTCATTTTATTAGAGTATCATTTATTTATTAGAGTATCATTTAATTTATTTCGGATTGTAGTGTTTCTGTTCATATCTACATTGAAATCTCCAATAAGTATATTACTCAGTTGATGCAAATTTTACTAAGATACTTTCATTTAAGTAATCGATAAAATCAATGTCATTACTATTAGGTGAATGATATAATACTCCGATACACCACTTTGTACCACTGTGCTTTACCACACCACACATTTTGGCTTATACTGTTTGTACATATCACCTTGAACTCTACTGATTCATGCACGTATATAACTACACCGCCAGTATGCCTACTGTGCGAGTCACATCTAACGATATTGTAGTTAGTTATTTTTAATTCGCTATCTTCTTTATCAACTGTAGTTCTAGACTCCGAACAAAGCACAATGGGTTTCTTTTCATATATTAGCATTTCAAGTTCACATTTGTTAGCTAAGATGCTATTTATATTAAGGTATGTGCAACGTAGTTGCTATTTACGATTTGGCTTCTTTTGCTGGCAATATTTTGAATATGCTGGGCATTTAACACTAAATGCAGAATGATTCACATCAACGTCTAATAATTTTCTTTGCACTAGTTCGTAGCAATTAACACATTTTACTACATCAGACTTACAGTCTTTTTCTTCATGTGCACCACCACACTTTACACAAGCAATTTGGTTCGTACATTCACTAGCTTTGTGTTGAAAGCCCAAACATTTGAAACATCTTAGTACATTATAATATTCGAACACTCTGCAACTGTCGTATTCTATTTTGATTTTTTTTTTCGCAATTATCAGCTCGCATGTATCACAATCACTCTCTATAAGTACATTATATCTTTCTTCACGTTTGTTTTTATCCTCATATATTTTTATTATTTTTATTACATTGCTATCATCCATTTCGTTTTGTTTTATTAGACATTCTATAATTCTCTCCTCGGTAAGTTTGCTTGTTAGTCCCAAGATCTTAACCATTTTCTTTTTCGTTTGATTTTTTACCTTTTCAACTTCATATTTTTCACTGATTTGTTCATTTATTTTCTTTTGTACTGTTTCTAACGCATTAACATCGGCACACTCAACAATTATGACTCCACTGTTTATTTCACTCACATCTTTGATCAAGCATTCTGTAGGCTCAATGACTGTTTTAAGAGCATTTTTTGTTTCTCTGTTGTTTTTCTTTACGTTGCCTTTTGGTTTAATAACTACTTTGTTTAAATTTTTCCTTGTTGTTTGTGCATATGTCAGCTTGTTATTAACATTATTATTAACATGTGCTGCACTCGCAGCTGTGCTTTGGTCACTCGGTAATTTAGCCTTAGCAATGTTGTTATTTAGCTCTTTGGTCACTTCTTCAACTATTTGTTTTTTCATTTATTCGTATTTCGCTTGTAGCTGTTGGTCAAAGATGACAGTTAGTTCATTTACTATGTCGCTCTTAAATTTTTGACACTTTCTATTAAAAATATCATCAACAATTTCCTTCACATCGTTTTTCTTCAATTTACTTTGTTCAGATTTTTCAATTACATGTTTTATCTCCAAATATTTCATATTAGTGCTAGATAAGCTACATTCATTGCAAAACCATTTAATATTAAGGTTTTCATTTAAAACTTTTAATTCTGGTCTCTTTATATTACTGCATGTAAGGCAGTAGCTTTTACCACATCCCCCATTGCACTCCACGATTTCGTCTATAAGCGACAATTTCGCTGTGCACTCACTACACTCGGCGGGCATATTAAACGGCACTTCAGATATTTTTTGTATAAATAGATTTCTGCTGATTTTCAATAAATTTTGTTTGATAAAATGGAGTCACTGTCTCTTACTTCTTTATAGTTATCACTTTAGATAATTTATATCATGTACGATACACAGACTTCCATTATGCGTAAGACAAACACGTCCGTTCCGTTCGCGATTTGGATATGTGTGCTGAATTTCATTTTGCTATCTTGAGCGGTTTTTGATTTATGATTAATAGTATTACCAAATTTGACTTAATCAAAAGTGGGCGGTACAACGCCTCTTTTTAAAAATTTCTTCAAAAATGTATTTGCGGCCTTAACGCTAAAGTGCACACCAAATATTATCCTTATATGTAGGTATATTAGGTACTGAATAATCACTCTTTTTGTATTTTCGAAAATATTATATGTATAGAAAGTGGGCGTGGCTTTTAACCGATTTTGCTTATTTTCAATAGCGCTCCGAGTTAAGTGAAAGGGAACCTGCATACCAAACTTCATTGAGATATCTCAAGATTTACTTTGCGGAACATTTTGAACATAAGTCTATATCTATCTCGATTCGTTTATGCCGTTACATACTACCGTTAGGCGAATGAAGTTAATATACCTTGTGTGCGAAGCACTACTAGGTATAAAAGTTACCGTCTATTCGAACATGGCGTCGAGGAGCTGGTAAGGCGCATGCACCAGCTTTTGTCCAGAATATGGTCAGATGAGCAGATACTTGAAGATTGGATTCTAAGTGTTCTGGTGCCCAATCCACAAGAAAGACGATCTTGCAAACTGCACCAACAATCGCGGAATCAGCCTTTTGAGTATCGCACCATGTCGACGTCTGCGTAAAGCTCAGACAACTCGCCATTAAATCTTTTTCGGTACTCGCCATCGCAAACGCGTAGAGGCGCACAAATATTTTGCAGAACTTTTCTTTCGAATACTTCCAATGCCGCCTCGTCAGATGTTGTCAGTGTCCACGCTCCTGTACCATATAAGAAGGGAGCGATAACTGACTTGTAGAGGCGATTTTCATGCGTCAACAGAGGACTTTACTTTTCAATCGCCTACTCAGTCCAAAGTAGCATTTAGTAAGAGTAATTCTTCGTTAAATAAATAAGAATTACATACCCATATAAATAGAGTACTTACCGTTCTAAGCCATATATTGGTACATTCTTACGGAAGCATTTAAGTCGCCGACTAATACAAGAAATAAACTCTTTTACTTTTATTTCGCCTTATGATTTTGCTCTGTTTTATTTTTATACCATAAGAAATTGTAATGAAAATTGATGGAAATACAATTTTTTTGCCATTGTTATTAATTTCGTGATATTAACCAGGCAAACAATTTAAGCAAAACACTAGAGAATTGCCCACACATGCCCTATCTTGAAGCTCCAAGGGTTGGTTATTACTACTTTTTAGTCCTCTTTCCTTTAACAACGGCGGGCCGGCTTGTAATATATCCCTTACGTCTTTTAGAATTCTGGAAGATATATACATATATATATATTAATAAATATAACAATGAATAACACCATTCAACATGAAAGTTATGCAGCTGGGTAATTGAACAATCTCAATCACAAAAATTTTCCTCAGGATTTGAAAAACGGAACAAAATGTCAGGTACCAGATAGCAACGAAGCTTAATACTTGGTTTTACTAATTTCTCGAACGGTGTAAAAAGTAGCTTATTTTGTTAAGGCCACAATTTCCGAAAATGTGTTTCTCAAATTTTCCTTTAAAACCTGGCTAAAGTTTTTGACTATTACGTAGTTGTAAATGTGCTTTCAAATGCTTTATATTTTTGCTAAGCTTTGGGCAATAATATTCCTAAAAAATAAATGAAAAATTATCCAATGAAATTCACGAAAATAAGTTGAATTTACTACTTATCTGACCTTATATTAAACTTGTAAGAGATCGATGTCGGTACATTGCAGATATTTAAGACAAATCGACAGCAGGGATCATAATCAAGTCCACAAAAGTTAAATTAACCGTTTTTAGAAATTTTGTATATCTGTTTGTCTGTATGTTCAAACTGCTGAATAAAATTGAACAGTACTTTTACCCTTGTATTACAGACGTTTAATTATGATCTCATTTATTTGTTTTATTTTAAATTTTTTAATTTTAGTCGTTTATTTAGCCAAATTGAGTGAAATTCTCTTAGGCTATATTGAACATAATAAGACTACTACGTAATATAATGATATACAAACTACCTTACTTATAAAAACCATTTCAATTACTTAAAAAGTGATCTTTCGAATAAGAAAAATCAATGTCCGAGAATTTTAAAATTCTATTGAACTCAATCAGGGCTCTATTAATTGGCGCATATCGCACATAAAGAGCCTTAAAAATGCCAACATGGAAGAACTCTGAACTACGAAGTGCTCTGGCCAAAATGCTAATCAGTATCTATCCTCCCAAGAAGCACGGGCAATCCACAGTACCACGAAGCAGGTCAAAAATGAACGATAGTGACAAAATAGATCCCCTGTTCTGCAATGATTTCAGATTAATTAATAAGCACCGAGCTTCATAAGCTGGTATAGGCTCCGTGAACCGTAAGTTTCGTAAGGCAAAGCGTAGAAATACTTTCTGGATACGTTCAATTCTTGCTATATGACAATAATAATACGGCGACCAAATGAAACAGGAGTATTCAAGTTTTAAACGCACAAACGCCGAATATAAAAGCTTTAGCGTATACGGGTCAGTAAAATCCGAGCTATGCCGCCTCACAAAAGCAAGCATGGCGTACGATTTCGCAATACATAAATTAATATGACTTGCGAACTTGAATTTCGTGTCAAACATTACACCCAAATCTTTAATTTCACTTACCCTCGTTAAAGCCGAGTTAGATATATGATATGAAGTATTAATGCCGTTGACACGCTTCGAAAAAGTAATATGGAAACATTTTTTTATGTTAAGTGCCAACCGATTTTCAATGCACCAACTACTAAGTTTATCCAGATCTAATTGCATCAACTCTGAGTCATGAAAGTTGTAGATCGGTGAATATATTTTGAGGTCATCTGCGTAAAGCAGAAACCTTACTGAAGAGGAGCAGGAGCAAATGTCATTGATAAAGAGCACAAAGAACAAAGGCCCCAGTATGCTGCCTTGTGGAACACCAGAGGTGGCCACGAATGGAAGGGACCTAACATTGTCAACAACCACCATGCATCGTCGATTTTGTAAGAAGGATTCAACCCAAGCTAAAAACCCAGAATGGAAACCTATACAAGCTAATTTTTTAATCAGGATGACGTGGGAAACCCGGTCAAACGCCTTAGAAAAATCTGTATAAACTGTGTCAACTTGACATCCCGAATGAAAGGTTGCGATGCAGTCATCAGAGAAAATAGTCAAGTTCGACACAGTTGAGCGCCCCGGAAGAAATCCATGCTGCTCAGGGCACACAATACTTTTAACAAAAAAAGAAGTTTTTCCTGAATTATGCATTCAAAAAGCTTTGCCGTAGCAGAAAGTTTGGATATAGGCCTATAGTTCCTAATGTCATTTTTATTTCCACTCTTGTAAATAGGAGTTATGAAAGCTAATTTGCACGCATCAATGAAGGAACCTGTGGATAGTGAATTATTAAAAATTAATAAAAGCGGGTAAATTAGGGACTCACACTGTTTAAACAGAATTGCAGACATTCCATTAACAGCAGTATTAGATGATGGTTTAAGCCGAGAAATACCATTGCGAACATCTTCAGATGACAGAACAAGACTGCCAAAATCGATAGATGCCTGTATATTAACACTGGTGTTATTATTGTTTTGGGAAGCAGAAGCAAAATTGGCCATGAAGAATTCAGAAAAAAGGTTTGCTACCTCCCCCGTCGTATCTATCAAAAGTAGTAATGTACCACAAAACCAGGACACCTCAATCCACAAACCAATCCTCTGCAGCAACCAGATCACCACGGCCAGCAACTGCTTTGTAGCAGAAACAACAGCAACAAAGACTTATTGTCCAGCAAACAGCTTATTAAATGGAAATTCAACTTCCAAAACACTTTGTACACTATTGTACAAAAACAATAAAACAATATATATATTAGTTTAATTAAACTTGTTGCTTTTAATTTCAATCTTTTAATTTCTTTTGAACATACAGAATGAATAATTTTGAATCGAACAGATTATGTAAAACTTAACATTCAATACAAAATGAAGTTTGCATTTTGCTTACGACAAAAGGATAGATTATTGCATCATCCCTGTTAACAACAGCGCGTTGCATGTATGCTTGCCAGACATCTTCAAAAGGACATGGGTTGCCAACAGTATCAACGGCTTTGTCACCAAGTAAAAGAGAGAACGGTATGTTAGAAACAGATTTCTTCGAGTTGATAAAACTCCAAAAGGACTTCGGGTTCTAAGCCATATATTCGTACATTCTTACGGAAGCATTTAAGTCGCCCACATAATACAAGAAATAAACTCTTATTTTTATTTAAACACAATACATTGAACGCATCAGAAAAAGGTATGATAGCCTTATGATTTTGCTGTGTTTTATTTTTATACCATAAGAAATTGTAAAAGGGCTTCGGGCTTTATTTCAGGTTCTCTTCAAAACGTAAGAAATTTTTCCAGGCACGAGAATTTCTTTTCACACTCTTTATAAGAGTTGAAGAAAACCGTAATAGGATTCTTTTTGTACTTACGATACAGTTTATTTTTCAAATTTCGGAGCTTCCTCAGGCTGCATTGTGCCAGGGGACCTTGTATTTCTTTTTTGATACCAAAGGAATACAACTTTTACATATATCCACAACAGAAGACCTAAACGATTCAAACCTGCACATGGTATTAAGATTACGAAACTGGTTATCCCAGTTAATTTTAAGTAGAAGATTGTTCAATTTCGAAAAATCGCAGCGCTTAAAATTAAAAGAAAAACTGGATGTGACATTACTTGCTAAGGCATACGTATAAAATTAAAGGTCCAGACCTAAGGCAACATGATGCATATCCGACTTCATAATAGGTGAAATGCATTCTTCCAATGAAAAGTTTAAGGTATTACTTAAAAATATTAAATCTAAAGTTCGGCCGAGCCTATTCGGAAAACAATCGATTTGCTTAATATCTAAGCTTAAAAAGCTATCTACTAAGTAAATTTCACTCTCTTTCACTTTACATGCGTAAAAAGAATCAACCCAATATCGAATCAAAAATTAAAACTGTACGCTTCATTGGTGAAATGGTTAAATTTGGACTAAGCAAGAAATTCGATGCTCTCAGCTGCTTAAAAATGCTATCACGCGACTTTCAGCATCATCAAATCGAAATGGCATGCGCTTTCATTGAAGTCGCTGGCGTTTATCTGTACAATTGCCGTGACTCACGTCTGCTCACCAACGTGTCAGTCACCCATGAATATATTCGCCATTTAATATTCGAGGAATTGTGTAAACAAAACGTAGATCGTTGCATAAAAATGTTACGACGCATTAGTTGGGATGATCCCACTGTAAGCAGTTATGCTATAAAATGCATGTCTAAAGCATATTTACTACGTTTTCCACTCATACGCTGTTTGGCGGATTTGGTATAGTGCATGAGTTCATATCAGGAGCGTGCCGTAACAATGGTTATCGGCAATGTATTCGAAGATATACGCGCACACTATACACAAACTTAACAAATCCAAATATTCTTACACGTATACAGCTCAGTGACGACTCTTCATCTGAACGTGAACCCCGTGTACGTGCCATGGATTCCAACACTGGCACAACTGCTGCGAATGCTGTGCCGCTTGTGTTGATGGTACGTGGCGCCAAGGGTGGTTAACAACAATTTAAACAATTAGTTGAGCCGTCCGATTCACAACTTGATATCAATTTGAAGTAACAAGAGCATAAGACACGCGAAGAAAAGGAAAAGGTGAAACGTCTAACGCTAAGCATAACCGAACGTATAGAAGAGGAAGACTGTCAGGTAAGCAAATATTTAAATTCGTTCATTTCGAACTTTAATAAAAATCTCTCTCCAATTTATAGGAATCTCTTATGCAATCACAGCGCAGTTTATCTCAAAATCATTACCAACGTCCGAGTAAACCAAAGTTTCGTCACCAAAAGGGTGCACCTGATGCGGATTTAATATTCAATTAAAGTATTGCGCGTGCAACAATTGGAATATTCTTCTTTCGTTTCGACATCGCAGGATAATAATGCAATGCAGCAATGCAGCGGCAAATGGTTTCCACACTTCAAGTTGTGTTGAGATATGAAAGGACGTGAACTGACTATGACAAGGTTAATAGCGAGTTTCGTTTGTATAGGTGTGATATACACGTGATCATGAACATGGCTGATGAGTTTCAATAGAGTTTATTAAAGTTACAACTGGAAATACTGAATTAACATTGAATTCTTTTAAAATGTAATGCAATAAATTTATTGGATAAATAAAAGAGTTGCATGGAGTTAAACAGAACGTGCTATTAGCTTTTGTTTAAATCAAACTTGCATGTACTGCTTGTTAAGATGTTTATTTTTTTTTTTTATTACTTGCAAAATGTAAACAAAACGAAAATCAGCTGCTTTGCCTATTCACAATGCAGTTTTTTGGAAATTTATTAACAATGATGGGTCTAATCGGCGATAACCTAATCAGGCTTTGGTGAAAACCAAATTGTCGATTCAGAAAATCAGCGATTAAGGAATCGCCGATTAGGAATAATTTAACCGGCTTTTATGAAAGCGGGTCTTAACGTTCCATAAGTTGAAATCACCCAACACTTTGTTGTTGTTGTTGTAGCGCTACTTAGCCCTACCTAGGTAGTCAGTATCTTACCCAATGTCATCAAACTCTTCTAACGGAAGTCCCAGAAACCTAGCGGCTTCGACAGGGGTGGACCAGAGGGATATGGGTGTTAGAAGAGTAGGCTCGGTTGAGCAGACAAAAAGATGGTCAGTATTATGGGGGGACAAGCCGCATGCCGGACAAACATTAGGCAAGTTGGGGCTCAGTCTGGATAAGAAGAAACCTACTTTGTTGAAGGCTAGTGATGTTATGTTGTCGACATGAGCTGTGTATAGGTCATATTTGCTATTAGGTGGGATATACGACGCACACACAAAAACGGAATTTGAGATACCTCGAATGTGAACACAAAGCTGGTCAAGCAGCGCATTATTATTGTCCAGGGTTATCTCAGAGGCCTCATGATTGCAATGTACCGCAATGAGCACTCCACCACCTCTTTCACACCCAGTTGCGCTGGAATATCTATCCTTACGATAGACCGTATATAGATTTGGATCAAAGAACTCATCGTCAGTCACGTCTCCATAAGTACGACAACATCGTAACCTTGGCGAAAACTAAAAAGGCGCAAAAACTGGAATTTAGTTCTAATTCCAGCCATATTTTGAAAATAAATTTTTAATTTACTACCTGCCCCATCTGAGCCAACCGATCGCCTCCGGGCACGTCGTACGTCGTTTTTTGCCGTAAACTGAAAAGGGCGCACAATTATGTTCGTAGGCCACAACTCAGAGTTTAGCAGCTTGGGATACGAATCGGCGTTTACCCCGATTTTGAAATTTAGGTGCCTCAAAGAATTTGGGTCGACGTCTTACTTTATAAGGCTAATACAAATGATGGAGTTCTCTTCGATACCCGTGTACTTCGAGATGTATTGTTTTATACCATCAGGCGTTATTGAAGCAGGGAAGGGCGAAACATGCAGCCATTTCCTTCTCGATACCGCCCTCAATTCTCTGTCGATGCTGGAACCAATTACTAAGGGCTGAGGTAGTCTACGAAAACTGCTAGGTTTTGGTTTGGGGCTACAATTCATCCCGGCAGTATTTGTAGAAGCGGTATTGTAATATTCAGAACCGTTTTTTTTTTTTAGAATTATCAACGCCCTTTTCATTTCCGCCATTTGGCTGAATTTCATTAATTTTTGAATTTGTTGTGTTGCTAATTTTTTTGTTACGCACAGTGTGCCATTTGTTTGCATTAGCAGCAACTGCAGGAGAGTTAGCAACCGTAATAGCAGTAGCGAAGAAAGGTAGGATTGGCAAAGTAGTAACTAAACCAGTGCTGGCGGCAGCAGCATAGGAACAGAGACAGCATCAGTTGAAGAACAACCAATATTTCCAGTGCTAATATCGCCAAGAGAGACGTGCTCAGTAACAGATGGCAGCAACGATATTGTTGTTCGTTTCTTTGCATTTGTTTGTTTATTTGCATTGTTATGCCCATTCTCTTCCGAATAGACACTAACAACACTAGTTGCATTATTATTTGCATGTGTATTAGCAGTGCGACGAACTTCTTTAACCGCTGATGTGAGCGAAGTAAGCGCAGTAACAACTCCATCATCATAGATTTTGGTCAAATTTTTTAGTTCAGAGCGCACAATTTCCATTTCACCTAGCAATTTGTTTTTGTCCTCTTGAAGAGAGGTTATTACCACAACCGCACTAGCTAGCTCTGTTCGTAATGATTTGAGCTCAGCAAGAATGTCGGATAAAAGCGAATTTTTCTCATTGTCTCCCACATTTTTAGATTGTGAATTAGGTATTAGCACTTGTATGGTTTGTTGTTGTTGTAAAGAAGAGTTATGCATCGTCATAGACTCATCTTGGTGAGCTGGCGCACACAAACCACAAATGTATATATTTTCAGCATTATTTAGAAGATTTACATATGTCAGCAGGCAAGTTACCAACAACACAACTCAAATGAAAAATTTCACTGCATTTATCGCATTGCACTGAAGCACGGCCACGACCAACTTTTTTCCCACAAAAACAAGGCATAGTCGGCCTTATCACACAATCCATCGTAGCAAATCTTCGAATGTAAATGTCCGCTCCGAATCGGAGCAATTTTTTATCATGCAACTCATGTGAATTCGAAAAAGTTGTTGCCATACGCAAATCTTAAATTTTGACGTTTCGGAATCAGATGTTTTGCAATAAATGGAAATTTCAATAAATACAAGGGTAAATAAATTTAATTAAACTGAAATACATGTACATATATTGGAAAAACAAAGCTTTTAAGTGTTATGGATTCTTCGTTCATATTTGCTATAATGTTGGTGGAGGAGGAAGGTGAAAAAATATTAAGGGACGCAAGCAATCCGCTCGATGTCGATGACACAATGTAAGTATAGAAATAACTTCATAACTTCATAGGTGAACTTTATTTTATGAAACAGGTTTACTAAAAATTATCGCTTGAATAAGGCGGCCTTCTTGTACGTCTTAACTGTCCTAGATGGTAATGCACGCTCACACAGGCCGTGCTCCATCGTTTGTCTTCCGTATTACGTTTTTTTGCGGAGGGTGGGTACCAGCATGGAGTAGGAAGGGACTTTGACATTCCCATGGCTCAATCCACATTTTGTGGCGTATTAAAATACGTGTTATCCACTCTTCAACGTCATCTATGTCCTCAGTGGGTGAATCTTGATTTGAGCAACGAAGAAAAAAGACAAGCAAAGATGGACTTTTATCAAAAATATGGATTTCCCGGTGCGATTTTATGTGTTGACGGAACACATATTAAAATTGTTGCACCAGCTAAAGACAAATTCCTGTATTTTAATCGTAAAGGGTACTATAGCATCAATGCTATGATTGGAAGTCTTGCAAAAACTGATATTTCAAATATCTTTCTAATTTTTTATTTATTGCAGATATGCGATAATAAAATGAGAATTCGTTACGTAAATGCGCAGCATCCTGGCAGCAACCACGATGCTCATATTTGGAACGTAAGCAGCGCGCGAAATTTTTTTGAAAATTAATACCGAAACGGCGAACGAAACACTTGGCTTTTGGGTATGTGCATTCCGTAGACCGTTTGAATAATTTTTTGCTAAAATGATTTTATTTTTCCACAGGAGACGCTGGATACGCTCTAGAGCCATGGTCAATGACACCTTTTCGTTCACCTACAACAGGAAGCGCCGAAGGAAACTACAATAAAATACATGCCAAAGCGAGAAATACTATAGAAAGGACCATAGGTGTATTTAAGAACCCCTTCAGATGCCTTCTGGGTGCTCGTGAGCTTTATTATGAACCCATGAAGGTTTGCCAAATAGTGAACGTTACCGCAGCATTGCACAATATTTGTATCCATTATCGTGTTGTTAATGACATATACATACATATATGTATTAATTCATTTGTACTTTTTTATTGAAACTTTTGATAGGCACTTGTATATAAATAAAGGAATGTACATATACATACTTACATACATATGTATAAGATTCATTTTTTTGAAATCGCATTTAAGCTTTTTTCTTCAACTAATAAAATTTGTTTTTTTATTGAATTTTTAGCACTGATCAAATCTTCCATGGATTGGTTGTGTCTACGAGTTTCTTCTTCCATGGATTGGTTGTGTCTACGAGTTTCTTCCACTTCTGCATTTTTCAGGTCGCAGTGTTTTTTCCATTGCTCGGTATAAGCGTCGCATACCAGAACAAATATGTTCCAGCTTTTGTTCCTGTATTGAATACTGTGCTATGGTCTTTTCCTGAAATTCCTTTTGAAGCAAAAAATTTTCTTGAAGTACTTCTGCTGTATATGTATCAGTTGGCTTGCGCGCAGAGGAAACACGTCTCGGAAGTGCTGGACTGCTGCTCGATGACGTCATTGACACGTCAGCCTCGATCTCAATTTCAGAGTCAGTTGCAACAGGTAGCCCAGCACTCACAGTGTTTTCAGTTCCATTCGTGCTAGTCTCTAGTGCTGTCAATCGGATGACAGCTTCCTCCATTTCATTAAAATGGTGCTGCCTGTTTCGACCGCCACCAGTAGCTGTTTGTTCTCTTTTGTTTTCCGCTAGCTTCTTTTTAATATACGCCTTCCAGCTAGTGATGTCTTTCTGAGGTGGGCCCATGCTGTTAAGGTCCTCCGCCACCTTTTTCCAAAACTCCGACGCTTCTTCTTTAGAGCACTTTGAAAAGCCGTGTGCCATACAGGGCTTTTCTTGCAGCAACTCCAACAAAGCCGAATACTGTAGCCTTGTTGTTATTTTGGACCTGTATTTTGACAAATTAAATACTGATTACGCGTTTATTCAATAAATACTTACATTTTTATAATTTTTCGTTGATTGTCCGCGTACAAAATCTTGTCGTAGAAAAATGGTGCGAAATTTGACAATTTGACATTTAGAGTGTGTTCAGTGAATGCTATTCTCCGAATTTCGAATTTACATGCGGAGTTGTTCGAAATGCATGAATGCTTTCGTAGTAACTTCTCCGAAAAACAGTATACGATGGCGTGCGTGATAAGGCCGAGTATTTCAAAAAAGTTGACCATAGTTAATAAGTAAAAGAGCCAATGTCTCTAATAGAATTTTAATTGTTATGCACGATTAAATAATATATCAATTTTTACGAAAATAAACTCGGAGCGCAGCCAAAACACGTCCGATTACAGCACGAGTTTAGTTATATTTGTTCCGATAACTTGACTAGTATCGGAGATATCGACCGATAGGTGGACCAATATCAACCAATTATGTTTAGTGCAATAGGGGTATCAAACTGCTGCAATAAGCATATAGTTAAGATCCATATCTAATCTGTATTGGGAAATATGGGAGTGCCACAAAATCGACAAAAAAAAATCCAAAATCACAAAATCCACAGCTAAAAAAAATCCACAAAATCAAAATCCCCAAATACGCAATCCACACGTTTTCTTAAAAGCAGTATCACAAAATCCACAATTTCTTTAATCAACTATTTATAGTCATATGCATACATATGTGCACATAGAACTAATGATGAAAAACAAATACTTTAGCGCTAAAGGAGTTATATGTACGCTACAAAAAAATTCAACATTGTATTGTTTACCACATTGTGGGACAAAGGGTTTCAAGTTTGTTATGGTTCAGTTATGCTTGCATAGCAGGGCATAGCATAGCAATACACAGCACGTAAAAGAATTTTTTTTTATATTTCGCACAACGCACAGCCCTTCAAAATCAGATGTTCGCGAAACATACAGAATTTCATGGGCTCGCACACATTCTTTCTTCTTCCATTATAACGATTTATTTGTTTTTTACTAAAATTTATAAGAATAATAATTATTTTTCATGGCCTTTTTATTGCCATGTGTCAAAATTGAAACTTCAAAAGCAAAAGCTTTGACAACAGGTATGTTAAGTTACATAGAGATCTAAATTCAACAGACTTCTATGCCATTGTCTGGGTTGCCTTGCGTTGTATAATCGAATAGATGTAAAACCAATTCAACAGATATCGAAAATGACAGATCCCATGCAATGTATTGCTATGCTATGCAAGCATAACTGAACCATTAGTTTTATCAAGTTATGCATAGAAATCATTCATTCATTAATATATATATACATATATGTATCTAAGTATGTATGATTTAAAATGCAATTATTACCGTTACCTTTTTACAATCACTTTACTAGCGTTCGGACTTAATAAATTGGTTTGCTCAGTACTAGATATGAGTAAAACTATAGTAGAGTGGACAAATGTGCAGTAGATTTTATAAAATTGCACTTAAATGATTTGTAATATTTGTAAATTAAAAAACTTATTTTGTGAAATTATATGAAAAACAACGAATTTTGTATTTATTTATGTTGCTCAAATATGTAATATTTATTAACGTTATTGTGACTACTGCATTTTCCTTTATTTATCTATAAAATACTCATTAAATCCTTATACCTTAAATATCTGGAGTTTTAATTTTGATATAAAAAATACAGAGTTCCACATTTCCTTTGTGAAATAAATTCAAATTAGGTTTAAAATCGCGGCGGTTTTAAACCTAATTTGAATTTATTTCACACAGGAAATGTGGATTTTGATTTGTGGATTTTGATTTTGTAGATTTTGTCATTAAAATCGGGCTCACTCTAATCTTAGTTCTGGGACGCAGCGAATTGAGCGGGGTTTACTTGTAGTAAATAAACCAAAAATAAATTAATCTCATTGGTTTACTTGTTGTTAACACTTTTTATCAACTTTTAAATTGTTTATGGAGCCAAAAGTAGCTTTACTACAAAATGTAAACTGAATACATTACCTTACCACTAATTCAGGCAGCAGAACTTTCGCTGACGGGGTACAGGCGCAACCTTAAGGCAAACATAATCAGCAAAGGCAAAGGAAGGCAATATTGACCTTTACGGGCAACAAATCTATTAGTCAATACAAAAGAATGTGACCTCCAACATGAGTAGAATGGTAGTTAGATAAAGAAATTCTTAAGTTGGTGGTGCTGAACGCCATCACCACTCAGATAGGGAACGGACTAAACCAAAAGGGGTGCCACAGGGTGGTGTCCTATCCCCGTTTCTGCTTAACTATTATATGTATATCGAAACTCCCCCCCCCCCCCCCCCCCCATAGGGTGTCTCGATCGTCTCTTACGCCGACGATTGTACGATTCTGGCAACAGGCCCCTCCGTTGAAGAACTCTGCTCTCGCATAAATTCATACCTCCCAGCCGTGTCAGAATTTTTCGCAGGGAGAAACCTGGCATTGTCACCGAATAAGTCCTCGGCCACCCTATTCACGACGTGGACAACGCAAGTCAACATGGAATTAGACGTCTACGTTGATAGTGTCAAGCTACCAACTGTCTCACATCCCAAAATCTTAGGGGTGACGTTTGATAACATGTTCAAATACGGCGCTCATGTAACCACAATTGCCAATAAAGTCCAAAGCCGTAACAAAATCCTCAAGTCCCTAGCTGGCAGCACTTGGGGTAAAGACAAAGAAACGTTATTAGCTACATACACAGCAATTGGTCAGCCGGTGCTGACCTACGCGACGACAATATGGTCGCCTGGGCTAGCTGACACACACTGGACGCGGCTTCAGGTCTGCCAGAACACCGCCCTTCGAACCGCCACTGGGTGTCTTCTTATGTCTCCTGTAGTGCGATTCTGTAACTTTTAACACCTCGCCGAGTGTTAAGCTTGTCGCCGAATTTTGGTGTTTGCTCTTAACGAAAGTGCGATTCTGTAACTTTCCTTAACACTTTTTAGTGTTAGCTGTTTTATGTATGTATATCTGTTAAAATTTAATAATTTTAACACCACAAAATTTCTTCGCGTTCACTAAGATGTTAGCTAACACTTTTCGGTGTTAAGGGAAGTTAACGCTAACACTTGGCGTTAAAAAAGTTACAGAATCGCAAAAAGTGTTAAAAATGGTGTTAAGCGAAGTTAACGCTAACACTTGGCGTTAAAAAAAGTTACAGAATCGCGCTACTGAGCACCATCTCCCTAATGAAGCGAAAATGCTCGGCGTTAAAGAGCATAGTGAGATGTTGACCAGGCAATTCCTGTTCAACTGCTGCAAACCGCAACATCCGAACAGACGCCTGGTCAACGCGAATTCGCCCCCCAGGAGCATAAGGAGCCATCTACGCAAACACTTCGATGAGATCCGGCACCTGATTTCCACGCCGTTTGATCCTAAGGTGCACGGCAGGCCCTCACCCTCATCCATACGAATTCGGCGAACGCCGTCCTTTAGGCAACAACACCACCCGTTGCCGAAGAGGAGCGCGGGCTGCCTAGGGAGACTAGGGTTATGCTGGCTCAACTCCGGTCTCGATATTGTAATAGGTTAAACTCTTACCTATCCAGACTGAACCCAGACTTGCCTAATGTTTGTCTGGCATGCAGCTTGTCCCCCCATAATACCAATCATCTCTTTGTCTGCTCAACCGAGCCTACTCTTTTCACACCCATATCCCTCTGGTCCACCCCTGTCGAAGCCGCTAGGTTTCTAGGACTTCCGTTAGAAGAGTTTGATGACAATACTGGGTAAAATACTGATTACCTAGGTAGGGCTAAGTAGCGCCACAACAACAACAACAACATAGTTACACTTATGTATAAGGTTGTCAATTCTTCGTGTGAATGGGGTTGCCGATGATTCACTTTAATTATTTTGATAATCTCGTTCGACCAGACTTAAGTAGCGACAGAGAGGGTTCAAACACTTTGTCCTAGTGAAAAGCCAAAAAACATTGCAATAAATCTTATAAAAGAAATAAAAATGTATTTTAAAGAAATGAAATATTTTCCTAAGATATATACAAGTTGGCCAACTTTTTCAAGAAACACAACACCAGCACAGCATTCAAAACATCGAAGAACTTGTGACAAAAACTAACAACTAACACCAACTCAGCGGAGCCGTTCAGCGAACATGGGGTATACAAGCTTACTTGCCAATGCCAGCACAGCTACATAGGACAAACAGGACGGAAAATAAGTATGTACACGATTTCGGGAACATATCAGGGACTACAACAGAAAGGCACGAAAACCCTCCATCACACGAACTTTGCTAACCAAATGTATGAAAACAAATGCACCCCGGCTAAAATCAAAAACACAGCCAGAACACTTCACGTGCAAAATAAAGGGCGACGCTTAAATGTGCTCGAGAACATGGAAATATACAAACTAAAGACATTTGACGGAAGATCGCGGAATCAGCCTTTTGAATATCGCACTATGTCGACGTCTGCGTAAAGCTCAGACAACTCGCCATTAAATATTTTTTTCGGTACTCGCCATCGCAAACGCGTAGAGGCGCACAAATCTTTTGCAGAACTTTTCTTTCGATTACTTCCAATGCCGCCTCGTCAGATGTTGTCAGTGTCCACGCTCCTGTACCATATAAGGGAGCGATAAGTGATTGTAGAGACGATTTTCGTGAGTCAACAGAGGACTTTACTTTTCAATTGCCTACTCAGTCCAAAGTAGCATTTCGTAAGAGTAATTCTTCGTTAAATAAATAAGAATTACATACCCATATAAATAGAGTACTTACCGTTCTAAGCCATATATTCGTACATTCTTACGGAAGCATTTGAGTCGCCGACATAATACAAGAAATAAACTCTTTTATTTTGATTTAAACACAATAAATTGAGCGCATCACAAAAAGGTACGATAGCCTTATGATTTTGCTGTGTTTTATTTCTATACCATAAGAAATTGTAATGAAAATTGATGGAAATACAATTTTTTTGCCATTGTTATTAATTTCGTGATATTAACCAGGCAAACAATTTAAGTAAAACACTAGAGAATTGCCCACACATGCCCTATCTTGAAGCTCCAAGGGTTGGTTATTACTACTTTTTAGTCCTCTTTCCTTTAACAACGGCGGGCCGGCTTCTAATATATCCCTTACGTCTTTTAGAATTCTGGAAGATATATACATATATATAAATTAATAAATATAACAATTGGTTTTATTAATTTTTCAAACGGTGTAAAAAGTAGCTTATTTTGTTAAGGCCACATTTTCCGAAAATGTGTTTCTCAAACTTTCCTTTAAAACCTGGCTAAAGTTTTTGACTATTACGTAGTTGTAAATTTGTTTTCAAATGCTTTATATTTTGGGTAAGCTTTGGAGAATAATATTCCTAAAAAATACCTGAAAAATGCTCCAATGAAATTCACGAAAATAAGTTGATTTTACTACTTATCTGAACTTATATTAAACTTGTAACAGATTGATGTCCGTACATTGCACATATTTAAGAAAAATCGACAGCAGGGATCATAATCAAGTCCACAAAAGTTAAATTAACCGTTTTTAGAAATTCTGTATATCTGTTTGTCTGTATGTTCAAAACTGCTGAATAAAATTGAACAGTACTTTTACCCTTGTATTACTAGACGTTTAATTATGATCTTATTTGTTCCGATAACTTGACTAGTATCTGAGATATCGACCGATATGTGGACCACTGTCCACCAAATTATGTTTAGTGCAATAAGGCATGTAGTTAGGATCCATATCTAATCTGTAATGGGAAATATTCATTAAAATCGGGCTCACTCTAATTTTAATTCTGGGACGCAGCGAATAGAGCGGGGTTTAGTTGTACTAAATAAACCAAAAATAAATTAATTGGTATTGGTTTACTTGTTGTTAACATTTTTCATCAACTTTTAAATTGTTTATGGCGCTAAAAGTGTCTTTACTGCAAAATGTAAACTGAATATATTATATATGTATATATATTACCACTTTCGCTGACGAGGTACAGGCGCAACCTTAAGGAAAACATAATCAGCAAAATCAAAGGAAGGCAATATTGACCTTTACGAGCAAGAAATCTATTAGGCAATACAAAAGAATGTGAACTCCAACATGAGTAGAATAGTAGTTATGTAAAGAAGTTCTTAAGTTGGTGGTGCAATAAACACAGAAGAGAGTTAACTTATGTATAAGGTTGTCAATCCTTCGTGTGAATTATGTTGTCGATGATTCACAGCATCTTTAATTATTGATAATCTCGTTCGACCAGACTTAAGTAGCGACCGAGAGGGTTCAAACAATTTGTCCTAGTGAAAAGCCAAAAAACAGTGGAATAAATCTTTAAAAAAAGAAATAAAAATGTATTTTAAAAACGAAATTGTGGTGGAAAGATTGAAGTTGATTGTAGTGTTAGTCTAAGATCCGACCATAGAACGACCTTCACCCATCACGTTACGGGTTAAAATAAATGTTAATATATAATTTGATATACAAAAAATAATATTCCGTAAAGGTTGCCTGCAAATTCAGGTGCGAAGTATAATTAATTAATAATTAAAAAAAATTTTTATTTTAATTATTGCACTCATTCCGTTACGCATTAAATTGTATACCAGTCGTTAGTATGTAACTTGTGCAGTATGCAAACACTAGGTTGCCTATTTTTTCCGGTGCGATTTATAGGGTTGCCAGGTTTGAACAGGTAAAAAAAATAGTAAAATGTACCTATCGATGAAATTGTATCAAAACTGGAGCATGCGATACGTAGTATCTCTGACTACATGCAAAATTGGAAAATTAAGCTAAATGCTGGAAAAACACAAGCCATCTTTTTCACCAGAAAAAGAAGTCCTTGTTATTTACCAAGCACTAGGTTAAAAATAAACACTTACGAAATACCATGGGAAAAATCTGTTAAGTACCTTGGGGTAATTTTCGATAAAAAACTCACTTACGGCGATCACGTTAAATGTATTACAGAAAAAGTTAGTAAAGCCATTAAAATGCTATACCCCTTGATAAACAGGAACTCAAATCTGAGCAAGGAAAATAAATTAATAATATATAATCATATTTTCCTTCCTATAATATTGTATGCTTGCCCAGCTTGGGGTATAGCTGCAAAGTCGCATATTAAAAAATTACAAATATGCCAAAACAAAGTTTTGAAAATAATGTTAGGACTGCCTTGGGATTTTTCCACTAGAAGACTCCATAGCGAGTCAAATATAAAAATGATATATGAACAGATTCAAAAAATAACTGAGCGGTTTAAAATTCGCTGTAATATGACTGACAATGACTTGATCTCAAATCTTTACAAATAATGTAGATTATGTATTTATATTAAAAATATATAGAAAACTAGCTTATAAGATTTAAAGCGGAGGTTTTTTCATAGTAGTTATTTTTCCTCCGAAATGTTTATCTGAAATAAAAAAAAAACAAAAGAAAATCTGTGATAAAAAAAATTATATATTGTAGAATTAAGGTGTATATACCATATTCTGTAAATTGTGCTATTAAAATCCATGTAATATTTTTTGTCTACTTAATAAAATCTATCTATCTATCTAGGTTTTATGATTTTATTTTTTTCAACAATTGTATTATGTACAGAGTAAATATAGACTGTAATAAAATATAAAATCACAAAACAGATTTTTACTAATTTTTAATTTTTCTTGCTTGGTCTATTTTACATTATATTTATATTTAAAAAAATGTTCCCCCCCCCCTAGAAGTGCTGCTGGAACCGCGCCTGCATTGGTATGTATGTTTTTCTATACATTTATTATCTGCGCGATGACTATTCAATAATCATATACATTATAAATTATTTTTGGGCAATATTCTGCCTCTTTTTATTTCTTCCCTGATTTTCGTTACGTTTTTAATATCTTTGTATTTATATGTACATACATATATGTCTTTCCTTAATGGTACTGCATACATCAGTAAACATCGTTGCAATGTACTATTTGCTTGGTTAAATGTTATATTAAAATGAATGTTTTTTTAAATGAAATTAATCAGAAATAATCATTTAATTACATTAAACAAATTAATCAAATAATATAAAATTAATCAAAAATAATAATTTAATTACGTTAATCACATTAATCATGTAATTAAATGTTTTTAATTAATTAATACATATGGAATTCTCAATTAAAACATCCGTTTATAGTTTACAACAACATTTATTCTTCACAATTCACTGTTACAATTGTCGGGCTTAAAATTAGCGGTTTACATCGAACTTCGCTCGATGGCGGTTTTGTACATAATGCCCTTGATCGTCCTGCGCAGATGGGGCAGGAGTTGAATGTCCACGTAGATGGTGTTCCACTACCTACAGTCAACCACCCCAAAATTCTAGGGGTCACATTCGACAATAGCCTCACCTTCGCTAATCATGCCACCGCAATAGCCTCAACAGGCACAACGCCGCAACAGGATCCTCAAGTCACTAGCCGGCAGTACTTGGGGCAAAGACAAAGAAACGTTGCTGGTCACCTATAAGGCTATTGGCCGACCGGTTATTGATTATGCTGCGCCCATATGGTCGCCAAACCTTCACGACACCAACTGGAGGAAATTGCAGGTCTGCCAAAACACCGCAATCAGAACAGCGACGGGCTGTTTGCTTATGTCTCCTGAGTCCAAGAGGCTAAAATGCTCAACGTTCGCGAGCATGCGGAACTTTTAGGTAGGCAGTTCCTTCTGAACCGTCATAGACCCAGTCATCCAAATCGGCAGCTATTGGATGAAACTCCGCCCCCCAGAGACATAAGGAAGCATCTCCGAAAGCATTATGATGAGATCCGGCATCACATCTCGTTGCCGTTTGATCTGGGAACCATAGGCGGGCCCCAAAGGACCTCCACACTGAGTCGGTGGACAGATCCCTCAGATCCCGGCCTGTGAACCCCGTTATTGGTGCCCAACTACCCGTTCTTGCTGAGGAAGAACGTGTCCTTCCGAGGGAGACTAGAGTCATGCTGGCTCAACTTCGGTCTGGATATTGCAATAGGCTGAACTCCTATTAGACTGAACCCCACCATACCGAACACATTCCCTGGATGCGGTATGGCCCCCCATGACACGCAACATCTTTTTTCGTGTTCTTCGGAACATACTCTTCTAACCCCCCTATCACTTTGGTCCAACCCCGTTGAAACAGCCCGTTTCCTTGGACTTCCGTTAGAAGATCCCGATGACAACTAGGAGTGTGCTGGCCCTTTGGGCAGGGCGAAGCACTGCTAACAACAACAACAACATCGTCCTTCGTTCGTTTTGTCAAAGTATGCCGGTGGTGTGTTCAGTGCGATCTAAGTGATGTGTGTCAGGGTTGTATTAGTAAAGCTTAGTCTCTATTACTAGTTAATTGGTTAGTTAGTCGAGTACGTCAATCCCACATTCGGCCATCCTGCGCTATCATTCGACCTCGGATGATGGATCCCATTTCTTCATGTGTTCAGCGGCGGTGATGGTGCGGTTCGGGCCCTCGTGATCACCGACCTTCTCAACGGTGTATCGCGTCTCATTATCTTTACAATCTTATACGACCCTAGGTATTTGGCTTTCAATTTAAGGCCCGATCCATACTGCGTTCGCTTGATGGCTACTAGCTCGTCGATCGTGTATCCCGTCTCAGCTCGCCGATGTTTATTAAATGCATCACGGTTTCTTGTTGTATCACGGCGATATTGTCTCGAGCCAGCCGACGCAGTTCTTCTCTCTCTGCATCTAACTCGTCAATATGCTCGTTCTCGAGTAGCTCTTGCAATGGTAGATTCCCTTGAGTTCGCATCTCCATACCAGTCAATATTTTAAACGGCGAAATATTTGTGTTACGCAGTGGTCTACTATTGATGAATTGCTGGACGCGATTGACGTGGGTATACCAATTTCCTGGAGCCTCATGGCTGAGCTTTGCTTTCATCGGTACTGCTATTCGGTGCATTCTTTCTACTTGGCCGTTGCCCCGCGGCATGCCCGTAGCGATTAAGGGATGCTCAATTCCCTCACTTTCGCAATAATCTTTGAAGAGATGAGACGTGAAAGCAGATCCTCGGTCCGTGATCACCCGCCTGGGATTTCCAAATACTGCAGCTTGCTTTTTCATACGGTCAACTACGGCATCTGCACCAGTGTCATTCATGGGGTACAGCCAAACGAACTTCGGGAAGGCATCTACCACTACCAGTATGTAATTATAGGCCTTCTTGGTGGTCTCCATCGGTCCGACGTGATCGAGGTGGAAAGTGTTCAAAGGCTTATCCTCCTTATGGATGGTATTCAAGAAGCCTTCCTTCTTCCCAGCTTTAGCGTCAGTTATTAAACACTCCACGCAACTTCGTACTACTTTGGTTACCTTCAGGGGCGGGTGAGGGATGTAGAAGGATTTATCCAACGCCTCCTGGGTTTTCTTGACGGAGAAATGCCCCTGCTTATGTGCCATGCGAATGATTTCGTCCTCCATTGGTGATGGCACTACGATAAGCTCTTTTACAGGGTCCTTGTACAGGATGTCGTGCTTCACGTAGTAGTCTTCGTATTCATCTTTTTCCAAGACTTTCCGAACCGCTCGTATCCAGTCGTCCTGAAGCTGCGCTTGCTTTAATCGGTGACAGAGCGAATCCTCCAGCATTAGGCACGAAACCCTGCCGCATTTTTGATCCACTCCGGTCGATTTCGTAGTTAAAGTCTTGGAGGAACATTGCCCAGCGCGAAACTCTAAGAGGGGCATCTTTATATACCCTCCATTTCCTCAGTGCTTCAACCACGGCCAACACCTCCAACTCATAGGAGTGCAGCTTTTCTTCAGAGGGCTTCGTCTTCCGACTCATAAACTGGATTGGGTGGAACTCATGGTCCTCGATGTCCTTCTGCAAAAGCACTGCGCCGTAACCTGCCACCTCCGTCACTGCTCGCGGATTGTATAATTTTAATACGGGGGAACCGGCAAGAGCTGACTTTAACTGCTGGAACGCTGCTAGTTGCTCATCTTGTAACAAGAACTTGGCATCTTTTCGGAGTAGGTCAGGTAGCGGCTTTGCAATTACAGCGTATCGACGAACCTTCGGAAGTAGGACGTCAGACCAAGGAAACGTAAGGACTTCTTATCAGTCGGCACTGGAAAGTTCTTAATCGCGCTAGTCTTTGCCTCGGAAGGCCGCATCGTGTTGTTGGTGATGATATATCCGAGGAACTCGACCTTTCTCCTTAAAACCTGACATTTGGTCCACTTTACTTGCAAGCCGTTAGCCTCTGCAACCTTTAACACTCGTCGCAGTTTTTGAATACCATCGACTTCATCCTTGGAGGGAATAATCAAGTCATCCATGTAAACCATGACTGTACCACTGCGTACTAGATCTTGTAAAACTGCAGCTACAAACCTTGAGAATACTGCTGGTGAGTTTGATATACCAAACTGTACATATAGAAACTCAAACTGCCCACTATGCGTGACGAAGGACGTGTATTTACGAGAATCTGAGTCAACAGGTACGTGGAAGAACCTATTCATGAGGTCAAGCGTTGAGAAAACGTTAGCTCCAACCAGCTGTTCGATGACGTCGTCAATCATTGGCATCGGGAAGTTATCGCGGATGATCTTTTCGTTCAGGCGCCGGTAGTCACAACAGAGACGTTTGCTACCGTCCTTCTTTGTTACAAGAACAACTGGAGCCGCGTAATTGGAGTTACTAGGCTGTATAATGCCTTCATGCAACCATGCTGCAATCTGATTGTCAACCACTGGACGATCCGCGTATGATATTCTCCTCGATCGTTCATACACTGGAACATCATCTGCCAGAAGAAGTTTCATTACTACTGGCGATACCGAGTTTTTAGCTGGCTTGTAGGCTGCTATAAAACTCTGTACCTCTTCTGCTATGACCTTATCTAAATGCGATAGATCCATCTGGCGTTCGGTGTCAAAATCTCTCTCCGCTCCCAGGCATAGGTTGTCAAACTCCGCCTGCAACTCGCCAATTTTTCCGTATGGTGTCTCTTCGTCGCACCTCTTTACACTCACGCTACGTTCACTGCTG